>OZ010795.1:170002771-171202771 GCA_963932465.1 Maratus speciosus | reverse complement strand
TGTAAGTTAAAAGAAATCATGTAATAAAAAGTGTTTTCTTGCCAAGTCAGTAGTAGCAGAAAATTAAATAAGTAATGAGAAATGAAAGTACACTGTAAAAAAAGACAAACGTATTTTAATCTCGGAAATAAAAATATAACTGCAAATTGAAAATATACAATAACAAATTCCGATTTACCTACGATTCCAAAAATAGCTTTTTATCTGTAGTAACTGCTGAAACTAATATATTTTCGTGTTTTCAAAAAGCATTTATATATATATTTTTTTCATCTACACGTTTTCAGACGAGTAGTTTTTGTAGTGTATTAATCAGTTTTTCTCATCCCGAAATACAGGTTTTTTGGATGCTATCAGTTCTTAAGTAAATACTTTCAAGTTCAACAATTATGCTTTAAAGACAAACATGATAAATTAACAGCATTATTATTAATAGTAAAATTAATATTATTTTGTTACTATTTCATATGTCAATTCAGTTACGCAGATGAAAATTTTTAATTGAGAAATGATAGAATCCTAAAAACCTATGTTAGAGTTTTATAAAACTGATTAATAAACTGTAAAAGTTACTCGGAAATGTTTACGATAATCAACAGCAGCAAAAGCAATTTTGTGTTTATTATAATTTTGTGTCACTTCTTTAAATCTCGAAAATTCCAGGGCTTTTGAGTTCATTATATATAAAGAATTCCTTTCGGATCCCTTGCTAAATCAGAAGTTGAGGTTATTGTATATAATCGCACGTGGTTATACTATATTCTCGCATATTAAAGAACATTCCACTGTTTTTTAACAGTGTGGCATTTCTTATAATACTGCCCTACAAGTGCATGTGCAATCATACGTATTTTTAAATTACTTGAAATGAACTAAAAAATGTATATAAATTTCACTCAATTTGTTATTACATAAAATATTTAATTCTTCTTTGCTGAATATTGAAAGTTAATTCACTAATTGCACACCTGTATCACCATATCTTAAGTATTGGCGAAAAGAGAAACCAGTGCGATATTTTTTTTTATTTATTTAACTTAAACATGCATACAATTTAAATCGAAATAGAAAATGGAGATAAAAAGTATGAACGTTTTGTGGGATCTGCAACTAAATTTAATGAACGGAATGACGAATTTTATATTCAGAATTCATAGGATAATCGGAGGTCCATTCCATGATAAAATGTATATCATTTAGTATAAAGGTTGCCGATAGGAAAGCGTTTGTCAATGTTGTAGAAATAAAAAAAAAGGTATTTCCATTAATTGCAAATAAAATGTACTCTGTAAAGTTTATTAATATAGAAAATATAATATAACCACAAAAAAATATAAAATAATCTCTTTCATATTCAAAGCTGGAGTAGCACAGTTGAAGTTTATTCCAACAGAGCGAAAAATGTCCAGACCAGGGATTGAACCTGGATACTTGGCGTGCCGTGCCAATGCCTTACCTGTTAGGCTATCCGGACCGATACCTGGTTGACCTGATTTTCGCTCTGTTGGAATAAACTTCAACTGTGCTACTCCAGCTTTGAATATGATATAATCCAGTTGGAAAAAAAAAATTCGTTCCCTTCATTATAATCTCTTTCAATTTACCCAAGAATCAGAAAAGCGTTCTTTATCTTTAGAAACCTCATAAAGTAATATATTTTGGAAATTAAAGAAATATTAATAAAAACAAAATTTCTTTATATACGACCTATATTCATATAAATCCAATAGTACGAAATTGTGTAAATTACGTTATTCTTGGCTTATTTAATCTACTGTTAAATAAGCCGAGTATTTTTGCCACAAAAAAGTGGTGGTGATCAAGAAATCTGAATTTAAGAAAACCACACAGATTGGCAAAACTGATCATACCATAAATATTTTGCCATCAGAAAAAAATGCAATATTCTTCAATATACATAAATAATGGTTAAATGGAAGTTTAAAATAAAATTTAAGCTTTTAAACATCCCCTCTTCTTCTGAATTATAATCTGTTTCTTTAACAGTATTCCCCTAACCTTTTTATTCTAAATTAAATTTTTTTAAATTCCTTAACCGTATTGAGCACTCTAACTTCCTGGATAGTTTTTTCCAAATTATTTATTAGTAAAGGTCTTTTAACGGCGGTTTGTACTGTTTTGATATAAAATTCACAAAATTCTAATGAAAAATACTTAAATATATGATCTAGATACATGTTTTTCAGATAACTGCCGATAAAAAAAAGTTTGGTAGGAAAGAATACATTGGTGAAGATAAGGATTCAGAATTCGAACATAATCGATGACACTTGGTTATGGGCTCGTCACCAGTAAGAATCAGTTAATAAAATTCTTAATTGACGTAAAAATGTATATAAATATGTACCCATATTTAAGAAAAATGATTACTGCGAGTGCTTATTTATTATAAAAAGCATATTTTTTTATTATTCATTTATTTGTTACATCAAATAAGCTTCTGTATTATTAATTGTCGCTCCATATACAGTTATTACAGCTCCTACACTATCAGCAGTACTACTAGATCTTCGTGGAAGGTTTCTTAAGCACGTGTTAAAGGGATTTTCCACGAATACTTTTCTTTAGAAATAGTGTTATAAAACATGTAGGTCTCTGCATCATCTTCAGACATTGTATAAAGTTCAAATCCGTGAGTAACATATGATAATGTTAATTTTCACTCCTTGTTGTGTTATCGTATTAATTGTGTTCCAGTCTGTCTTGGTATATATATGTACCTTCGATGATGCACATGTTTTCGTTTGCCATTTAAAACATTAATTACAGCAAAATTGTTCTAAAGCACTTCAATATTTAAAATAATAAAGTTGAGTGATGGATTTAAAATGTAACACATAAGAATTGTCTAGAAATTATGCCTTCAAAAAGGATATTTTTTACATGAAAATAAAAACAAAAATAAACAATAAACAATAAAGCATAATTTTTATAAAAAAACAAAAATAAATAAATATATAAAAGACCCGAAAACCCAAGTGACTGTGGCTAAATTAACCATATCATCTTTAAAAACATGCTCACATGTGACTTTTTTATTATCTGTACTCAAATTAAAACAAAAAACACAATATCTTACTGAAAAAAAAATTCAAAAAGAGAATTGTATTTACTTTTAAATCATGTGAAGGAATTTCAATGAGGAACATTTTTCTGTTCCCGTTAATTTGATTTTATACGCTTCACATCTCTTCTTTTTAATGCCAAATACAAGAAATTAATAGAATAAAGGAGAAAAAAATAATATCGGATTAAAATAAATCGAAATTAAAGTGCAAAATCCATAGCGCATAAAAAATTAAAATGAGATGAAGAAATATTATTTGGGTTTGATATTTTTGTAAATGATAGTTAAATGTTTCTGATATAGTCAAAAATATTATCTATCGTCAGATTTTATTATATCATCCATATACTATTTCATGGGTTAATGTTTGTTTAAAAAAGTATAACAACTAAATATTCTTTTTTCAATAGCCAAATTTTAAATTGAATAAAATTATTTCTATTTAAAAGTGAATTCATGAATTTTTCGAAGAGTAAATGAATTTAGCATATAATTCAAATTTAAATACAATAATATCTAGTATGACATTTGAAAAAATGGAGAAAAAAATGCTTTTATTGCCTGTATACATTGAAAATTCATAAAATGCAAAGAGTCGAAACACGGAAAGTTTTTGAACTCTAAAAAGCACTTTTTTTGTTTATTTGTTAGAGATTCGGAAAGATTTTCGAAATATAACATATCCCTTTAAAACCGGATGTATTTGTAAACAAAGCTAGTCATGCCTGTGGAAAGAAAAACATGAACTGCAACCACTACCTGTTGATAAAAAATGATACATTACTCTATCGGCAAACCAGAACTATCGTCCGATTCGAGTTTTTATTACATACGACACTGAAGCAAAAATTTAAATGAATATCTAACCCGCACGATCGTGCAGGTTGGGTCTTAAAGAGTTAAAGAATTTCAGAACGATATAAAAATTTTAATTTAAAATGTATCCGAGAACAATATTTTTTTTTTTTTTTTTGTAAAACGCTTTTAATAAGTTAAAAGCAAACTTTTGGTTTTTTTTTTTTTTTTTTTTTTTTTTGCAATTGGACCGATACCCTAAAATCTAAATTCTTAGAAGTAATATATTGGACAACAATAAGAAGTGAAACCATGTATAAAAGTTTAAATTTTGACATGTTTAGAGAAATAAGCATCCAAATTTTACATAAAAAGCAAATAATTATCATTTCAATAAGTGAAATTATATTAAAAAATCATTTTTTAAGTGAAATTAAACTATCCGATTTTATAATCAGACTTACTTTCTTTTGTGTAAGATATAATGACACGAATTCGAACAGTTCTAAACTGGACATATCCTGTTTCAGAATATAGTCCACATTCCATACAGTTTCACTGATCATATTATTATGTTCTTCTAGTCTTTTTCATAACATCATCGCATTTTACACAAAGCAATGTAATTGAATTGCAGATTTCGTTATAGCGTGAAACCCCCAGTTATTAACACCTAAACAATATCGACATTTCAGCAAAATCTATTTATTTATTTATTATAAATTTCTTAAATTTAATGCTTTATCTGTGGAAATAAAGCCCCAGACACTGGTTCACTTTGCGGCAGCAGTTATTTTTTTAATAGGAATTGTGTCAGTTACAGAAAATATTGAACATATTTGTGAAACAAAATTTATTTTTAGTAGTAAAAAGTATAATTTTTCAAATTTTTACCAACAATAATTTTTTAATGTATCTCTATCATACTTTCAAAATTAAAGAAAAGTATAATAGAGATTTAAAACTTTGCAACAGCGATTTGAACAAGATTAATCCTTAGGATGTTAGTTACTAGGCGTGTCACCTTAATACTTTTATTTATGTTCAAGCTATGGATAAAAATCTCATTGCGGGTTGGAAGGAGGCGTTCTGTATTTTCTTTTGCGGGTTGGAAGGCGGCGTCTTGTATTTTCTTTTGCGGTTTGGAAGGCGGCGTCTTGTATTTTCTTTTGCGGGTTGGAAGAAGGCGTCTTGTAATTTTTTTTCGGGTTGAAAGGAAGCGTCTTGTATTTTTTAGTGAATAAATAGATTAAAACTGTACATTTCTATAATACAACTCTGCCTTGTAGTGTAATATACTTCCTTTAAAAGTTTTTATCTATATTTCTGATTCAGTATGTGTATATCTACACTAAACACCGTGTAAATACTTCTAAGGAATAGATTTGACAGTTCAGAAAAACGAATCTCTTCCTAATTTAACTTATTAATACCAATGGATTGAATAGTAATGGATATTAATTTTATGAAGGGGCTTCCTAACAATTTTCTATGTGTATATAAAATACCAATTAATGAATAAATTAATGAATAAAGAATAGTATAGATGGTGTTGAATTTAATGTTACCATACAAAGTAAATCTCTCATGTTATATTTTTTGTGCGAGACTTACCACGTGATTTGTAGTTCCGATCATTGTAAAAAGAAAAAAATAAAAAGTTACAAAAAATAGGAAAATGTGAAATAAAAAATTTCTCAAAAATGGAGACTTTACATTCATTATTTTCCTATTACTTGTAACTCAAATAAAAAAAATTATTTCTTTTTTCAATTTCTAATGATAACTGTTTTTTCTCAAGCATTTGCATTTTTCTCGAAACTGATGAATAACATTTTACTTAGCGTCACATTAGCACTAACAAGATCGACAGAAAAAGCGGCATTACACACTTTTTTTACCTTGTAAAACATAATGTATGACCAGCGCATGAAAAAAACATTAGCATTTCTGCTGCAACTTGTGAAACATGGTGTATTATATTTCTTTCTTTTTCATTATCTAAACGGTTTTTTTTTTTTTTTTTTTTTATGGAAATCACAATCTGCGTCTTTTAATTAAAAAAAAAAACTTTCATTAAAGAAAAAAAAAAGGAGGCAGTTTTTCCTAATCAAGACATGATTTTATACTTAATTTTAGTCAAATGAAATTAATATAAATTTCAAAATAAAAATTATTTATAATAAAACAAATGAAGAGTGTACATTTAATCGGACTAATACCCATCTGTATTATGGAGATACTTTCAACATTGTAATGTTGCCAAACGGATGCAGACAATATAATTTTATATAATTTACATATTTCAGAAGGTTTGTTTTTATTAAAAAATATGTAATTTTCTGCCCAATAATTTAAAAGAAAAAAGTATCTATTAATTGTCTCATTAATGCGTATGAAAATGAAACATAAATCATTATTATAAATATTGGATGTATTTATAAATATAATTGAAAAAAAAATCAAGAAAAAATATAAATATAATTATTTTATAACGAACAAAAACCCTATGAAGTTCTGTTTCATTTATTGTAAAATAAGCTAAAGTAGATTTAATAGGAATTCGCACTTTGGCGAATTACAGTTGTTTTTGCTTGCGTTGCAATTTGACATTAATAAAATTAAAATTAATTAAAATTATAATTTTGTATTCACACTATTTAAATATAACTAACATAATATAGAGATTATTTTCAAAAAGTACTCATATTACAAAATGTTTGCGTAACAGCAAAATTCAGTAATTTAAGGGGTCTCAGGACTCTTAAAATTGGAAAAAACGAAAATAAAAGACCATATTCAACATTTAATATCTTAAAGTGTATTTGATTTTAAGACACAATTTTAATTTTAATAAAATATATAAGTATGTTCTTTCATTTCACGTATTTAGAAAATTATATGATGCAGAATTAGCATTTACAGGGGGCTCCAAACTGTTAGACATTTGACGAGCAAAAAATCGGCATAACAGCTTACGCGCACGATTACTAAATAACTATTGCAACTAGAATGAAAATTTTGATGCCTACTTATACTTCAAATTGCAATAATGACCCTGAACCTAAATATATTTGCATTTAAAGCTTTTTTTATATTTTTAATACAAAGTTGTATTTAGCTAATGCAAAATAAAGAAAATTTCAACAGCGTAATCACCTAAAAAAATATTGTTTTGAACAATAAAGAAGAAATTTTAGTTTCAGTTTATACAGACTAACTTAAAACATATGTTTTGAAATTTTCATGAAAAAATATTCATAAGTTTTTGAGATATCGTGCGCGTTATGCCCCAAAACATCATTTGGAGAAAAATGGCTTCAAGGTTTTCGAAACGACGCTTCAGCTATTGAATGTGTATAAATGTAAAAGCCATAACTTCAGTTCTAATAGCAATTTCAAGGAAACAATTATATCAAAATCTTCAGAAAAACTAGGAGTTTAACATCTAAAAAAATTAAAATTTCGATAATTTTAAAGCTTTAAAGAGTCCTGAGACCCCTTAAAGAAAAATGAATTGTTATTTATAATGATAAAAAAGAGATTTTAAGATGTAGAAATTTCAAATAGAAATCGTTTAATAACGAAGAAACTCCCCATTTTCGCTACAACAGTTACTTTTTTAAAGAGCAATTGTAAAGAGTTCAAAATTTGCTCTACGAATTCAGTATAAACTTCATCGAGAATAAGACAGAATTTACCACATTGGGTTAAATATTGAAATTGGACTGCTTAAGCGACTAGCTCAAAACCGCCGGCAAAATTGGAAAATCAAAAAATAAATACGCATATAGATGCCTTCCGAATAAATTAACAAAAAATTTAATTCAAAAATTTTCTTATTGAAGCTCATTTACGTCTATTCAGAACCAAGTTTGCTATATCTACAGGCAGCGCCAACCACCTTCTGCCTTACAATACCCTGAACTGTATTATTACGCATAATGGTAAAAGTTTACCATAATTTTCTTTAGGAAGATGGGATCTTCTCAGTAAATATAATTAACCATGAGCATGATATCAAAATGTCTTACCTAGTTACCTTCCAGAATGGAATTAGAATTTTAACGTGCATACTTGTATAATCCTCGGCGATTATATGATTTAATTTGGTAACGACTCTTTGATTTGACCAAATATTATCACTTTAGCGTTATTAATTAAAATGCCTCGATGCTTTTTTTAAAAACAAGTATATTTTTAATATTTACCATTAATGCCTCGACGGTACTTAAAGTGTTATTAAAATCTTATTAGCACTAGCACTTTCATTTAACTTTTGTATTTTCAGTGCTAAAATTTAGAATGATCAGATGAGAAAAGGATAATTCATTGATAAGAGCAAAAATAACGTTGAAAATATAATTGTTTTTGCATTTATGACTCTCATGCTTTCTTGGGTATAAATAAATGCACTGGATAATCCCTGTTCGGAAAAAATTCTAGGCTTATATGTCAGAACCATACATCGATAAAAAAAAAATCTGTTTATATTTCTAGACAACTGAGGCAAAAACTACTGTACCCTAAAAATCGTTAACTAACACTAGAGCGATTTGTTTCAATGAGTAGCGACCGTAGGCTACTTTTTAAAACTAGTCGCTACTTCGCTACTTTCAAATTTTGTGGAAGGATTTAATCTACCATTGAGATTGTGAACATGGATTAATGCAATGGCTATATTATATTACACGGAAAACAAATAAACGTTATCAAACCGAGGGCAATAAAAAATAAGAAAAATATCATAAAAATGAATGTTTGCCTATGTCCGCTGAAATGTTATTTTAAGCACATATTGCTGCTTACATGCTACCAGACTAATTAAATATTAATTTTAATAATAAATCTGTAAATAAATCAACCAAACGAAAAAAATGAAAGAATAAAATAAAATAAAAAATCTGTCAAAGAATAAGGGATGATGTAAACGGTTTTTGTTCGAACAAAAGCAGAATAAGAAATGGAGAAAGAACAATAAAAGAATACTACGTGTTTCAAATAAAAGCATTAATACTAAAATCGAAATATCTTGGAACTTGGAAGATATCATTTTTTGGAATATGATTTTAATTTACACAATTTACAGTTGCATGAGTTAGTGATAACTTATAAAACGCAAAATTAGAATACGTAAATATATGATTAAAAATGTAAAAATGAATTTTGAAAAAAAAAACTAAAAAGTAAGAGTAATATTTGGATTCCTACCAAATTGTAATTGATTTTTATTATTTCTAATAACACTCATTTTTTTCTTGAATTGTTTTCCTTTACATCAAAGGCATTAGTATCAAAGCCTGCTTTTTTGTCATGTTTTCTTTCACATGATCACTTATTTACACTAGACAATATTATGGCAATTCATTTAAAAATTTTGTTATCTTTTATTATTATTTAAATTTCTTTTTTTATGGTTTAGGTTGAGAGAATTATGATGAGATTGTCTTTCAATTTGTTTGTAAAGTTTTATGTACGAACATTCGAAAGCAAATTTAGAAATTATTTTCAAGAATTATTTACAGTTGAATATTTTATGCAAAACATAGAACACCGGAACTATATGCTAAAGAATGATTAATGATTTAAATGGCTTAAGAAAGAATAACAATTCAGAAAGTAAATAAATAAATAAAGTATTTGAAATATGCAAATGAAAATAGTAATCTAAATAAGACTAAATAAGTCAACAGATTTCAGCAACTGTAGTATGGCAATATGAACATTATAAAGGACAAACAAGTCCGGCGTAACAGCGGCGTCATTTAGAGGTTGACGGCACATGACGATTACATTACGGTTTTGTACTGTTTCATTACTGTTATTTTCTATGCGTGTAAACACCACCAATTTTAATTTTTACACCGTGGTATATAGACAAAAATTTACTTTAAAAAGAAATTTGCGAAAAAACGTCTCTTTTTTGTGGTTTTAGAAATAAATTTAAAAAATTAATCTCCATAGCAAGAAGACTCAATAAATGAACATTAATAATCCGTTTAAAAATATAAACTGATCAGTATTTGCATTATATTCATTTTCCACAATGTAACGAAAATTTCAGAAATAAATAATTAATCTAAGATAAAATAAAACACACATATTACATACTTCTAATCGAACAACTTCAATTTCTACTACGCGCAATGCATACATGCGAAATTCACCCGATTTTAGTTGACAGCCCGTATTCAAAGAAATATATTTGAATAAGATTTTTTTAATGTATCAATTGAAGTGAGTTTCAAATGACAATCACATAGGAAAAATAAATAATTAATTGAATAATTTGTCTGGTTCAAAGAATATTATTATTATTATTATTATTATTATTATTATTATTATTATTATTATTATTATTATTATTATGACAAGAATCCGTACGGTTGGCAAGATAAAAAAAATCCTTTTCCAAATATAATTTGTATGAAAATTATGTCTCAGTTTGCTAGTTATTTATGGGGTTTTATATAATTCTAAACATGGATTATTTTTAAATTTAACTCTACCACGTGTACGAAAGTTTACGTGTACTATTACAAAAGTTTGTTCGCAATTAGAATAATATGAATATTTCACCAGTGGTTTTCGACTGATATTTAGAACAAAACTAAAACTTTATCAACAAATAAATAAATAATAATATAAAATAAATAAAATACGAATTTTCCAGACATGTAATCAAACTAAGTGTTTAATCTGCTGCAAATTATAAGAATCGAAAAGTTTGCAGGAAATAGCGATGACGATGTCTTCGTCTTTTTACTCCTGGATGCGGTTAATACAAAAAAAAAAAAAAAAAACACTTTAGATACATTTTAAAACTATATTTCAATGGATTACTGATACTGTGTACATTATTATGCTTTTTTGTTTGTTAAAGGTCAGTCTAAAAATATAAATTAAGTGTAAAAAATCTATTAGATTTAGAAAGAAATAGTTTTTCCCCTATGTTCTATAACCCAGAAAACACAGTTTAAATCACCCAGTATCTATATTTTTTTCACTTTCATAATTTATATCTCTCTTTGGCATTCAATATTTTCACTGACAAACTATCAATTAGTAAATTACATTAAGAAAGATTTGGAAAAATATCTTACAGCATAAAAAATAAAATGAATAACGTTACATATACAGTAAAATATCCCTTAAGTAACCACGTTCCGTTTTCCAAAAAAAAAAAAAAAAAAAAAAAAAAAAATCGGTCACTCCGAGAGGAGGTCTCTTAATGGAAGTCATGTTTAAATCTAGGTTTTAATTGTTGAAAAGGTAACAATTAATGTTACTAAAATTTATTTTTCCAATTAGGAAAAAATATAAAAAATTAAGTATCAAAGTAAAAGTTAATTACATAAGTTAATTACTGCAGAGTTTAGAAAATGAATACATTTATGTTTGCTTTGATTTTACGGTTTTATCTTTTATAATTTTTATTTCCAAGTCCGTTCGAAATTCAGTAAATAAATGCAATGTTTTTGGACGGGAACAAATAATGACGATTTCATTAATTTATCTATTTGTTTGAGAGCTTCCGGGCAGAATAGGGCAGGGGAGTTTATTGGCAGTTATTCTTAATTTGTCATCAGAGTTAAATTCATTGCCTAAAAAGGCCCTAAGGGGTTTAAACACTTAAGAGTTACCGGAATTAAAAGAAAAAAAAAAAAAAAAAAAAAACTTAGTTTAGAAGTTTGATGAATAATGCCCTCTTCGGGATTATTTTTTCCAATAAAACCTTCTTCAGCGACCAGGAAAAAAAGGAATTTGTTTCATTTTCTTCAAAGAAATTGGTCACTCATTGAGGCAGTTCAGCTGGTATGGTCTCTGAATAGAAGTTAAATTAGTATTCAGCCTATGGGAATAAATTTCGTTCCATGAAAAAATTATCGTTCAGGGAGGTGGTCGCTTAATAGAGGTGGTCGTACAGGGAGGTTTCACTGAATTAAACTTCTCCAAAACATAGTTGCTTTGTTTCATTGTTATTACATCAGTGTCAGAGAATTACTTATTTTCTTTCTTCCATTTCCATTTCCTTTTCCTTTTTTTTTGGCTTCATATTTTGCTTATTGGGGTTCTGCCTTTTTTCCTCGTGGAGGAATGTTGTATCTGTGGTTGTCCCAAGGAAATAACGCCATTTTTGTGAACATTTGAGGCCATGCCGTCAAAAGCCGTAGCGAATATCTCATAACTTAAATAACTAACTAACTAACTTTGCTTATTTTATACAGTTAAAAAAATCAATACGATATATTTAAGTATTACTGGGTTTTATGTATATGTTTTTTAGTGTTACTCCTCCTGCCCGCTAGCAGCACAATGGCATATTAAGAAGCCTGCTATCCCTCACAAGGAAGGGCTTCGCAATATCCTAAACAGACACACCCTTAAAAGAAAGTTACTTAAAATATATCTTTTTGAGAGATCTGTCAAAGTTGTACCTAGTAGCAGTGCCTAGTAGCCGTCAGCTACTATTCTTAAGCTGCGAATGCACCATCTTTCTAACTGTTATCAGTATCGGCATCGTTTCTTGTCGCCTCGCGGTGTTTTTGATTTTTAATGACTTTAAAAGAAAAGGGACTGGTGTCCTTCAAGTATGTTTCAGCTCCTTATCACCTGACCCATTGCTGATCCCCCTCATTCTTTTGTGAATAAACAGCAGATGGGTCCAGTACAAAAGATTTCCGTGAAAACTGGTGAAGGTTGGCAAAGTAAGCATCTGTATGCAGCCTTTATTCTGGACATTTTCTCAGTCTCTCCCGCCTGTCGCGATGAGGGTTCTTCCTTGGCAGAGCCGCCCGCAGGCGATCTGGTCTCTGACCATAGTTTGTAATTATTATTTTTTTTTTTCTAAATCCAACTTATTTTCCATCTCGCCCCTTATCGCGTTTAACGGCGAGTATAGCTCCGGCTGGATATTGTAATTTCTTCATTGTATTTTGTTAAACGTTAGTAAAAGGGACCGGGATGGATACTATGCTCTACAGACTAGGTCTTGGTCTGAGCAGTTCATCTTAGACTATCAAATCAAAGCATCCTTTATACAAAGAATGAACGCTTAATTTCGAACTATTAGGTAAGAATGTAATTAATTTTTTTTTATTTGATTTAAGATACATTAGAGATCAATTGAACGAAAAACATGTATATGTCAAAGAATGATTAAATGATGTAAATGACTTCTTTTCTAGAAAATGCAAAGGAACTGATACAAAAAATAGAATTCAAAGATATTAACTATGTAAAATACGTTAAAAGAAAACAGTAGAATACTTGTCAAAATATTTTCGAGTATTTATTTATTTGTATTTATACATTTTTATTTTTTGCAATATATTTAAAATATTGCGTAACTGATATTTAGACATATTATTTTATGTTTTAAATACAATTATTAAAAAGTGTTTCGGAAAAGGTGGCTTTGTTATTTTACAAAGTTTGACTGTGTTTAACTGTATGTATTTTTCTAAAAAATAGCTTGTGTTTATATGATAAATTTAAATTTTATGATATTTTCAATATTTTATTTTTTAAAGTATAATTTATACCGAGAACAGATATGAAGTTTCAAGTAATTTTGTAACACAATTTAAAAATAATTTTAAAAATAGTTTTATCCACAAATATTTAAACTATATTAACTTTAAATATATTAACTTAAAAAAAATATCCGTATTATTTTTAATTGTTTATATAAGTTGTGAATATTTGGGAAAGTATCCGGTTTACGTTTCATATAAACACTGAAAATTAATGTTTATAAATTATTATGAATATCAAATAAATTAATTTTTTGTAATAAAAACATTATAATTATTAATTTTGTTTAAAAATATTTATACAATTTTTTAATTGTTGAAAAAAGAAAAAAAGCTATATTTTTCTGTTTACATTGTAGACTATTTTAAACCTAATTAATAAATCTCAAATAAATGAAACTGACAACAAAGAAAGAAGTACATCAGAAATATAGTGATAATCTATATAAATAAAAATGTTAATGTTCGTTTGTTCAAAATCGCTAATCTCCGAAAGTTCTTCACCGATTGCTTTGAAATTCACGGATTGAGTGCATCCGAATACGGAAGTGTTGTTATATACTTATTATGAACCTCGCTCCCCATTTTCCACCACCCGCACAAGGGAGCGCTTTTTAATATTTTTTTCAAAAACCCGTCATGTGATATATCATTAGAAAGCCCTTAGACTACTGTTTCATATGTTGCACTTCGCATCTCGCTCCCCTCACTCTCCCCTTGTGGAGGCATATTTCTATATAAATAAAAATATAAATGTTCGTTTGTACAAAATCTTAAACCTCCGAAAGTTCTTCACCAATTGCTTTGAAATTCACGGATTGCGTTGCATTCGAATACGCGCGTTTTTATATGCCTATCACGAACCTCGCTCCTTAGTCCTGTAATTTCACCGACACCACAAGGGTGCGCATTTGAAACTTTTACAGACACACGTCATGTGAGATATCATTAGAAAGCCTTTTGACTGCTTTTTCATGTTATGCACCTACCATCCCCCTCATTCCACTTTCCCCCCGTGGGAGCACATTTCTATTTTTAAAAAATGTCAATGTTCGTTTGTACGAAATCTTAAACCTCCGAAAGTTCTTCACCGATTTCTATGAAATTCACCGATTGCGTTGCATTTGAATGCGAGCGTGTTTTTATATTACTATTATGAAGCTCGAATCCCACTCCCGCAATATCATTCCCGGCGCACTGTTTAAATGTTTTTAGACACCCATTATATGGTATATCGTTAGAAAGCCCTTTGATCACTCTTTCATATTATTCAACTCTCCTCACTATGCCCTCCGGAGGGACACATCACTGAAATATTTCGTCAGTATTTTTTTATATTTTTTTTCTTTGTATTTTTAGTTCGTGTTTTTTTTTTCTTTTTAGCTCACAGGCTATTAAAGCCTGGGAGCTAATGTGCCCGCGGGTTCTGTATGTACGTATGTATGTAACGCGATAACTCTTGATAGAAATATCCGGTTTGCTTCAAATTTTGTAAATAGTTTCATTATCATAAGGCGCTTCCCTGACTAGTTTTTGGAGTTCATTGGCTAAGTATAAAAGGGGAACGTGGGGATGATCCTCCCTTAATTTAGGTAAATGGGTTTTTCATGGACATTTTTTCGATTTGCTTCAAATTTTGTAAATACGTTCATTCTGGTCAGGCGCTTCCCTGATTAGTTTTGGGAGTTCATTGGTTAAGCATAAAAGGGGCAACGGGGGCTAATCTCCCCTTAATTTAGATAAATGGATTTTTCATGCAGAATTACCTGATTTGCTTCAAATTTTGTAAATAGGTTCATTCTGATAAAGTGCTTCCCTGATTAATTTTGCTGTTATATTGGTTGTGCAAAGGGGAACGGGGAGCTAAATTCCCCCTTAATTTTGATAACTTGGTTTTTCATGTAGAATTATTCGATTTGCTTCAAATTTTGTGAATAGGTTCTATCTGATAAGGTGCTTCCATGATTTGTTTTGGGGGTTCATTGATGGAGCATTAAGAAGCGAACGGGAGCTACCCGTAAGGCATGGTGACGTCACAGCGACGTAGCTGAGAAGTCACACTGTGACTTTGTGACCGTCGATGTGACGTCACGTGACGTCAGTGTGCAGTCATGGTGACTACAATGTGAAGTCGTTATGGCCGTTTTAGAGCTCGTTTGTGACGTCCCATTGTGACCACTTTGTGAAGTCACGATGTGACAAATTTGTGAAAAATGTGTCCTTTGTGACTATTTTGGCTATAACTCTGTGACGAACTTGTGACGAAAGCGACATTGCTTTGAAGTCACATTGTGACCAATTTGTGAAATATGTGCCATTTGTGACGATATTGTCATTAACACTGGATGATTCTGTTTCGATTTAACTTCTTTTGAAGATTTTCTAACAATTTAAAAGAACAGGATCGTTTGAAATCATTATTACTGCACGCGATCTTTCTGTTAGAAATGGTTTGGAATCCTAAAATCGTATACTCACAATTTATGAATAAATACTGTATAACATGTATAAATAGTGATATAAAATATACAGACTTTCTTCTAAATTAAAGTTAAAAATTTAATTTTCCTCACTTGCCTTACAACTGTAACAGATTGTATTGTTTTCAATATTTGATGAATGTTGCCTTTGAAAAATATTTATGCATTCCCTTCACACACATGCTAAAAACACCACAGCTTTAATTATATTTATAACATACACACATTGACTAATTTCTGTTGCTGTAGTGGGCAAGGCGAAAAGTAAAAAAAAAAAAAAACGTTTTTGTTTCTCTCATTTTGTGGAAGGTTATTGCAAACTTTTTTGCCATTAAGTATTTTTGCACTCTCTTTAAAAGCTTTTACTCACGTTAACACCCAAAGATATCAGCACATATGTAAAACTGTACAGCTTGCCAATATTTCTGACCAATAACGCTGATGTTCAAGCAAAATTATCTTTTATTGTAATTTTTCCAGTTGAGTGAAAAAGTGTCCAGGTCAGGATTCGAACTAGGGCCCAATGGCGTAAGCTGCCAATATTCTATCAACTGTCAACTGAGCTATTCTGGATAAATCTAACGCACACATTTCACCCAGTGAATATGAATATGTACTTATTATTATTACACAACCTTATATAATAATACTTTAATTATTTTACATACTACCCGTATGAATAACACATACTACTCATATAAGTACATAATAATAGTTCTCTGGATGAAATTTGTCCGGAATGGCTCAGTTAGCAGAGCATTGGCAGCATACGTCAAAGGTCTCTGGTTGGAATCCTGACTTGAACACTTTTTCACTCAGTTAGAGATATTAAATCTTTGTTGATTAATTTACCAATTAGAATCATCCTGTTAAAATTAATATAGAAATATCTTTTGATAAAACTACGTGTATTATTTGCGCAATATTTCCAACATACAGATTTTAGTTGAAAATCTTGAGTATAAATGAAGACGATGCAACTACTTCTGCCATTACGCTTTGGTACTTCCTTATTATAGTGGTCTGTGCATGTACGATTACGCCAAGGTTTCAGTTGCGATTTAGCCAAAGTCATAGTTTAACTTATATACGTATATATATATATATATATATATATAATATATATATATATAACCATTAATTAAACATAACCTACCACCTTCAAATATTATGAATTAAAGCTGTAAGTATTAAAAAAATAATAATTTATTATAAGAATTATTATGGAAGAAAAAGAAAAAAGTGGACACCGACAAAAAATGGAAAAGCTTATATATTGAATTACGTTGTCAAGGGCACAGAATTCAATGATATAAGCAAAATGGTTGTTTTCTGTGAGATATATATATATATATATATATTATGTGTAGGTCTTATATATGTTTTATATGTCATATAAGGTAGATGTGTAATGGACACCCTTGAGGAATTTCTTTAAAACTATAATTAATACCTATAATTTTTATATTCCAGTTTTTCCAGTATTATATTAATATATCAATAATATTTAACTATTCTCATAGTCTCATTTCCCAATATTAATCAAAATTTTATTGTAA
The DNA here is from genome assembly GCA_963932465.1 of Maratus speciosus. Lineage (NCBI taxonomy): Eukaryota > Metazoa > Arthropoda > Arachnida > Araneae > Salticidae > Maratus > Maratus speciosus. Next base: position 171,185,313 of record OZ010795.1, on the reverse strand, counting down.
ATAACAGAAATATATCAAAATACCCACAATTCCAGTCATGGACACTCCAGAAAATGTAGTACATATAATTGTTTTTATGACTGTGTTTAGAATCAGAATTTATCGAAAGCATACTAACTAATGAAACAAAATAGTTATTTTCAAATAAATTTAACAATTAAGTTATCATTAATTAATAAAATATATGTGATAATTATTCACTGTTTAAATCAATTATTGTGATTATTACAAAATCAATATTTTAATTATTTTAGATAGATGGTTTAAAATAATAAATGACAGGGAATTACAGTTGTCAAATTTTAGAGACAGTGGTGGATTTAGGAAGGTAATTCAAAAAAATCTGAAATAAAAAAACGTTTTGGAATATTAGTGCATAAATTCGTATATTTACCACTATTTTTAACAGTGAAACACCCCGAAACTACTTGATATATTACTTGCAGTAATTAATATTACATATATGAAAAAAAATAAAACTGCAGGTTGAATGTTTTAAATATTAAATAAAATAATTTAAAAATAAAAGTTCAGAACTGATGTTTGAGGCCACTGATCCGCAGATTTACTAGTTCCATTTACTACTATAAGTATAAATTTAATTACTAATATGGGATTTATATTTTATTTATTTATTTATTTATTTTCTTTTTTTGGTCAGAGAAGAATGAAAAACGTTTAAGACAGGAAATAATAAGTATATTTTTAACAACTTCTGTAACTTTTTTTTTAATGGGTAGAAATTGAGCACTTCTTTTCCCTATGTCCTTAAACAATATTCTCTGATTCCTAATTTGTTTTATTTATTACCAGATTATAAAATATTTTTTAGCAAAGTTATATAAAATTTGTGTTATTACATTCTGGTAAGTGCAATATAAATTATTAAATTTGATTACTTAGGTTTTCAGTTTTGTCAAAACATTTTTATCTACTATGAACATTACTTAAATTGCATTTTTAGCAATGTCCACATGGGATGTCCATACTGTACATTCAGTAATTAAACGTTTCAAAGTTTTCTATGACTACCAAAACAAAAACATAGAAGTTTTGTAAGAAAATAAAGAATATATAAAATTATTAAGTGAATTAAGCTTTTAGCAGGTTCATTAAGATTTTCACTGAAAAACAGTAGAACTTCGAAACATTATTTTCTGCTTCCTGATTGCTTTGATTAAGAGTATATCATCAATAACCCAGTTTATAAAACATGCAAGAGGGAGTTATGAAAAAAATAATAAAAGCTAAATTTTTATTGGTTATTTTTTTAGAAACCAAAAACATTCAAGGGTGTCAATTACTGGAAGGGTATCCATTACTTTCACACCTATCCTGTATAATATTCATGTGTTGTTTATTATGTGATATGCTTCATATATGCCTTATACACATGTCACATATCTATGTCATATGACTAAAATCTCGTCATATACATCATAAAATGTTATGCAAGTAAAATTTATATTGATTTCAATCAAAGAACTATTTTAAGCACTATTTAAAGTTGAAATTACTAGGATGTTAGAATAAATCATTTTAAGCATATAAAAAACCAAAATTAAGTATAAAAAATTATTGGCTAAAAGGTATCTTTTTCTATATATTTGCAATAAACAGAAAATTACCATACTTCTCATAATACTGTCAATTTTCTAACACAAAACTTGTAAAGAATATGAATGTACCTTAAAAAAATATTTTTGTGGGCATCACCAGCCTTTTTAATATTATAATATTTAAGAAGTTGCTTTTAGCAATAACGATGTGAAACTGCTCAAAAGATAAATAAAATTTTGATGTGGAAGATTCCGTATCGCTGAGCAGATATCCATTTTTACTTTCTTCTATCTTGACAAGAAGAAAGTATTGGTTTCATGAAAATTTTCGAATTCCAGTTTTCGACGGATTTACACGTTTTATGGGTCAGAGATTCCAAAAAACATGTTTTTACAAAATGTCTGTCTGTGAGTCTGTCTGTCTGTCTGTCTGTCCGTCCGTCTGTCTGTCTGTCCGTCTGTCTGTATGTGACACAATTTTTGTGGGCGCTCTATCTCAAGAACTAATGCACGGAATTTAATAAAAAGTTATATTCAGCTAGTCCCTGATATAGATTGGTGCTGATTAGTTTTTGGTGTAAATCGCCCTGCAGGTGGCGCTGCTATGTAGCATTTTGCAGGATTTCCGCAAAAGCTCTATCTCAAGAACTAATGCACGGATTTTTATAGAACTTCAGATTCCGTTAATCCTTGATATGAATTGGTGCTGGTAAAGTTTTGGTGCAAATCGCCTAACAGATGGCGCTGTTATGCTGCATTTTGCAGCATTTACACGATTTTCGTAATAGCTCAATCTCAAGAAATAATGCACGGATTTTCATCAAACTTCAGATTTAGTTAGTGCTTGACATGAATTGACGTTTTGCCCCGTGTGGGGTAAATCGCTCAACAGGTGGCGCTGCTATGCTGCGTTTTTTGAGATTTCCGCAATAGCTCTATCTCAAGAACTAATGCTTGGGTTTTCAACAAACTTGAGACTTAGGTATACCTGGATATGAATTAGTGCTGTTTATGTTTTGGTGTAAATCGCTCAATAGGTGGCGCTGGTATGCAGCATTTTTCACGATTTCCACAATGGCTCAATTTCCAGAACTAATGCCCGGATTTTCATCAAACTTCAGATTCAGTTATTCCTTGACATGAATTGATGTTTTGTACCTTTTCGTGTAAATCGCTCAACAGTGTAAATCGCTAATTAATAATAATAAAAATTAATAATAATAATAATAATTAATATATTAATAATAATAATTAATAATTAATAATAATAAAAATTAAATCGTGTAAATCGCTGCTGTGCTGCATTTTTTGTGATTTCCACAATAGCCCTAGCTCCAGAACTAATGCACCGATTTTCATCAAACTTCAGATTCCGGTATACCTTAATATGAATTAGTGCTGTTTGTGTTTTGATGCAAATCGCTCAACAGGTGGCGCTGCTATGCTGCATTTTTCAGAATTTCCCCTACAGCTCTATCTCAATAAGTAATGCACGAATTTTCATCAAACTTCAAATTCAGGTATACTTTGATACGAATTGGTTCTAAATTGATGTAATTTCTTTTACTATTTAAATGATTTAATTGACGTGATTTATTTAGAAGAAAGTTTTGTGATGGCCACAACATACTAGTTTATTATATAAAAACATGCAATGCAAATTATTTCAGAACATTACTTAACGCAAAATTAAAAATTTAAGTTTGCAAACACTTTTATTCTATAAAAGGTTTTTTATTCAGTAATTTAATTAGCTTTAAATATTTATTAATTATGTGAATTATTGATTATATATATTTTTTAATTTACGAAAATGTGATTTTAACCATATAATTTTAAAAAGGAAAATAAATGCGATTAAACTGCAATTTAAATTAATGGTTTTAACCATCTGATTAAAATCGTTGACATACTATTTTTTCTTTCAACTATTCAAAATAAACATTAAATTTATTAAATTTTATTGAATAGATAAAAGCTAAATTAATGGCATCTATTACATTATAACATGTTTTTTATGTGAAATTAACTCAAATCATAATAAAAGAAAGCAGAAAAAATCATTTTTTCTTACCCATTTCTTGTTGACATCGTCTTCTATAATTCCATTATGGTAATCCAAAAAGCGAAAGTTCTTAAAGTCGAAAGTCGAAGAATTATATCCGAATACTAGACACAATGACATTGACCAGCTGAGATTAACCGGTCACTGCACATTGTACTTTTTCGGACTGATATTTTATGTAAAATATTTCTTGACAGCGTTCCTGTATAACTTTTGTAGAATTTAAAAAACCAGTGCCAACTACACACATTCATAAAAGAGCTACTGTTTCCAGCTGCTGCCACTATTCAAAAGAATAAATACACTGTTTCCTCTTGTTATCGTCTGCAGAAAACAAAATTCGCGGGCAGATGGTTTTATTTGTTAATGTAATTTGCAAGTTAAATGCGTAATACATTTATAAAAGTGGGCTAATTAAAATGTTCTGTTTGATTTCTTTTATTTATTTTTTTTTGTGTGTGTGCATTCCATTTTAGCTTTCAATCAATTTGAAATCAATTCAAGTAAAAATGGACTGTTCCTTTTTTGTAAATTATAAAAATTGTATTAGTCATAATTAGAGTATATAAAATAAAACATTATTGAAATTTCTAGTGTATATAAAACCAATTTAATGGACAATAAAGAAAAAATTTGTATCACATGTAATAAATACCAAATATGTTCCAAAAAAAAAAAAAAAAAAAAAAAAAAAAAAGATTATCGGGCAAAGAAAGTTTTTTTTCTTTATAATCTTTTATTTTTTTCTGTATTAATTTCCTGTAGAATAAATCAGCGTGGACAATAACTATTTTTTAAAGAAATTTCTGGGGAAAAAAATTAAAATATGAATAAATATGTCACGCGTTTTGGATATATTTTGTATATTTTATTATATATTCAGAAAATGTTAAATTTGTTAAAAAAGTCAGAAACAAATAGCAACATTTATATTTAAATAGTGACTTAAACTGTAGTTAAACATTAACAGAAAAGGAGAATATTATAGAAAGTATAAAAGTGAATTTATTTATTATAATAAAGTATACTACAAAATCAATCCGATCCAAGCTCCAAAATGCATTAAGACGGCCTGTTTAAAATATTTCTCTTCATTTTTAAAGCTTTCTAAATTCATATTTTTGTCACACTGTCAGTTTACAGTATGGAGGATTTTTCGCCACATATGTGACGTGACGTATGTTACATGCAGTGACATGACAGTGACGTCACAAAATTTTTTTTAATTGCCGGTTTTACAGTAAATAACATGTTTTAAAGAGCTTTTGTAATTTTTTAAAGTTTCCTAAGAAGTTCACATCTCAGTCACAATGTGAAATCACTGAGTGGTGGCATTTTGGTCACAGATGTGACGTGACCACAGTGACTTACAGTGACGTCACAATGACGTCACTGTGACCATGCATGCTATGAGGGTAATCCCTCCTTAATTTAGATAAATGGGTTTTTCATGCAGAATTATCCGATTTGCTTCAAATTTGTGATACCGGTTTATTCTGATAAGGCGTTTCACTGATTAGATTTGAAGTTTCATTGGTTAAGTATAAAGGGGGGAGACGGGGGGGGATCCCTTAATTTATTTTTCAATGGGCATTATTCTTTGAAATAATAGTACAATATACAATTAGTGTGGATAGCCTGTGAGCTCAGTGCCATAAGTTTAATTCGGCACACTTTAACTCTTTTTAATTCACTCGATTTGCCAGAAATGCCACCGCACGTACTGTAATTGACAATTGGCTTACCAATTATAATGTTGCGAAATAATTACCAGCCAAATCTTTGCAACGCACGCGGTTTGCAGTAAATAAATAATGAGCAACTTCATAGAAGCACAATCTTGACAGGACTTTTTAAAGGTGAAGATGTCCTCATTCCTCTCATTCCTTTGATTCCAATGGATGCTCAATTCAATTTAAGAGATTGCAATTACATATTTGATTGGTGTTTGTAATCTCCATCAACAAAGCTTAGGGCCAATCTTTAAAATTCCGCGGTTTAGGTCTAGACCTGAATTGCTTCTCACCCGGGCAATTATATGTGTTGTGGTTACTTATAACCACTGCCATATTTTTATTTAATTTTCATTTAGAAAATATTTTTATAATTCTTGTATTCATTTAATTTTAATATTCGCATTCCAAAATTATTTTAATTCCCTTTTTTTCAACCTTCCCCTGTAAGTTTTTCTTTCTGGCATTTCATTCATTTTAAAATCATAAACGTCGTTTTGAAATCTGTACTTCCGGTAAAAGAATTATCTGGAAAGTTCCATATCTATCTATTTGTGAAGTCATTTCCTTTTGTAGCTCCGCCCCTTAGCCAATAATATTTAAATCAGTTTAATTCGTAATTTCAAAATTCGTAACTCTTTACTACTGTTTGGCATCTTATCTCAGTGAAATCTATCAAATTTCCTTTTTTAAAGCAGTTTTTTATATACTTTAGCATTGCATTTTATGCCAATGCAGGGCGCCTGTATGTTCGTTCAGCCAAAGTTGGCGTGTTACAAGTATTATAGAAACCCCCTTCACTCCTCTTTTCGGAGAGCTCATGCGCATTCAGTTGAGTTGGAATTTCAATGCAGAATAGCTGTCTTTTGCCGTTCTGTGAAGAATTATGTCCGCGCCTACATGAGTGTTCTATCAACGAACGCAGAGAATGGGTGGATGCCTCTTCCCCTTCTACAAAAAATATTAAACGGATTTTCGTATCTACAGTAGGAAATATTAAAAGTGCCAGAATATTTCCTTTAAGATTGTGTAATCGGCTGCATAGTTTCGTCTTTTTTTTGTGGCGAGATTCTTTGATCAGTTACTTCTGATTCTTGAGTAAGATGTGGATAAGAATTTTGTTGAAGGCATTATTATTATTTTTATTCAAATGATGCTTTTATTTCGAGTCGTGGAATTATGATGCTAAAAAAATCATCTAAATGCCTGTGTCTCCACACTCCGCAAGGGAAAAAATTATTTTATTTTCTTTAGTAAGATTATAGAATAAACGTAGATTGTATGTGTTCATCATAAAAAGGTACATCTAAAAAAAAAATATATATGAGGTGTACTCTACAATAATGCGCTATGTTCTGCAAGAAAAATTGCTTCATAAATAAAAAATTTTCAAGGAAGATTTGTCATCTGTTTATTTCCTTTCTGTAAATGTCTCCATCATTTTCTGTTCTTTCAGGTCAATGCAGGTAATGCTTTTACTTTTTATTTTTTTTTTGTTCTCAATTACCAAATGTATGATAAGTAAATTCAGTTCTTTTTTAATTAATGACTGTCATGTCAACAGCCTATATTTCCTGTTACCGTGAACCTTTAGAAACCTTTATGACATGACAGTTATTAAGTTATATTTTGATATGAAAATTTGTTTTAGTGTATAATTATTGAAATATTTGATATATAGAAAAAGTGGCTTCCTTAAATTTTTATACAATCTTTCTAAAAAAATAAGAGAAAGAATTCATGGAATATTTACAGTTTATTATTAAGGAAAAATGATTGCTTATGATGTTATTTACAAAAAAGATGAGTGAAGAAAAATATTTTTTTACTTATAAGTAAATGATTCATTTATTGATGCCATTTTGTTTTGATAATATTTCGAGAACAATTATTACATTATTCTGTTGAATTGACATTATTTTTAAAAAGTGACTTCATATGAGATTAATTTTTTTTACTTCACCACATTATTTAAAAATTTATTCGGATTTGTTTTGAAATTTGTTCAGAATTGTTTTGAAATTTGTTCAAAATTGTTTTGAAATTTATCACCATGCCTCCAAAAGCAAAGTTAAACCTTTCTATCCAAACTATTTATGGAAATACTCAGACTGTCGAATTTTTCTTCGACCAGTTAGATGTTTTTCATATCGCCTGGCTAAACAGCTTCGACTTACTATTCCTAAGTTACAACCAGCTGCTCTAGATTCTTTGAAATTTACTCATTTTCTTCAAGCTTTGCAACACTCAAATAAAGTCATCTGTGATACAATGGCTTACCAAGGATTTGATGTTCCAACTGCTTTAAAAATCCACCAGTCCATATATAAAGCTACACCTCATCCAGCTACAAAATTCACTCCAAATTTTCTTCATTTTGGAAGGGAGGTGAATAATATTTATGCTAATTATAAAATACATTCTTCCTTTAAAATTCAAGAAAAATATTTCCACATTTGAATTAGCTCTTGAACGAGCACAATTTTTACAAGATAGCTATGATTCACCACCTCTTCAAAAATCTAATCAACATTATTACCAAGTTTATAGCCTGAATAATGGAATAGTGGTAAAAGTTCAAAACTTTCTGATAGTTTTGTTAAACAATAAGGTCCTTGTACATGTACACCTTATATGGTAAAGAAAATAATTTCACCTGTACTTATTCAAATTCAAGATTGCAATAATAATCAAACATCACCTGTGTTAATTCATACTAACAGAATCTTGAAACTCCAGAAAAGAAATGAAGCACTGCTTCATCCTTCTGATTCATCTAGAAGTGCAACACATGATCAAACGACTGTTGATAGTGCATCTTCTTCTCCTGTGAAACGACATATGCCTACTCATACTACTAATTGTGATTCTCCTCAAATTCACACCACTTCGAAGTGCCAACAAACATCTTCGCATTCACATAATTCAGTGCTTTCTATAGCATCTGGTAGTAAAACTCCCACTACAGTTCTAAATAAATCTACTCAAAGTAAAAAAAAATATGATCTTCGTCCTCGCAGTCATAAACACTATAAAATATAAACTAATCATCAGTTTTATTTAGGATGCCTTTACCATTGTAAAAAAATCTCATCTATGCTAGCTAGATTGGATTGTCAAATACGAAGACTGACTGTTTATTTTTTTTTTACTTCTACCAAAGCTGCAGGCAGCATTTGTGTATTTTTTTATGTTAATTTTTTTTTAAGTCGCCTTCGCCTTGACACTGTGGAATTTTCATCCTGCAAAAGTATGTAAATCTTATTTTTGTTTACCATGTTGCTCACTGAAATATTTTCTTCAAAACCTTATTCATTTTTTAGAATTTATATGGATTGTTAAAAAAAAAAAAAAAAAAAAATGTGCTGATAACTCAGAATTTTTAATTTCAGTATTTGATTTAAGTAATAAGAAAGATTTAAAAAAAAATCAAATCAAAGTTTAAAAAAAAAAAAAAAAAAAAAAAAAAAAAAAAAAAAAAAAAAATGTGCTGATAACTCAGAATTTTTAATTTCAGTATTTGATTTAAGTAATAAGAAAGATTTAAAAAAAAATCAAATCAAAGTTTTTATAATTCATTATTTTAGTTGCAAATGAAGTGTCATTGATTGCTTTATTTTGATATGGTATTTATCTTGAAAAGTAAATTGTTATTGATATAAAATAGGAGTACATATATCATCACTTTCCCTATTGTGACTTTTAGAGTAACTCAAAATGTTACTTTGTTCTTAATTATAATTCATGCATGTTCTAACAACTAACCTTTTTCTAACATCTAAAATAATAATAATGATGAAAGTTATGCATGCTAATACTTCTACTATTATTATTGGTGTATTATGTAAAGTGGTTGAAAATAAATTAAGCTTTTTAAGTGTTTGAAAATTCACAAATTGAAAAAAAATGTTTGTGCACATGAAAATTATTTACCTTGGGTCCAAAGATTATTTTAAGTCTTTACAAAAGGAATACTTATGTATTTTACATGAAAAAATATAGTAACATGTTTATACTTACAAAGATTGTTCTAAGTCTTTACAAACAAAAATATTTATGTATTTCACATAAAAAAATAATCATATATTTATTCTTACAGATGTTTGAATTAAACATAATTCAATAAGCATTTCAGAATATGTAGTATAAATATTTTGTGTGATAATTTTTTGTAAGACAAATGTTATTAAAGTTATGTGGTACTACATTTATGAGAGATTAAAATCCTCTCTTTGCATTTATTTTCTTTGAAAGTATTATTATTGTGATTGTAGAATAACATGATATTAGTTATTCATCTAAGAAAAGTTGATTTCTTAAAAAGTGCTATATTTATATATAAATAATTTTAATGAGAGTGTAAATATTCTCTCTTGACTATTTACTTACATTTTGAATTTTTGTTATGGAAAATTCTCAGATGAGTAATTTATTGAAGAATTGATAGAAAAATTGAAATGTAGTTCGACTGTGACTTGAAATAGAGTTGTGATTTAAATATACTAATTTGAATTATTGCTATTTTTTTCTTCAAAATAGAAAGGTTTTATTACTCATATATTGTACTATATAGAAGGATGTAAAGTCATTATTAATATGATTGTCAATTTGTATCATGTAATATTATTTGTCTATGTGTACATTATTACAATTTTTACTGACTCTTTTAATATACGCTGATCTTACTGTGCAGTGTTGTATTTGCTATTTCACATATCAGTGAATGAACTTCTAGCAACTTTATTTTGAAACACTTTATGTACCTTTTGTCAGAAGAATGTAACCCATTATTATTTTTCTTATTATTTGAAGTTATATGCATGTTGTATATGTATATAGTTTAGAAAATATTGGCTCAATGTCAAAATTATTAAATTTCTCCATCTTACCAATATTTTCTTTTGGGGAGGCCGGAGTAATATGTTGTGGTTACTTATAACCACTGCCATATTTTTATTTAATTTTCATTTAGAAAATATTTTTATTAATCTTGTATTCATTTAATTTTAATATTCGCATTTCAAAATTATTTTAATTCCCCTTTTTTTTCAACCTTCCCCTGTACGTTTTTCTTTCTGGCATTTCATTCATTTTAAAATCATAAACGTCGTTCTGAAATCTGTACTTCCGGTAAAAGAATTATCTGGAAAGTTCAATATCTTTCTATTTGTGAAGTCATTTCCTTTTGTAGCTCCGCCCCTTAGCCAATAATATTTAAATCAGTTTAATTCGTAATTTCAAAATTCGTAACTCTTTACTACTGTTTGGCATCTTATCTCACTGAAATCTATCAAATTTTTTAAAGCAGTTTTTTATATACTTTAGCATTGCATTTTATGCCAATGCAGGGCGCCTGTATGTTCGTTCCGCCAAAGTTGGCGTGTTACAAGTATTATAGCATCCCCCTTTACTCCTCTTTTCGGAGAGCTCGTGCGCATTCAGTTGAGTTGGGATTTCAATGCAGAATGGCTGTCTTTTGCCGTTCTGTGAAGAATTATGTCCGCGCCTACATGAGTGTTCTATCAACGAACGCAGAGAATGGGTGGATGCCTCTTCCCCTTCTACAAAAAATAATAAACGGATTTTCGTATCTACAGTAGGAAATATTAAAAGTGCCAGAATATTTCCTTTAAGATTGTATAATCGGCTGCATAGTTTCGTCTTTTTTTTGGCGAGATTCTTTGATCAGTTACTTCTGATTCTTGAGTAAGATGTGGATAAGAATTTTGTTGACGGCATTATCATTATTTTTATTCGAATGATTGCTTTTATTTCGAGTCGTGGAATTATGATGCTAAAAAAAAAAAATCATCTAAATGCCTGTGCCTCCACACTCCCCAAGGGAAAAAAATATTTTATTTTCTTTAGTAAGATTATAGAATAAACGTAGATTGTATGTGTTCATCATAAAAAGGTACATCTAAAAAAAATAAGAGGTGTACTCTACAATAATGCACTATGTTCTGCAAGAAAAATTGCTTCATAAATAAAAAAAAGTCAAGGAAGATTTGTCATCTGTTTAATTCCTTTCTGCAAATGTCTCCATCATTTTCTGTTCTTTCAGGTCAATGCAGGTAATGCTTTTACCGTTTATTTTTTTTTTGTTCTCAATTACCAAATGTATGATAAGTAAATTCAGATTTTTTTAAATTAATGACTGTTATGTCAAAGTGGTCTTTGTGGCCGCAACAAAATATTATAACACTATACGATCGATCCTAAAAAAATGATTTCTAGATTTTTAATTGGAATTTCAATATCCAAAATAACTTTACAATATTATTCTTTCACCTCCTACCTCCAAACACAACAATATGTGTCGTGTTCCTGAATCGGCAAATCAGAAAATTTCTATATCTGCACAGACAATGCAACAACAAAAAATATTGTATACCCACAAGTATTGTGAAATTAAACATATTAGAAACGTGCACTTTTTCTTTTCTTTCTTTTCCAATTAGCCAGACTGAGCCACAGCAACGCGTGGTCGTGTACAGCTAGATTACAATAAAAGGTAACAGAATTTTCCAAAATAAAATGCAACATAGCTTGTTAATTCTGGTTGTATTGTCTGTCCTAAGAGAAAAATGTTTAGTAAGAATATCGCAACTTTCTTTATCTTTTAAAATGTAATTTTGTAGCATAAATAGAGATTTTTCCTGGACGTAAACATAGCATTTGATCATTCATTTAAAATAATTTAAATTGTAATTTCTTAACCCTCATGTTTTTATTTAAACAATGGATTTTTTTGTATTAAAAGTGTGAAGGGGTAAAACGAAAATTAATGCATTATGAAACATTAATTTAGTAAAAGGAAGATAAGGAATACTGTAGACTATCACTGCATATAATACTGTTTTGTTTGTATGCAGTTTGTAACATTTTCTTTGTCTGAGTAATCTTCTTTTCTCTAAACAATAAAATCAGCAAAAGATCGAAGCGATGGGCTTACAAAACACCGAATTTTTATTTTATAACAGAATAATATCATACTCCATGTGACCTGTATGAGAAAAAATCATATTCATATATAGGTTTACACCGAAAATCGATCAAAAAAAAAGAATATATATAAAAAATCTGATGAATAATGATGGATTATCTAAATGGTTTTAGTTCTATTAAAAACTTAATAATTTTTGAAGAAAGAACAATAGTTCGTAGAACGTTAAGCGTTTGAAGTAAAAGGATTACCAATTCATGGTCACTGATAAAGCATTATATTAGATAATGAAAAATGTGCATAAAAACATATAAATAAAAAGAGAGAAATTCTCAACTTGGATTACTATTCAATTCGAATTGATTTTATACATTCTGTTAATATTCGTTTTCTTTTTTTAAATGTTTCATTTTATTTTAAATGCACTAGAATAAAAAAATTGCTGTTTCATTTCCACATGACCTTTTACACAAAATATTGGTTAATATTAACCATTTAAATATATTACTTTATTTTTATTGTTATATAAATTTCTTGTTTTTATGATATTAGAATTACAATGGGAATGTCATTGTTTTTTCAATTTTTAAGTTTGATAATTATAAAGCAAATTTCAAAATTCTGTTCAAGAAATAATTTTTCCGGAATAATTAATGGAGCATAGATGATTGGAATTCTCTTGAAAAGTATGAATTTTAACATAAATAACTTTTTTCTATCAAAGAAGAACAATTCATGAAGAAAAACTAAATTAATAAAGTATGTAAAGTACGTTAAATGAAAACAATAGCAAACAAGTCAACATATTTCGGCAGTAATAGTTTGGCAATGTATTTATAATATTTTAATTGCATGATTTATATCTGGTAATGGTATTTAATCTTTTAATCGATATGCTATCACGTAGTAACTTATAGATAGAAACTGTCAGAAAAAAATTCTTACAATATAAAGATATAAAAGGAGTAATTTTACATTTATTGGATTGTAGAAAACCATAATTGATGTGTTTCATTATTATTACTTCAGTATCAGAACTATTAATTTTATCTTTTTCCAATTTTTATTCGTTTATATATTTATTTTTATTACATCAGAATGACTTTTGTTTAGTTTATAAAGAAGACGCAAACTTATACGATATATTTAATTTTTTGTGTTTTTTATACATTTATTTCATTAGAATAAACATTTATTTCATTTATTATACTAAGAATCAATATTTTTCAAAAAAAAATTATTGGTAGAAATATTATAAATGAATTTTTATATTGTATTTAAAGTATCTTTGAGTCCCATGAAAACTTTAAGGAAAAAATCTCTGGCAAAGAAAGATTGATGACCTAAATGGCCTTCTTTCTAGGGAAAAAAAAAGACAGAGTAGTTCATGAATTTAATGGAAACAAAGAATGTTAAGTATGTGAAATATGTTAAAAGAAAACAGCAGAATACATGTCGGAAGATTACCCACAAATTATTTAACTGTTTAATTATTTGGAATACATTTATATATACATGTATATATATTTTTTCCATTTTTTAACTAATATCTTTATATTTTAGCTACTTGCGATATGTCAGTCTAAAAAAAAAAAAAAAATCCGTTGTTCATTTTTTTTTTCATTAAGTAATTTTATGTAATTTTAAATAAATATGTTGAGTTTATATAATATATACAAGTTTTAGATTTTCAATTCTAAGATGGGATATGGATTTTAAATATATTTAGCACTACAATTATAATATAACTTTTAAAGTTTTATTCACAGTGGAAAGATACTTTCGTAATTAGAAGTATTAGTTTAAATATCAATATTATAAAGGACAAACGTATATGTGCGTAATGCTGACGGCATTTTTCGAATGTGTACACTTCGCAATGAAATTTCGGTTTTTCAATTTTAGGTAATGCAATTTTTTAAACTTCTAAACATCGCACATTTTCAATTTTTATACCATCGTATAGGAAAACAAATCTTCTTTCAAATGCAATTTATTTGAAAACGGTATTTTAATTTACTGATTTATAGTGTTTTATAAAACTATTTTCAAGTACAATTTTTAAAATTTATCTCTATCGCTCCCCTGCTGTATTACGAATTACTAATAAATAATTTGAACATAAAAAAATAAAAATTATTCAGAATTTTTCTCCGGTTAATTTTCCATAAACAAATTAAAGCTTCATCAATACATAAATAAAAGAATAATAATACAAAAGAGATAATTTAAGATATATGTACTCGAAAAATCTAAATTTTGTACAGCCGAATTGGGGAAAATATGCGCTTTCAAATGTAATTTGTATGAAATAGATACGCTTTAAAATATAGTTTCTAGGCAACTGTTAAAGTAAAAGAGAAAAAATAATCTATAATGCACTTTCTAATGGAATTTGTTTGAAAACTGTATCTTAATTGACTGATTTATAATGGTTAAAAAACAAATTTCATGCATGACTTTTTTAATTTGTCTATATCGCTTGCAAGCTCCATTACAAAATAATAATAAATAATTTGCCAATAAAAATAAATAAAAAAATTTCAAATTTGTCTCTGGATGAATTTCTATAACGAAATTAAAGCTTCAACAATAAACAAAATAGTAATATATAAATAAAATATGAATGTAACATGTATGCAGTCGAACAATTTAAATTTTTACACAACCGAATTGGGAAAAATGTGTGTTTTCAAATGTAATTTGTATGAAATAGATAGGTTTTAAAATAGATTTACTAGGTAATTATTAGACTCAAAAAGAAAAAAAATGGTGTATATATTTAAAACGCAGGTCAGTTTTTTTAGACATCTGCCCTGAACTTTCTATTGAATCAATTTTAATTATTTTAATTTGTAACGCGCGCTGCCCGTTTCAAAAAGTCCACTCGACCGGCAATCACGTGACTAGCTTGCGTGAGCTTTGCCGAATGAGATATGTTGTGAGTTCGTTGGAGTTTTGTTCTGTTTTGAGTTGTGGAAACATGTAGAAAGTTATTCGTGCTATTATTATTTTTGTGTATACGTGTTGTGTGCCGTTTTATTTGTGATGTGTCGTCTTACGAAGATTAAATAAAAAATATTTAAAAAGCTACCCCGAGAAATTGTTATCTTGAAATTATGTGAAATTTCTGTGTGAAGTTAATCTGAGCCAGCCTGACAATTGGCGCCCAACGTGGGGCCCCGAATTCGAAGGAAAATGTTCTCATCCTAATATTCTACAGATCCGGTCGTGTGCGAGTGAAATATGTTTCTAATATTCTACAGATTCGATCGTTGTGAGTGTGTGAAATATGTTCCTAAAATTCTACAGATTAAGTCGTCGTGTGCGAGTGAAACATGTTCCTAATTTTCTACAGATTCGATCGTCTTTGCGTGTAAAAATATGTTCCTATAATTCTACAGATTAATTCATCGTCGTAAGCTTGTGAGGTATGTTCGCCATGTTCTATAGAATAATTTTTGTTTCGTTACCTTTGCCATTTTCATGCATCAGCTTTACACTATGTGATATGTGTTCTTATTTTCGAAAGTTATTCTGCAAATTGTTTTGTTTACGACGAAGAAAAATGCTACAATATGAGTGTTTTTAAAAAACCTTACACTTTATTTGTTCTTAGAACGGTGCTACTGTGTTTGTGCTTATAGTGGTTTATTCTACAAGATTTGTTAATTCTACAAAATATTATCAACAAGCAACAAGTAAGCGATTTTTAAATAGAATGGATCCATTGTTTGTTTAATAAAAAGAATGCATTCTTCGTAACATTAACGGTATTCGTCATATACTTAACATTATTAATTTTAATTCATTCAATTATTTTCCTGTCATGTTCGTATTGCATATTTCCCCTTCCCCCCTCCCTCACCATTATTCTGAAAATTACTATTGATTCTGTTCATGTATGTTTAATTTTTACTTTGTTTTAAGTAAGATATTTTGTGAGGAAAAAAAAAGAGTGAGAGAGAGCGGAAGCAAAAGAAATATTCATTTACGTTTCCGTTGATTTTTTTTTTCTTTTCTTTTTATAAAGAGGGAAATAAACTGTCAGTCAAATGTATTCATAATTTTATCGAAATTCTCATAAAGATGCATATTTATTTATTTATTTTTTATTGGTTTTTTAAAAGAAATGATTACTATTTTTATTTAAGTGTTTGTTATTATTTAAATGCTAAACGTAAGTATTTAATTTTAAGTTGCTGATTTACTGATGAAAAAAGTTTTGAATGTGATTCATTTTCAAAACGGAATGAGTAAGTTTTTGCATTTATTGTTTGTTTATAAAAGAAAGTTTATTTTCTTTTGAAGTTATATTGAATGAAACCTATATTAAATAGTCTTAGTAATATAATAATATTGGTTGAAAATTTAATTATTCAATTATGTGTTTGATATTATTTAGAATATTGTTTGAAAGTGTTAACTATTCAGTAAATGGTTTTATATTGATTAAAATATTGTTCTGATTAAATGCCGCGTTATGACAATCCAGTTTATTTATATCTGTGGGGATTTAAAGTTTGTTTTGTTTGTAGTAAGAGTTTTGTTAAGGTTAAAGATTACTATTTTGTTTTATTAAAGTCTTGTTTATATGAGTTGTAACGGCAAAGCTCACACGTTTGGGGAATAATTTAAACGAATTTTTGGCATTTGTGTGGTACTTGTTTTGTTGTTTTGCTAAAGTTTAAAATGTCTGAACTTAATAAAGCTCGGAAAGAAGATTTATATCAGGTTGTGTTAGAAATGAATTTAGATGTGCAACCCTCTATGGCAGTTGTCACATTGCGTGAAAAAAATTAAATCCTCCCCCTCATACGAAGTTCATTTTGTAAATTCATTAGTCAGAAACCAAATTTCGACTCGCGAGGAAGAACAACGCAGACGGGACTTAGAGGAAAAACAAAAAGCAGCAGAGTTAGAACAGCATAAATTAGAATTAGAAGAAAAGCATAGAGCGGAAGAGTTAGAGTTAAAAAAGCTTGAGATGAATTTTGAGCTTGGGAAGCTCAAGTTACGGGCTCAGAGCCAAAGTGTTTCCAGTGGAGCGGTAGGTGGTAATGCAGCAGGGGTAATGTCTCACCCGGAGAGTAAGATAGGTATCCAAAAGCTGTTGCCTACATTCAGGCCAGAAACTGATGATGTAACCTTGTTTTTGGTGTTCCTGGAACGTCAGCTAATGCTCTCGAAGGTACCAAAGCATCTGTGGGTTTCGTATTTACTCAGTGTTGTACCATCTTCTATCTGTACGCTTATTGCTCGTGAATCAGAAGAAAACGCTTCAAATTTTTCACATGTTAAAGATTTATTTCTAAAAAGGTTTAAAATTAGTGTCGAAAAGTTTAGGCAGCTGTTCTTTACTCATCGCAAAGCTAAAAAAATTACTTGACGAGATTATTATTTCGAACTTCGAGCTTATTTTGAAAACTGGCTTAAAGAATTAACTGTAACGTCTTTTGAAGCTCTTCAGGATCTTATAATAGCTGATCAAATGAAAAGGTGTGTGTCTGTTGAATGCAAACAACATATGTTAGACGATTTGGAAAATTTAAATTCGCCAGTCGACCTTGCCGAAAAATTTTATGCTTATGACACTATCAGATCTACGTTTCCTAAAAGAGATCCGGTTGTACCCCAAGAGAAAAAAGAGTTTTCTCTTCGAGAAAATAATTAGAAGCAGAGTAAGCCTCCAAAAGAAGACAGATCTCCCCCTAAGTTTGCTAATCGACGCTTAGAATCCGATATTGTTTGCTATGGTTGTGGTAAATTGGGATTTATAAAGAAGAAATGTCCAGATTGTTCCCCTACGGTTAAAAAACAAACTGTTCAAGCACATCGTCTTGAGCTATATAGTTTAAATACATCAGAATTTTCAGCTCCAAATGTGCCTATCACGATCTGCAATAAAAAAGTGTTAGTTTGTGCAGATACGGGAGCGAATCGTTCTATTGCGGGAGAACGTATGTATGAATTATTTTTAAAAACTGGTGTTGCATTGAACCATCATACTAATGAAGTAACGTTAGCTGACGGAATTACAGTAGTTAGAAACACTTTGTCTGCCACTGTGCCAGTAGAGATTGAAGGCCGAGTCTTCGAAACGGAGTTCATAGTATTACCAGATGCCAAGGGTAATAGAACTCTTTTAGGTATGGATATCTTACATACTGCTAACATAGTGTTAAATACTGCCAACAAAACGTGGCATTTCAGGGATAAACCTCAGGAAAAGTTTTATTTTGTAGATGAATACGAAGAAGAAAATAATACGTCAGCTGGTACGATCGAAGTCAGTCCGTACGCTTTACGTAAAGATGAAGACAAAAATCTAAATTCCGATGAAAGAGACAAAATTAATGATGTTCTGAAAAGGTATGAAAAATGTTTTCAACCAGGGGGAGAGACAACCCCGTTTGTGGAGCATCGTATCAATACAGGTGATAGTGCTCCTGGTCCTGTTGCTGTACCACCTTATCGGATGACTCCTTCTAAGAAAGAAATTCTTAAGAAGAAAATAGAATATGAACGTGGAAAACCTAATGTTGTGGCTCACATGCTGTCACGCCCTGTCTGTAATCATCAATCTGATTCCTGTGAGACATGCAATTTTGTCAGCATAGACATGCAACAAGAAGTCCAAAAGATATCAGAGAAGCGCAGATGCAAGATGAAAACCTTAAAAAGATTATAGATTGTTTTGAAGACGAACAGAAAAGCGAAGATTCCGCCCATTGGACTGGTAGAAGATTCCTGATGAATAAAGGTGTGCTTTATAGGTATGCTCCCGAATCAGATGCCGAAGAAGCGCAACTGGCCATTCCAGTACAAGAAAGACAAAATATTTTGAAACTTCATCATGACAACCCCTCAGCCGGACATTATGGTGAAGCAGGAAGTCATCAGAGAATCTCTAAAAGATATTATTGGACAAGCATGAGAGCATACATTTCAGAATATGTGAAGAAGTGCCCAGAGTGCGCCCGTTATAAAGCAACAAATCAGAAACCAGCCGGTTTATTACGAACACCTGCTTATGCTCAGCGATTTGAGACCCTCAGCATTGATCTCTTTGGACCCTTGCCTCCTAGTAAAAATGGGCATCGATGGATTTTTATAGTAGAAGATTGTGCCACTAAATGGGTAGAACTATTTGCCTTAACAATTGACACTGCACAAGAATGTGCGACTACTCTGATTGAAGAGATCTTCCTTCGTTATGGTATCCCAAGAAGACCCACAAGTGATAACGGCCCTCAGTTTGTGAGCGCTCTTCTACAACAAGTTTGTTACATTCTTGGAATAGACCAATCGTTAACACCTTTGTACCATCCTCAGGCCAATCCAGTAGAACGCAAAAATAGAGACTTGAATCCTCGAATAGCAATCCTTGTTGGAAATGAACACACTTCCTGGATTGATAAACTTCCGTTTATTAGATATGCTATGAACTCTGCCAAATCTGATACAACAGGCCAAACTGCCGCCTATTTGCAATTTGGTCGAGAATTAAGAACAATCGATGATGTGGTGAACGATTTTAGAGCTGTTGTGGAAAATGACAATTTTGTTCCGGAAATAACTCCATATCTTAAACGTCTTGCAAATATTTCAAAAAGTGTAAAAGAGCGTGTTGAAATGAAACAAGATCAGCGGAAGAAATATTATGATAAAAATCGTAGACGAGTGTATTTCGCACCTGGTGATAAAGTATGGGTTACCCTACACCCTGTGAGCAAGGCAAGTAAAAATAAAACAGCAAAATTTATGCCTAAGAGAGATGGTCCATACATAGTTTTGACTCAAAAGTCAATAGTGACATATGACATTGCTAGCCTGGGCAATCCTACGAAGCGAATTGGGTCTTACCATGTTTCCGCCTTGTCACCATTTCAAGAAACTGAAACTATTCCAGTTGCACCCTTGAGAAAAAGAGGAAGACCCAGAAAGCATCATGTTTCCTCTCCGAGACGTAAATCGGAAACAGAGGGGGAGGATGTAACGCGCGCTGCCCGTTTTCAAAAAATCGACTGGACCGGCAATCACGTGACTAGCTTGCGTGAGCTTTGCCGAATGAGATATGCTGTGATCTCATTGGAGTTCTGTTCTGTTTTGAGTTGTGGAAACATGTAGAAAATTATTCGTGCTATTATTATTTTTGTGTATACGTGTTGTGTGCCGTTTTATTTGTGATGTGTCGTCTTACGAAGATTAAATAAAAAATATTTAAAAAGCTACCCCGAGAAATTGTTATCTTGAAATTATGTGAAATTTCTGTGTGAAGTTAATCTGAGCTAGCCTGACAAATTATTTATTTATGAAAGCTATTTATTTGTAGATGTGCACGCAATAGCTATTTTTACGAATATTCCTATTTTTTATATTTTAAATTAAATTCGAAAAGATTTTTATGAAATTTCTTAAAAATGATGGTAATCAGAATACTTCCACCGTAGCAGAAAAAAGAGAAATAATGGTGTTTATTTATCATTATTGATGTCATTTTCTCATAACAATTAAAATAACTTTTTAAAGGTTTGAACAGAAAATGACGTTACACTTTAAACTGCGCGCATTTTCCCTCATAAAGCTATGTTATATTTCGATATTTTTTCATTCCGCTGATAATTGGTTTGGCGTCAATTGACAATTGGCGTAATGCTCCAGTAAGTCTGAAATTTAAAAGAAAACATTCTTTTCATTGATAATAACTAATATTTTACCACGAATGCATCTAAAAGGCATCAATTTCTGGAAATTTTACTCGGCGGTACTGAGATTAGAACCACATGTCAGAATAAGGAATGTTCACATGCAAAGTTGTAGCTGACAAAACGTAATTTTAAGATTGAATATCTACCTACACTGTAAAAAAAACGACATTTTTACAGTACAAAGTACTGTTCATCTCGCGCACAAAGTCGATCACAGTGAATGTGCTGTATCTTTCTTTGGTTTCCTGACTATATTAACATGGAAAATACAGTATTTGAATAAAATTAACAGCACAATGTACTGGCAATTTGGACGCCAGCAGTTTGTGCTGTAAAAAAATGCGTCCAAATTGCCAGAACATTGTGCTGTTAATTTTATGCAAATACTGTATTTTCCATGTTAATATAGTCAGGAAGCCAAAGAAAGGTACAGCACATTCACTGTGATCGAGTTTGTTCTGGCAAATCTACAGTGGCTTTTTGACAGTGTACATGATAAAAGACAACGGTGTCTGGTCGTAACGCTCACGTCATTTGACGGTGGAAACAGCAGACGATTTAATTTTACTTTTATTAACTTTCATTGCGATTTTTTTAATTTATGAATACCGCACATTTTCTATGTTTACGCCACTGAATAGGAAAAAAATGTACTTTCCAAGGCAATTTGTTTGAAAATTATTTTGTAATTTGCCTGAAAACTTCATCACAATTTACTCAATTTTTATTATTTTTAAAATAATTTTTAAGCATGATATTTGTTTAAAATTTATTTCTAGTGCGTGCAGTCCATTACAAAAGATAAATCCATTTGCATTTTATTTAATATAAATAATTTAGCATTTGTTTTTAACTTATATTCCATAATGAAATTAAAACAGTCATGAATCAAAAAATAAAATATTAAAATTTAAATTAAAGTAATCGAATTTAGGCTTAAACCACTGAAATGAATATAATCAAGAAAACTGACTGTAAATAGCAATTATTTATTGATTTATTTATCTGTTAACTCCTGACACGTGGTCAATATTCAAATATTGCTTTTGATACATTTCAAAACTTTATTTGAACGCATTATTGCTACTTATGATAGAAATATGATTTTTAGTTTTACTAGTGGGCATTCTAAAGATATATAAATATTAAATGTAAACTAATTGGATGTGCCCGTCCCAAAACTTTCTTCTATCTCATGTATTTTAATATTTCAAAATGTTGTTACAAATGTCGATATTTCATTTTTATTAGTTCAACACTGTATCAACTTTGACTTTTATTTTAAATTCCTGCTTCAGTTAATTAATCGTAGTAAAAACGAGTTAATCTCGATCAAATTAAAATCATTGGTTTTCCGTTATTCTGCGGCATATCAGCTGTACGCGAATAGTCGGCTTACTAGGATGGGAAGTTCCCGTTATTTGATCAGCCGTCGATATACAATAGAACTACGAAAAATCAAGAAAATTACACCAAAATCGCTATTATAGGGCACCCTTTCGTCGGAATATTTCCAAATTTAGGGAGGACCTTCTTGCTATGGCCAAAAATATACATACAACTTTCGGTTCAGTTCTATGCATAATTTCATACACTTTTCAATTGTAGAATATTGAAATTTGAACGAAAATCGCTATTAAAGCTCCCACTTCCGGTGGAAATTTTCCAAATTGAGAGAAGACCTTCTGGCCCTGGCTAAAAAGATACGTAAAAATTTGGTTCAATTCTATGCATAACTTCATACACTTTTAAATGGTTCAATGTTGAAAATTGCGCAAAAAATCACAATTACAGCGCCCCCTTCCGGCGGAATTTTTCAAAATTCAAGGCGCACCTTCTTGCCATGGCCAAAAACATACATAAAATATTTGGTTCAATTCTATGCATAACTTCATGCACTTTTCAATGGTACAATATTGAAAAATGTACATAAATCGATATTACAGCGCCCCCCTCGGCGGATTTTTTTCAAATTCAGGAGGACCTTCTTGCCATGACCAAAAACCTACACGAAAAATTTGGTACAATTCTATGCATAACTTCACACACTTTTCGATGGTACAATATTCAAAATGGCGCAAAAAACGCTATTACAGCGGCCCCTTCAAGCGGATTTTTTCCAAATTAATGAAGGACCTGCTTGCGATAGCCAAAAACTTAAAAAAAATTGGTTTAATTCTATACATAACTTCATACACTTTTTGATGTTACAATGGCGACGGACACACGGACAGACAGGCATTTTCTATAAACGTGTTTTTTGGGACCTCTGACCCCTATAGCGTGAAATCCGTCCAAAACCGGAAATCGAAAATAATTTCGATTTCAGAAAGTAAAAATGTATTAGAATTACCAATAATAAAAAAAAAATCGTTCCGTGCGAGGCTTTCTCGCTCCAGACTTGCAGATTATTTGTGGAAGCATTTTCATTCATTTTTAATTTACTGCAATTCTTTTGTATAAAAAAATGTTTTAATGAAATATTAGAACTATACTTAGTCAAAAACTGTTTGCTGATGCTTTCGAAAAATACATCATTCATCGCTGTGTCTTTGGAATGTGCAGAGAAAAGAAGTTGCTAATGTCAGAAGTAATATCTATATATTGGTTTTTACCTATATTCTATAACCCTGAGTTTAGCCCCTGGGGAAGCCTGGGTTTATCCACTTGTATACGAGGAAGTTTTTTTTTTCGACATCTGCCCTGAACTTCCTAATGAACCAATTTTACAAATATATTTTAAATGAAATCTGTTTATTTGTTCTAGCTATGTTTTTGTATTTAGCCATTTTTCTAAATAGTCCCATCTTCATATTTTCAATTTAATTTGAAATGTTTTTATGAATTTCTTCAAAATGGTGGCAATTGGATTACTTCTATTGTTGCAGTAAAATAAGTAAATATATATATATATATATATATATATATATATATATAATGTGTTTTATTTATCGTTATTTATGCCATTTTATGATTACAATTAAAATAACTTTTTAAAAGTTTGAACAGAAAATGTCGTCACACTTTAAAAAACACGCGTTTTCCCTCATAAAACTACACTGGTGGACAAAACTTAAGGACCACTCAGAAATGTACCCGTAAATGAGAATCTACATGAGATTGTGGGTCAAGAAGCAAACAATAGTATTAACAGAATGTTACACAGGATTTAATATAAAAACTTTGCTTAAAGGATGTATACAGGTTATTACCAGCGGTTATTTTGTCTGAAACGTGAATATTGTCCGAAAACACGAATGTACAAAGAAAGCAAAATACTCACAATTAAAAAACGTCAGTGCCATATCAATAAGAGGTGTGGTCACCATGTAAAGCGAGACAACTTTCAACAAGGCATGGCATACTCAGTACAACATAATTCAGTAGCTGTTGAGGCAAGTTGCCCCATTCCTCCTTCACTGCATGGATGAGGGTTTCCTTGTTTGTGGGAGGACATTGTCTAGCAGCTATACGTCTCCCAAGGCATCTCATACATTTTCAATGGGACTCAGGTCAGGGTAACGTGCTGGCCAGTCTATGTGATGGATATCTTCGGCCTCAAGACAATCTTGTACAGACTGTGTCCGATGACAAGGTGCGTTATCGTCAATAAAATGTAACTTTTCGCCGACAGCACCTCAAAAAAGTCGAACATGTGGAAGCAGTAGGTCTTCAATGTACCGTGTACCGGTCATGGACCCTTGGTCAAGCACATAGAAATCTGTGCGGCCATTGAACATGATGCCTTCCAACACATGATACTCGAAGTCGCATATCGATCTCTTTCTAGAATATTTTGTGACAGTAAGCACTACCAACCTCGCGCCATATCAGTTTACGCCTACAATCAGACGATAGACTGAATCTACTTTCATCTGAGAAGGTCATGGTAGACCAGTCGTCATCAGTCCAATTGCGATGCATACGGCACCACTATAAACCGGCGCTACGTTGGCGTCTCGAGAGTGGGACACACACAACAGGTCTTCGGGCTTATAGCCCCTTTTCAAACGTCTTGCAACAGTTTTCCGCGATATTTTACTTCCTGTGGCAGCAGAAAGTTGAATTGCTGGTTGACCAGCTGTACTGCGTCGGTTCCTTTTTGTAAAAATAACATTATAGAGATCTTCTTGGGGCATCGTACTGCTAGTACGACCTCCTCCCGTGCGGTTAGTACATATTCCACTCTTTTGGAATGCCGCCCATAGCCTAGAAACAATACTATGAGAGATGTTAAATTCATGGGCAACATCTCTTCTTTTGTGTCCTTCGTCCAACTTTCCGATTATTCTACCACGAGTAATATCATCTAAATGATACCTCGAAGACATATTCAAAATTTCAATGTTCAAGCTTCACTCCATCTCCTTTAATTTTTACGTCTAATTATAACTCACAGCACCCGCCGATTGTCTAAAATCCCTTATCGCTGCTGTCACGTGTTCGACAAAAGCGGAAGTACAAAATTTGCATAAATTTTACAAATCAGAGTACACCCCGCATTCAACCAAATTTACACGTGCTGCTGTGGATCTATTTCTAACGGTAATCGTAGAAAATAACAGTGGTCCTTAAGTTTTCTCCACCAGTGTATGTTACATTTCAATATATATATTTTTTTAATTCCGCTGATACTGAGTTTGTGATAATCGGCGTAATGCTTCTGTAAGTTCATCCAACCCCCTCACTGACAATCTCGTGTTAATACGTTCACTAAGCTCCAGGTTTCACTGCAATACAGGCAATATTTAAAGTAATATAATTCTATTGACTTAATGTATTTTTAATACATTGAAGAATGATTGCATCCAAGGATTGCATTCATATACGTTATTAATTTTTTTTTATATAAAATGTTGAAAGAATCATCTTTTTTTAATGGAGAGAAAGCAACATTACAATTTTGCCCTTTCCCAAGACTGTCTGAGTGTTAAAAGAAAAGAATCTTTTTCTTTGATAAAACTAAATATTTTAACACGAAGGCACCTTAAATTTATCAGTTTCTGTTATGTTTACTCGGCGATACTGAGTTAGAACCTCAATTCAAAAGAATGAATGTTCACATGAAAAGTTGTAGCTGACAAACATAACTTTAAGTTTGAAAATCTATCTATCTATATTGTAAATAACAAACGTGTCTGTGCGTAACGCTAAAGTTATTTCAGTGTGGCAACGATGACAGTTAAATCTTACTTTTATTAACTCTTATTGCAATTTTTAAAATTTCTAAATACCGCACATTTTCAATTTTTACACCGTCGAATAGTGATAAAAAATGTACATTCAAATGCAATTTGCTTGAAAATTATATCGCAATTTGTTTGAAAACTGTATCACAATTGATTCAATTTTTATTGCTTTTAAAATAATTTTTAAGCATAAACTTTTTCAAATCATTCATATCGCGTGCAGTCTATTACGAAAGATAAAATCTATTTGCTCTTAAAGTAACATAAATAGCTCACCAATCCTATGCTAGTCCTAAACTCTAGTCCTAATCTTGAATATTGCAGTCTCATTTGGGATCCTTACTACAATAATAAATTTAAAATACTCGAGCAAGTACAGTCTAAATTCACTCGTTATTTATTTTTCATGTGTAATCATATATATTCTTATGATACTGTAAAAGCACTTATTTTCACGAGGCTTTAATTTTCGTGATTTTCTCGAGCCCGTCGTAATCGCAAAAATTTAAGCCTCGCGAAATATATTTTTTTTCGCCTCAAGTACTAACGAAAAATCAGAATTTTTTCACTTTCGAAATTTAATGATTACAGTTAGTAACTTAAATAAGAAATAAGTACAAAAATTTCTTGGATACATACAACTATTTCTTGAATATTATACAACTACTTCTTGAATAAAAACAATAATACAACTGATAGAATGCAGCTCATCACTTACAATATTTATACCAGCTTCTTTGAAGCCATTCATTTTTAGAGCGATGGGGATAGGGGGGCATTGTTGATTTCAGGGGGTGGCCCGGGGGGGGGGGACATCCCCCCAGAGCAATGAGATGTCCCTCCCGGAAGATTTGAGATTTTGCGTTTTAAATGGTCAAAAAGAGCAATCCCCCCGCCGCCCCCCGGAACTCTATAATGTACCCCCCTGAGCCACAGAAATCCCTCCCGTAGAAAAGTGTCTTAATTCAATACTGGAAGGGGGGGGGGGGCGAAGAACTTTTCTGACAAAAGGAAGTTTCTTAACTTGCCTTATGCAAATGGGTTCTATTTAGGTCGTTTCGGAATTTCCCCCTTTCGGTTCATTTCATATAAAATTCGCGAAATTTTCAGCTCCCGAAATCACCGATATCTTCATTTTCGCGAAAATTACGGCTCGCGAAAATAAGAGCTTTTACAGTATTTCTTCTTCATATCTACGTAGTATTTTTAACATTCCCAGTTTGAAATCTAGAGGGGATGTTTTTTGTGTGTTATATTTTACAAGGTTATTAATAACATGATTGATTGTAGTGGTAAACTTAATTCTATTCATTTTAATGCACCGAACAGATCCCTCAGGTGTACTTAATTTTTTATATTACCATTTCTTAAATAGAATTATGTTAGCAATTTCTCTTTATATAAATTTTACACAATATTTAATGACTTCTCTTATGCATCTTGATATTTGTGATAGGTCCTTAACTGCTTTCAAAGATAAATGCTGTGAACTTTTAATTTCTTAATTTGTGCTTCTAATCGTGTTGTATGTGATTCATATCTATGTGTTATATATATATGTGGTTTTCATTATTTTTTATGATGTTCTTGCAACACTATAAATGTCGTATAATTCGTGTGTAGTGTTCATTTCAATAAATAAATAAATAAATAAATCATTTGGCTTATATTTCATAACTAAATTAAAACTGTCATCAAAAAATAAATTAAACAATAAAACATAAATTAAACACAAATTTAAGACACGTAATCAAATTTAGGTTTAAACCACTGAAATGAACATAATCAAAAAGGCTGGTTGTAAAGAACAATTTGTTGGCGATTTCTTTTGCTGCTAACTCCTGACGCGCGGTCAATAAGAAAATATCGTTTTTAATACATTTCAGAACTTTATTTGAAAGCATTTTTGCTACTTTTCCTATAAATATGATTTTTAATATTCTTAGTATTGCATATTCTAAAATAATATATTAGAGTTACCAATTTAAAAAAGTAGATTCGTACGAAGCTTTCTCGTCGCAATCTCTGAGAATATTTGCTGATGCGTTTTTCATTAATTTTTGATTAATTTGATTTTGCAATTTCTTTTTAACCATTTGGAAAAATGGCTACTGTGCTCTGTCAGGGTAGGAAATCAAAAACATATCTGAAGCGTTTTATTGGTTAAATCGGCATTTTATTCGTTTTCTGATTGGTCTATACAGTAATCTGTATTTTCCCTTTACTTTCAACAGAGATGGATACTTCTGTTTCCATTATGACAAAAAAGTAATAAAAACTACAAAAACAAAAATTAATAACTCAGAAATAAATTGAGATACAGCTTTCAAACAAATTGCATTTTAAAGTACATTTTTTTTCTATACGACGGTGTAAAAATTAATATAGTGGGATGTTTAGAAGTATATGAATGAAATTTCATTTAAAATTGGCCGTCAGATTTCGATGGAAAAGCCTTTTCCCGAACAGCCAATGAAATGCTTGGATAATACGCAAGTTTCAGGTGGATAATACATAAGTTTCAGGAAATCTGACGAATCGCAGGCGATTTTTGTCGCTTGCAATTTTTATGTGTAATAACACTATTAATGTTTAAACCATGGCGTACGTAATTTATCATCAAATCCGTGCGATTTTTTTATGTCTTAAATTTTAGTCTTTGAAAAAATAATTTTCCAAATGGTCGTTGTAATTTTTTTTTTTTTTTTTTTTTTTAAATCGAACAACGCGTTTTAAAAATTTAAGTATTCTGCGTCAAAATCCGCTGACAGAATCTTTCGAAAATTACATCATTCGTCACTGCGTCTTTAGTATGTGCAGAGAAAAGAGGTTGTTAACATCAGAAATAATATACATGATGGTTTTCACCTATATGGTGTTACCTGGGAGATTCGACTTTATCCCCTTATTAGGTGTGCTAATAAATATATAAATACGTAGCACCTATAGTCGTCGTTCGGTCCGTCCGTCCGCATATAACAGAGCAAAACTACCCAACCGAATGGTTTGAAATTTTAAATATATAATTGTTGCAAAATTTTGTCGAGTCATTTCAAATTTTATGAAAAGTGGATGTAAAGTTCAATTACAGGAACAGGCAAAATTTTACATTACATTTCGACCAATGGGAAAAAACTATTTCAAGTGTATTTTGATGATGTTAGTCTTTCTAACAGAATGATTTGCTAAGCACTTATGAAATGCACTAAAATGTACATTTTGTACAATATGCGGTGGAATTTTTTTTATAAAACAAGTTATAGTACGAACGCACCACATTTGCCACGTTTGACGTGCAATTTCCAACTTGTATTTATAAGTTGTGATTTGTTGGGAAAAGCTATTGGTTAACGTTCCCTTTTAGCACTGTAATTTAACATGACAATTGTTATATGAAATCAAATAAAACCTTTTAAAATTGTGTTTTATGTTTAAAAATATTAAAAGTTTTGAAATGTTTGGAAATAAAAAAAGTTATATTTGCCGGTTATAATTAAAATATAATAAAAAAATAAAATCTAAATGCAGGGGAATTCCAATTATCGGAACTCCAATTAACCAAACTTCCAATTATTCGAACAGACTATTTCTCTCAATATATATATATATATATATATATATATATATATATATATATATATATATAAATTAACCGATCTTCCATTTATCCGATCAGCCTGCTTCTCATTTTTTTTTTTTTTTTTATGATGAGATTTAAGAGGGAAAAAAATTGAAGAAATGAAAACGAATGTTCTGAAAATGACCCAGGTCCATCACATAACGAAGCCTTTGAATGTTTGGAAACAGCTATGAAATGGTTCGAATGGCAGAAGAACTCTGATCCTATTCAACTAAATGAGTTTAAGAAGAATTCGAAATATGGCAGCATTGGAAAGAACGTCTTCTTTAAAGAAAGCAACAATCGAAAACGTTTTGCTTAAATTATAATCCCTGCAGTTCAGAAAATGATAAAAAGTGAAAAAGAAATTTTTATATGATAAAAAAAGTAAACAAACAACAACAAAAAAAAAACCAGTTTTAAAACACTCTAGCAGTAACTTGCGTTGCGAGCCCTAAGCCTGGATTTGAAGGTTTTAGTATAGTCAGGAACATCCCTTAAATTGTCTATCCATTTATCCGAACTAGAGTCGGTCCCGACTTGTTCGTATAATAGGTGCTCTCCTGTAAATAAAATTGTAATATAAAGCTGTAGAAAGAAATGTAACAGAAATGTAGTGAGAATTTACAATAAAAAAAATAGGGGAATTTGTCAAAAATGAAAATCCTGCAATGCTTTAATTGTCCGATTGTATTATATATCCCATAGATATATGTGTTGCAGAATTATTCTAATTTGTTTATCTTTTTATAGTACAATTGTGTTGCTTTATTACGCATATATCCTGGACGTAAACATACCATTTGTTTATTCATTTGAAATAATTTAAATGAAAATTTCTTTCTCTCCCATGTTTTTAATTAAACAAAGGATTTTTTCTATTATCCGAGGAAATGTTGGTATATAACCCAAATTCATAAAAAACAGTTTGCATTTGCAATACTGTTTATGAAACATGAATAAAAAAATAGAAGTAAGTTTTATTTCCGAAGATAAGCAAGGGAAACAAATTATTCTCATTGTTTGTAAAATAATATTTTATTTGTTCGTATAATCTCTCTTTGTTCTAAACAATGCAATTCTCAAAACACTGAAGCGATTAACTTAAAAACAATGCCTTTGAAAAAAACTGTTGAGTATACTAATCGTTTACTTTTTTAAAAATGTGCATTTTATTTTTGTTCTTTTTGGTTTATTGAAAACTAAAAAGCTTATTTTTGCTCTTACCATTAGTTGCGACACAGGAAGATGAAAAAAAAATATTTTAATAAACATATTTTTTCTTTTAAACACAAAATAGATACGTATTTGTGCAGTTCATAAGTATTAGGTTGAGTAAAAAGTTCTGGGAATTTTTTATTATCTAATAGTTACCAGAATTTTTATCATCTAATAGTTACGAGAATTTTTATCGCATACAGGAGTACAAGTGGTATATCTATAGGAGTTTAGGAATTTGACTCCAAAATGCCTATTGAACAGTATGATTTGCGTGTGTTGATCCGGCATTATTGGAGAAAAGGTCTAACGATTCTGAAAACTTTCGATGAAAATCCTTTAATTAAGTTGAAGAAGCATGTCAAGAGTTTTTCGACTCGAAGGGGCCTCCATGGTACTTCCAGCAACTCCGGAATCTGGCAGAACGATGGCAGAAAGGCGTGGACTATGATGGTCTCTACTTTGAAGAATTGTCCTTGTTGCTTTTGTTGTTAATTTGCGCGTAACAAAGCAACTTTCATAAATTTCGCAAGACTTTTTGCTCAACCTAGTATTTGAAGTGTAAATTTTATTTTATACTAGTTTAAAGGCTTATTGACCATACTTTTTCACACTAGTTGACAAAATCTTTAGACTATGTCATATTAATGCATGCCATTTATATATTAAGATAATTAGTTAGTGATTCATTTAATACAAACAACATGATTTTTAATGAGATGATATTGAACTTTAAAATGCCATTTACCAATATGCTATTAATTTTTATATTTTCTAGTCGTCACTAACAAACTTGGCACTCACATGAACAAAACGCAGATATTTGGCTGCTAATTCAGAAAGTATTCCTTATTTTTCTGAATGAAAAATATTATGTGATATGAATGTTCCAGGTTTCAGACGTAATTTTATTTTATCATATTTCCAGTTGTCTAATAAATTTCTAGGTCAATATAGAATTTGTACAGAAATTGAAATTTTACTGAGATAAATGCGTATGCTTCTCAGAGTGTATTATTGAAAAAGTACACAGATTTGCACTTGTAGAAAACAATCGCCAGATGGAAATAAATCCACTTATGAAATACATTATTGTCTAATTGTTAATTATTTATGAGTGAAAGACTTGTTTATTGATTTGGACATTGCCATTGTCTACACAATGCATTTGGGAAGAGGAATTCACTATTCTCCAATTAAATAGCTATATGTAGTTTATACGAGTCTCACTTGCCTTTGCATACAAATTTTCGTCCAAAAATAACTCCAAAAATAATTTATATATTACCTATATTTTGTATACTGTAAGTTCTATTAAGTTTTACACTATTTGAAGAGAAAAACTTGATACATCTATAAATTTATACAAATATTTTAGTATAATTTTATATTTATAAATGAATTCGTGAAATTTAATAAATCTAATAAATCAAGATAAAGTGTCCAATTAAGGCACTGACTCTAATCATTCTGCTTACAAAATTAAACATCTTTTCCATCATCTCATCCAAGTCCAAATCAATTACGCCACTCTATGAATGATTACTGAAATTTTTCAACACAAAGTAATAATGTATATACAATAAATTATCGATCAGGATGGATAGGATGTTGGTGGTAAGAAAGTACTTGAAGTGCAGCCACCTGCCCACGATAAATTCTGGGTTGTTTTGATAATACCGAAAATGATTCATCATTCTTTATATTTCATGACAGCGAAGAGCTTCACGATTTCCATATTCTGGATCGATGTTAGTCGGCAAAAGAAGCAAACTATACGGATACCAAACAGTTTACGCATTTTATTAAAAATAAATAAATAAAACAACAATTATTGTTATTATTATCATTTGGTAAGTAAAATATAAACTTTTCGCGCAATCAGGAGTTTTTGTTCGATTTTATTTATTTATTTTATTTTATTTTATTTTATTTTTTTTATATATTTGTATCCATACCATGTGCAACTTTCCCAAGTTATAGCGTATGAATTTATTACTGAAGGTTTTATCTATTATCTATTTATATAAAATCCAAGTCTCTGTGTGTCCCTCACTATTCCGGTAGGACCGCCTCATTGAAATGAGTAATTGTTGAAAAATATTAATGCAGAGTTACCACAGTAGCGCCAAATGTTAGCCAACTTGGCAATAGCTGGCTAATTTGGGGAAATTCCCATTTAAAAACATTAATCTTTCATAATGGAGGTCACCGAAATTTAATTTAAACTCCACTCTTTTAAGATATTTTTTCGAAATCTATAGGTGAGAATTTAAAGTACATCTTTACATCTTCCTCCCGATGCTACTAATAAAATAACCGCCAATAGACAACGGTGTACTGTGTGAGCTCCTAACTGCGCGATTTTAATGTGCTTTAGGTACTTTTCCAGTATAGGTGCCTTGGCGAAAAAGGAAATTTGGTAACATATTTTCCGGGAACCTATTCACTGTTCCATTTTATATACACACGCATTTTTTTCGATATTTATACCATTTATTTAACATAAAAAAGCCGTTTCTCTAATTTTATACAGAAACAGATGTAATTAGTACATAAAAACATCAATAATATACATAAAAAACAAACAAAAACGCTCATTAAATTTATTTTCATAGCTGTTTATATGATTTGACAACAAATCTCGATATTTTCCCGTTATACGGACACCATGCCAAAATGTATGCTAATGCGCCAATTATTTCAAAATGCTAAAAGATATTTGTAATTTTATGCCAGCAGTTTAATATGAGTTTTATTTTATTGCTTTATTTTATAGCAGTTATTTGTTCACTTATTTTAAGTATATATTTGTGATTTGATGAAATAGTTCGTAAAAGTCTGGAATTTTCAAATGTTATATTTTTTAAATGCTCACTTTAGTATCGAAAATGGTTTTTCTTTTATTTTTCAAATGCTTCAATTCACGATTTTGCGCCAACTATTACGCTTGGTGACAATGGTGTCCGCATAATGGAAAAGTACCCAAATCTCACTTTCTGATGCCCAAATTACACCAAGCTTTTTTTTAAAAATGCCAAAGCCCCTACAGTGGAAAAGTACCAAACTGTCTATTATTTTGCGCTATCCGTGTTATAGTTTGTACTATATGCAAGGGGAGTGGAGCGAAGAGTTTAAACATTAAATATTAAAGTTTCGGCACAGATGTCATATACGCCCCATATTGGCGCGATTTTTTTTCTGAGTCCAATGTCATAGTCACAACGGGTACTTAACTGGCGCCAAAGTGTCGTAATTTTGCTTGATATGGTAATCCGGATGTTGTTGTTTATGCTGTTGATGTTTTCGCCAAATTGGCGTCGGAAAAAAATCGTGCCAATATATGATAACGTATATGACAACTGTGCCAAAGTTTCTATAAAGCACTATAAGACTAAAAAATTAAGAATAAAATAAATTCAAAATAAGACTAAAGAAGAAAGAAAAATCATGTGTTACGCATAGAATATGAAACCCTTTCCAACACATCCTGAATGCTTTAACAAAACTTCGTTATTTAGGAAAATAAGGTAAATAAGATAACGTTACTTCTTAGATATCCCGTCGACCAATTTTGCCAAATTATATAAATCGCCAAATCAATAGTAAAACATTAATAAAAATACAAATAAAACGTCGAATTAATGATTTTATTGGCCATTATTGGCATTTAATCTTACAATTAATTAATTAATGGCAACCATTATTGGCAATTAATCTTACAATTTGGCGACAGTAATTTGGTCGACGGGATAACTAAGAAGCACCACGATAACTAAGTATACATTTTAGAAAACGCATAAAAAAATTTAAAAATTGATTTCAGCAGTTACCGTCCATAGCCAATAGTACCGTTATTATGTGCCACTATTTAGCTAAAATTTAATTTAAACTACTCTTAAAACTACTGAAATCACATTTCCTAATATTATCATCCATAGACGGTTATGTATCCAATTCTTTGCGTGACAATTTATATCATTTTATCTATATTCTACAAACATTTCTTAGGAAACTAAATGCAGTTCAGCGTAAAAATGCATAACTCCTTTAAAAACCACCTTTAAGCAATTTACTCTCATACTCAGTAATCCTTACAAATTCTTTTGTGTAGCCCTGCATATGAACTGTAGCATTTATACACACAGTATAGTATGCATAAATGTAGTGAAACATAAAAGCGCATATCATAATTAAAAATGCATTTCTAGCTATCATTGCTTAAGTACAATACTTCGGAGAAATGTTTCTTGGCGAGAAAGAAGTTTGCCAACGTATTTTCTGGCAACCTATTTACTGCTTCATACTCACAAGCAATTTTTTCCATATGTATACAATTTGGCACAGATGCCATATATTGGCGCGATTTTTTTCCGACGCTAATTTGGCGAAAACATCAACAGCATAAACAACATTCGGGTTACCATTACAAGCAAAATAACGACACTTTGGCGCCAGTTAAGTACCCGGTGCGTATATGACATCGGCGTCAAAAAACAATCGCGCCAATATGGGCGTATATGACATCTGTGCCGACAATTTAATATAAAAAAAGCTATTTACCCATTTTTATAAAGAAACAAGGCACAGATGTCATATTCGCCCCATATTGGAGCGATTTTTTTCGGTTGCCAATTTGGCGAAAACATCAACAACATAAACAACATAGGAACAGATGTCATATTCGCCCCATATTGGCGCGATTTTTTTCGGTTGCCAATTTGGCGAAAACATCAACAGCATAATCAACATAATCCGGGTTACCACATCAAGCTCTTTGGCGCAAGTTAAGTACCCGTTGCCTATATGATATTGGCGACAGAAAAAAATCGCGCCAATATGGGGCGAATATGACATCTGTACCACAACATAATCCGGGTTACCACATCAAACAAAATAACGACACTTTGGCGCCAGTTAAGTACCCGTTGCGTATATGACATTGGTGTCAGAAAAAAATCGCGCCAATATGGGGCGAATATGACATCTGTACCAGAAACAGAAGTATTTTTTGCACAGATGTCATATACTCATGGGGGTTGGCGTGATTTTTCTATGACGCCAATTTGGCAGAAATCTCGCTTTCGAATACCAGTTACTTATATATTTTTCAATTATTTGCTATCATTTTGAAAAGGAAATAACTATAAATAAATAAAATTTTGAATAATAACTATAGAACAAAGCAGTTTATATAATTAAAGAACAGAAAATAAAAGTAAATAAACAATTTATTAATAAATAAAAAACAATAGCCGGGTTACCATAGCAGGCAAAATAACACCATTTTGGTGCCAGATAGATATCCCGGTTCATATCTGAAATCTGTGCCGTAATTTGTACATAAAAAAAAATTATGTATATTTAGAAACGATTTTTTTATGTGTATAAGTGCATATATAAACAAAGATAAAAGTTCATTAGATTTGTTTTCATAGCTGTTTATATATTTTCGCAACATATCTCACTTTCTGATGCCCAAATCCCGCCAAGCTTTTTTTAAAAATGCGCTATAATGGAAAAGTACTTAAATAAATAATTAACAGAAATAACAAATTATACAAACTAAAACTTTTTATTTCGAGATCAAAGCATTGTTTTTAATTTCGATTAAAAATACATATATCCTTGGATAACTTCAATTGAAATTAGGTTCACAGCTTGATATCTCATTCCATAAACCTAAACAAACACAAGTGATTCATTCATCGTGAAACGCCAAAAATATTAAATCATTGAGGTAATCATTCACAAAGTAAGTTCTCCAACAATCAATGGGCAATATTCTAATGACGTCATAGTAGGTAAAATGGTGGCGGTATCGTTTGTTTATGGTTTGTAATCACAAAGATTTAATTTTGCAATGTCCCTTAGTTACATTATTTTATTGTCATATTTATGAGCTCAGAACAAAAGCCTAATTTTTCATTATTTAGTTATTAAAGACGGAAAAAAATCATAAATGCATGATTTGAAAATTTTAAATAATTTTCTTTCTTAATACTGAAAAATAACATCGGGAAGTAACAGCGGGTTTAAGTTAAATAAGTTTAACTGTTTAATTCTGTTGTAATATTCAAAATAACTGTATTTATTAGATTTCAGTACTCAACATCAGGGCCCGATTAAACTTTGAAGTTAGAGGAATTACAATGTCATTTCAGGACCTTTCTTTTGGAGAAGCTTTTCTAAATTCCATATATACATGGAAAATCTTCAGTGTTAGAAATATTATTCCTAGGACTGACATAACACGAGAACGGCCTGCAATTTTACGCAAGTTTTTGAAAACTACTTTATATCAGAAATTTTACTAAAAACTGGTTACTTTTTTGTTATAGCGGCCCACGCTATTAGGATTATGACAAGTTGCAGCCAATTTCGCCAACGTCGTAACCGAGATCGTGAAGCACACACATATAATACCATATAATACCATTTCGTGAAATCGTATACGATAATTTAATAGTTTTTAACCTTACTTCAAGTGTGTTATTTATTTATTTTTAAGGCTCAACAATCTAAATTGTCCAATATATGAATTAAAAAAAATGTAAACAAAGATTGAATAGACATGACCGCAATAAGCCTCAAATCTGCATAACACTTGGAACCAAACTGTGCAGATTAGTGGTCATTTACTGTACACAGTTTTTCATAAATGTGTTTCGTTCTTAAAATGTGTTATTTTCATCTATCACTGCTGAACAAGCGAGAAAACTCATATTCTTGCACATGAGTTGTATATATCTTTATATCTAAATTTCCGTCATTTTTGGCGGGCTACCTTTCTAGTATATATATAATCCAAACGGAAATTTCGTTCCGAACGCCGAGATTTCGAGTTCTACCGCATGGATTTTTACGGAACTTATACCGTTAGATAGGTATCGTTTCAGGGAAGGTTTTAAGCTATAACACATCATTCTACCTAGATCAGTTATAGAATTATTACGGAAAATTATTTTATATTGAACTTTGTAACTTCATATTTCCTTAAATATCTGGACTCCTATTGGTCGTAGAGCTTAGATCTCGCGCCAAAAGTAGCTCCGAAGCACCCAAGCAAACTTTTCCCCGCGATTATTTTGCCGTCTTTCGATTTCCTCTAACTCTATTAGGGGCCCGCGTAGGGCCCCTTTAACATATTTTTCGTAGTAATTTCAGCAATTATCTTACATTATTCGTTAAGACCGCCACCCTCCCGATTCATGTATCTACGGAAAGGTTGCACGAAGGAGTTTCGTTCGGATACGCTTTCGTTAAGAATAGAGTGCGCTCCCTGGTGGTGGAATGTGGAACTAACATAACGCGATATTGTTAAAATTGGGAAATCTAACAATGCGATCTGTTTTAAACTTTGAGATAGTTCATAACACATAATCTATTATCTATTCTATTATATATATATAAAATCTATTATCTATTCTATTATCTATTATATATATAAAATCCAAACGGAAATTTCGTTCCGAACACCTAGATTTCGAGTTCTACTGCATGGATTTTTACGGAACTTATACCGTTAGATAGGTATTGTTTCAGGGAAGGTTTTAAGCTATAACACATTATTCTACCTATATTAGTTTTAGAATTATGACGGAAAATTCTGTTATTTTGGGCGATAAGGTTACCATTTTATTTCTTGGCGAAATTCATCGTTGATAAAAAAAAATTGAAACGGCTATTAAACCTCGAAAAATAAAAGAAAAACTGTTACTAATGTTATTTAAATGAAAAAAAAAGAAAAAGAAAATCCGTTTTAATGAGTGATAATATTAAAAAACGGAAACATTTAATCAAAACCTGAAAGAAATATTTGTAATGCTTAAAAATTAATTTAATAAGAAATATTACACTTGATACGCAATATTTGGCTCTTTATCGCTTGCGTTAGATATGGAAACGAATCAAAAAATTTTATTAGATGAAATTTTAACGACATTTTCTTTCTGTTCTGCTCTTTTCTTTTTTTTTATATCTAATTGTCCCATCACGTGACTTAAAGAAGAAACAAGCAGATGTAATTGTGAGTCACATGTGTAATTACTATTTGTTTCTTTACAATTTTTTATTTTTCTTTTGTCGCCAAACAATGTGATTTTAAGCCAAAAATGCATAAGCGTGACATTAGCTTGAGGATGTTCTCACAAATGGTGTTTTTTTAGGTGAAAGAGATCATTTTTTGAGTACATTTTCATATTCTATTGTAACTTATATAGATATCAGTTAATATTTTAAAAATGGAATCGAATGCTTAAATTTCAGTGTGAATCTCTGCCACACATACATATTGTAAAATAATTTCATACTTTTTAAAATGTTTTTCGCCGTAATTCCGAAAGCATGTGATATTTATAAACTCGAACTCAGATCAACGAATATTACCCATTTTATATAAGCAAATATTATCTATTGTTTATTTCATTTTTTCTCAAGTCATACCGCCAATTTCATTTATAGGAAAATTCACAGATTCGAAATCTAGGAAATAAAGATAATTTTTAAGGAAATTTATGTTTTAATACGTTATTACTATCGAAAAATTCAACATTTTGAAAAAAAAAAATACAAGTCTTTTGTAATTCGTCATTTCTTCTTCGTCTTTCTTCGTACTTTCTCCTCTGTTATGTAATATTTCAAATGATATTGTTCGATCATCGATTCACCGCAAAATGGAATATCTAATATAGTATATAAAATAAAGTCTGGATTAGGTGACTAATTAACGCACAGCGCAAACTACTGAACCTAAAATCTTGAAAATCGTGGTAAAAATACTTCTTATGACATAGACTTCTGCTAAGAAAGGACTTTCTAAAGTGTCACCCCTAATGGTTTTTGCACGTGGAGGGGAAAAAAATCGAATATCAAAATTATGCGTCAAATGATAGCATATTTTAATGTAGTTTTGTATGCTGAATCGAATGCTACCAAATAAATTTTTATAAGCCCAACAGTTCATGGCACATTTCATATTTTTCTAATTTGGCGGTGTTTTTATCATCTAAACCTCAAAATATCTATCATTACATCCGTTACTCTAGCAACGGAAAAAATTCAAATCAACCCTTTTGGCTAAAAAATAAAAACGGCTCTATGAGTTTGAAATAAAAATGCAAGCATCTTAATTTTTTTAAAAAAATAGTGATTTTATGTAAAATAAAAGGAAACAAAAATACTGAGAATTTAGCGTTATAAAACAAAAATGGAAAATGTACTACTTAGATATTCCGTCGACCAAAAATTTATCGTCAAACTATAAGATTAAATGCCAATAATGGTTGATCTTAAATATCAAATTCACTTGAATTTAAACAAGCTACACGTGTTTACGTCATCAAGTGATTTTAATTTCGACGTTTTATTTGTATTTTTATTAATGTTATACTAATTTATTTGTTATTTCGTTATTTAAAATAAAGATTATGTCAATTTATATAATTTGGCGAATGGTTTGGCAATTTATATAATTTGGCGAAATGGGTCGACGGGATAACAAGTAGTACCAATGAAAATATTTAAGTATGAAAGCAATGTTTGTAACGACTTAAAAATTATTTTCATATATATAAACTCGGTTTATGGCGTCAGATGCCGTCATCCGAAGAATCTACAAAAGTCTTTTTCCATTTTTTCCGGTCATAGGTTCCTCAATGAAAGAAATTGGAATTGGAATAATATTGTGCGATTTATAAATTGCTCCTCGATAAGAAGAAAAAATGGTTACATTTATAACAACCGTGCGCACATCTCACTGCAGTAGTTACATTTTGCGTATGTAAATTAAAAATATTTTTTTTGTTTTTAATTATGGCATTATTTCTGTTATTGTTTATCTTTTCAGTTTTTTAAATGAAATTAGTATAAGGCATGCATTTTAAATGAAATGAGTGAAAGGTTTGTGTTTTAAATGAAAATAATAAAATAAGAATATGCTATGAAAACAATCTTTATTGATTTATTATCTGCGCCCGGCTGACATAAAAATATCACAAAAGCCACATATTCACTTTTCTTTGAGTAGTTGCTCATGAGAATTTAAGTTAACCTTCCGTATTCGGATACTTAACATATTGGTGTATTAGCTTTAATGTTGAAAGCATCGTTTATGTTTGAAGCGAAAACTTTACTATTACACAAAATCGCATCATCATCATCTACTATATATTTACAACGGAAATTTGTATTTCATTCCGATTGTTTATAATACTTTCGTAGGATATACCACAATTAGTTAGGTAATAATTTTGGAAAGGTTTTAGTGTATACATATTGTTCAAGGGTACTTAGTTATAGAGCAACAGTAAAAGTTCAAAAATTAAGTGAACCTGATTATGAAAGTTTAGCCTTTTT
Source organism: Maratus speciosus (assembly GCA_963932465.1). Classification (NCBI taxonomy): domain Eukaryota; kingdom Metazoa; phylum Arthropoda; class Arachnida; order Araneae; family Salticidae; genus Maratus; species Maratus speciosus. The sequence continues at coordinate 171,143,917 of OZ010795.1, read as the reverse complement.
AAAAAAATCTACAGACCATATTTTGTTACAAGTGGCCCTGTTGCATGACTTTTAGGAATGGTGTTAGTATATACGATTTCATTATATGTTGATTAGTTACAGAGGTATTAATTCCTGTTGTCATAACGGTCTCATTACCCGACCATATGTGCGCTGTTTATAATCAACTAAAACAATTACTTCTTAATTGCTAAATTTTGTCCAACGCTTAAGATAACATTATATCGCAATGGCGTTCGCATCGTTTTCAGTGATGAGCAAGGTCAAGCTGAAGATCCATATTGTTTAAAATACAAGTTCAAATTCACCATTTAGTTTAATCCAAAGTTCATTTGGAAATATTGACCAGCGCAGCGGGCATAGCCTGCTAGTTTAATAATAAAAAACCTTAAAAATTATCCGATTTTTGGAAATTTTCAGCGATTTGAGCGAACATGTTAAGAGAATTCAGAAAAAAAAAATTATATCATTTTCACTAAGGAAACATGCAACTTTTCAATGCAATAGATAATAGGAAATAGTTTGTTTATTTTTTTTTTTTCACCAGCCTAATCCGGATTTCAACTTTTTTCCAGATATTTTATGTAAAACACTTTTAATTGAAAATAAAATATGAAAATGTTTTGTATGAAAATTTTTAATATAAAGTTTATCTACAAATGAACAGTGTTTAGTTGAAAAATAATTATTAAAACTTGTTCAGTTGAAAGCGCAGGGCAGAAGGCAAAAAAGCCGGTTTAAGTGTTATAGGTATATGTTTATGGTATATGTTATTTTAATTCGCTATATGTTTATGCTCTAAAAGAAATATTTAAAAGGAAAAAAATTACATTTCTTATTTTTTTTTTTTAAGAACAGATTTCGACACAAGATATTTTATTAACAGCAGCTTTAATAGTGTATTCTAGGATGTTAAGGAAATGCAAAATGCAATGCCTTGAATTTAAATTTAAATTTATTCAAACGCAGAACAGTACTTTCAATTCAAAGTAGACATATTTCCGATAGAAGTTACAGAGTCATATTCAATTCAAAATAATGCGAAATAATACACTTTTAATATAATTCCGAAATTTTTTATTGTTGCAACAGTATCATAAATTTCTATTGATAATACAGGAAACTAATAACAGAAAGATAATAAATTATTTTACAGTAATGCTCAGTCCGCTGAAAGATAGTGGAGCTAAAATAAATATTCTTTATTGTTTATATAAAAAATCAACACCTTGTAATAATATACTAATTTTAATTACTAAAATCTGTAAATTACAACTTCTAAAAAAAGTAAAAAAATTTTCATTCAACTGTTTACACATGTTTCGACTCTACAAGAGTCATTTTCAAAACAATTAAATAAAATATCCTAAATTTGCACAGTGTATAAAATGCCATCAATCATTTTTTCACGTACTCATTCATATTGTGCAAACTTTATTTATTTATTTATTTATTTATTTATTTATTTATTTATTTATTTTATTTTTATTTTATTTTTTGCAACCACTGAGTACCTCGAGTCATAATTTTGGCAAGTTAAGTGATGCTGCATCAACAGTGAGTGAAAACCATAACGATTGTAACAGGCAAAATATGTAACGATCCTGTATCATTTAACTTACCATTATAATAGCTCGAGTTATACAATGGTTACGAAATTAAAATATAACATCTGGGTAAAAAAATATAATAATAAAATGCATAATATGGAAAAGTACACTGTAAAAAAAATCTGTAAAGTTACTAAATTTTTTCTAGGAAACTGGGATTCCTAGAACTGTTTATGTAACGGCAACAACAAAAATTTTACTTTCTTCTATCTTTACAAGAAGAAAGTATTGGTTTCATGAAAATTTTCGAATTCCAGTTATCGACGGATTTACACGTTTTATGGGTCAGAGATTCCAAAAAACATGTTTTTAGAAAATGTCTGTCTGTGAGTCTGTCTGTCTGTATGTATGTATGTATGTCCGTCTGTCTGTCTGTCTGCCTGTCTGTCTGTATGTGACACAAATTTTGTGGGCGCTCTATCTCAAGAACTAATGCATGGAATTTAATAAAAATTTATATTCAGGTAGTCTTGATATGGATTGGTGCTGATTAGTTTTTGGTGTAAATCGCCCTGCAGGTGGCGCTGCAATGTAGCATTTTGCAGGATTTCCGCAAAAGTTCTATCTCAAGAACTAATGCACGGATTTTTATAAAACTTCAGATTCCGTTAGTCCTTGACATGAATGGATGCTGTTTACGTTTTGGTGTAAATCGCCGAACAGGTAGCGCGGCTATGCTGCATTTTGCAGGATTTACACTATTTTCGCAGTAGCTCTATCTCAAGAACTAATGCACACATTTTCATCAAACTTCGGATTTAGTTAGTCCTTCATATGAAATGATGCTTACTACGTGTTTGTGTAAAGCTGCTCTGCTGCATTTTGAACTATTTCCTCAATAGCTCTATCTCAAGAACTACTGCACGAATTTACATCAAACCTCAGATTTAAGTATAACTTGATTAAAATTGCTGCTGATTATGTGTTGTTGCAAATCGCTCAACAGGTGGCGCTTCTTTGCTGCATTTGTCAGGATTTGCGCAATGCCTCTATCTCAAGAACTAATGCACGAATTTTCCTCAAACTTCATATTCAGTTAGACGTTGACATAAGTTGGTGATAATTAGGTTCTGGTGTAAATAACCCAATAGGTGGCGCTGCGAAGCTGCATTTTGCTGTATTTACACGATTGCAGCGACAGTCATACCTCGAGAACTAACGCACGGAATTTCATAATTTTAGAATTCTCATGATGAACGCAGATTGCCATTTAATTTCGCACTGAGATAGTGAATTTTGAAGTATTGACATGTATGTGATAGAAGAAAATTTTGTGGTGGCCACAACATACTAGTTGTTACTTAAAAAGTTCTAGGAATCCCAGTTTCCTAGAATAACTTTAGTATCTTTACAGATTTTTTTTTACAGTGTACGTGAAAAATTGAATGAGTCTTTTAATAGACCGTACAATTTCATGATATTTTTATTTATTTGCTTTGAATATAATTCAGGTAGAGTCGAAGTTGAATAAACCAATTTTTACAGTTTTTAAAGTTTTAATTTTCAGCTTTAAGCAATTAAAATTAGTACATCCTTTATTGTTTGAAAAAATTCCATATTTCCTTTTCAAATAATGTATAATAAATCTCTCTTAAACTATTTAAAAATAATAATTGCTTCATTTAATAGGAGCAGAATATTTGGTGACTTTGAGTTTGTGTAAAGCACATATTCATATCGCCAAACATATATTTTTTTTAATTAAATTGCTATAAATATAGATAAAAAAAGGCAAAGAATGAATTCTGAAAATAGATTCTCGTGAATTTTCAAATGTACATATAAATATATTGTAATATAACCAGAGAGTTTGTTAAAATAAAAAAAATAAAAAATGTATATCTATAAAATTATTAATTGTATACAAAAAAAGTAAGAGGAAATGACAGTCATGAAAATGTAAAAAACTATTTACACTATATAGATGACTGTTATTAAGATTTTTTTTTTAATTACAAAATGATTTTGTTATGTATTCTATAAATATGAATAAATACAAAATACAGATTAACAGTTTCATCTTCTAGAAATTGGAATCTGACCATATGACGTTGTACTGAATGCGCTATTATTTGTGAGGTTTAAGCATTTTCTAATATGTTTCTTCATTTATTGATATTTTTAACAAATAAAACACAACTAAGTACATTTAGATACTTTAACAAGTTTTTTGCAAGTCAAAGCAGTTGTTGCTGTGAACAATAAAAAATGCCTGATTGAGAAAAATAACTCAAAATAAGCAATGGAAATAAAATTTAAAACAGTTAAAAATGTCAAATAAAATCTGGTTGTTTCTTTCTCCAAATAACGAAGAAATTCATATGTGAGGAATGCTTTTTAGAATTTTTACAGTATTTATATATCATTATTAATCTTTTTAAAATAATATTAATAAGTTTATGAACTTTGATTTTATCAATTTTGCGTTTATTGACTTTAAATTAACAAATTTATTCATTATAAAATAAAATTAATATGGTATTTTTTTTTCTTATTTGAAAATTTAAAATTAATATAAAATGTCAGATATTCATATTTTAAAAGGTTTAAAATTTTGTATCTGAATAAATATTTTTGTATTATTTCTTCTTATTTTTAGTTTACGTTTCGTGAAAAAAAAAAAAAAAAAAAAAAAAAAAAGTTAATTACAACTGAATCAGTAAAACCAGTGTTTCCGTATCTGGCTGATTTTTTATTTTCGCTTTCAGAATTTTCAACAGTAAGTTTTAATAGTTATATTTGTTTTATCAGATAATAGATATTCCATAAATTAAATAAAATAAAATATTTTTCAAACTTTTCTGGTTTGCATTGAATATTTCTAAAAAAAATGTTGAAACCAGATGCGGCAACACTGATTAGAACGTGAGATATTGTGGTCTAGTCGTTCTAACAGAGATTATTTAACTAGCTGCATTGCGAAATTCTAATTATGTAAATTTAAACTTACTTTACAGACATGCTTTGTGGTTCTCTGACTATTTAACTAATTTGAAATCTGAATAGTTTGCACAATTTTAATATAAATATGCTACATGTTGAATTTTCAAATTATGAGTTGATGGTAAACAGAATGCATATCCCATGTGGTTTAACAACTGCGTTGAAGCTTTAAATTTTGAAACTAATCAAAAGTTAATTACAATCATTTCAAAGGTCGTAATTATCTTGTTATTAGTTCAAAAAGGCGTAAATAATAAATTACATTTAAATATAACTTCTTAATTTACTTTTCTTATCTATTGCAGATTTAGGATAAAACTGTTAAAAATTTATAATGCTAAATGTTTTAATTGTATGCAGTTTTTATATAGATTTATTTATTTTTTCTTAAATTTGTGTTGAGAAAAATGAAAATAAAAACAACTATTGTATTTATTTATTGTTTAGATTTATCTTTTCAATTTCTTTTAATAATATTACATTTTTATAATATTATATTTTAACAACAATATATTTTAATAAATTTACATACGGTGAGCCATAAGTCCCCATACAAATGATTAAAGCAGTGACTAATATCTTTTAATTTTCAAGAAGATGTGCGGATTGAAAAGAGATGTCACTAACGAAGGAAGAACGACTGACATTATTGCACACGCCATGTAATGCAATGCGCAGAGCGCTTTTAACCCATGACACCGTGTCAAAACTTTCTAAAAAAATCAAAAGGATAGATTCTATCGCCGATTCGAGCAGATTTGGAAGAGGAAAGACGACGACAGATGAAGAAACCTCAACACATGTGCAAGCAGCGATGTCTGGGAGTCCAACAGAAGCAACCCGACTTCCCTCTGCTCAAATGGGAATCATACAAAGAAATTCAGTGCTTTTTACGGGTTAAAAATTTGCATCCATACAAGCTACAGACGCTTAAACATCTTACACCGCTTAAATTAGCATATTTGTCAACTTTTGACAGAACTTCTGTAACATGTGAGTTAATTAAACCAGGTTAAACATGTTTCCAAGCAGAATTTGTTTAAAGAAATGATATCAAGCAAGTTCTACGTGGAAATTGGTAATATTTTAATTTATTTTGGTAATAATTTAAATAGCTAATAATACATCTAAAATATTTACTGGTTAGAAACCTGTTTAACCCGGTTTAGTCTAACTCACATTTTACGGAAGTTGTGTCCGAAGTTGGCAAGTATGCATTAGTCACCAGTTTCACCATTTGTATGGATACTTATGGCTCACCCAGTATTTCAGTAAGATTTTAATAATATTATACTTTAATATTCCTTAAGATTTTTTAATACCATGTTAATATTAATTTTAGTATACTGTAACATACTGGGAGGTTAGTACTTTAATATACCCCCTGTTCACTACGCTCACAACCCTCCCCTCCCCCCCACCCGCGTAATCGCTTCTCGATTCCGTTCGATATCATTAAGCAATCCCTATTTTCTTGCCAACCCCAGACGTAATTGTTTCGCGATCCCTTATTTTCTATGCATTCATTTTTTTTAGATTCAAAACGCAGATGACCGCCCCCCTCCTTCTCATTAGCTAATGGAAATTATCTTCTTTCTGTAAAAATCACTTTTGCCATCGACCCCTAAAAAAAAACTATCGGAAGTATATCTAAATGCAGAAGATTCTTCCCTTTCCTCTCACATTCTATCTAAGTTCTCTATTTTCATGGTTTTCGCCAAGCACAAGTCCCGTTAAGAAAAGAAAGAAAGCTCTGACCAATCAGATGCATTTCGCGGTATGTACGCAGATTTTCATTGGTCCATTTCGAATTCTTTTAGTCCGTTTCCAAATCGTTACTTTTCTTTATATAGAAAGGATTTATAATAATATTTTAATAAATTTTAATAATGATTATAGTTATGTATGAAAATCGCTTAAAATCTTCCAAACTAAGCTAATATTTTCTAAATGCATGTTCACAAACATCCATTTTTATTTTATTTTATTTTATGTTTGCACTTTTGTGTTATTATACACGTGGTCTCGTGATTTTGTCTACCAAATTTTTATTTATTATTATTATTATTATTTAAGGTTTGCGAAAATATCTCTATCAACAAATATCCCAAGAATGTCGCATCTGAGCGATGAAACATATGTCGATCTCAATAAAGGTATTTATATGCCTTTTAATTGTATTTTTTAACACTCTTAGCATATATTAGTTTAGTTTGAATAATTATACTTTCATAATAAATTGTAAAATATAATCTATTTCCCAATTTTAACTTTTGTAATCCATGGGTATATAAAGGTTTCCGTATTATACAATCCAGACATTCAAAATTTATATAAAGTTTAAATTTTTAAAACACTATACTCTTTCAAATTTTCCATAAATTGAGTTATTATTACTCCTATTAAAAATAGCGTAAACTAGAACTACTCCCTTTAAATTGATAGATATTCCTACTTTCCTGTGTAAATGACGATAACATTAATTTGAGGTATTGCAAAATTCTAATTATGAAATCTCTCAAGTGTTTCACTGTCCCTTTGCGTGGATGTCTGGCTATTTCACTAATTTGAAATCTGATTGTCTCGTGTAATTTGCATATAAATAGGTCACGTGCTGAATTTTCAAATTATGCCTGTACGACGAGCTGAATATAATCCCAAATGTTTTTAAAAATTCTTTGAAGTTGGATAAGACTGTAATTAGGATTCGGTTAGTTTAAAACTGTGCAAAAGGTTAATTACTTTTAAATTTGTCTTCATATTTAATTTTGAATTTTTCATGAAATAGTTTATATACAACATTTTATTAATAAAACGCTTAAAATATTACAACCCGCCAAAGTTGAATAATGTATTTAGTATTTCATTGGGAAATTTATAAATATAGAGAAAGAAAGTTCGATCTTGTAAATATTAATTGATGTTTGAATATGTATTAATCTGAACGGGGTTTTTAAATCATACTCCATACAAAAGAAAACAAAGTGATGTCGATATTTAATTTATACTAATGATCATGAAATTTTCATAGAAGATATTATTTTTTGGTAGAAGAGTTCCCTTCTTTTATATTTTAGAAAATAAGAACATCCCCAAAAGTTTCAGATGGCTAAAATAATTAGTAAAATGTTAAATGTCATTTAAAATATTTTATTTATAACCAAATGTTGTTTGACAATTTAAGGTACTTTCTATTCTACATGAAAAAATATTTTTTGTAAAATTATCTTTTATATCATATCGGATTTTAAGAATTTAACTGGGTTTATTAATGATAGTTATTTCCTTGATGAAAAATTATCTATCTACAAAAATTTAGATTTCAAACTACTGCTGTTTGTCGAATCATGTCCATTGTTTTAAACTTATTTCTTTTGATACCTGTTAGTTCAATATTTCGGTAGAAATCTAAATTTTAGCTCATATATTTATTCGCAAATTTTATTTCATTTCATTTATTATTACTTTTTTGTGCATTCGTCCTACATTAAACCGTTCTAAAATGTAATTCTCGATTCTGAGAAAAAAAAAACCATAATTAAAGCAATATTAATCGTTTATAAAATTATTTTAATGTGTAATCACGAAAGAAAAAGTCTAGGAAGTAAAGACGAATTTATATCTAAAAAAATTAATGGCTTAGAAATTAACTATTGCCCAACGCTGAAAAGGGACATCTTGTGAGGATACATCTTGATGGTCCATACCTTGAAGGGACATATTTATCGCATCGCATACTTTATTTGTTAATCTAATCCAATATTCTATAACTATTATTGTCAGGAGCATTTTTAAGAAATACGTGGAAAAAATATGAATATTTTTAAGGTGGAGGAGGAGGGGGGGGGGGCTTAGTTTTGCTCCTGCTTTCAAAGTGTTGTGCCTGAATGGAAAGGCTCTTTTTTTTTTTTCAAAACGCCGAGCACATTTCATAAAAAAACATTTCTATTGAACATATATTGTACTTTAAAAAAAGCATTTAACTTCATAAAATATTTTTTACAATATTTATGCTCCTTAAGCAAGTTTGTAATTTGAATATGGCAACATTTACTTTTAGTTCTTTTTTTTTTTTTTTTTTTTTTTTTTTTGAGAAAATCTTCCTTCTCTTTGCCCTAGACACCAGAAAACGTACATTTTCTTCGTTTTCTGATTATTATTTACTTTTAATTGAAGTGTAAGCGATTCCGATCTACAATTGGCCAAAACAGATAAGAAATATTTCAAATGTTTCTTTTTTCATGAGTGTGTCTATGTGATGGGATAAAATGAGTATTAGTTAGTCTTAAAATGAGTTTAAAAAGTAATTCAAATATTAAAGAATAAAAGTCATTTTACGTGGATTTTTAGTGTAAAACATTAAATATTTCCATATTATTGAAATTTTGGTGGCGTTTTTCCTTACTTCTTTTTAAAGTTAATAATGTTATAATTTGAATTAGCTCTCCTTGAATTTTTCTAAATGTCAGTCTCACATATCGAAAATGAGTTTAATTGTATTTTATAAGTTCTTCTAGAATACGTAAAATTCCAAATTAAAATATTTGACCGGAACATGTAAAACAAATAGAAATAACTTTTTTTTTTTTTTTTTTTTTTTTAATATTTGATGATCCTTGTACCTAACTGCCATGCAAAATGATAAAGTAAGCAGTAGGCAATGAAATTATCATTTTTCTCTTCCGAGAAACACAATTCATGCCCTTTAACCCTTTATCTACTGACAGTACTTATAAGTACCATTAAAATAACTTGTTATAAAATTCATTTAATAGATCGATTAGTTGCAACACAGTTTAGAATGAGTTACAGATACATTACTTTATCTTGTTCCAAAAGCCTTATTGGTTACACAAAGCAAAAGTATTTTTAAAAGGATGATTTATTTTGCTTTTGCATCTTTTCAGCTTTCTCGGCGTTGGGGTGGGGGGGGGGGCGATTTTCAATTCGGAAATATTTCTATATTTCTATTGTAAGAACATTATGGAGACATTATGTAAGAACATTATGTGTTGACAGATATTGTGAAATATAATCTCCAAACAAGGACATTAAAATAATTAAGCTAAGTAAATTGTTTTTCATGTGTCAAATGTGATTTATAAAAGCAATCATCAAAAGTGATTATGATCTAAAGGAAGGAAGTGAAAATGAAAAGTGATTGCGCAATCATAAATAAACATTTTATTATAAACATTTCGCGATACTCAAGAACTATAGACTCTTATTTTAAATTACTATGAATATAAATATTGATACAAATAATTTGTTATTCTAATTTATGGCACTAATTTCCTGTTCTTTATTGCTGATAATATTTATACATTTTTTTATCTATTTACACTTTTAATATTGACTCTCCAAAGGAGATATGTAACTTCTAAAGCTTTATTAAATATTAATTTTTCTCTCTATTTATAAGTTTCCGCACAAATTTAAGATTTACAAGGCACATAAAAAAAAACATGTGTCTTTTTATATGGCCTGGATGATCACACGTTCATAAAATGTGAATTAAATCAGAGGTATGAGAAGATGAAGTCATAATTACCCTTCTGGACGCAGATTACCAGATGATAAACGGATATACATAAATACAAGGTAAGCCCAATTTATCTTACCTATGTTTTGTTTTTTAATGAGAAATAAATAGTTTATTTTTGAGGATAAAACCGAACATCACGCAAGTACTGATAGCAAAGTTTAAATATTGCTATCATTATGTTGGAATTTTCGACCCACTGAATATTTCCTTCAGACAAATAGACATTTTATGAAGAAAACCGTGTTTAGAAAGTAGCTAATACGGGTGAAAAATGGAAGGGTGAGTATATCGTGAAATGTTTTAAAATTCCTGGTTTTTACAATTATAACAAAAGTCTTGTTGAACAGATAATTATGATAACTGATATAAATACGTGGTTATGTAAAACAAATTTCGACATGAACTAAAGCAGAAAATCTTCCTGAATAAACATCAATTGCAAGTCCTTTATTTACCTGCCATTTGTTCTTCGTACAAATATCTAAACTATGGCATCCTTTAAACAAATTAAAGTTAACACATAAGTCAAAAGGAACAATAAAACTTTAGAAAACGCTACACAAAAAAGAATTGGAATAAGGCAGGAGAAATTATGATAGAATCTTATTTATTATAATGCATTCTAAGAATTTAGAAATACTTTGGTAAAGCAAAAATTTGTATGAGCAATTTCTGTGTACAACGCGAAGAGCATTGCAGTATTTTACAGTGAACAGTATGCCTATATTTAGTTAGATGGAACGGTAAAAAAAAGTATATCAACCACAGTTTCTAGTTTAAGTTTACATGAGATATTTAGGTGGATAATAAGTACTGTATCATTTTTACGTAATTGTAGTGAAAGTGACCGAGTTTTCTTTTCCGATTACTTACTTTAAAATAATTACGTGTGTTATTTTATTTTCATGCGACTATAATTTTCCAAATTTACAGTTTTTATTTTACGTATTTAAATATTTCTATAATACCCACGATGTTAAAATTTCATTTTCACGATTTCAAATATATTTCTTCAAATACCAATTACATGTACATTTTGGTAGCGATATAATTTTTTTTCTCACGTATTTTAGTAGTAATTTGTTATTCATATTTAAAATTTTGTAATGAGCTTTTAAAATGTTCTATAAGGTAAATCCAGATTTTGTAAATTCTAACATCAATAAAAGGAAATTTTATGGTCTATAAATTCGCGTATATAATACATTCAATGATGCATAAAAGTAATTTTTTAACACCCCTTTATTAATTATATTGAAAATCACACCTAATTTTGTGACATTAATTCAAGTAAATACAAAAACATTCAATTACAATGCATTAATTTGGCATGGTCCAAGGTTATAGAAAATTCGCTGCTTTGATTTATGTTTGATAAAAAGCTCAACGTAGGTGAATATATTACAAAAACAGTCATTTTTTCTGTGTATTTTAATTTATGCCAACATGAAACTGAAACAAAGCATTTTTAAATCTATCTGTTTCGATTTCTAATTTGTTTCCTCGATGTATAATCCCAATTTAATTATTATTAAACTAATAAATGATAAAAAAGCATTTCTTTTAAATATATTACTCTTTATTATTTATTTTTATACATTTTACTCAGTAAAATATTTCGTTGCTCAGTTTCATAGCCAGGTGACACACTTTGGCGAGAGTGGTTTGGCTCATCTTTATTTCTATTGCCTATGCAACTCGCGAAGTGTTTTAACAATAAAGATTATTAATGATTTATCACCTGCTATTGGCAAACGAGAAAATGTAACAAAATTAATTTATTAGTTTATAATTTACTTCTAAAAAATTTTTCATGTTGTATTGCCGTCGGAAACAAATCCTGTATGGCCATTCCATGAAAAACTTGAAATCTCCTGCATGTATTAATTACCTAAATCCCTATATGTAGTAACTTATAATTTGTTGAAATATAAACTATACATTAAAAACAAAAATCCCTAGATTTTCATATCAGTATAGTTGTTTTAATTTAAGGATATAATAAAGTTGTAAGAACAGCAGAAATATGTAGAAAAGTTGTCACACACGAGATATAGTATGGCCCGTAAATATGTTTAAAAATCTCCACATTTTTACCCTAGACCTAAGAATGCTGCCCCTTTTATATGGGTTTAAAAATGTCCATATTTAAAACTCCAGACTAAGTAATATGCCCATTTTCAAGGCCATTCCTTGAAAAAAGTAATAAATGTTCTACGCCTGACTCTTAGATCAATACCTATATCATAAGTACTGAAAATATAATCTTACATTAAAAAAACAAAACAAAATTCCTCGCACTTTCATATTAACATAGTTTTGTTTAATTTGAGGATATAACAATATTGTAAAAAAAGCAGTAATATGTAGAAAAGTTGTCCCGCACGTGATATGGAATGGCCCGTTAATAGGTTTAAAAATCTCCACATTTATACGCTAAAACTAAGTATACTGCACCTTTTAAACAGGTTTAAAAATCTCCAGATTTTAAATCCTAGACCTAATCCGCCCATTTACAGGGCCATCCCACGAAAAAACAGAAAAATGTCCTACACGTGACGCTTAGATAAATACCTATATCTATTATAATCTTACATTAAAAATAACAAAAATCCTCGCATTTTCATATTAACATAGTTTTGTTTAATTTGAGGATATAACAATACTGTAAAAACAGCAGTAATATGTAGAAAAACTGTCCCACACGTGATATGGAATAGCCCGTTAATAGGTTTAAAAATCTCCACATTTATACGCTAAACCTAAGTATACTGCACCTTTTTAACAGGTTTAAAAATCTCCAGATTTTAAATCCTAGACCTAAGTAATCCGCTTATTTACAGGGCCATTCCACGAAAAAACGCGAAAATCTCCTACACGTGATGCTTAGATAAATACCTGTATCTATTAACTTATAAGTACTGAAAATAAAATCTTACATTAAAAATAACAAAAATCCTCGCATTTTCATATTAACACAGTTTTGTTTAATATGAGGATACAACAATATTGTCAAAAAAGCAGTAATATGTAGAAAAATTTCCCCACACGTGATATGGAATGGCCCGTTAATAGGTTTAAAAATCTCCACATTTATCCGCTAAACCTAAGTATACTGCACATTTTTAACAGGTTTAAAAGTCTCCAGATTTTAAGTCCTAGACCTAAGTAATCCGCCAATTTACAGGGCCATTCCACGAAAAAACGGAAAAATGTCTTACGCGTGACGCTTAGATAAATACCTATATCTATTAACTTATAAGTACTGAAAATATAATCTTACATTAAAAATAACAAAAATCCTCGCATTTTCATATTAACATAGTTTTGTTTAATTTGAGGATATAACAATCTTTTCAAAAAAGCAGTAATATGTAGAAAAGCTGTCGCACACGTGACGTGAAATGGACCTGTATATGTAAATTGCTTCATTCTAACATATCAGGATTTGAGTTCTATAAGAAACTCAAACTTCATTCATATCTACAAAAAATAAGTTAATTAAATACACGAATCTTAAAAATTAAATTATTATTTCCTAGTATTGAATGCACAGTACAGTTTAGGACTTCATCAGAAATTAAAATCCAACTAAAAATTTTGTGTGCTATATTGAAAGAAGTGTAAATTAATTATAAAGGACAAAGTATTAATTTTACGGTGTATTTTCATAGAATTCGCAGATCAAATTTTTCTAATCGTATTTTTAAATTAATGCCTTTAATGACACATTTATGCTATGTATTTGTTTTATTTGGTACATGTGTATCATATTTTTTCTTATTTGTCTACGACGATACGTTTGGAGAAAATATGGAATAAAAATAGTATTTTTTTAAATTCATGTATTATATCTAAACTATATAATTAAAAAAGCATATAGTAATAATAAAAAAAACTTCTGAATTTATCATAACAGACACAAGAAACGAAATGACATTAACAGGAAATGAAAAAACTGAGAAAATGAGGTAATAAATCTTTATCATGAGAGCCACATTTGGAGAATGGCTAATCTATCATTTCTGCACAGTTGTATCGCAAGTGTCAGGAAGTTTTTTTTTTTTTTTTTTTTTTTTTTTTTTTTTTTTTTTTTAATGTAATTTCTGGAAATGAACTAAGCATTTTAATTCAGTTTCACTCATTTTACAATTACACAAAATTTTCAGATCTTCATTGATGCATTTATACGTTTTCTTCCTGGCATTTGCAGATTAACACTTACTGACACATTTTAATTGAATTTTTGAAAAATTATATATTAATTATAAGATTTTTTTAATGCAGGATTTATAAAATTAAACTTTGTACCAAATTTTATAGGTATGAGATGCAAACTTTAATAGCATTAATACAGCCTAGCTAAAAATAAATAAATAAATATGTAAAAAAAAAAAAATGCTGTCATTAAAATTCACAAAACTTTAGAAAAATTATACATTTTTTTAAATTCACTAAAATGTAGAAAAGTCTTGAAAAAAACTTTAAATGCGCGAAGTTTAAATTAAATTGCGATTATGGAAAATTAATTAATTTAAACGGGAATTTCGCCAAATTTGCTAGCCATCTCTAAGTCCCCTTCAGATATTGCAACTTTGTCCGTAAATTTGGCAATATATCACCAAGTTGGCCATAATTTGGCTCTATTTGTGCAACTTTGTCATACTTTTAAACAAATACTCATTGTTGAAGCTGATACTCATTTCTCCCTAGGAATCAAACTGTAATTGAGTAACTGTTAAGAAAATTTGAGTCCCGTTGTTCCCTTTAGGGAACGAGTTTTGCAAAATTAATGCCCAATTCCTGTATTGACCTCAAGAAACATATGTATTCCAAATTTCAAAGATCTACGAGGTGTATCAATATTTTTTTGTCCTCACATAGAAATAATTTAGTGAAATATATGAAATTGCTATATTGTATTAGTCATTTTCTGTATAGTCACCGTCCACAGTAACACATTTCTTCAAACGGTATTTCAAAGAGAAATGGGGGGGGGGTGTATTCCAGGAGGCGAGATAGTAGGTCTAGTAGTATTTATCTAACTTTTGCCGACCCCCACATGTGACATATTGTTGAAAAGGCATGAGACCACTTATTCATGCTATGCACCTCCCGAGCCCGTCCCCCAAATTTGACCCCCGGGGGACAGGAATGATGTCCGGAAAACTCAGAAAAGTGGTCCCCCGGAGGCCAAATTTAGAGGGAAGGGCTCTGTTGGTGCATAGCATGAGTAAGTGGTCACATGCCTTTCCAACAATATGTCACATGTGAGAGTTGATAAAAGTTAGAAAAATATCCCCCTTTGAATCGACTATCGCCCTCCTGGAATAAATCCTTCTTCCTCTCTTTGAAATACCGGTTCCACAAATGTGTTATTGTGCACACTGACTATGTTGAAAAGGAC
The DNA here is from genome assembly GCA_963932465.1 of Maratus speciosus. Lineage (NCBI taxonomy): Eukaryota > Metazoa > Arthropoda > Arachnida > Araneae > Salticidae > Maratus > Maratus speciosus. Next base: position 171,128,412 of record OZ010795.1, on the reverse strand, counting down.
TCATGAAATGTAGCAATTTCATAAATTTCACCCAATTATCTCTATGTGAATGCAAAAACTTATTGATACTCCCTTGTATGTCAACAGGAAGTGGGTGAAAAATGAGTAACAAGATTTGACAGCCACATACAAACATAATTCCAAGTTAAAAGAAAGCATGTAAAAAATCTTATCCTATCAATTTAGTGGTAGAAAAAAATTAAACAAGTGATAAGGAAAGAAATTAAACTGTAAAAAAAGACAAACTTTCTTTAAGCTAGTAAATAAAAATATAACTCAGATGAAAACATATACCATCTTCCGAGTAACCCACGATTCTGATAATCATTTTTTATCGTAGTAACCGCATAAACATATATATTTCCGTATTTTAAAGAATATTTTTTTTTTGCTAACCATTTTCAGCAGAGTTGTTTTCGTACTCTATTAATCAACTATCCTTATCTTCTCTATAAAAGATACCAGTAAACATTTCCGAAAATCAGTAGCAGTAAAAGAAACTTTAAGTTTATAAATGCTTCTTTAAATCTCGAATAGTTCTGGATTTTCAGTTTGCAACAGATAACGAATGCTTTTCGGATCCGTTGCTATATCGGCAGTTGAGGTTATTGCTAGTTGTTGCACGTGGTTATATTATATTTTCGCATATTCAGAAACCTTCCACTTTTTTCTTTTCTTTTTTTTTTTTTTTTTTCTTTTTTTTTTTTTTTACAGTGTAGCAGTTTTTATAATACTGCTCTACAAGTGTCACTTCAATCAGAATATGTATTTTTAAATTACTTGAAATGAACTAAATAATTTATTTAAATTTAACTCAATTTATTATTAAAAAAATTACCTAATTCTTCTTTGTTGAATATTGAACCTTAATTCTATGTAATTCTAACTGGCATGTATTTAATTAATGTACACATATATGATCACATCTTAAGTATTAGAGATAAATTGATCCAGTGCGATAAGATAATTTTTTGAACGAATAAATGCATGCAATTTAAATAGAAATAGGAAATGGCGATTTAAAAAAAAAAAAAAAAAAAAAAAAACATGAGCGGTCTGTGGCATCTGCACCTAAATCTAATGAACGGAATGAAACATCATTTTATATTCACTCTTCAGACGATAACTCTACACTGTAAAAAAAAAGGTCCGTCAATGTACACAAATTTGTCCGTAAAATTTTATAAAATAGTTTCATTTTTCTAATAAAACAGTACAATTTCCGTAAATGATATTCTGAGATTATAAATCCATATAAATCCAGCAAGTTTTCCTTAAATTTTACGGAATATTACTGTATTGCTTTTAAAACAGTACAAGTTCCGCAAATGATGCTTTGAAATAGTTGCTTTTGTTTGGAAATTAATTAATTGTTGTATATACTAGTTTTACAGTGATATTATTTTTATTCAAATCCCGTTATTGGCTAAATATGGGTCTATATTCAAAATATATTCAATGATTTTCCAATAATGGCTAAATAGTATGTTTTACATGAGATTTCAAGTGAAACTGAAAAGCATTATGACGCCATATACAATATGTATTTGTAAAGAACTCGCTATTTATTTATTTATTTATTTATTTTAAAGCTAACGTATTTTTATGATATTAAAAAAAAATCTTATTGATATATTTTAAAGTTTGAGACCGTTAAAAAAAAAATGTTACAGTTTATTTTTCATTATGATTTTAAAATAATGTTTGACTTATTTATAGCAAGCTGTTAATATACATTTTTTAAAGTTTGAGTTAGAATGTTTTAAGGGGACGAGTGACCTTTAAAATCAATTTTTTATTTTTTGTAAATTTCACTTTAACTGTTATTCAAGGTTACATTATATGCATTATGGCATACATTTATCACAAGAAAAATTTAAAAAAAAATGAGAAAAAAAATTAATTATCCATAATATTTTAAAACTTTTCAAAATGTCCCATAACCATTCTATATCAATGAAAATCCCCAATATTTTTTAACAAGTTTCGATTATATATATATAAACAAAACTATGCATCGAATTTTATACATTTCAATATAAAGGTAAGAAAAAAATATAACTTCTAAATTTTTTGACATTTTGAAGAGAAAAAATTCTCAAAATTTCGAAATTTGAGACAAGTACCGATATTTGAATGCGTAGTTTGTGAAACCGTGGTCTAATCGTTAAGGTTGCTAATATGGAAGCGAACAGTTTCCTGGCTCGAGTCCCGTCAGGATAAGTGTTGTTGATTTAGTGATGTTTGAATTAAATTGTGATTTTCTGACCTTGATGCAAACGCGTCCTTGAAAAGCGATGCTTCAAATTCATAAATACATAAGTTTCTCCTTGAAAATTTTTATATTTTGTCTTTAAGATGAAAATTTTTAAATACGGAAATATGAAAGGGAAAAAAATTGTGAAAAAAAAATAGAAATTTTTCTGGAATTTATGTAAAAAAACTTCCGTTAAAATACGAAAATAGTACTGGCGTCTTGATTTCCAGTGCAATTTCCGCATTTTAATGGATTTTTTTTTCTTTTTTTTTACAGTGTAGGTGCATTTCATGATAAAAAAGTATAACCTTTACTATAAAACTTTTCTGCAATGTTGCGGAAATAAAATATTTCCATTAATTGCAAATAAAATGTACCCTGTAATGTTTCTTAACATATAATATAACCACAAACAGATGTACAATAACTTCTTCGGAATTTACAAAACTGAAAGGGGTCCTATATGGGACCGTTAATATGGAGCAGGGGATCTATCTTTAAATCCGCCTTCTTCTAAGTTAAAATCTATTTTTCGAATAGAACTTTTCTAACATAAATTCCTAACCTTCTTTTTCTAACTTAAATTTCTAAACTTTCTTTTCTAACCGTATTCAGTACATAAATTCTCAGGATAGGTTTTTTCCAGATTATTTATTTGTAAATATCATTGTAGCAAATATCAACGGTGGTTTGTATTCCTAATAGTCTGATAAAATATGCTTAAATATATAGTATAAATACATATTTTTCAAATAAAGGGTGATATAAGTTTTATATATGAAAAATTACATTTGTGAAGATAAAAATTCAGAATTCGAAAACATGGTCGATGACACTTGGGTAAAATATGGAATTCTTTTTCAGTAAAAGTATTTTTATTTATTCATTATTATTTTCTTTTATTTGCTTCTATGGTATCGGGAAGAACACCCATAACTTTTAGGATTTAAAGAAATTGGCCGATATGTACATGGCGTACATCACCTTGACGCAAGAAACCCAAAAGCTTCAATCCTGTGCTGGGACCACCTGAAATCATGTTAAGCCTGACAGTGAATAGCAGTCTCGATAAAAGAATCCGTCCATTAGCACAACAGGTGTTTATTGATGTTGGTGTTCCATACATGTTACCAGCCATAATGCTATTTAGTAGTTTAACCACAGGGAGGTGTCATTGTTACATTATACAAATTTCGTAGTATCTTCTGCCTCGAAACAGCCGTGTATTACAGTTTTGTTCATTTGGCATAACATCAGCTAAAACACGCCAAACTTTCACTAAAACTTAAAAACAAGACATAATTTGGCGAAAATGAAAAAATCCCAGTGAAATAAATTTGATGACATATAATTTATTACATCATCAAATAATCGAACAACATTTTCAATAAATCATTAAATGATTTAGATTAAGAGTAATAAAAACAGATTCTGTAACCAACTGACACCTTAAATTATTCTTTTTGATTTATGAAGTGGTTTTCATAAAAGGAAATTACAAGTTATCTATGACTGCTGCCTAACGGATGTGAAATAGTTTATTTATGATCTTCAACATTAATATTATCGCGCAAAGTAATCTACAGAATAATATATCACGGAGAAATCAAATGCATTATTTTTTACCAGCCATGTAACGCTTTGCTAAATAATTTACAATAATTCCTCTGCCTTCTCTAAAGAATTAAAAATAAAATACAAAAAAGAAAGAATGTTTAATGTTAGAAAATGGATTATTTTTCAGAAGAAAATGAGTGATTGATAAAAAGCAATGTAGTTTAATAATTAATGTCTCGTACGGAATTTAAGACAATTATATGTGATTGAGATCACAGCTTCATAAAATTAAGCTTCTGCATACTTAATTGTCGCTCCATACGCAGTTACTGCTGCCCCCTTCACCTTTGCTACCAGCAGTTTATGGTAGATTTCTTAAGCACATGTTAAAGAGATGTTCCAAAAATATTATTGTTTGTATCGAATTTTATAAAATATATGAAACGTTGCGACACCTTCAGACACTGCATAATCTTTATGAAAATGATCATGCTTATGTTTTTGTACGTCATTTAAAACATCAATTACAGACAAATAAAGAAAATCATTTATTTAAAAATGTAAAATAAGATAATTCTTTTGAAATGATACCTTGAAATAAGTTTTTTTTTCTTTTACATGAAATTTATAAAAACAAAAATAAATATATGTATATAAAAGGGCGAAAATCTCAAATGGCTGTGGTTAAATTAAGCATATCATCGTTCAAAAAACGGTAACATGTATGTGACTTTTTATTAACTGTACTGAAATTAAAAAAAATACACACAATATCTTATTGAGAAAAAAATACTAAAAGAGAAAAATGATAATTACTTTCAAATAACGTGAAGGAATTTCGATGGGAGCTTTTTTCCTGTTAATTTGATTTTATACGATTCCTATGCGGTTTATTTTATTTTATTGTTTTTTTAAGTATAATAACTAAGTATTTCATTCAATAGCTAGATTTTAAATTGAATAAAATTATTTCCACTTAAAAGAATATTTATGAATTTTCGGAAGAGTAAACAAATTTAGCATATATTTCAAATAAAAAAAACAATACCGGCTAGTACAAAATATAAAAAAAGCAGAAAACAAGTGTTTTTAAAACATGTCTGCAGTGAAAATTCGTAAAATTCAAAGAATCAAAACTCGGAAAGTTTTGGAACTCCAAAAAAGATTTTTTTTCTTTTTTTTTAGAACAGGGAAGTCTTTTCGAAATATAACTTATAATATTAATAAAAATTTAAATCTAAAATTTAAACAAGAAAAACAATTTAGTTGTAAAACGTTTTTAATAAAAAAAATAAAAAAATATATTTGTTTTTGCAATTGGTGCGATACCCTAAAAGCTAACTTTTTAGAAATAATATATTGGACAACAATAAGAGCCGACAACAAGCATAACAATTTAAACTTAATACATTGTTATAGAATATTTATTACTCACTTTTTTACAATTTGACACGTTTAGAGAAATAATCATCCAAAACTTACATTAAAAGAATCAACTAATTATGATTAACTCTAGACAAATTATATTATAAAGTAATTTTTAAAGAATATCTATTGTTAATTAAAAAAACACACCATTGTTAAGAAAACTTTTTATTTAGGCTTGTAACATTTGGGTAAAAGAGTTTTATGTTTCTAATGACAAAAAATGCTGAATATTCATAAAATTCATTATAACTCGATAAGTTTTATTTATACAAAAATGAAGCTTTTATTGTTTTACTTATTAGTACACGAAGAAAGTTTTACTAAATATATAGTATTTGAAACACGTAAAAAAATTAAATTTCTGTAAATTTTAAAAATAAAACTTTTTTTATATATAAATGGATTTGATAGGATAAAGAACAACTTTAAAACATGTTTGCTATGCAAACTATGCTTCTAAAGCTAATGATTTAGTAAATTAGTCATTAGGCAAAGATTAGAGTTTGCACTCTTATGTATAACTAGAAGATAGCCCGCCAGAATGACGTGTTTGCCTTTTCAAAAGAATGATAAAGCATTGCATTACAAAAAGAATTATGACGTGATAAATTATATCTTATCTGACTAGGGTCAGGTGGGGTAAAAATTTATAAAAACAGCTCATTCTTCATTGAAATTTAATTTTCAAGAAAAATATTAATTGAATTGGTTAAATAATGACACAGAATATACAAATGAACTTCATTCACAAAATTTGAAGAACTATTTCACAAAATGTGCAAATTAGCACTAATAAGTCTATTTTAAAACATATAATCAATTAACTTTCGTCTTAGTTCATTCCATTTAAAAAAATCACTAGCCTTCAATTTCTTATAAATCAGAAAATAAAAATAAATAAGAGTCAAACACGGCTGTGAAGAAAAAAATGAAAACAGCCCGATATAAAAAATTCTAACAATATTGCATTTAATACACACATCGCTTGTCTTAAATTGTCATTTTTAAGAAAGTTTTTATGCATGGAGTTCGTTCAGATCGCTATACAGAGTGATTCATAAAAGATGGGCAGAACTTTAAGGGGTTATAGTACACTTAAAGACAAATAATATTAAATAGGAGACTAAGGGTCCCAGACGTATTCCCAAGGAGATAGGGGGCATTAAAGTTTAGGGTCCGAAATTTCAAATGATTATAAAACATGGAAAAATTGGTCGATTCGTTTGCGGTTTTTGCAAAAAATTTTCTTTATGCCAGTATTTTCTTGAAATAAAATTTTAAAGTTCAATTTCAAAAAATGCCGATAGGGGGCGCTTTAGACTTTGGAGTAACAAACAACTATTTTTTAACGTTATTTTTTGTATTTCTTTAAATGATTTCGAAAGCTTAGACTTAAACTTAAATTTTGATCTAAAAATCTGAGTCCTAACGAGTAGTTAAGTAGCGTAAACTGAAATTTGAAATTTGAAACCCTTCTCCCCCCAGAACAAAAATCAGTTATTCCCGATCTTTGTGTCGTAGATTAGGCTCTAACTACTGCCGCGTTTTGCTAAAATTATTCTTTATGTCAGTATTTTCTTGAAAATAAATTTTAAAGAAAATTTTCAAAAAATTCCGATAGAGGGCGCTTTAGACTTTGGAGTAACGAACAACTATTTTATACCGTTATTTTTTGTGTCTCATTAAATGCATTCTAAAGCTTAGACTTAAATTTTCAGCCCAAAATCTGAATCGTTAGACGTGGTTAAGTTTCTGGGGAGAGGGGTTTGAAATTTCTACTCCTGAGCACAGTTCAGTTTGCCATGTCCACACATTGTGTGCTGTGATACGAGGTAAAAAGACACAAATTAGGATTATGTTACCAAAGCATATTTATTAACATGTAATTACAATAAATGTTCAAAATTGTGACCACCAGAGGTTATGCACGCAGAACAACGGCGAAGAATGGAACGGCGAACATTCGCGAAAACATCAGGCTTTTCGAGCACTTCCCCTACAGCGGCGGAAAGTCTGGCGACCAGTTCCTCGGGGGATTCAATGGGTGTCTCATACATAAGAGCCTTCAATCGTCCCCAAAAAAAGAAATCGAGGGGTGAAAGATCTGGCGAGCGAGCAGGCCAAGCAACAGGACCACCTCGACCAATCCATCTGTTCGGAAATGTGATGTCCAGATAGTTGCGGACGTCTCGTACGTAATGGACTGGCGCTCCATCGTGCTGGAACCACATGACCCGCCGGATGCGTGGAGGAACAACGTTTAACAGGTCTGGCAGCACATGTTGCAGAAATGTGAGGTATGTTTTACCGTTGAGGCGTTCAGGAAGAAGGTACGGTCCGATTAGGTGGTCTCCGAGGATTCCTGCCCAAACATTGATGGAAAAGCGTCTCTGATGAGCATGTGGATACGTAGCATGTGGATTGACATCCGCCCATATATGTGCATTGTGTGTGTTAAATGTACCTTCACGTGTGAAGGTACATTCATCGGTGAAAAGCACAGTTCGTCCAAAATGTGGATTTAGCGCGTTCTGCTGCAGAAACCAGCGGGCGAATTCAATACGATTTGGATAATCCCCTGGAGACAGTTTCTGGACTCGTTGCACATGAAACGGGAGAAAATGTTCATCCTTCAGTACCCTCCAAGTCATGGACTGTGAGGTATCCACCTGCCTAGCCACTGTTCGTGTACTTGTACTTGGCTGCGCCGCTACTACATCCAGAATGGCTTCTGCAACAACTACTGATTCGTCCTTTTTTGCACGACCTGCATTCGACCGGGAAGCGAGAAATGATCCCGTCTCACACAACTGTCTGTGCAAGCGCTCGAAAGTTTTGCGGTTAGGCAACCGCCTGTTGGGAAATCGCTCTCCGTACATTCGTTGTGCCTCTGCACCATTTCCATCTGCCGCTCCGTAAATTAAATGCATATCAGCCTTTTCCTTATTCGTGAAGGGCACCATCTTCCGATTCATTACTATAGCGACTTACACTTGACTCCCCGTCAGTGGTTTTTATGCCTGAATCGTGTCGAAATTTTGCATACGTGTTCTTCTTCTTCCCCATTTGACATTTGCATACTTTCTGTTTCCTTCTTCACCCGGTGACTAGCGTCAGGAATGGAGCTTTAACGTTTGCATGAGCGACGTTTCCAACTGTGCCAGTGCCTTTATGAGTGAATTCCGACTATGCAGTCCTTGACGAAAGTTGTATTTTTGCCTCGTATCACAGCACAGAATCGTTGGGCATGGTTAAGTAGTGCAAACTGAACTATGTTCAGAAGTTGAAATTTGAACCCCCTCCCCTCGCTACTGAACCACGCTCAGCGATTCAGATTTTGAGCTGAAAATTTAAGTTTAAGTCTAAGCTTTAGAAAGCATTTAATGAGACACAAAAAATAACGGTATAAAATAGTTGTTCGTTACTCCAAAGTCTAAAGCGCCCTCTATCGGATTTTTTTGAAATTTTTTTTTAAATTTATTTTCAAGAAAATACTGACATAAAGAATAATTTTAGCAAAACGCGGCAGTAGTTAGAGCCTAATCTACGACACAAAGATCGGGAATAACTGATTTTTGTTCTGGGGGGGAGAAGGGTTTCAAATTTCAAATTTCAGTTTATGCTACTTAACTACTCGTTAGGACTCAGATTTTTAGATCAAAATTTAAGTTTAAGTCTAAGCTTTCGAAATCATTTAAAGAAATACAAAAAATAACGTTAAAAAATAGTTGTTTGTTACTCCAAAGTCTAAAGCGCCCCCTATCGGCATTTTTTGAAATTGAACTTTAAAATTTTATTTCAAGAAAATACTGGCATAAAGAAAATTTTTTGCAAAAACCGCAAACGAATCGACCAATTTTTCCATGTTTTATAATCATTTGAAATTTCGGACCCTAAACTTTAATGCCCCCTATCTCCTTGGGAATACGTCTGGGACCCTTAGTCTCCTATTTAATATTATTTGTCTTTAAGTGTACTATAACCCCTTAAAGTTCTGCCCATCTTTTATGAATCACCCTGTATTGCCAATGAACTCGATGGTCTGTATTTTAATGAATCTCAAAGGAATGAATCGGAAACATTCATAATTAAACATTGTTTTTTAATACAGCTTTATTGAAAAAATTAAATCTCTGAAAATTAAAATAAAATGACTGACTTTAACGAAAGATTATCGGGACCCGGATGACTTAGGAAGTGTTATACACTTAGCGCTATTATATATAAATATAGTGTAAACAAAGTTGATAACATGCAGAATAAAACACAATTTCAACAGAAAATTTATTTGCTTTTATTAATTGCCGATAATATTACCAAAATATAGTATTTTCACCAAAATAATAATTACATAACTTAAAATTAAAAAAAAATTATCTCAGATTAAATCCTGATTTTTTTAAAACATGCATAAAGAAACCTGTAATAAATTTTGATCATTAAAAATCATATTTTATCACATAAGTTGATTGCAACTATTAATTGCATTAACAGATTTTTTTTCTCAAGTTCTTTTCTTAAAATACAAAATTTATTTTACCTACAAAATACAAAATTTTATTTGCTTTGATGTATATATTATGCATATAAAACCATTAAAATCGTTGCAAAATAACAACAAAAAGCGTGAAATTAATTCTAATTACATTTTATAAGAAATATTCATTTTTTTTCCAACGTCTGTAGAATTCAAATAATTTCAATTTTTTTATTCTAACTACCAGTAGATGGCGCCAAGAAAGCCTACACATTCACAACGAATGCAATTTGAACTAATGTTCACTTTTATGCAGGGAGAGATTAAGCTGTCAATCTAATTTAACTAATGTTATCTCAGAATATATACATAATTGAATGCAAGTCATCTCTCAAATGTTAATCTATTTTAAATAATCTTTCTAAAAATGTAACTTTTATGAAGTTTTATTCGAAAAAAATAATTTTGAATAAAAATGGCCGAATGTAATTCGATAAAGCGATGTGGTTTATCGGAATGCGGATGAGTTCACTCCGGAAGCGTTATACATTTAGTGCTATTTTGTATATAATTGTTTTCCTCAAATAATACCAAATCTGTCAGTAGCATGTTTAAATTAACAAGATTATTCCAATAAGTTGTAGTATTGCTATTATTAATAGTATTATTTTTTAAATGAATCGGAATGGAGAAGAGTCTATTTTAGGATTATTTTAAAAATCTTTAATCTGTTAAATATACTCACAAAATAATTTTCATCCATTCATGCATTTATATTCTCTTTCAGACATCAAATAACTAATAAATCAGTTCTACTTAAAAATTTGGCTTCTAAAAGTCAGAAAAAATTTAATTTAACAATATTTTGAGGACCAAAATCTTAAAATCAACTATAATCTATTAAAGTGTATTTTTCTTTTATAGGAAGTCATCTTTTATTAAAAAGGATGTTTTATCTTATAGATAAATAAAATCTTAAAACTATATTTGGAGAGGATGAGTTGATTTAATACGAAATTAGAAAATCATAATCCTATGTGGAAGAAAGTCATTTTTTTAGTTTTAAGGATGTTGTAAGTGTTTCCCTAACTTACAAACTCATTTTTAAACGTAAAAGCATGCCCCTTGCAGACATGACTATTTAATTGATTCAGAATGTAGTAATCTTTCGTTTTTTGATACCTGAATTACATGTTGAATTATGAGCGATGTTTGATGAAAGTTTTATCGGACTGTCACGACTGGAAAATCAGTTTAAAACGAATTGTGGAAATTCAGTTCAAAAGCTAAATGCTTTTAACTGCATTCTGTGAAAGATTGCTTTAATGAAATTTGAAAACTGGTTCAATTTAATAGTTTATAAATCATCATCTGTCACTCTCATGCAATTACAAACAAATGTGAAATCTGGAAAGTAATCAGTTTGGATTTGAAAACAATCTTAAGGCTGCTCTCACATTCAAAGAAGCTATTTTCTGACACATTTCTGAATTCATTTTTGGTCGAAAACACTTTAAATTAGAAGGTGTTCTTATTCAGAAACTATGTAATCCAATGTCTTTTCCATTTTATGATAAAAGCAGAGGATTTTACAGAACATACTGTAAAAGTTAGCGTTTTGTATGAAATTCACGACGCAGCAGTGCGAGAAAGAAAAAAAAACTTGTCGTCACGTAACAAGAATTTCTTTTAACTCTGTAAGTAATTTATTTATCTGAAATGGCAAACGCTATTCAATTAAAAATCGCTTCAATAGGCATGTTAAATTTATTACTTGAAGTATACAAAGGAATCAGACAATGTGTCATAAAACTTTGTGTTGCTGTACAACTTAAGAAATTAAATTTCTTTACTCAATTTTGGATGTATGTTTATCAAATGATAACGCAATTCTCAGTTTTGAATTCATGAGAATTTAATGTTCTTCTTCTTCTTATTATTAATTTATAAGCATATGCATAATTGAATCGATTATAAAAATTATATATTCAGTAAAATTGAAATTTTATCAAGAAATACATATTTAAGTTTCAGTTATAAAACTTCGTGCAATCGCTTTGGAATTTTGAAATTTACTTTAGAATTTGAAACAAAAATTATGTTTTGAAAGAAAACAGTAGATCAATATTTAAATAGCGTAGTTCCAAACAAGTTAATAATAATAATAGTAAAAAAAGTAACATTAAGAACAATAAAAAAAAAGTACTAATCTGCGTTCATAGGAATATTTCAGCAGCAAGAATATTCTTGTATTTAGAATGTTGTTCTTATCCCCCCAAAATATTTCTTTCAAAATAATACAGAGAATAATTTTAAGGTGAAAATCATTTTTAGCATATTAATTGAAAAAAAAATATATAAATGTTAATATTTAATATGTTTGAGGTTCTTGAGGAATCTTAGAATGAAGCATCCAAAGGCACAGTCAACGAGAAATTAGTTTAGACTTTACGAACATATTTGTTTCCATCTATAATTATCCTATGTCAAATATTTAGAAATATAGCTTTCTAAACGAAAAACAATATGCTTCAAAAACAAAATGGCGTTATTCGGTAACAAATGTTATTTCTTCATAAAATTTTGTCTTCCAAAGTAGTTTTAAAAAAATTCGTCAAAGTTTAAATTTCTTGTGTAAATATATATTTTTATATGAATTTTTTACCATCATACTATTATTTATTTCCTTCTTTTTTTCTTCTTTTTTTTTTTTTGTATTTTATATTAACGGATATAGTTTTTGTATTGTCGAACTTTATGTGATTTAATAATTATTATTAACAATAAATTTTATTATATGCATATATAAAATACATGTTTAAAAAATGTTTGCGAGTTTAAGAAGAATCATTACTGATAGCCCAATCGATAAAGCGCCCAATTTAGCGAATTAACGGCAACAGAAAAGAGTCTTTCAAACAAAAAAAGCTCTCACTTCGTGCCCATAAGTATAAGAGATGGGGGTAACAATGATATCCGTTCGCCGTGATGCCGAGCGCAGTTCATACAGTGGGAGGCAATGAAGTGTTCGCATAGGCGCATTTAGCCTTTCACCAACTGGACGTACCACGTTTCAGAACATAGTCCTCATTATATACAGAGTCACTGATCATATTACATATATGTCCTTCTTGTCCGTTTCGTAGTGTCATCGCATTTTACACAAAGCAATGCAAGTCAATTGGGAATTTTGTTATAGGATCAAAACCCCGGTTATTAACACCTAACCAGTAGTATATGACATTTGAAAAAAAAATTAAATACTTATTTTAATGTAAATTTTTGCAAAATAATTCTTTATCTTTGTAAGTAAAGCACTGAATCCCTTTGTGATAGTTATCGTTTTTTGTTGTTGTTGTTGTTTTGTTGTTGTTTTTTTTTTGTTGTTTTTTTTTTAATAGGGATTGTGTTAGTTACTGATGTTATTGACCGTGTTCATGAAAGACAATTACTTTTTGTTGTAATAAAAGTATAATTTTTCAAAAATTTTTCAATAATAATTTTTTAATGTGTATCTATCATACTTTCAAAATTAAAGATAAGTATTACACATATTTAAAACTTTGTAATAGTGATTATAACAGGAAATAATCCGTAGGATACCAGTTACGGAGTGTTTCATGCTAATGTCTTTTTTACTGTTTACCGGGTGGGAAACTATCTGGCGTTTTATGAGTACGTGAACTCTAGCTTTCAAGAGATCTATTAGCGGATTTGGTAGTGCATAGACCCTCTTACGGTTCGCCTTTCACTTTACGTGATAACCGTAAAGGTCACAAAGAGCAAGTTGAGAAGTGTGTAAAAATCCACTACTTTCATTTTTTTTTATTATTTTTGTAGATCTCATTCCTGTGTTCAAGGTTTCGAACTCTGTTCGAAACTTTTATTTTTAACTTAGAAATTTTCTAAGTTTTACACGTACCATAAAATAGGACGAGTTGCGGCGCCTTGGCGTGGCCACCCGGCTCCTCGACGTAGGTGAAGCGTTGAGGCTAAGTCCGTCTCGTCGTCCCGGTCTTTTTTAAATTCCGGGAAGCCAGAGTAGCCAGTAGTGGTAGTGCGACCTGTCAAGGAGCTTAAAGGATTTGAGTCAAAGAAGTTGGGATATTGTTAAAATGGCTACTAATGAAAGTAGCCAAATAGTGGACCTGGATGAGTCCACATTGAGTTCGGACCGAAGGCTGGCCGCCAAAGATTTAATTGGTAAACTAAAAGTGCAGATAATGGCGGTCGTGCCAGGCGGAACTCAAAAAGCTAGAACGCAGCTGGCGGCGATTAATGCAGATCTAGACGACGTCTACGAGCTGTTCGTTGAGCATGCTCTGGAGTTGGCTAAGGCCAAGCATGAATTAGAGGGCTTAAAGGTACAAGTGGCTGAGCGGGACCAGCGAACCTCGTTCGCGGACGTCACTCGGACGTCGGTTCCGGAAGAAACAGTGTGTGGACACATGAAAAGTAAGCGTTCGGTTGGGAGTGGTAGGAAGACCCGTGCCGCAGGTCCGTCCACAGACCATGTCCTTCTGATCTATCCACGGGATGGAAAGGAGGGATGCAAGTCTGTTGAGAAGAGAGTGGTGGAGGCCATAAAGCCTGTCGAGCTTGGAGTAGAAGTCCTCGGGAAAAGGCCGACCCGCTCAGGAGGCCTGTTGGTACGCCTCAGCTCCCATAGTGACGCTGAAATTCTGGAGAAGGCTGTGAAGGAGGCGGAGGGGCTGAGGGAGACAGTGCAATGCTCTGTTCCGAAGCTCCGACGCCCCCGGATTGTTATTTTTGATGTTCCTAGTGACATCAAGGGGAGTGAAGTGATCGCAGCTGCTGCAGAGCAGGCTGGTGTGGAGGCGGATACCATGTCAGTTAAGTTCTCGATGAAAGGACGAGAGCTGAATAATTGGGTGCTGGAATGTGCCCCTTCTGCCTTCCACCGGCTATTAGATTTACGCCGGCTTGTCATTGGATGGTCGAGGTCGAAGATAAGCGAGCACCTACGTGCTACGCAATGTTATAATTGTGGTCGATACGGCCACATCAGTTCGTCTTGCAAAAATAAGGAGGTCTGCCTGGAATGTGGGAGCGCCAGGCATAAGGCAGGCAAGTGTAAAACCTTGTCCTGCCTTAATTGTAAAGTGGTAAACAAGTTTTACCCGGAACATCAAAGAGCAAATCTAGATCATTCTGCTCTCGACCCCCTATGTCCTACACGTGCCTTGGAATTGAGCCGTTTACAACGGAGAGTAGACTATGGTTAAGTTAACCATTGGGCAACAGAATGTGAGCAAATCCATAACGACTATGAACACTTTACAGAAGGATCTCGATGACTATGACATATTGTGCCTTCAGGAGCCGTACAT
Organism: Maratus speciosus; assembly: GCA_963932465.1. Taxonomy (NCBI): domain Eukaryota; kingdom Metazoa; phylum Arthropoda; class Arachnida; order Araneae; family Salticidae; genus Maratus; species Maratus speciosus. The sequence continues at coordinate 171,113,342 of OZ010795.1, read as the reverse complement.
CCTGGGGAACGGGAAGTTGGGTGGACTTCCCGATGATGTAGTAGCCCATTACTCGTTGAAGCGGTGCAGAGCCGCTATAGCTGTCATAAACAAATCTCTCCCGGTCATGGAGGTTATGACGGCAAGTAATGTGGTTGCAGTGTCAGTGGACCTCGGCCCTGAAGTTTCTATTCTGATTGTATCAGTTTATATTCCGCCCAGGGGCGAGATCTCTGTGGAGTTGGACGTAGTCAAGGATTTGCTCGATAGAAACACAAGTAAGTCAGTACTTGTAGTTGGGGACTTTAACTCTAAGAGCACGGTGTGGGGCAATTCGTTGCAGACGTCTGATGCCCGTGGAGACCAGGTTGTGGAGTTTTGTTTGGAGAACGACCTGCTTATAATGAATGATCCTCTCAGTGAAGAGACATTCAGGAATGCCAATGGCTCGAGCTGGATTGATCTAGCTCTTGGGCGGTTTGTTGATCCCACGAGAGTGCTTGCTTGGCAATTGGAGCCTCGTGAGTCGAGCACCCAACATAGGCGTATAAGGACGGTTCTTTCTACGAAGATGCCGTCTCCCCGGCCCAAATACCGGGTGAAAGTGAAGGATCTGAACCTGCGAGACTTTCGAGTGGCCCTGTCTCATGAGATAGGGAGCATGTCAATCGACTGGCTAAATGGGAAGTCTGTCGACGAATGTGTCGATTCCCTGACTGAGATCCTTCAGGGACTCAGTGACTCATGCAGTAAGAAAAGGAGTGTTAAGAGAAGAGCTGTTCCGTGGTGGAACTCCAATTTGACCGTTGAACGTAAGATGGTCCAGGCGGCACGCCGCAGGTACCAAAGATGTGGGGATGTGGAATTAAAAAAGGAGTATGACATTTTGTATCGTAAACTCCAAGGAAGATTTCGGCGGTCGGTCCGAAGGGCTAAATGGGTCCATTATCGTACGATACTTGAAGATATCGATCAAAGCAACCCGTTTGGCCCGCATTTTGACTGGTCACGAGGTCGATCTTCTAATCGACTCAAACTTTGTGGAGTCGAAACACGGTCCGGGAGTAAAACTGCGGATTACAGCTCGACAGTTGAGGAGTTACTGCAATACCATTTTCCTAGAGAAAATGGAGTAAACCGCCTTGTTCGAAACATCACTGGGGAGTCGGCACATAGCCTCGGAGACGACGACCCGGAATTCACTCAAAAGGAGGTCGAGTCAGTGTTCAGGGTTTTGAACAAAGGAAAGGCTCCGGGCCTGGATGGTTTGCCTCTCGAAGTGATAGAAATGCTCTTCAGGGCCAATCAACCCCTATTCATAGGACTACTGAATAAATGCCTCAGAGAAGGCGTCTTTCCATCATCTTGGAAAAAGGCAGATTTAGTCCTTTTCAACAAAGTGGGCAAGGATCGTTCGGCCCCTAGTTCTTATCGTCCGATATGTTTATTGCCGGCTTGGTCAAAAGTGTTGGATAAATTGGTGACCAATAGGCTCACTTTTCATGCCAGGTCCCATAACTTCCTTCACAGAAACCAATTTGGTTTCATGGCTGGTGTCGGAACGGAGAACGCACTCCATGAAATGCGTACGACAGTAAGAGACTGTCATGATCGGGACAAAGATTGTTGTCTCGTCATGTTGGACGTAAAAGGGGCTTTTAACAACTTGTGGTGGCCGTCGATCTTTAAAGCCCTAATAAGAATGGGGTGCCCGCGAAACTTATTCAATCTAGTGAGGAGCTTTCTGTCTGCGAGGAGGGTTATATTTCGAACCGATATTCGGGCTTACGAGCATGAGTACAATGTTGGGTGTCCGCAGGGCTCTAATTCCGGGCCCTTCTTTTGGAACTTGGTCGCCAACGCACTCATTGAGCTGGATTTGGGGCGTTTTGTGAAGTTGATAGCCTACGCTGACGACTTTGGGCTTCTGATTGAAGCCCCAAACGCTTACCAGTGTGGTAGGCGCGCTGATGTGGCACTTGCAAGAATAGCGCAGTGGGCAAGGGAGCACAGGCTCATTTTCTCTCCGGAGAAAACAACCTCCATTTATTTTCGTAAGATGAGACGTAGAGGGAGGAGGGCAAACCCGCGGGACCCTCCTCGTATCCACTTTCTTGGAAAGTCGATACAGCCAGTGAAGCAGGCCCGATACTTAGGTGTCGTGGTCGATGAAAAGTTGAATGGCTTGGGACACGTTGCGTACATTAAGGAATCGATCGCTAACTATGTTAGGTCACTACACTCGCTCAGTCGGCGGGACTGGGGTCTAAGAGGAGAAGTTCTGAAAAAACTTTATAAGTTGGGAATTGAGAGACTTGCAACATACGCCTGTAGTTTCTGGTGGACGGGTACGAAGTGCATGCATGATAGACTGGTCTCGGCTCAGAGACCGGCACTTCTTTCCATTACCCGGTGTTTCCGTACGACAAGTACGGCATCGGTGCAGGTACTGGCGGGTGCTCTTCCACTGGACTTGCACGTCGAGAAGGAGAGTCTTCTCGCGCGGTCTCTCAGGCTAAATGAGGATCTTAATTATGGTCCGATTCATTTTAGTGCAGATGAAATACAAAGAGATGTTGTCAGGTTCAGAACGCATCCCTCGAGGGCTCTGGCCATTGACTGGGTTGAGGCTCCTCAGAACATCGAGGAGTTTGACCTTTCAAGAGTGACGGTCTACACAGACGGCTCTAAAACAGACCAAGGTGTCGGGTCTGGTGTAGCGATATTCGATCATGGTGTCTTGGTTGCGGAAAGGTCATACGGCCTCCCGCCGTACGCAACGGTGTTTCAGGCGGAGTTGACTGCAATTTTGCGGGGGTTGGAGCTGTGCGGTTCGCTGTATGAGAAATTCTCGGTGCTCAGCGATTCAATGTCGTCGCTTGTGGCGCTGTCTAATCCAAATAGTAGAGATCCGCTCATTGCGGAGATCCACGAGGCGGGGGAGGATCTTGAGATTGATTGGTTTTGGGTCAAGGCTCACGTGGGAGTCCGAGGCAACGAGGCTGCCGATACACTCGCAAAGGCGGGTGCGGAGCTTGACGTTGTGAGTGCCCATGTTGATCTCGCACCTAGTGTAGTGAAGCACTTCCTGTCCAGGGAAATAGTGAGGACCTGGCAGGAGAGGTGGGAGAGGGAGACTCTAAGCCGGAGCGTCTACCGAATAATACCAAGGGTTTCGGAAGGACGAGCTTGGACTTCTCCATTACTCAACTGGGCGGTAACCGGACATGGCCCGTTCCCATATTACTACCGGAGATTTCGAGTGAAGCCTCTGCCTCGTGCGTGCCCATTTTGCACGTCCCCACGCCCAGCTACTAGTGAACACCTCATTTTGGAGTGTGTAGGTACTCGGCCACTTAGAGACAAATACTGTCCGAGGCTCTCTCGAGCCTCAATTCGGAACTATTTCACGGTTCCGAAATTGAGACGGTCTCTCGAGGCCCTTCTCAAGGTAATGGAACCTCACTTGTGGTAACATTACGACAGTGGTCTCTTCATGTTTCATGGGATGTGTGAGATGTCGTTTGGTGGTGTTGATCGCTCAGCTGTGGCTAAATGAAAAAGTTGATGTTGGGGAAAGAAGAAGGAAGAAAGAAGAAAGAAGATTGAAGAAGATGTTGGCGATGTAAATAAACTCATTAATTTTATCCTTGATAGTCTAACATGTGTTTTGGCTGAAAGGCCGTGTATATATGTATATAGTGTGTAAATCCGCACTCGTGCGGATCCCACCCATATCAAATGTGCTCTGTATGAAGAATAATAAAGTGGTGAAAATTTGGTAGTTGAGTTTTATTTCACAGGGCACTAGCCCAATTTGAGGGTGGGGTCGACGAGCTAGGCAGGCCCTCCTTCAGGAGTCTCGGCTCTTGCTATGTGTTGATGAGTACCATGGATGCAGGCCCGTTGCAGGGTTAGAATGTGCCAATGTTCGTAATCTGTCGTGACGGTGAGAGGTCAAAGTAAAAATAATTTAGGGAAGTGAAGTTGACCCACGCGGACGTGTGGGTCCGATGCTCCCCAAAATTGTGCAATACCGGAAGGAAGCCTAAGGGGGGTCCCTACCTTGGCGATCTCATATCCGGGTTTTGACCCGCCTACTGGGTGGGCCGTGACACTCATGTCACGTGTCCTAAGGGAATTAGCGACCCTTTGTGGGCGGGTCCGAACGCATATGAAAGATGGTCCCCTCGGTAGCGTGGACGCCGTGGTGGCCCTTTCCTGGTGCACCGTGTGATGATCAGCAGTGATCACGTACACGTACGTAGTTTGCTTTACTGTTTAAGCTATGGACAAAAATCCAGACGCGTGTTGGGTTGAGCCGCATTTTATTTTTGACTGAATAAATAAATTGCGACTCTTTATTTCTATAATACAGTTCTGTCTAGTAGTGCACTCTACTTCCTCTAAAAGTCTGTACCTATATTTTCTTATGAGCATCTATAAGTATACTAAACACAGTGAAATTACTTCTATGAAACTGATTTGTCAGTTTTCACAAATACGAAACTGATTGCTATTTAACTGATTCATTCCGATTGATTATACACTGTTAAAACTGAAGGTGACTTATCGGTGCCGTTTGGAAGATTGGGGTGAAAAAAACGGCATCATTTGGAACTAAGAGGCTTCGAAATGTGGTTGGGGTGCCGATTGGTTTCTCAATGGGTGATGGAGTAATTAAAGTGCTGTGTGGTAGAAATATGGCAGCCCACAGGGCGACTGGCACTAAGCGCATGCGCTGTTACGTGTGTCTTCGTGGGCTATTTATTATTATATATTATTAAATTATTATTATATATTATTTTTACGAAGGTCTTCCTAACAAATTTGTATGTATATATCAAATACCAATAAAAATAAATTAATTAAACTGTGATAATCTAGATATTGTAAAATGTAAAATTAAATAAAAAAATTAATCTCTCATGTTTAATTTTTTGCGTGAGACACTAAGTACTTAATTTGTAGTTCCGGTGATTATAAAAAATATATAGCTATAAAAAAGAGGAATTGTGAAGTAAAAAATTTCTCAAAAGGAAGGGACGTTTTACTTTTTATGATTTTCCTAATACTTGTTATTGAAATAATAATAATAAAAAAACTTTCTTTTTTGCTTTTCTAATGATGCATGTTTTATCTGAAGCATTTGCATTTTGTTTGAAACTGATTGAATAACATTTCACTTAGTATCCCATTAACACTAACAGAATTGCCAGAAAAAGCGTTATTATACACTTTTTTTCCCCTTGGAAAACATAATGTATGACCAATGTTTTTTTAAAAAAAATCATTAATGTTTCTGCTACAACGTTTGAAACATGTCGTGTTATATTTCATTCTTTTTTTTATGGAAACCACAATCTACGTCTTTTAATTACAAAAGCTTTATTACAAAAAGTGAAGAAGTTTTTTATTTTATCAAGCTGTGTTTTTATATTTAATTGTAGTCAAATGAAATTAATATAAATTCCAAAAGAAAAATTATTTGCAATTAACAAAACCAATGAGAAGAATGTAACTTTTAATCAGATTAATACTCATCTGTATTAAAAACATATATTCAATATTGTAATCTTGCCAAACGGATGCAGAGAATACGAATTTTTATAATTAACATATTTCATGAGGTTTGCTTTTATTAAAAAAAGATGGAATTTTCTTCCGAATCATGTAAAAGAAAAAATAATCTATGAGCTACCACATTAATGCGTATGAAAATGACACATACATTGTAAAAAAATCCGAGCAGTATTCCTGTAGGAATCGGAAAAATAGTTGCCCTTATCGTACCGGAAAATTTTCCGACCCAGCTCGGAATAAAATCCGTAAAAAAAAGGAAAAATTCATTAAAACGGCACTTTACGGATTTTGTTCCAATTTTACGGATTTCATTCCGATTTTACTGATTTTATTCCGAGCTGGGTCGGAAATTTTTCCGGTACGATAAGGGCAACTATTTTTCCGATTCCTACAGAAAATCTGGTCCTTTTTTTTACAGTGTATATCATTATTATAAATATTACATATATTTACAAATTTAAACAGAAAACATGAATAAAGGAAAATATTAAAATTATTTAGCTCGTAAAATCTTGTCAATTTAAAATACAAATCTAAATTGCTACCACTGATTTTTCAGAATGCAGAAAAAACAATTTATAAATATAATTAAAAATAAAAATTGCTTTATTAAAAGTAAAAACAGTAATTACTACGCAAAAAATTCTTTTATAACGAACCAATAAATCAATGAATTTCCGCTTCTTTTATTGTAATACAAGCTAAAAAAATTTTAACAGAAAATCGCGTTTTCTCAATTATAATTTCTTTTGTTTGCGTTGCACTTTGTTATTAATACAATTAAAATGCATTAAAATTATTATTCTGCATTGACACTATTTGAATGATAGCTGCCATAACATAGGGATTATTTTTTTTAAATTTTTGATTTATAAAATTATTACCTAATAGCAAAATTTATTAATTTTTAAAGAAAAATAAATTGCAATTTAGAAAGATAGAAAGGAATTTTGTTAAGAGATAGAAGTATTAAAGATAAATCGTTTAATAGCAGAGAAACTCCTCATTTTCGCTGCAGTATTTACTTTTTTACAGAAAATTGTAAAGAGTTCAAAAGTTGCTAACAACTGTATAAATTTAATCGAAAAAAGGACAAAACTTAGCATATTATGTTAAATGTTGCAATTGGACAGTTTTTACAATCTCAAAATTTCCGGCTAAATTGGGAAATCAAAAAATAAATACGCATATAAATACCTCCAACGTAAGTTAACGTAAAAATCCATCCAAAAATTGTGTTATTTAAGCCCATTTACAAATATTATGAACCAAAATTGCTAACATCTGCGAGCAGCGCGAACCACCGGTTTGCCGTGGATTACACTGAACTGTATAATTATAGATACGGATGAAAGTTTACCATCATTTTGTTAAAGAAGACGGTATATTCTCAATGAAGATAATCAACTGTCAACATGACATCATTATTTCTTTCTTACTTATCTTGCAGAAAGGAATTAGAATTTTAAGGTGCATATTTGTATAACCTCGGTGGTTAAATGTTCTAATTTGGCACTGACTATTTGATTTAACCACATTTTATCCCTTTAAAATTATTAATTAAAATGCATCGACTTTTTTTTTAACGAATATATTTTTAATTAAAGAGAAATCGTTTAATAGCAGAGAAACTCCTCATTTTCGCTGCAACAATTACTTTTCTTACAGAAAATTGTAAAGAGTTTAAAAGTTGCTAACTACTGTATAAATTTCATCGAAAAAAGGACAAAACTTAGTATATTATGTTAAATGTTGCAATTGGACTGTTAATGCCTCGACGGTATTTAAAATGTCATTAGAAACTTATTAGCACTTTTATTTAACTTATGTATTTGGATGATAAAATTTAGAAGGATCAGATGTAAGAAGAATAATTTATTGATCAAATAAAAAATAATTAAAACAAGATAAAGTAAAAAAACTAAAACCCAACTACGACAAAAAACTACGCTGAAAAAGTATAAAAGTACCCCATGAATACAGGTAAAGTCACAAGCAAATGCTAGTAATATATAGATATATTCAAAATGTACAAGTAAAGCGCTTTTGAATGATACCAAACACGGCATATTTATCTTAACTTTATTTTTTGACGTGAACGTTAATAGAATAACGTTCACGCTGCTCTACATTACAGTTCCCGTGATCCGCGCTTTACTCTTATCGCTCATTTTTTTTAAACATCTTCAAAGCAGTCTTGTAATTATGTATAAGCATATAAATACTGGTGAAGCTCTTTCAAGTAATACCAAACACATTACATATATTTTTATTTTATACTTTTTGTCCGCTAGAGGGCATAATAGTAAATTTGGTGACAAACTTTATAGCTCACAACCAACAGAATATCAAGATCAAGACCCTTCTAATGGCACTGCAGTGGTCTTATTCTGATTACTAAGTACCAAAGAAATTAAGAACGAAAAGATGTGAATTATATGCAATTAGCCCATAAATGCAAGTAAAGTCACAAGCAAATGCTAGTAATATATATATATTCGAAATGTACAAGTGAAGCGCTTTAAAATGATACCAAACACGGCATATCTAGCTTAACTTTATTTTTTTACTCTGTATATTTTGTCCGCTAGAAGGCGCCACATTGAATTTGGTGAAAATCTATATAGCCTATAACCAGCGGACAATTAAGACGCTTCTAATGATATGTCATTTGTCGAATTCTGATTAGTGGTTTAGAAGTTACGAGGGAACAGATGAACATACATACATACATACATACATACATACATACATACATACATACATAGCCTGTCAAAATCATAACCCTCCTTTGGCTTTGCCGTAGTCGGGTAAAAATATAATTTGTTTTGTATTTATGACTGTTTTGGTTTTTTGACTTTGAAATGCATATATTACATAATTCCGTTCTGAAATAATTCTAGCCTTATATGTTAGACCCAGTAATAGGAAAGACTTCTTTATATTTCTAGGAAATTGCGGCTTCAACTAATTTATCTAAAATGTAGTCAACTAACACTACAACTGCCTGTTTTAACATGTAGGGACCGTAGACTAGTTTTTAAAAGTAGTAGCTACTTCGCTACTTTCAAATGTTGTCAAAAAATTGATTCTACACTTGAAATGTAAAATACGGATAATACAATGCCTACATCGTTTTTGTCGGAATACGGTCAAATAAATGCGATAAAACGCAGAACAATAAATAATTAAGAAAGATAACAGAAAACAAAATCTTGTGTTATTTTCTGAAATGTTACTTTAAGCGCATATTCCTTGTTACATGCAAACCAGGGGAATTAAATACTAAGTTTAATAATAAATCTGTAAGTAAATCAACCACAAAGAAAGAGAGAGAAATAAAGGTGCTATTTATGAGGCCGATCATCTGCGCGAGGTTTATATGCCCGAGGGGGAGATCCCTCCGTGGGGGTCTTTCTAAGGGAACCTAACCCGTATTACGCATGGAAATCCAAGGTTAAATGAAAGCGACGGAAAACTCCGAACGATTGGATTCGAACAGAGCACCTCCCATAAACCTGCTTGCAGAGCACAATCTCTTGGCCGCTGTTTGAAAGAAGGAAATGATGATCTAAAACACGAACATAAATCAATTATTAAGTAGTCAAGCGTTTCTAGCAAGAAAATTAGTTCTTTAAGTTTGATTTACCGGAGTCTGTCATTGGTCAGAAATGCCATTGGTGTCATATATTTCATTCTTAATTGCTGCTGCGAGTTGCTGACATTTATGAATTGTTGCGCAGAACAAATTTTGCAGAAAGAAAAATGTTACTATCACTTTACTAAATAATGACCTATTTCATTTTTCTAAAGTAGCTTTAAAATTATTTTCACTATTTGCTACAGACTACTGATTTTTTGTATCGAGCTACTCGCTTTTTTACATTTATAAAATGTGGCGCTCTACACTAAAAACTACCGGAAATAATAAAAACTACTCTAGTATCGCTACTTGTAGTGCGCTCCATAAAACATCTGGTCAGGGTATTGCTTTTAAGATATTCTAATACTATAAAAACTAATTCAATATTTTTAAGAAATGATTTCAGTCGTAAACATTCCTGGGTAGGGCTTGTAGAGCTGAAACCAATTGGTAGGTCTCCCCACCTGGCCGAAACAGTCGTAAACATTCCCAAAAGCATGTGGGAGAAAAAACGATAATAATAACAACAACAACAACAAATCCATTTCCGAAAAAATTCTATACTTGCATGTCAGACCATTACATTTCTACAGTTTTTAAATTTTATAAAATTCCAAAATACTAAAATTATTATTTTTAAGAAGCTATTTCAGTAGAGTTGTCAACCGAAAATAAAATGTCCACAAATACAGATTTAAAGTTTATTAATTTTAAAAGACGACATTTTTCAAAACTTTTCTTTAAAGGTTATGTAACTCTTTTAATGTGTTTTCGAAAATACAGGAATAATATTTATAAATGTAACATTTTTATTTATTCATTCTTGACGTAAGATTTTAAATTGTATATGACTTTTAAATAACTATTTATATTCATAATTTGATACTCTATGAGGACATCGTGCGTAAACCACATTCATATGTATTAGTTTTCGTGTATAATCGATTGAAAAAAAACAAACAAAAAACAACTTTAAAAAAAAAAAAAAAAAAAAAAAAAAAAAAAAAAAAAAAAAAAAAAACCTCAGATGTATGATCTAGATGCTTTTGTTCTAACAAAAGCAGTATAAGTCTCGAAGAAAGAACAATAAAAGAATAATACGTGTTTCGAAACAAAGCACTAATACTAAAATCGAAATATCTTGGAATATATATATTTTTAGAATATGTTTTTAATTTACATAGTTTACAGTTGCATGAGTTAATGATAACTTATAAAACGGAATATTATACATGTAAATATGTGATTAAAAATACATAAATGAATTTTCAAAAAAGAAATAGAAGTATTTCTAGACTATTTGGTTTCCTACTAAATTGAAATTGATTTTATTATTTGTATTAACACTCATTTTGTTTCTTGGATTGTTTCCCTTTATCTCAAAGGTATTAATATCAAAACCTGCTATTTTGTCTTGCTATTTGTTTTTTTTTCTTTCACATGACCATTTACACAAGACATTAGTTAAAACAATTCAGTTAAATATTTTATTATGTTTCTATTATTATTTAAATTTCGTGTTTTCTTATAGTTTATGTTATGAGAATTATAATGAGCTTACCATGTTTGTTTGTTTGTTTTAAATTTTTATGTACGATAATTAGAAAGCAAATTTCTATTGAAGAAGTATTTACAGCCGAATAATCAACGAAAAACATACAACACACAAACATGTATTTCAAAGAAAAAGAAATGAATTATTCTGAGCTATTTGGCTTCCTACTAAATTGTAATTGATTTGTATTATTTTTTATAACACTTATTTTGTTTCTAGCATTGTTTCCTTTTACTTCTAGCTATTAGTGTCAAAACTTGCTCTTTTGTTTTTTTTTCTCATGACCATCTGCACAATACATTGATTCAAACAATTCATTTTAATATTTTATTACTTTTTTTTATTATTTAAATTTCGTGTTTTTTATGGTTTATGTTATGAGAATTATAAGGTGGTCGCCATGTGTGTTTTTTTTTTATGTACGATTATTAGAAAGCAAATTTCAAAATTCTATTCAAGAAATATTTACAGCCAAATAATCAATAAATATCGTAGAACACAGGAACTATCTGGCAAAGAATGATTAATGATGTAAGTTGCTTTTCTTCTAAGAAAAAATAGCAATTCAGAAAATAATAATAATAATAATAATAATAATAATATTGAAGTATTTGAAATTATTATAAAGGGCAAACACATCACTCGAAAAAGTGACATCATTTTTAAGTTGGCGGCACCTGATGATTACATTGCAGTTTTGTACTTTTTATTGCTGCAATTTTCTAAATGTAAATTTTTTTTCACCGTAGTATTGGGGTCAAAAATTTACTTTCGGATGCAATTTGTGTAAAAACTGTGTTGCAGTTCTCTCATTTTTCATGGTTTTAAAAATAAATTTCAAGAATTAATCTCCATCGCGTGCAGACTCCATTAATGAAGAATAATTATGGCGAGGCCATATATTTGTATTAGATTTGTATTCGAAATTAATCTGTTTTCAAAATTTATTTTCTTTTCTTCTGTTTAACGCTAGCATTCAAAAATCATTTCTAAGTCATGTTTAATTTAAGTGCAATCGTTATACCCACATAAATATTCTTTTTGTTTCTGTTAAAAGCTATCATTCAGATAAATGATATAAATGATTTATTTGTTATTTCTAATTTATGCTCATTTCCTTTTTCCGCATAAGTATTCTTTATTCATATTTTATTTGTTAAACACAGCTTTCTTTACAAATCTGTTTACATAATCTAAAGATCATTTAGGTAATTTTAATCTTGCTGGCGTCTAGTAAATGCATTAAACGACTCATAAATTTCATTTTTACATCTGCTTGCAAATAGATATTTGTCGTTAATCATCCTCTCCGTTAGACTTTATGTAAGCAATAATAGGTTTCCCTTTTATTTATCTCTTTTTGATAAGTGGCCAAAGGTAGTTACTGTACTTGGCGGTCTCGTTCAAATTTTAATATATCTCCCAATCTAACGTACATTTTGTACTTGGCGTATTGGCTCAAGACAGATGTATTTTTGGCGAATGAAATTACGCAGATGGAACAACACTTCACCTCTTCTCCTGCTACTGATAACACGGCAATACTTTGCTTCCACGGGGGCCGCCACTAACTCTACATATTAGCCTTAATAAAGATTCTTTTCCATGGAAATTTCTGCTGATTATTGCCTGGTGGACATTCTTTACAGGAAACGGATTACTCTAACTGGGGTTTGCGACATAATACATTGTTTTTGTACAACCAACTTTTTCCATATAAACCGGCTTGCAACGTCATCACATCCAGCTGTCAACGACTCCACACATGGTGCCGTGAAATATTTCTATCAGGAAATAGTTTCTAAAAAAATAAGAAAGGCTTGAGAGGTGGCCCTCCCAATATTTCCAGAGTTCTCTTCTAATTGAAACGACTTTTGCATACTCACATTGTTCATGTGACAACGAGCTCTGCTTGGGACTGATGCGGGCTATCGGTGACAAACTATTGTTCGGAGGCTCGGGCATTATTCTCGAACTATGTGATACACAAATACCTATCTATTGCCTCATCGAGTGACGAACCTACACAGAGGCACGCCGTCTTATGGTGTTTTTTCATACAGCTTGCTAGAGCCGTCATCCAAGTTTCCCCGTCTAGACCTAATGACTTCGGTTCGGTTTCAGGATTGCTGTCCGGTGTGCTGTGCTGTGAATTGGCTCCTGTCTGCATATCCGTTGGTAACCGATTCCGACGGCATTTGCGGTGTGTTTCATCTACGTCTTTTCGGGATTGCAGAGACCTGTGAAATCGTTTCTTTTTCATCAGCGTTAATTTGATTTTTATGGCTGAGGATATGCCGCTCTTTCAGTTTCGTATCCCAACACGACGGAATTCGTCGGTTTCAACTTTACAGTTTTTATTGAAGTGTGACAGTTCTACTTCTACTGTGTGCCGACTACTTCTTCTACTACACTTCTATAGTGGTGTGTGCCGACAAAACTCTACCTTTTAGCAGAGTCAACATGTTTTTTTTGTTGTTGTTTTTTTTTATGTAAAGTGAGATATGCTCAATGGGTTGCTCTTCGTGAGCTTGCCTCCCATGTTTCATGCATGTTGCAGTGCGGGTGTAACATGCCACAGTCGTTAAAATAAATGATATTGGTATCAAACAGGTCATATTAGTGCACACGACAGCGTGAACAACAATTAAACCAGATAGCTTTTCAATAAATTAGCATATGGGTATGAGAAGAGTATGGATTACAAATATTTTTCTTTATTATCATTTTAGTTTACCTGAAATTAATATGTGCAAATTAAATTTTAAGTATGTCCTTTGACAATGCATTTTCCGTTTATCTCTCATACCCGTATCTGTACCTACAGTGCATATATAGTACATACAGTGCATACTTATATGTGCATCTCATTTCAACAAAGTATTTTTTACATATATTTAATGTTTTTGCATGCATGTCTCTCACTTTAAATTAAAAATTTAATTATTATAAAAATTTATAAATGTGCTTTACTTAACTTTAGATATAGATAAAGATATTTTTTGTGTTTATTGATAGATTGTAGATTTTGACAGATATGTGCATATTTCATCCTTTTTGTTTTCTCGTCATGCATGCATTCACAATGCGTTTTATATTCTATATTAGTTTGCATATAGTATTTAGATAGATATTTTTGGTAATAATCCATTGATTTTGAAAAGATTTTTATTTTCAAAAGTGTGTTCTTGAATAGAACTTTGAATTTGACCCAGTTATTTTAGATTAGATTTGTTCAAACTTTGGAATTTGCTAGGTTTTGGTAACAAATGAAGTTACGTAAAATAAATATATTTTTATTTCTTTTAAATGCCAATTTTTTTGCAGAGGTAAGTTCGTATATTATAAATCACAACTTGTTTTCAATATAGAGTGTTTGATAATTGCAAATTTACTAACTTTCGTTTATTTTTGATGAAATTCAGTCAGTGAAATAGTACTGATAATAATAACTGTTTAAAAAATAGTGCTAGAAAAGGTGTTCTCTGGGTCAGGAAAAAAAAAAAAATCAGACAATTTTCTCATTGTATTGCTGCATTTATTTTTCCTGGCAGCAGATTGCATGGTTTCTTTTAATAAGAAAGAAGGAAAAATATTTTTATATATATAAAGTGTTTATTTTTAATAATAAAATATGTATTTTACTTAGTTATTTTTTTAAATGCAGAAACATTAAGGTAAGTGGATAGGGACTGCCATGCATCCATGTTCGTTAAAAATAAATAAATAAGTATTTTGATACTTTTATTACATTTTTGAATTGACATACTACCTTTTAAATTTTTGGAAAATGTGTTATTTTACATTTTTTTTTAAAGTTCATTGCCAGTCGAGTACACCGCTAGAAAATATTCATTGCCTTAATTAATTTTACTGTTATTTATTGTTGCTATCTCCCTATATTTTCACATGGAAGTTTTCTGATTTTGTCATTGGATTCAATCAGTGTGTTTAATTCATGTTAAAAATTTTACTTTAAAGTTTAGGTATTCACTATGTCTAGGCGTACAATTTTTATTGTTCAGAGTGTTAGTGTTTCATGTATTAGGCTGTTTCTTAGGGCTGTTTCCTAGGTTCTTGCTCGGTTATGTTTGCATATATGTTTCTTGTCGGATGTGGATAGGATGGAGCCTCTTGTCTACTCAGATAGGAAACGTGGCCACTTACACTCTTTAAATTTATGCATTTTTGTAGTTTATCATTCACAGTTATTTAAATTTTAATGTTTTCGCGTAATGCGAATTTTTGTTCAGGTTTGACTTGACATATTGGTCTAATTTCACAGAGGAATTGTTTCAGGCTTTCTTATTAATTCATCAATTTGTACAATTTCATTTCAATTTATATATTTCATTGTGGCATCCAGCATAGATTTCTACACCTTGCATCGTCTTTTAATGTCAGTTATAAAGTTTTTTTTTCATAAATTACAGTTACAATTGTTTATTTTTTAATTCATGTGTACGTTTTTTATTTTTTTGCATATGCTATGTAGCTAGTACATAGATGTCTAGGCTATGCGGATATAGCATTGTGTTATTTCTTGTGCATTTGCATTTTACTCCTGTTTTTCCAATTGTATTATTGTCATTCATAAAAGATGGCTTTTACCGGTTACACAAACACAATTATTCCATGAGAGGTTTTCAACGTTGTTCCACGATTTACACACGCCATGTTTGAATATGTCTTGACGATTGATATTTTTGGGAGTACTCGGTTTTATGCTTTCTAAATTTTACAAAAAAAAAAAAAAAAAAAAAAAAAAAAAAAAAAAAATTATTGTCATTTTATATTCTGTCATCCTTTAAAATTAAGTTTACTTTTATTTTTGGACCATTTATACCACCGGTTGCATCTGTTGGGTATTTTGCTGGTGCTTAATTTACAACGGTGTTAAACGTAAAAGTTTTTCTAGTTGAACATTGGTGAATATTTTTCAGATTTGTTTTTCTTTTGGGGCAGTTTAACAGGCAGTTACTTTTTACAATGGTTATTCTACAAAGGTTCATACAAAGGTTATTTACAATGGTTATTCATAAGTACTGCGTGTGTGATTGTTCATTTAGATAAGCAGCATTCTTTTTATTAAATAGTAATTGTACTTTAGATTTGAAAGTGATATTTTTTTATATTCTATATCATTATTTGGCATTTCTTAATGAAAGATTCAACAGTATTTTTTATACTTTCTCACGCAGTTCATGGTAATTCTGACTCTATTGTAGTCAGAGGATTTTCTTTATACTTTCTCAAGTAGTTCATGGTAATTCTGACTCTCTTGTAACCAGAGGATTTTGTTTACACTTTCACACGTTGTTCATGGGTATTCTGATTCTCTTCTTGTCAGAGGATTTTGCACATCTTTTGTACACACAAACTGTTAAGTTTTTCATATTCGAATTCATACTAGTGTTTTATTGCAATTTTTGCATGGTGCCATATTGTTTCTAGCTAGTTTTGGTTACTCAATTTAATCCTTTTTCAATAAATTATTGGGAGACATTTTACAAAATTCATCTGAGGTTTGAGATATTGTAGTTACTTCATTCATTTTTTGGAAGTCGCAGTTTACATGCTCTTTTTTCGTCGTTTCACGTCACACTTTGTTTACGCATTTTTGCATGGACACAATTTTAATTTCATGTCATGTAAATTATGCTACACCCAGCAATACTACATTGTTGTTTCGAATTATATGGGCTGGTGCTTGCATTTCATTTTTTTTAATGTGTGAGAGTTTAAAAGGTTGTAATAATTAAAAGTTTTCTTTTAACGATTTTTTTTATTTTATTAGCTGCTTTTGAATTTTTCACTGTTACACTATTGTTTTTTGTTGTTTTCTTTCACACAAACATGATTTTTCCCTAGTGGTAGGGATATGTACAAGAAAACATTAGAAGTTTTTTGCATGTCGCTATGCATTCTTCACACCTTTGTAAAGGAACTTAAATCTTATACTTAAGTAATGTCATTGTAATACTTATGGTGTACAGAGGCACTCCATTTTTTTTTTACACAATTACAAGAAACAATGTTCAACGGTCAACTTTTTTTTTTTTTTTTTTTTTTTTTTTACACATGTGCTTTCTGTACTGCCATAGTGTTTTATGTACTTACTTTTTCGTTTAAAAGCATTAATTTGGAACTTATAATTGGCAACAATGTTCACATACCTTCTACATTTAAATGTTTTCGATTTCATTGAATTTCACACTTTAGTCGCAATTAGTTACTGGTTGCTATGAAAAGTAGATATAGTATTTATAGGTGTATGTTATTTGTTTTTTCTCATCCACTTTCACCGTGAAACACCAGCCACACTTTTAATTCAGTATCTGGATAGGATTTTTTTAAACATCATTGCTTATCGCCTGATATTACACATTATAGTTTTGTACATGCTAGTTTAAATAATAGGTATTTCGTTTTTAGGTCAGCCATTACTGTGGTTATGTTACATAATACATAATTTTTTTAAAGGTAATTCTGCACATTTTACATTTTAGAGATTTACAGATAACTTTGTGACATTTATGCAACACATTCACTTGTTGCATCTTTCAAACTGGATGGCAGTTGGCAGTTAACAATATTATCCCATTATTATGATTTAACCTCTGCATTTTTGTATGGTAAATTTCAAAGTTAAAGGGTCTGTTTAGAAAATTTAATAAAGTTACAAATACATGTACAGATTGCACTGTGCATTGCTAATTTTTAATTTTTGAAATTTGAGTATATTATAACATTGCTTTATTTACATTTGCTTATTTGTTTTTTATTATTATTGCATTATATAAATAAACTATGCTGCAATTGAATGCCAGTTGGCATAAAAGATGTTTTGCATACTGAGTGATGCTATTTTTAATGTAGGCCTACTGTTTTTTTTAATTTTATGTGCACTTGAACTTTTACCGTCTCAAGAAGACGAATTTTTTTACGGTTTCTGGACTAAAGAAAATAAGAGACGAAATGTCATGTATATGACAAATTTTGATGGTACCTAGTTTATGCAAAAAATAATTGCATCTTTTTAATGTACATGTACTCTTTGTTTTTGTTTTTTTTATAGTTGGTGATTTTCCGATAGCTTCAAAAGTTAATACTATGTATTGTCGTTTATTTTCCATTCTTCTGTTTAACGCTAGCATTCAAAAATCATTTCTAAGTCATGTTTAATTTAAGTGCAATCGTTATACCCACATAAATATTATTTTTGTTTCTGTTAAAAGCTATCATTCAGATAAATGATATAAATGATTTATTTGTTATTTCTAATTTATGATCATTTCCTTTTTCCGCATAAGTATTCTTTATTTATATTTTATTTGTTAAACGCAGCTTTCTTTACAAATCTGTTTACATAATCTAAAGATCATTTAGGTAATTTTAATCTTGCTGGCGTCTAGTAAATGCATTAAAAGACTCATAAATTTCATTTTTACATCTGCTTGCAAATAGATATTTGTCGTTAATCATTCTCTCCGTTAGACTTTATGTAAGCAATAATAGGTTTGCCTTTTATTTATCTCTTTTTGATAAGTGGCCAAAGGTAGTTACTGTACTTGGCGGTCTCGTTCAAATTTTAATATATCTCCCAATCTAACGTACATTTTGTACTTGGCGTATTGGCTCAAGACAGATGTATTTTTGGCGTATGAAATTACGCAGATGGAACAACACTTCACCTCTTCTCCTGCTACTGATAACACCGCAGTACTTTGCTTCCACGGGGGCCACCACTAACTCTACATCTTAGCCTTAATAAAGATTCTTTTCCATGGAAATTTCTGCTGATTATTGCCTGGTGGACATTCTTTACAGGATACGGATTACTCTATATATATACGGCTAACTGGGGTTTGCGACATAATACATCGTTTTTGTACTACCAACTTTTTCCATATAAACCGGCCTGCAACATCATTACATCCGGCTATCAACGACCCCGCAATAATAATCTATTTAAAAATATAAACAATTTAACACTTGTATGCAATTAATTTTCCATATGGAAATTAAAATTTCGTAGATAAATAAATAAATAATCTAAAATAAAATAACATAAAACACACTTATATTATCGAACAACTTCGATTTTTACTACACCGAGTACATACTTGCAGAATTTCAAGGATTTACTTGACAAAACCTATTCAAATTAATATAATGGAAACAGAATTTTTATTTAATGTATAAATTCAAGTAAATTTCAAATGACTATCCCGTAAGAGAAAGAAATTTTTAATTAAGTAAATGGACTGGTTCAAAGAATGTTTTATTTATATTGTTAGCATTATCAAACGAATCGATCTGGTTGGCAAATATGCGAATATGGAAATGATATGCTTTTCGAAATATAACTTGTATGAAAATTGTATCTCAGTTTACTAATTATTTATTGGTTTCTATTATCGAACAACTTCATTTTTTACTACACAGAGTATATACTTGCAGAATCTCAAGAATTTACTTGTCATCCCCAGTTCAAATAAATATAATGGAAACATAATTTTTATTTAATGTATGAATTCAAGTAAATTTCAACGACAAAAACGAAAGAAAAAACACTTTAAATGCATTTTAAAAATTATTGCTACGTTTTATATCAAAATGCTTTTTTGTTTGTTAAAATTAGTCTAAAAATGTATATTAAATGTAAAAAATCAATTAGATTTTGAAAAAAAAAATAGTTTATCTATGTTTTGTAACCCAGAAAAAAAATAACGGGTTGGATCACCAAACATATAATGTTTCATTTCCATAATTTATATCTCTCCATGGCATTCAATATTTTCACTGACAAACTATCAATTCGTAAATTACTTTTATTTTATTTTATTTTTTGCTTCACATTTTGATTATTTTATACATATAGCAAAAATTAATACGATATATTTAAGTATTAGGGTGTATATATACATTCAATAATTTCACTCACAATCTATCAATTCGTAAATTATATAAAGAAAGATTTGGAAAAAATAATCTTACAGCATAAACAAATAAAAGGAATAACATTTATTGGATTTCTGCAAACCGTAATTGGTTTGTTTCATTGTTATTACATCAGTGTCAAACGATTTTTATTTTCCTTCTTTCACTTTTATTTTATTTTATTTTATTTTTTGCTTTACATTTTGATAATTTTATACATATAGCAAAACTTAATACGATATATTTAATGTGTAGGGTGTATATATATGTATGTATTCAATATTTTCACTGACAAAATATCAATTCGTAAATTATATAAAGAAAGATTTCGAAAAAATAATCTTACAGCATAAAAAAGGAATAACTTTTTATTTATTGGATTTCTGCAAACCACAATTGGTTTGTCTCATTGTTATTACATCAGTGTCAGAATACTTTTTATTATATTTCTTCAACTTTTCTTTCATTTTTTCTTAACATTTTTATTATTTTATATAGAGAGCAAAATTTACTACGATATAATTAAGTATTAGTGGATATTCAATATTTTCACTGACGAACTATCAATATATATATTACATAAAGAAAGACTTGAGGGAAAAAGTCTTACAGCATAAAAAAATAAAAGGAACAATTTTACATATATTGGATTTTTGCATTTTTTTTTTTTACAATTTCTTTGTTTCATTGTTATTATATCAGTGTCATACGATTATTTATTTTCTTTATGGCACTTTTATTTTCTTTTACTGTATTTTTTGCTTCACATTTTGATTACTTTATACATGTAGAAAAAGTTAATATGATGTGTTTAAGTATTGGGGTGTATATATACATTCAATATTTTCACTGACAAGATATCAATTGGTAAAGTACACAAAGAGAAATTTAGAAAAAAAATCTTACAGCTTAAATAAGTAAAAAGAATAATTTTACATATATTGAATTTCTGCAAACCATAATTGCTGCACATCAGTGCCAGACGATTATTATTTTCTTTCTTCCACATTTATTTTATTTCATTTTATTTTTAGCGTCATATATTGATTATTTTATACCGATAGAAAAAATAATACGATATATTTAAGCATTAATGAGTTCTATCTCTATATATATTTTATATAGTTTATTAGAAGTATTCTTTATTCAAAGAATGATTTTTTTTTTCAAACTATTAGGTACGAATATAAAAAAAATATTTTCTTTTAAATTGGATTTAAGATACATAAGAGATCAAATCAAAGAAAAAAAAAATGTATGTCAAAGAATGATTAATGATGTAAATGGCTTCTTTTGTAGAAAAAAGTAAAGTAATTCATGAAGAAAATAGAATTGAAGAATGTTAAGTATGTGAAACATGTTAAAAGTAAACAGTAGAATACTTTTAAAAATATTTCCAAGTATTTACACACACACACATATATATTATTTAAAATATTACATTTATATTTAAAAATATTTATTTAAAATATTACATTTGCATAACTGATAACTAGACATATTACTTTACATTTTATTTATAATTATTAAAAAGTATTGGGCAAAGGTGTATTTTAATAAAAATTCACAAATTATAAGGTAATAATAAATGTAACTTTTTGCAGGTTGAATTATTAGTAACTAGTAATTGCTTTGCTTTATATTGATAGCTCAGTGTTTTGTCCTTTGACCATTTTCTAAATGCTTATCAGCGTCAAAAACCTTTTTCATGATTATTGTTTTTCTGTTTGTTTCTTGTATGTGGTAACTGTGTGCATTTTTAAAGAGATAGGTTGCGTTTATAAAACAAATTTAAATGTTAGAAAATTTTCAATATTTTATTTTCTAAAGTATAATTTATATTCAGAATAATTATGATGTTTCAAATTCTATTGTACAACAATTTTAAAACAGTTTTTATACCCTAGATCTATCGCCAAATGTAGAAAGAAACTTTTAAAATTATCAGTATTATTTCAAATAATTTATATTATCTGTGAATTGTTCGAAAGGTACTCGGTTTAAATTCACTGTTAATACTGAAATTTAATGTATGTAAATTATTACAAAAATCAATAAATTGAATTTTTGTAATAAAAATATTTAAAATTGTTAATTTTGTTTAAATATATATATATATATATACATTTTTTTTAATTGTTGGAAAAATAAGAAAGCTATATTTTGCTGTTGCATATTGTAATCTAATTTAAATCTAATTAATAAATATCCAATAAATGAAATTGGCAAAATAAAGCTCTAGAAAGAAGTACAACATAAATACAGTGATATACATTAAAAGCTAACAGAATTTTAAAAAATAAAATGCTCCAATGCTTGTTTTTTTTTTTTTTTTTCCTGATGGTATCATCTGTTCTCAGTGATATATTTGTTAGAGAACTATCGCACTTATGCTTATCTTTTATAGTGTAATAATGTTGCATAAATACAGAGTTTTTCTGAACGTAAATGTAAAAATTGTTTATACATTTAAAATAATTTAAATTGTAATTTCTTTTGTCCTCGTGTTTTTATGTAAACAATAGATTTTTTCTATTAAATGAGGGAAGGAGTAATAGGCAAATTAATGCATTCTGAAACATCAATTTAGTAAAAGTAAGATAAAGAAGTGAAAAAATAATACTGTTTTGTTTCTATGCAGCTTGTAACTTTTTTTTTTTTTTTTTTTTTTTTTTTTGTCTGCGTAATATTCCTTTGTTCTAAACAATAAAATCAGCAAAATAGCGAAGCAATTGACTTGAAAACACTAAATGTTTATTTTATAACAGTATAATCTCATGCACTGTGTGGCATGTATCAGAGTAAATCCTATTCATACATATTGGTTTTCATGGATAATCGACTGAAGCAAAGAAATATATACAGGGTGGTCATTAAAAAACTTTGCCGATACATGGAACTCTAGCGGCCGGTCCGTTTAACCGATCGATATGAGATTTCAGATATAGTTATTCAGTGGTATGAGCTCTCGATTCTGTGAACGGCATCAAATTGGCGCTCACGGTTACGGATATAGGTACAGAAACTCGAAATTTTCGAATGGCAAAGCCCATTTTTTTCATCACAAAATGCTCATCGCATTCAAAAACCTAAATAGCGCTGGAACGGTACGTGCATCGGAATAAACGTACGCGTTATGCACGCACAAAAACAGCTCTGCGAACAGCAAAAAAAAAAAAAAAAAAAACACGATCGGGGTGCACGGAAGAAATTTGCATATGACAGAGGCAAGACACCAATCACAGAAAGCCGTTCGCCAGATAGTCAACTTAGAAAACGGATTCTTGCCTCTGTCATATGCAATTTTCCTCCGATCGTGTTTTTTTTTTCTTTTTTTTCCGTTCGCAGAGCTGTTTTTTGTGCGTGCATAACGCGTCCGTTTATTGCTATACACGTACCGTTCCAGCGCTATTTGGGTTTTCGCATGCGCTGAGCATTTTGCGACGAAACAAAATGGGCGTTGCCATTCGAAAATTTCGAGTTTCTGTACCTATAACCGTAACTGTGTAATTTGTCGCCGTTCACAAAATCCCGAACTCATACCTCTGAATAGCTATATCTGAAATCTCATCTTGATCAGTTAAATGGACCGGCCGCTAGAGTGCCATATATCAGCAAAGTTTTTTTATGACCACTCTGTATATAAAAAATCTGCCGAATAACGATGGAATATCTAAATGGTTTTATTTCTAACAAAAACAATATAATCCTTCACGAAAGAACAATAAAAGAACGTTAAATGTTTGAAATAATAGGAATAATACTTCACGATAACTTAAAAAGCACTATATTAGATATAGAAATATGTACAGAAAAATATATAAATAAAACTTAATATTTCTTAACTTATTGGATTCCTGCTAAATTGGAATTGATTTTTATCCATTCTGTTAATATTCATTTTGTTTCTTGCACTGTATCATTTTACTTCAAAGGTATTAGAATCAAAAACTACTTTTTTCCCAAATGACCATTTCCACAACACATAGGTTAATGAGATTCATTTAAATATATCACTTTATTTTTATTCTTTTTTTAATTTCTTGTTTTTTTTACGATTAATAATATGAGAAATATAATGAGAATGTCATGTTTTTTTATCAAGTTTTAAGTATGGTAATTAAAAACCAAATTTCAAAATTCTATTCGAGAAATAATCGTACCTGAAAAATTAACGAAAACATAAAACGTGGAAAACCTCTGGCAAAGTAAAATTAATAATTTAAATAACTTTTTTTCTAACAAAGAAGAACAATTTATGGAGAAAAACTAAATTAATAATGTATTTGAAGTATGCAAAATGAAAACTATAGTACAGAAGTCAACAGATTTCCGCAGTATTAGTTTAGCAATATATTTATAATTTTCCATTTAAATGATTTATACCTAGACATGGTATTTAATCTTTTGACAGGTAAACTATCAAGTAGTAACTTATAGAAAGAAATGTTCTGAAAACTTTCTTACAACATAAAGAAATAAAATAAATAATTTTACATTTATTGGATTGTAGTGAACCATAATTGATGTTCTTCATTATTATTACTTCAGTCTCAGAACTATTAATTTTATCTTTCTTCCATTTTTTCGAGTGTTTTTTTTTATTATTATAAAGAAGTATTACAAATTTATACGATATAATTAATTATTTGTGTTTATATATATATATATATAGATAGATAGATAGATAGATAGATATTATTAGAAAAATATCTTAAACTAACAATCAATGTTTTTTTTTTTATTATTATTATTGATAGAAATATAACAAATGAATTTTAATATCGGATTTAAAGTATCTTCGATACCGATGAAATGTTTCTAAAAAAAATCTCCAGCAAAGAATGATTTATTACCTAAATGGCTTTCTTTCTTGAAAAAGCAGAGTAATTCATGAAAAAATGGAAACAAAGAATGCTAAGTATGTGAAATATGTTAAAAGAAAACAGTAGGATGCATGTCGGAAGATCTTACCGATTTTTTTTTTTTATCTGTTTATTTATTTTTCAATATATTTATACATTTCTTTCATTTGAATAACTTATATCTGGGAATGATTATTAATATTTTATCTATAAAATATCAAAAGGAATTGGAAAAATGTGTACTTTATTCAAAATTCACAGAAATTAAAAGTTCTTGATAAATGTAATTATTTAGTTATTGGGTTCTCGGAAACCCTATTTACATTACTTTATAGTGATATCTCTCTCTTTTTGCGTTTTGCTCTTTTCAAAAAACTTGCGATATGTCAGTGTCAAAAATTTTCTTTTTGTTGTTATTTTTTTTTTCTTCAGGAAGTAATTTTATGTAATTTTAAAAGGACATGTTTAATTTATATAATATATCCAAGTCTTAGAATGTTTTCAATACTAAGATATAATATGATTTTTAAAAATATTTTGAACGAAAATTATAAGATAATTTTTAACGTACTATTCGCAACATATAAAAATAATTAAGTTTCTTTACCCACATTTTGATGTATGATTTTCAAATGATAACGCAATGATCTGTTTTGAATTCATGAGAATTTAATGATCTTCTTCTTATTATTATTAATTTATAATCATGTGCATAAGAGAATCGTGCGTGATTATAAGAACTATATATTCAGTAAAAATTAAATTTTATCAAGACATACATATTTAAGTTTCAGATACAAAACATCGTGAAACCGCTTTGTAATTTTAAAATTTACTTTAGAATTTGAAAAAAATAAGTTTTGAAAGAAAAGAAAATAGTTGATAAATATTTAAATACTATAGTTCCAAACAAGTTTAAAATAATAATATTAAAAACAGTAATATTAAGAGCAATAAAATAAGTACTAATTAGCGTTCATTAGGAATATTTCAGCAGCAAGAATATTCTTGTATTTAGAATGTTGTTCTTTTTCTAACAGCAACCATGTTTCAAAATAATACAGATAATACTTTTAAGGTGAAAATTATTTCTAGCACATTAATTGAAATATCTATGTATAAAAGTTAATATTTCATATGTTTGAGGTTCTGGAGAAATCTTAGAATGATATATCCATAGGCACAGTCAACGAGAAATTAGTTTAAACCTTACGAAAATATTTGTTTCCATATATAATTATTCTATGTCAAATATTTTAAAATATATCTTTATAACTGAAAAATAATGTGTTTGGAAAAAATGGCATTATTAATTAACAAATGTTTTTTCTTCATAAAATTTTCTCTTCCAAAGTAGAATTCTCCAATGTTTGAATTTTTTGTGTAAATAAATATTTATAAATGAATTTTTTATCATCATAGTTTTATTTATTTTCTTCTTTTTTGAGCATACTATATTAACGGATATACATTTTTGTATCGTCGGATTTTCTGCGATTTAATAGTTATTATTAACAAAAAAATTTATTATATGCATACATAAAATACATGTTTAAAAAATGTTTGCGAGTTTAAGAAGAATCATTACTGATAGCCCAATCGATAAAGCGCCCAATTTAGCGAATTAACGCCAACAGAAAAGAGTCTTTCTAGGAAAATAGCTCTCACTTTGTGCCCATTAATATAAGAGCTGGGGGTCACAATGATATCCGTTCCTTGTGACGCCGAGCGCAGTTCATACAGTGGGAGGCAATGAAGGGTCGGCATAGGCGCACTTAGCTGGTCACCAACTGGACGTACCACATTTCAGAACATAGTTCTCATTACATACAAAGTCACTGATCATATTACTATTATGTCCTTCTTGCCTTTTTCGAAGTGTCATCGCATTTTACACAAAGCAATGTAAGTCAATTGAAAATGTGTTAAAGGGTGAAAACCCCAGTTATTATCACTTAACCAGCATATGACATTTCAGCAAAATTTAAATACTTATTTTCTTGTAAACTTTTGCACATTAATTCTTTATTTTATAAGTAAAGCGTTAATTCCCTTTGTGGTGGTTATTTTTTATTTATTTATTTATTTATTTATTTATTTTAATAGGGATTGTGTCACTTACTGATGTTATTGACCGTATGTATGAAAGAAAATTATTTTTTGTTGTAATAAAAGTATAATTTTTCAAAATTTTTTTCAATAATAATTTTTTAATGTGTCTCTATCATACTTTCAAAATTAAAGATAAGTATAACACAAATTTAAAACTTTGTAATAGTGATTAGAACAAAAAATAATCCGTATGATGCCAGTTACTGAGTGTTTCATGCGAATGCCTTTTTTACTGTTCAAGCTATGGACAACACTCCAGGGGCATGTTGGAATGAGACGCCTTGTAGTTTTTGACTGAATACATAGATTGCGATTTTAATGTTACTATTACAGCTCATATTCAAAATATTAGAATAATTACTTTTTTTTTTATTGAAAATATCGTTTGGTAATTTAATATCTTTTAATGCAAATATGCAAATGATATTTTTATTAAGAACTTATTGTTGATTAAACTGATTTATTATCTTAAAATTAATATAATTTTTGAAAAGATTAATTGAAAATATATTATTTGGAAAGTCAAAATATTAGAATATTTATTCAAGTGGTTCAAAATATTAGAATATTTCACATTAATTCTCCTTTAATTATCACAATTCATAACTGGTAACATCATTGATTAAATACAGACAATTTTATATAAAATGAGTATTCTTTTTGCAGTTTGTTTGCTTTTTCGTCTTAAAATGCATCGTGTGAGTGATATTCCTGAATCTATTAAACTTCGTATGGTTGATTTGTATCGGCACGATAAAAATTAATGTTATATAGCAAATTATTTACATTGTTCGCAATCAAGCGTTAGTAAAATACTAACACAATATTAAAAAAATGGAAAATTTCAAAATAATCGCCAAAATGGCTATCGAAAACCAAAAAACATCTGTTAGAGATGACAGGAAAATGAAGCGTATAGTTAAGCAAAACCGCTTTAAAAGTGTGCGATTCTTGCACCGAAAATAGGAAGAAGAAGGAGTTGAAGTTTCTACATCGACAACATTAAGACGTCTTCATAAATTTAAGTTTGAATCTCGCGTACAGAAAATAAAACCTCTGATTACTGCAAAACAAAAGCGTATAAGATTGAATTGGTGTAAATCAAGACGTTGATGGAGCGAAGGAGATTGGAAAAATATATGATTTAGGGATGAAAGTATGTTTTGTGTTTCAAATGGTAATCAATGTATTCGAGTTCAGTGAATGAAGCAAGAAGCATTTGATAAAGAATGTCTTAAACATTCCGTAAAATTTTCTGCTAGTGTCACGGTTTGGGGTTGCATGAGTGCAGAAGGACCTGGAAAGTTATGTCTGCATCGTCTACGAAAAGGTTAACTCTCAGCTATATCAAGAAATTTTGGAATATTAGATGATTCCATCATCAGAAAATTTATTTAAAGATTATTCCATCTTTCAACAAGATTTAGCGTCACCGCATACCTCGGTGTCAAATAAGAATTGGTTCCGCCAACGCAACATTAATGTACTTATTTGGCCACCAACTCTACAGACCTTAATCCAATCGAAAAATTATGATGTATAATGTAGAAGAATCTCCAAGAAAATCCTCCTTCAGGTAAAACTGAGTTATTGGCACGTATAAAGTCTATTTCGGCTGATATTGATATAAATGTTTGGAAACACCTTGTATATAATATGCAAGATCGATTGTACACTGTTATGAAAGCTAGAGGTGATATTACAAAATATTAACTAAGATTTACTTCATATTCACAAGGTAATATTGTTACGTAAAATAAAATATTCCAATATTTTGAACCAATCTAAATTTTATTCTAATATTTTGATGTGTTTCAGAAAGCTGTATCCCTAATTTATTGTACTGTATTTTATATTTTGTAAACGTTAAAATCTTATCTAAACATTCCAGATTTAATTTATAAGAAATTTAAATGCATTTACTTAGTATCAAAAATAAATAAATGAAAAATATTTTTTTCTTATTACGTTTTCTCAATTATTCTAATATTTTGAATATGAGCTGTATGACACGGTTGTGCCTAGTAGTGTACTCTATTTCCTCTAAAAGACTTACCTATATTTTCTATTTAGCATGTATATGTATATTAAACACAGTGTAATACTTCTATGAAAGTGATTTGTCAGTTTTCAGAAAGACAAAACTGATTGTTATTTAACTGATTCATTCCGATGGATTATACACTGTTAAAACTGGAGGTGAGTTATCGGTGCCATTTGGAAGATTGGGGTGAATAAACGGTATCATTTGGAACCAAGAAGCTTCGAAATGTGGTTGGGGTGCGGATAGGTTTCTCAATGGGTGATTGGAGTAATTAAAGTGCTGTGTGGTAGAATTATGGCACCCCATTGGGGGAATGGCACTCAGCGCATGCCCTGTGACGTGTGTCTTCGTAGGAAAGCGAAATCTATGGCTGCGAGACCCAGGTAGCACACATATATCGGTGAATTTCCCGATTAATATTGGCCACTATCTCGAAAGTGACTGAATGTCAAACGTCAAATTTACAAAATCTGTAATATCTATAAATATTCACAGATGTGACTTAAAATTAGTTTTTAAAAGTCAGCACTCAAACAAATTTTTTGCATTACTTATAACTTTATAATCCGTAAATAGTATTCTAAACAATAAAATTTATCAATTTTGCCATTTTTAGAAAACTTGGTTTTTTAATGCCTTATTTTTTATATTTTATTTACATTGGCTAATGTTGTAAAATTGATATTAGTATTCCAACATTCAGAGATATCTCTCGACATTCGTAAAACAATATCATTTTTCAGACATTTCAAGATATCTGTCGACGTTTAGCGTACCTGACGAAATTTGTAATCTTGACCAAAGTGAATGGAAAGTTCTGAAGGAAAGTTCTGAATGGAAAGTTCTGAAGCTCATTTGAATCGTTTTCATCGAAGAGTATTTCATTGAGACGCCTGCCATGAAATTTGCATTATAAAAATATTTTCTTTAGGGATCTATAGTTATTTTTATATATGTATATATATTTGAAAAATTTTACATATAAATCTATTGAAGTTAGTATGGAAAATTTTCTGTACTACAATTTATATAGAAATTTACAGAGATTGCAATAGAGAAATTTCTCAAGAAAAGCATTTCCTATTAAAACCTATTGATAGTGCTACATAAAACTTCAATAATGAAATCTGTGATTATTACTCTACAATTATTTGTACTTAACAAAATAATGTAATGCCTATAACCATGTTAAAATATAACAATTGTTAGTTTTATAAAATACGACAGATGCTATTTTTTTATTACATAATGTTTTTACATAAAAAAGGGATCAATGTATGTATTTTTTAATGGATACTACGTTTATTGTTTTTTAAATGGTCTCGGAATTCAGGCTTTTAAAATATTTTATTATTATTATTATTGAAAGAATACAAGTGAAGTTTCAAAAGTAGGCCAGTAGAGTTCAACGTAATTTCTTTCTAAATTTTTAATAAACGTTATAATAAAAAAGTGATATTTAAATAAATCTTTGTTAAATAAATGTAAAAAAAATGAAGTCGATTGTGATTGAAATACTATGAGATAATTAAATTATAATTTTGTCAGACTTTTTTTCGTCACTAACAGAAAAGTCTGCTCCCACCACTTTCTATTGAAAGTTTCTTATTGCTACATTTTTCCTGGGTAACTTTCGTTATACTTTAATAGAGCCAAGTTTCTCCACCTTATATTGAATAAGACTAGAAATCTCTTGAGCATAGCAACACATTTGCAAATCGCAGTTGTTGGGGTTTAAAAAAAAAAATATCTAAAAAGTTATAATTTAACATTTTAAAAAGTTATTCTGTAATATTAGAAAAATATATCAATCAATGTCAAATAAGGATATAGAGCAATGACAGAAAAAGATATCACTTAATGTCACAAATTGATATTCAGAGATGTTTGGAAATATTGGCCAATATTGTAGGGGTGCCATTATTCTCCCTTGGGGTACCATACTTTCACCCTCTGGGACACCGTTTTTTTGTGGTGTCACACTTTCACCCTATTTCAGGGTACAATTCTGGATCCCCTAGGGGGGTCGCTGATGAGACAAGCATTTAAATCCTAGGAGGTGCCATATGCAACCTGTATTTTTAACAGTGTATAGTTATATATATTATTATTATTTTATTTTATTATCATTATTATTATTATATATTATTTTTGCGAAGGGACTTCTTAACAAATTTCAATGTATATATCAAATACCAATAAAAAATAAATTAATTAAACTGTGATAATCTAGATAGTGTGAAATGTAATGTTACCATAAAAAATAAATCTCTCGTGTTTATTTTTTGCGTGAGACTAAGTACTTAATTTGTAGTTCCGGTGATTATAAAAAATATATAGTTATAAAAAAAAGAGGAATTATGAAATAAAAAAATTCTCAAAAAAGGGAAGTTTTACTTTTTATGATTTTCCTAATACTTGTTATTGAAAAAGAAAAAAACTTTCTTTTTTGCCTTTCTAATGATGCATGTTTTATCACAAGTATTTGCATTTTGTTTGAAACTGATTGAATAACATTTCACTTAGTATCCCATTATCACTAACAGAATTGCTAGAAAAAGCGTAATACACACTTTTTTCTCCTCGGAAAACATAATGTATGACAAATGTTTAAAAAAAAAAAAAAAAAAAAAAAAGCATTAATGTTTCTGCTGCAACTTTTGAAACATGTCGTGTTATATTTCATTCTTTTTTTCATGGAAATCACAATCTACGTCTTTTAATTACAAAAGATTTTATTAAAAAAAGGAAGAAGGATTTAATTTTATCAAGCTGTGTTTTTATTGTGCTAGTTGTGGTCAAATGAAATTAATATAAATTCAAAAAGAAAAATTATTTGCAATTAACAAAACCAATGAGAAGAATGTAACTTTTAATCAGATTAATACTCATCTGTATTAAAAACATATTTTCAACATTGTAATCTTGCCAAACGGATGCAGAGAATACGATTTTATATAATTAACATATTTCATGAGGTTTGCTTTTATTAAAAAAGATGGAATTTTCTTCCGAATCATGTAAAAGAAAAAATAATCTATGAACTATCGCATTAATGTGTATGGAAATGAAACATAAATCATTATTATAAATATTACATATATTTACAAATTTAAATTAAAAACATGAATAAAGGAAAAATATTAAAATTATTTACTTGTAAAATCTTGTCAATTTAAAAAACAAGCATAAATTGCTACCAATGATTTTTGAGAATGGAGGAAAATAATTTTATATATATAATTAAAAATAACAATTGCTTTATTAAAAGTAAAAACAGTAATTACTATGCAAAATATTCTTTTATAACGAACCAATAAACCAGTGAATTTCGGCTTCTTTTATTGTAATACAAGATAAAATAATTTTAACAGAAAATCGCAATTTGTCAATTATAATTTTTTTTTATTGCGTTGCACTTTGACATTAATACAATTAAAACGCATTAAACTTATTATTCTGCATTGACACTCTTTGAATTATAGTTGCCATAACATTGCGATTATTTTTTTTCTCTAATTATACCTAATTGATTACCTAATAGCAAAGTTTAATAATTTTTAAAGAAAAATAAATTGCAATTAAAACGATAGAAAGTAATTTTTGTTAAAAGTTAGAAGTTTTAAAGAGAAATCGTTTAAAAACAGAGAAAATCCTCATTTTCGCTGCAACAGTTACTTTTTTACAGAAAATTGTAAAGAGTTCAAAAGTTGCTAACAACTGTATAAATTTCATGGAAAAAAGGACAAAACTTACTATATTATGTTAAATGTTGAAATTGGAATGCTTTTACGACTGGCTCAAAACCTCCGGCTAAATTGGGAAATCAAAAAATAAATACGCATATAGATGCCTCCAACATAAGTTAACGAAAAAATTAATCTAAAAATTGTGTCATTGAAACCCATTTACGAATATCAAGAATCAAAACTGCTACCACCTATGAGCATCGCCAACCACCGGCTTGCCGTGGATTACACTGAACTATATCATTATAGATCTTGGTGAAAGTCTACAATCAATTTGTTAAGAAAGATGAGATCTTCTCAATAAAGGTAATAAACAGTCAGCATGGCATCATTATTTCTTTCTTAGTTGTCTTGTAGAACGGAATTAGAATTTTAACGTGCATATTTGTATAACCTCGGTGGTTAAATGTTATAATTTGGCACTGACTATTTGATTTGACCACATTTTATCCCTTTAAAATTATTACTTAAAATGCATCGACTTTTTTTTAACGAATATATTTTTTATATTTGCCCTTAATGCCTCGACGGTATTTAAAATGTTATTAAAAACTTATTAGCACTTTCATTTAACTTATGTATTTGGATGATAAAATTTAGAATGATCAAATGTAAAAAGAATAATTGATCGATCAGATAAAAAAGAATTAAAGAAATATAACTTGTTTTGCATTTATTACTTTTTTTGATTTCTTGACTGTGAAATGCATATATTACATAATTCCGTTCTGAAATAATTCTAGGCTTATATGTCAGACCCAGTAATCGAAAAAAATTTTATATTTCTGGAAAATTGCAGCTGCAATTAATTTATCGAAAATGTAGTTAACTAACACTACAACTACCTGTTTTAACCAGTAGCGACCGTAGACTAGTTTTTAAAACTAGTTGCTACTTCCCTACTTTCCAATTTTGTCAAAGAATTGATTCTACACTTGAAATGTAAGATACGGATAATACAATGTCTATATCGTTTTTGTCGGAATGCGATCAAATAAATACGATAAAACGCAGAACAATAAATAATTAAGAAAGATAACAGAAAATTCATGCTTGAGTTATTTTCCGAAATGTTACTTTAAGCACATATTACTTGTTACATGCAAACCATATAATTAAGTACATATTAAGTATAATAATAAATCTGTAAGTAAATCAACCACAAAGAAAGAGAGAGAAATAAAGGTGTTATTTATGAGGCCGTTCATCTGAGCGAGGGATATAGGCCCGAGGGGGATTTCCCTCCGTGGGGGTGTTTCTAAGGAACCCTAACCCGTATTTACGCATGGAAATCCAATGTAGAAAGCCACGGAAAACTCCGAACGATTGGGTTCGAACACAGCACCTCCCGTCTACCGGCTTCGAGAGCAGAATCTCTTGGCCACTGTTTGAAAGAAAGAAATGAAGATCTAAAACACGAACATAAATCAATTAGTAAGTAGTCAAGCGTTTCTAGCAAGAAAATTAGTTCCTTAAGTTTAAATTACCAGCGTCTGTCAACGGTCAGAAATGACATTGGTGTTATATATTTCATTCTTAATTGCTGCAGGGAGTTGCTGACATTTGTAAATTGTTGCGCAGAACAAATTTTGCAGAAAGAAAAACGTTACTATCACTTTACTAAATAATGCCCTATTTTGTTTTTCTAAAGTAGCTTTAATTAGTTTCACTATTCGCTAAAAACTACTGATTTTTTCTATCACTCTACTCCCTTCATTGCATTTATAAAATGCGGCGCTCTGCACTAAAAACTACTGGAAATAATAAAAACTACTTTAATATCGCTACTGTAGTGCGCTCCATAAAACACCTTCTCAGTCTATTGCATTTTAAGATATTTTAATTCTATAAAAAATAATTCAATATTTTAAAGAAATGATTTCAGTCGTAAACATCCCTGGGTGGGGCTTGTAGTGCTCAAACTAATTGGTAGGGCTCCCCATCTGGCTGAAACAGTCGTAAACATTCCCAAAAGCACGTGGAAGTAAAAATGATAACAATAACAACAACAACAAATCCATTTGCGAAAAAATTCTATACTTGCATGTCAGACCATTACATTTCTACAGATTTTTAAATTTTATAAAATTCCAAATTACTAAAATTATTATTTTTAAGAAGCGATTTCAGTAGAGTTGTCAGCCGAAAAAAAAAAAAAATAGCCACACATTCAGATTTAGAATTTATTAATTTTAAAAGACGACATTTTTCAAAACTTTTGTTAAAAGGTTATGAAACTCTTTTAATGTGTTTTCGAAAATACAAAAAAACTGTTTATGAAGGTAACATTTTTATCTAGTCATTTTTGGCAAAAGATTTTAAATTGCTTATGGCATTTAAATAGTTATTTCTATTCCTATGATACCCTATGTTAGGGATGCACAAGCTGTGGCACGCGATGGGTTAACGCGTGGAAATTTATGGGTTAACGTATACGAACTTGTATGTATAACTCGAAAAAATTGCGATTTCTGTCCATAGGTCGACGGAAAAAAAACGTGGATTTCGTTAATTTGCCGTGGGAAAAATTGAAAATTTCATCAGTCAGTTAAGAAATAAGAATTTCTTTAATCGGGTGTGGAAAAATAGCGAATTTTGTCAATGAGGCTCGGAAAAATTGCAAATTTCGTTGATCGGGAGCGGAAAAATCACAAATTTCGCTGATCGTCCACGTAAAAATCGCAATTTTTTTCGATCGGGCTCGGAAAATCGCGAATTTTGTAGATCAGGCGCGGAAAAATCACAAATTTCGTTGGTCGGACACGAAAATACCGTCAATTTTGTTGGTGATGCGGAGAAAAATTGCAAATTTTGTTGATCAACTGCGGAAAAATCTAGAGTTTCATCAGTCCCGAAAAAAAAAATGGCGAATTTTGTCACTTTTCAACAGAAAAACACTGCAAATTTCGCTAGTCATTTAAGAATCGCAAATTTCGTCGATCGGGTGTGGAAAAATCTCGAATTTTGTCGATTAGGAGCGAAAAAATCTCAAATTTTGTTGATTGGCTGCAGAAAAATCGCGTGATTTGTCTGTTTATCGCGTATATCGCCAATTTGCCTCTCGAAAATTTGAAAGTTTCGTCAGAGTCAGTTACGAATCGTGAATTTCTTTGATAGGGCGCCGAAATATCGCAAATCGTCGATCAGGTGCTGAAAAAAAAATTCGTTTAGCTGACAAGGAAAAATTGCAAATTTTCGCTATGATGCCCGGAAAATCGAGCGTTTCGTTGATCAAGGGCGGAAAAATCTCAACTTTCGTTGATAGGACACGGCAAAATCACGAGTTTTGTCGAACGGGCTCCGAAAACGCGAATTCCGTTGGTCGGGCACGAAAAAATCGGGAATTCCGTTGGTCGGGCACGAAAAAATCGGGAATTTCGTTGGTCGGGCACGAAAAAATCGCGAATTTTGTCGATTGGGCATGGAATAACCGCGAGTGTTGTCGATCGGGCTCCGAAAAACGCGAATCTCGTTGGTCGGGTTCGAAAATTCGCGAATTTTGTCGATCAGGCGCGGCAAAATCGCAAATTCCACTTTCATGCCTATGTTTGTTTTTTAGCACTTTTAATAAAGCAAAATTTACACTCCCAAATAAAGTCAAGGAATATTATCACTCCTTCAAAATAATCCTTGCTATATCTCTGTTATATATACAAACATAAACACTGTTAATATATCCTTGCCAACTGAATTTAATATGTTGACTATGGATCAGGAAACCTAGAGGGGTAACCCCCCCCCCTCCCCCCCCTGAAAGCATATTTTTTATCTGATTATAGGCATCAAATCATCTTGCGAAATAGAATTTTCTCCTTGTTACTGATGTGGCCCCTCAACAACCCAGATATTTTTGTAAGTGGCTCTTCTCTTAAAAGGTTGTGCACCCCTACTCTATGTGAACTTCGTGAGTAAACCATATTCATATGTATTGGTTTTCTCGTATAACGGATTGAAAACAAAGAATCTAAAAAAATAAGATGGGTGATCTAAATGATTTTTGTTCGAACATAAGCAGATTAAGTCACGAAGAAAGAATAATAAAAGAATATTACATGTTTCAAATAAAAGCATTAATACTAAAATTGAAATATCTTGGTATATAATTTTTTTAAGTACTTTTTTAATTTACATAATTTACATTTGCATGAGTTAGTGATAACTTTTAAAACGCTTTATTAGATAAGTAAATATGTGATTAAAAATACATAACTAATTTTAAAGAAAAAGTAGAAGTATTTCTTCGCTATTTGGTTTCTTACTAAATTGTAATTAATTTCATTATTTGTATTAACAGACATTTTGTTCCTTGCATTGTTTCCCTTTATTTCAAAGGTATTAATGTCAAACTATTTTGTCTTTGTTTTCTTTCACATGACCATTTACACAAGACATTGGTTAAAACAATTCATTTAAATATTTTATTATATTTTTATCATTATTTAAAGTTCTAGTTTTTTTCTTATGGTTTATGTTATGAGAATTAAAATGAGATTGCCATGTTTTTTTTTTTTTTTTTTTTTTTTTGGTTTTTTTTTTTTTTCAAATTTTATGTACGATAATTAGAAAGCAAATTTCTAAATTCTATTCAGGAAGTGTTTACAGCCAAATAATCAACGAAAAAAATAGAACACAAACATGCATTTCAAAGAAAGAGAAGTATTTATGAACTATTTCGATTCCTACTAAATTATAATTGAATTGTATTATTTCTAACAACACCTATTTTGTTTCACATGACCATTTGCTCAATGCACTGATTAAAACAATTCATTTTAATATTTTATTATTTTTTATTATTAAATTTTGCTTTTCTTATAGTTTATGTTGTGAGAATTGTCATGAGCTCGCCATGTTTTATTGTTTCCATTTTTATGTACGATTATTAGAAAGCAAATTTCAAAATTTCAATCATGAAGTATTCACAGCCAAATAATCAATGAAAAACATAAAATACAGAAACTATCAGGCAAACATTGATTAATGGCGTAAGTGGCTATTTTTAAAAGAAAAAATAGCAATTCAGATAATAATAATAATAATAATAATAATAATAATAATAAAGTATTTGAAATAATTATAAAGGACAAGCACATCAGTCGAAAAAGTGACGTCATTTTGAAGTTGGCGGCAGCTGACGATTACATTACAGTTTTGTACTTTTCATTAGTGCAATTTTCTAAACGTCTAAACACCGCAAAAATTTAATTTTTACACCGTCATATTGGGGTAAAAATGTACCTTCGAATGCAATTTATGTAAAAACTGTATTGCAGCTCTCTCATATTTCGTGGTTTTAAAAATAAAGAATTCAAGAATTAGTCTCCATCGCGTGCAGACTCCGTTAATGAAGAATAATAATCTATTTAAAAATATAAACTATTCAGCAATTGTTTGCAATTAATCTTCCACGAGGAAATTAAAATTTCGAAGAAAGATAAATAAATAATCTAAAATAAAATAAAATAAAACACACATATATTACCGAACAACTTCCATTTTTACTACACCGAATACATACTTGCAGAATCTCACGAATTTACTTGACAAATGATAAAACAAACTATGAATAATAACAACTTCGGAACTCCTTCGGATATATATTTAATATGGCTGTGTTTTGTGCGTGCAAATTTTATTCTGTGCAATGATAATAATACTATCTACTTTTTATATGTGGCCCCCTTCTTTGTATACAATGCTTAATTGGGCGCATGATAGTAAACGAGTTTGACATGCCTAGTTTAAAGCATGATTTATTTTTAAACATATCTTTATCACGTGCAGATCGATTAGGAATGTTCGTTTACAATTGAAACAATATAAATAATTCAGCATTTGTTTCAGGCTGATATTTTACAACAAAATTAAAATTTTATCAAAAAATAAAGAAAAATATTGTAATGTAAATAAAATACAAAATTTCCAAACGTGTAATGAAACTACGCGTTTAAACTGCTGAAAATAACTGAATCCAAAAATCTGCAGGAAATAGTTATGATGATTTCTCCTTCTATTTACTCCAGGCGAAAATAACGACCACGAAAAAAAAAAAAAAAAAAAAAAAAAAAAACGCGTTAGATAAATTTCAAAACTTTATTTCAATAGATTGCACAATTAATACTGTTTACGATAAAACGCTTTTTTGTTTGTCGAAAAATATATATTAAATGTAAAAAATCTATTAGATTTAGAAAACAAATAGTTTTCCACCCATGCTCTGTAACCCAGAAAAAATGGGTTGGATCACCAAACATATAATGTTTCATTTACATAATTTATATCTCTCCATGGCATTCAATATTTTCACTGACAAACTATCACTTTGTAAATTACTTTTATTTTATTTTGATTATTTTTACATATAGCAAAAATTAATACAATATATTAAAGTATTTGGTGTATATTCATTCGATCTTTCCACTGACAAACGATCAATTCGTAAATTACATAAAGAAAGATTTGGAAAAAATAATCTTACACCATCTATTTATATAAAATCCAAGTCTCTGTGTGTCCCTCACGATTCCGGTAGGACCGCCTCATTGAAATGAGTAATTGTTGAAAAATACAAATGCAGTGTTAACACAGTAGCGCCAAATGTTGGCCAACTTGGCGAAATGTGTATTTCTTTCAAAGTGAGCCCTAATTAGGCTGGAGGCGTGAAAGTTTGCATACTTATAGCTGAACACCTCACATCAAATGAAAAAGCATAAAATTTTGAAAAAGTCGTACATTTAACCCTCTGGGCTCCCACATGTGTATTTTAAACACCTCTTTCAAAGTGAGTCACCAATTAGGTTGGAGGCGAGAAATTTGGCATAATTATAGCTGAACACCTCACATCAAGCAAGAAATAATAAAATTTTGAAAAAGACGTACATTTAACCCTTTGGGCTCCCACATGTGTATTTTAAACAATTCTTTCTAAGTGAGCCCCTGTTTTTGGTTGGAGGCGTGAAATTTTGCATACTTATAGCTGAACTTCTCACGCCAAATGACAAAACATAAAATTTTGAAAAAGCCGTACATTTAACTCTTTGGGCTCCCATATGTGTATTTTAGACAATTCTTTCTAACTGAGCCCCTATTTTTGGTTGGAGGCGTCAAATTTTGCATACTTATAGCTGAACACCTCACATCAAATGATAAACCATAAAATTTCTTTTTAGTCGTACATTTAACCCTTTGGGTTCCCACATGTGAATTTTAAACAATTCTTTCTTAGTAAGCCCCTAATTAGGTTGGAGGCGTGAAATTTTGCATACTTATAGCTGAACACCTCGCATCAAATAACAAACAATAAAATTTTGAAAAAGACATATATTTAACCCTTTGGGCTCCCACATGTGTATTTTAAACAATTCGTTCTAAGTGAGCCCCTAATTAGGTTGGAAGCGTGAAATTTTGCATACTTATAGCTGAACATTTCACATCAAATGACAAACCAATTTTGAAAAAGCCATACATTTAACTCTTTGTGCTCCCACATGTGTATTTTAAACAACTCTTTCTAAGTGAGCACCTAATTAGGTTGGAGGCGTGAAATTTTGCATACTTATAGCTGAACACCTTACATCAAATGACAAATCATAAAATTTTGAAAAAGTCGTACATTTAACCCTTCAAGCTCCTACGTGTGTATATTAAACAATTATTTCTAAGTGAACCCCTAATTAGGTTGGAGGCGTGAAATTTTGCATACTTATAGCTGAACTTCTCACGCCAAATGACAAAACATAAAATTTTGAAAAAGCCGTACATTTAACACTTTGGGCTCCCACACGTGTATTTTAAACAATTCTTTCAAAGTGAGCCCCTATTTTTGGTTGGAGGCGTGAAATTTCACATACTTATAGCTGAACACCTCACATCAAATGACAAACCATAAAATTTCTTTTTAGTCGTACAATTAACCCTTGGGGCTCCCACATGTGTATTTGAAACAATTCTTTCTAAGTGAGCCCCTAATTAGGTTGGAGGCGTGAAATTTTGCATACTTATAGCCGAACACCTCACATCATTTGAAAAACCATAAAATTTCTTTTTAGTCGTACATTTAACCCTTTGGGTTCCCACATGTGAATTTTAAACAATTCTTTCTTAGTAAGCCCCTAATTAGGTTGGAGGTGTGAAATATTGCATACTTATAGCTGAACACATCCCATCCAATAACAAACCATAAAATTTTGAAAAAGTCGTATATTTAACCCTTTGGGCTCCCAAATGTATATTTTAGGCAATTCTTTTTAACTGAACCGCTATTTTTGGTTGGAGGTGTGAAATTTTGCACACTTATAGCTGAACACCTCACATCAAATGAAAAAGTATAAAATTTTGAAAAAGTCCTACATTTAACCCTTCAAGCTCCCACGTGTGTATATTAAACAATTATTTCTAAGTGAACCCATAATTAGGTTGGCTGCGTGAAATTTTGCATACATATAGCTGAACTTTTCACGCCAAATGACAAAACATAAAATTTTAAAAAAGCTGTACATTTAACCCTTTGGGCTCCCACACGTGTATTTTAAACAATTCTTTCTAAGTGAGCCCCTATTTTTGGTTGGAGGCGTGCAATTTCGCATACTTATAGCTGAACACCTCACATCAAATGACAAACCATAAAATTTCTTTTTAGTCGTACATTTAATACTTGTGGCTAAAAAATGTGTATTTGAAACAATTCTTTCTAAGTGAGCCCCTAATTAGTTTGGAGGCGTGAAATTTTGCATACTTATAGCCGAACACCTCACATCAAATAACAAACCATAAAATTTTGAAAAAGTCGTACATTTAACCCTTTGGACTCTCACATGTTTATTTTAAGCAATTCTTTCTAAGTGAGCCCCTAATTAGTTTGGAGGCGTGAAAATTTGCATACTTATAGCTGAACATCTCACATCAAATGACAAACCAATTTTGAAAATGCCGTACATTTAACCCTTTGTGCTCCCACATGTGTATTTTAAACAACTCTTTCTAAGTGAGCACATAATTAGGTTGGAGGCGTGAAATTTTGCATACTTATAGCTGAACACCTTACATCAAATGACAAATCATAAAATTTTGAAAACGTCGTACATTTAACCCTTCAAGCTCCCACGCGTGTATATTAAACAATTTTTTATAAGTGAACCCCTAATTAGGTTGGAGGCGTGAAATTTTGCATACTTATAGCTGAACTTATCACGCCAAATGACAAAACATAAAATTTTGAAAAAGCCGTACATTTAACCCTTTGGCTCCCACACGTGTATTTTAAACAATTCTTTCTAAGTGAGCCCCTATTTCTGGTTGGAGGCGTGAAATTTCGCATACTTATAGCTGAACATTTCACATCCAGTGTCAAGCATAAAATTTCTTTTTAGTCGTACATTTAACCCTTGGGGCTCCCACATGTGTATTTGAAACAATTCTTTCTAAGTGAGCCCTTAACTAGGTTGGAGGCGTGAAATTTTGCATACTTATAGCTGAACAACTCACATCAAATGATAAAGCATAAAATTTTGAAAAAGTCGTACATTTAACCCTCTGGGCTCCCACATGTGTATTTTAAACACCTCTTTCAAAGTGAGTCCCTAATTAGGTTGCAGGCGGGAAATTTGGCATAATTATAGCTGAACACCTCACACCAAACAAGAAATCATAAAATTTTGAAAAAGACGTACATTTAACTCTTTGGGCTCCCACATGTGTATTTTAAACAATTCTTTCTAAGTGAGCCCCTATTTTTGGTTGGAGGCGTGAAATTCTGCATACTTATAGCTGAACATTTCACATCAAATGACAAACCAATTTTGAAAAAGCCATACATTTAACCCTTTGTGCTCCCACATGTGTATTTTAAACAACTCTTTCTAAGTGAGCACCTAATTAGGTTGGAGGCGTGAAATTTTGCATACTTATAGCTGAACACCTTACATCAAATGACAAATCATAAAATTTTGAAAAAGTCGTACATTTAACCCTTCAAGCTCCCACGTGTGTATATTAAACAATTATTTCTAAGTGAACCCCTAATTAGGTTGGAGGCGTGAAATTTTGCATACTTATAGCTGAACTTCTCACGCCAAATGACAAAACATAAAATTTTGAAAAAGCCGTACATTTAACACTTTGGGCTCCCACACGTGTATTTTAAACAATTCTTTTTAAGTGAGCCCCTATTTTTGGTTGGAGGCGTGAAATTTCGCATACTTATAGCTGAACACCTCACATCAAATGACAAACCATAAAATTTCTTTTTAGTCGTACATTTATCCCTTGGGGCTCCCACATGTGTATTTGAAACAATTCTTTCTAAGTGAGCCCCTAATTAGGTTGGAGGCGTGAAATTTTGCATACTTATAGCTGAACATCTCAAATAAAATGACAAACGAATATTGAAAAAGACGTACATTTAACCCTTTGGGCTCCCACATGTGTAATTTAAACAATTATTTCTAAGTGATCCCTTATTTAGGTTGGAGGCGTGAAATTTTTGCATAGTTATAGCTGAACACCACACATCATACGACAAATCATAAAATTTTGAAAATATTGTACATTTAACCCATTGGGCTCCCACATGCGTATTTTAAGCAATTCTTTCTAAGTGAGCCCCTTTTGCCGACACCCCTTTGACCATTCTTTCATATTATGCACTATAGCCTTACATATTTTTGTTCCACTTTTTACCGCCAGTGGCGCCTACTTATCTCGGGTGCTATCGGGCCAATCCCCTCGACTAATATATCTACGGATAGTATATAAAACGGAGTTTCGTTCGGATAGAGGTTTGTTTAGAATAGAGTACGCCCCTGGTTGCGAAATGTGGAACTAACAGATTTTTCAAAAGTATAAAGTATTTTGAAAGAAATATTAATCGAAACCCTCTGTG
This sequence comes from Maratus speciosus, assembly GCA_963932465.1. NCBI lineage: Eukaryota > Metazoa > Arthropoda > Arachnida > Araneae > Salticidae > Maratus > Maratus speciosus. The sequence continues at coordinate 171,069,990 of OZ010795.1, read as the reverse complement.
CGATCTGTGATCACACTTACCCATTTGTTTCAAAATCTATGGGTGAGAATTAAAAATGTAATATACAAAAATGCGCATCCTTACATCTTCCTCCCGATGTTACTAATAAAATACCGCCAATAGACGACGCTGTACTGTCTGAGCTCCTAACTGGGCGATTTTAATGTTCTTTAGGTACTTTTCCAGTATAGGTGCCTTGGCGAAAAAGGAAATTTGGCAACATATTTTCCGGGAACCTATCCACTGTTTCATTTTATGTACGCATGCATTTTTTTCGATATTTATACGATTCATTTAACATAAAAAAGCAAAATTACCTAATTTTATACAAAAGCAGAAGTAATTTGTACATAAAAAACATCAATACATATATATAAAAAAAAAAGCTCATCAAGTTTGTTTTCAAAACTGTTTATATGATTTGACAACAAATCTCACTTTCTGATGCCCGAATTACACCAGGCTTTTTAAAAAAACACCAAAGCCTCTATAGTGGAAAAGTACAAATTGTCTATTATTTTGCGCTATCTGCGCTATAGTTTGTACTATATTTATGGTGGGGGAGGGAGCGAAATTTTAAACATTAAATATTAAAGTTTCTATAAAACAGTTTAAGACTAAAAGAATAAGAATAAAATAAATGCAAAATAAGTCTAAACAAGAAAGAAAAAGCATGCGTTAAGCATAGAATATGAAACACTTTCCAACACTTCCTGAATACTTTAACAAAACTTCGTTATTTAAGGAAATAAGGTAAATAAGATAACTAAGTAAACATTTTAGAAAACGCATAAAAATTTTTAAAAAAAAATTGATTTTAGCAGTTACCGTCCACAGCCAATAGTATCGTTATTACACACCACTATTTAGCTAAAATTTAATTCAAACTAAAACACTCTTAAATCTACTGAAATCACATTTCCAAATATTATCATCGTTGATGGTTATGTATCCAATTCTTTGCATGACCCTGTATATCATTTTATCTATGTTCAATGAACATTTCTTAGTAAACTAAATGCAGTTTATCGTAAATATGCATAACTCATTTAAAAACCACCTTTAGGCAATTTACTCTCATACTCAGTAACCCTTACGAATTCCTTTGTGTAGCCCTGTATATCAACGGCATTTATACACACAGTATACTATGCATAAATATAGTGAAACATAAAAGCGCATATCTAATTAAAAATGCATTTCCTACAATCATCGCTTATGTACAGTACTTCAGAGAAAAGTTTCTTGGCGAGAAAGAAGTTTGCCAACGTATTTTCTGACAACCTATTTACTGTTTCATACTCACAACAAATTTGTTCCATATGTATGCAATTATTTAATGTAAAAAAAGCTATTTACCCATTTTTATAAATAAACAGAAGTAATTTCTGCACAGATGTCATATACGCATCGGTCGCATGTTAAAAAAAAATACGATGTTTATACAGATAGTTTTATTTTTATGTATATATATTACATATAGAGATATACCTTATACATACATAATATATATACCTATAAATAAATATTATGCGCTTATGTATAATTTTATATATTTATTATACGTGTCAAATTAAAACAAAAGTTATAAATTTTTCCGAAAAAAAAATGCTATAAATGCAAAAAAATTACACAAAAATATGAATAAAGCACATTCCAGAAAAAAATAAACCCCAAAGGCTGAAGATCGCAACCACATCGATTCAATTAATGCCAAAAATAAAAGCTCGCGAAAAAAAACAGCATAGAATATGGAACTCTTCCCTATATTTTGGCAACATATCTCACTTTCTGACGCCCGAATTGCGCCAAGCTTTTTCTAAAAATGCAAAGTGCCCTATAGTGGAAAAGTACCTAAATAAATAATTAATAAATACATGTATAAACAAAAATAAAAATTCATCAGGTTTGTTTCCGTAGCAGTTTATACATTTTGGCAGCATATCTCACTTTCTGGAGCTCGAATTGCGCCAAGCTTTTTAAAAAAATGAGCTATAATGGAAAAGTACCTAAATAAATAATTAATAGAAATAACCTATTATATAAACTAAAACATTTTATTTCAAGATCAAAGCGTTGTTTTTAATTTCAATTAAAAAGTACATATATCCTAGGATAACTTCAGTTGAAATTAGGTTAACAGTTTAATACCTCATTCCATAAACCTAAACAAACACAAGTGATTCATTCATCGTGAACCGTAAAAAATATTAAACTATTGCGGTAATAATTCACAAAGTAGATTCTCCACCAATCAATGAACAAAATTCTTATGACGTCATAGTAGGTAAAATACTGGCGGTATCGTTTGTTTACGGTTTCAATTCTCAAAGATTTTATTTTAAAATATCTCTTAGTTACATTACTTTATTGTCATATTTATGAACTCAAAACAAAATCATATTTTTTCATTATATAGTTATTAAATAATGAAAAAAATTATAAATGCATGATTTGAAAAATTTAAATAATTTTCTTTCTTAATACTAAACAATAGCATTGACGTAACAGTGGGCTTATGTTAAGTAAGTTTAACTGTTTAATTCTGTTGTAATATTCAAAATAACTGTATTTATTAGATATCCGTAAACAACATCAGGGCTCGATTAAACTTTGAAGTTAGAGGAAATATAATGTCATTTCAGGATCTTTCGTTTGGAGAGGCTTTTCTAAATTCCACATATACATGGAAACTCTTCAATGTTACAAATATTATTCATAGGACTGACATAACATCAGAACGGCCGGCAATTTTACACAAGTTTTTGTAAACTACTGTATATCAGAAATTTTATTACAAACTGGTTACTTCTTTGCTATAGCGGTCCACACAATTATGAGTATGACAAGTTGCAGCCAATTTCACCAAAATCGTGAAGCACACGCGTATAATACCACATAATACCATTTTATTAAATCATATACGATAGTTTAATAGTTTTTACCTTACTTGAAGTATATAATTTATTTGTTTTTAAGAATTTCCAATCTAAATTGTCCAATATATGAATTTAAAAAAAATGTAAATAAAGATTGAATAGACATGACCGCAAAAAGCCTCAAATACGCACATTACTTGGAACCAAACTGTGCAGATTAGTGGTCTATTCTACACAGTTTTTCACAAATGTGTTTCGTTCTTAAAATGTGTTATTTTCATCTATCACTGAGGAACAAGCGAGAAAAACTCATATTCTTGCACATGAGTTGTGTATATCTTTATATCTAAATTTCCGTCATTTTTGACGGGCTACCTTTCTAGTAAAAGAATAAAAGGAATAACTTTTCATTTATTGGATTTCTGCAAACCGTAATATCTTTGTTTCATTGGTATTGCGTCAGTGTCAGACGATTTTTTTATTTTCTTTCTTCCACTTTTATTTTATTTTTTTTTTCTTAACATTTTGATTATTTTATACACAAAGCAAAAATCTATATATATATTTCTCTTACGTAACGATAAAAAAGATCTGTATTCGTAGCTTGCTCTTTGGCAACAGCCAAAGCGACGATTCTAATTGGTTAAGTTGCGGTCACATGTCACAACCCACTCAGTAAATCAAAATCCAGACTGGATCTCTCTTTTAACGCAAACCGTTTGAGCAATACATGAATGACAATTGCTATTGGTCCGATTTACGGTGACGTGAAGAATTCAGCGAGTCAGCTTTTTGATCCAAGGTTGTATTTAGACACAGGCGAAAACACAGGCGTGTTTACATTTCGATAGCGTGATACGTAGCGTCTTTTATAGCGTCTTATTATAGTTTTAAATCAATTTAAGCCGTGATTTTCAATACTATAGGCAAAATAAAAGGAGAAGGACCCCATCTGACATGCTATTTAAATTTAAACGGCGTCAATTTCCTATTCGCTTAGCTTTCTCAATGATGATCAATCAGCGCCAAACTTTTGATAAATGCAATTTTATTCATATTTTCAAAAATTTTTCAGTTACATTTTTATGAATTAAGATATTTGTAAATTTCATATGTTGCTTCCTCGGATCGCATAGCGGCCCAACTAAAAATATTGTTTATTGTGTTTTCACTAAGGTTTCTGATTAATTCAGTTACCCAGGTACATTTTTATTTAACACTAGGACGGCGGTAGGGGTCATTTTGACACCTGAGTACTTTCGTCCGTTGATTACTTTTGTTTGCTTGGGCGAAATCGTTTGAAATTTTTTGACTTTTCCTAAATAGATAACATATATTTCCAATAAAAAATTCAGCTTTCTAGATTTGTTAGTTTTTGAAATATGGACTTGTATTCCTAGAACGGCGGACGGGGGTCATTTTGACCCCATTAGTAAAATACTCTTTGTACCCGAAGCTGCTTTTGTTGCTATACTATATGTTCGAGGAGCAATAAAAAAAATGGTTTAGATTTATATTCATTGTCGTCCAAGGCATGAGGAATACTATTTTGCAAATAAACTATCTCAAGAGATAGATTCAAAGAAAGACAAATATTTTTTAGGTTTGATGAAAAGACAACAGGATCTAGCAGACTACAGACTGATAAATTTGCTCTTGCATCTAAAATGTGAAATAAATTTATTGAAAATTGCAAAACATGCTACCGACCAGGAAAAAACATTACAGTTGATGAACAATTGTTCGCATCTCAGGATAGATATAAATTTACGCAATATTTGCCAAATAAATCGGATAAATTTGGAATAAAATTTTGGTGATCTGTTGACGTTGATACTAAAAACCTCTTGGATGAATTTATTTATCTGGAAAAGGATGAAACAGCAAATCCTTAATTACGTTTATCGGAAAATGTTGTCGTGAAATTAACAGATCCCCATCTAAACGAAGGGAGGAATATTGCGACAGATAGCTATTTTACTAACATCAAATTAGCAGAAATGTTAAAAGCTAAAAATACAACTTTGGTTGCACAATGAAAAAGAACCGAAGATAAATTCCTATATCATTGAAAAATATGCGCAGTACTCTTTATTCATCGAAGATAGTGGAATGTGATAATATGACACTTACCATCATCTATCAAGCCAAAAGAAAAAAATGTGTTTTTCTACTGAGCTCATTACATTCTACTGTAAAAACTGAAGACGGTCTCAAGAAGTTGCACGATTTTGAATAGAATATTACAACGCAACGAAGTATGGTATGGATATCCATGATCAGATGTGCCGAAAATACTCCGTGAAATCGGCTTCTGGACGATGGCTTGTACATATCTTTTTCAATATTTTGGATCATGCAGCTTTAAACGCCTGGATAATATATAAAAGTGTAACAGGCAAGCCTATAAGAAGAAGAGATTTTCTATTAAATTTAGGAGATGTGTTCAGAATGGATCTTATGGTTTCAAATCTCCCAAAGATCTTTCCTGAGTCTTCAGAAAAAAAAAAAAAAAAACACGAAAATAAAATAGATATCAAGAGAAAAAATGTCAAGTACAGACATGCAATGGCAACAAATCTCAAGAATTTTGCACACCATGTTCAAAGTTGTGTACTGAAAAAATTGTTTTTTTTTTTTTTTTTTTTTTTTTTTTTTTACAACTGAATTAATTCCTAATACGTGTGAACAATTTGGAGTAAAATGTACTGGAAAAATTACATTTTTTTTTTTGTTACAACTGAATTAATTCCTAATACGTGTGTACAATTTGGAGTACTATAAGCATTAAATAAAATTGAAAGAGAATGCTTAACATATTAACCATTCAGCTACACTTATAATGAAATAGCGAAAACAACAGAACATATTTCTCATTTATGGATTTAGAGAGTGAATCATTCGGCGAGTAAGTAGATAAAAATATGAATATATATTATTTTATAAATTATGTTTTATTTTAGTTAACATTAGTTTGTGAAAACATTAATTTTAAATCGATTTTTATATCAAATTAATGAGTTTTTTGAGTAATCGTAGTATGATCCGATTAATCGCGCTGTTGGCGTTACATATACAGTACTTTAAAAATTCAATAAATTATCGAGTAATACTAAATATAAATTATGAAATACACGTAAATTACATATTTTTGCCAATGTATGGCATTTAAAATTGTTTTAGCGTTGTTATTTCAGTAGTTTCATCGAGGGGTCAAAATGACCCCTTCCCGCCGTTCCAGTAGGTTAGAGTTTCCCGCCGTTCTAGTGTTAAATTTTCAACAAAGTTTTCCATTACTTTTTTACACATAAAAAATATTTGTAAATTTAATACGTTGTAATGCTTTATGATCGCACTCATTCTGGCTAGAGTTGACATAAATAGTGGCGAGCGAGTGAAGCGATCTGGGATCGCTAAGCGATCCCAATATGAATTGAGTAGCAATTCATGGGGGTTGGCGAGCGTTAGCGAGCATGGGTCTGAGACCCCCTAGTTACAATATATTTCAGTATTAGGGGGTATTATAATTCAATATTTTCACTGACAAACTATCACTGCGTAAATTACATAAAGAAAGATTTGGGGGGAAAATCTTACATCATAGAAAATTAGAAGGAATAACTTTACATATATTGGATTTTTGCAATATTTTTACAATTGCTTTGTTTCATTGTTATTACAACAGTGTCAGACGATTATTTTTTTTTCTTTCTTCCACTTTTATTTTATTTTATTTTATTTTTTGCTTCACATTTTGACCATTTTATGCATATAGAAAAAATTAATACGATATATTTAAGTATTAGGGTGTATACATACATTCAATATTTCCACTGAAAAACTATCAATTCATAAAGTACGCACAGAAAGATTCGAAAAAAAAACATACAGCATAAAAAAGTAAAAAGAATAACTTTACATATATTGGATTTCTCCAAAACATAATTGCTTTGCTTCAATGTTATTACATCAGTGTCAGACAATTATTTATTTTCTTTCTTCTACTTTTATTTTATTTCATCCTATTTTTTCCTTCATATATTGATTATTTTATACAGATAGAAAAAAATAATACGATATATTTAAGTATTAATATGTTATATATATATATATATATATAGAGAGAGAGAGAGAGAGAGAGAGAGAGTGTGTTTATTAGAAGTATTCCTTATTCTAAGAATGAATGTGTATTTTTTTTTTCAAACTATTAGGCACGAATATAATTAAGAAAATTTTTAAATTGGATTTAAGATACATTAGAGATCGAATCAAAGAAAAAAAAACTATGTCAAAGAATGATTGATGATGTAAATGGCTTCTTTTCTAGAAAAAGGAAAGTAATTCATGAAGAAAATAGAATTGAAGATTGTTAAGTATGTGAAACATGTTAAAAGTAAGCAGTAGAATACCTTTCAAAAGATTTCCCAGTATTTATAAATGTATATATATATATAACCATTTAATAAACATTACCTACCACCATCAAAAATTGTGATTATGAATGAAATAACAATAATACAGTTTCCCCTAACACACTTAGCATGGATAGTAAAAGCATAGAATATACAAGCTCCTATGTATAAAATATAGTCCCTTGTATATATATATATATATATATATATATATATATATATATATATATATACACTTTACATTTTATCTATAATTATTAAACTGTAGTTGGGCAAAGGAGTTAGAATATGAGTTAGAGAACAACTATGAAGTTTCAAATTATTTCGTAGAAAAATTTAAAAATAGTTTTTATGCTAATTTTATCCCCAAATTTTGAAAGAAACATTTTAAATTATCCGTATTATTTTAAATTATTTATATACGTTGAGAATTGTTCGAAAAGTATCCGGTTTAACTTTCCTGTTAGCACTGAAATTTCACGTATATAATTTAGTATGAAAATCAAGTAAATAAAACTTTTGTAATAAAACATCTAAAGTTATTAATTTTTTAAAAAATATATTTATAAACTTTTTGAATTGTTGGGAAAAGAAGGAAACTACATTTTTCTGTTGGCATTGTAATCTAATTTAAATCTAATTAATAAATTTCTAATAAATGAAATTGGCAAAATAAATCTGTAAAAAGAAGTACAACATAAATACAGTGATAATTTACAATAAAAGCTAACAGAAATTTTAAGAATAAAATGCTCCAATGCTTGTTTTTTTTCTGATTGTTTTATCTGTTCCCAGAGAAATATGTGTTAGAGAGCGATCGCACTTTTGCTTATCTTTTGAATCGTAATTGTGTTGCACAAATACAGATTTTTCTGGACGTAAACGTAACACTTGTTTATACATTTAACATAATTTAAATGGTAATTTCTTTTGCCCTCATGTTTTTATTTAAACAATGGATTTTTTCTTTTAAAAGAGGGAAGGGGTTATAGCAAAATTAATGCATTATGAAAAGTGAATTTTGTGAAAGGAAGATAAGGAAGTGAAAAAACAATACTGTTTTGTTTGTATGCAGTTTGTAACATTTTCTTTGTCTGCGTAATTTTCCTTCGTTCTAAACAATAAAATCAGAAAAAGAGCGAAGCAATGGACTTACGAAACACTAAATGTTTATATCATAACAGTATAATATCATACACAATGTGGCATGTATCAGATTAAATCCTATTCATATATATTGGTTTACACCGGTAATGGACTGAAGCAAAGAATATATATCCATAAATATATTTGTAGAATAACGGTGGATTATCTAAATTGTTTTATTTCTAACTAAAACCAAATAATTCTTCAAAAAAGAACAATAAAAGAATGTTAAAGGTTTAAAATAAAAGGAATAATACTTCACGATAACTTAAAAAGCATTATATTAGATAAAGAAATATGTACATAAAAGTATATAAATAAAAATGAATATTTCTTAACTTATTGGATTCCTCCTAAATTGGAATTTATTTTTATCTATTCTGTTAATATTCATTTTGTTTCTTGCACTGTTTCATTTTACTTCAAAGGTATTAGAATCAAAAACTGTTTTTTACCCACATGACGATTTCCGAAACACATTCGTTAATATGATTCATTTAAATATGCTACTTTATTTTTTTATTTTTTTCTTGTTTATAACGATTTATAATATTAGAATTATAATGGGAATTAGATGTTTTTCCAACTTTTAAGTATGGTAATTAAAAAGGAAATTTCAAAATTCTGTTCAAGGAATAATCGTACCTGAATAATTAATGAAAACATTGACCATCAAAACTCTCTGGCAAATTATTATTAGTAATTTAAATAATTTTTTTTCTAACAAAGAAGAGCAATTTATGGAGAAACCTAATTAATAAAGTATGTGAAGTATGTTAAATAAAAACTATAGCACAGAAATCAACAGATTTTCTCAGTATTAGTTTAGTAATGTACTTATAATTTTTAATTTAAATGACTTATATCTAGACATGGTATTTAATCTTCTGACAGATAAACTACCAAGTAGTAACTTATAGATAGAAATATTCGAAGACAATTTCCTACAACATAGAGATATAAAAGAAATAATTTTACATTAACTAGATTGTAGAAAACAATAATTGGTGTGTGTCATTATTATTAATTCAGTCTCAGAACTATTTATTTTATCATTCTTCCATTTTTTTTCGAGTGTTTCTTTTGTTTTGTTTATAAAGAAGACACAAATTTTACGATATATTTAATTATTTGGGTAATTCTTACAAAATTGTATGAAATAACGCATCTTCACTATGAATTAATCTGCAAGCTCTTCTGATGATTCTGTGATTTATTCATAGTTTCTTATTTTACATACTGGTTTTCTATGTTCACATCTTGTTCATCTTTAGAATTTTACCAATTTGTTCACATATTTGTGATTTCATCTTTATTATATATATATATATATATATATATATATATATGTATATATATATATATATATATATATATATATATATATATATATATATATATATATATATATATATATATATATATATATATATGACATTCCGGTGACACTCTTATATATCGAAGAAAATGTAGTATAGTAATCAATGCCAAAAGCTTTGCCAATCCTCTGTTATCATGAGACAACTGGACGCAGTCGTGGTGGCGAATAGAAGACAGACTCAAGAAAACATTGGAAGGCTTTCCCATTCAATAAATCGAGGCATCGTAACTTAACGTCGTTTATTTGGCAAACAAATATTATATTAATTCCCGTAGTCTAGCCATCTGCTCTCGAAATATAGCTGTATCACTTCATAATAAACGATATGATGTTAAATAGTATTATAATCTACACAAATCAAAAATACCACCAAGTGACGGGGTTTTATTAGACAAACGAAAGGCGAATAAAATCTGGGCTCCTAGCTGATGCAACACTATAAATACTCAAAGAAACAGAGTGCGAACGGATGCATTACACGGGGAAAAAAACAACCCCGTTAAAAGAGCTGGAAGTATGGGACGGGTGGCAAGTTACGCTACGACGAGCTCCGAGAGAAGGAGGAAAATACGAGACGCAGATGAATGAACTTAATTTTCACGGCGGCAGATTTATAACGTAAACAAAATGTTGGCGGGAGCTGGCAAGGAATTATGGGATATAGAACATCATTGAACAAAAATATTAAAAACATTGAAAGAAAAAGAATCGTCTCAGAATAAAATGAAAGAATGTAATTTAGTGGTTTTATAAGAAGTAAGTTAAGAACGGATTAAGTTTTTTTGAATAATAATTAAAGAATACGCAGGCATGAAATAAAAGACAAAAAATATTTAAGATATTATTAAAGATATGTAAAAAAATGGTAGATATTAAGAATTTGAAATAGTTTTACTAAGATAAAAGGGCGAACATTTTTATTATTGCATATATATTAAGAATCAATGTTTATTTTTAAATTATTATTGGTAGAAATATAATAAATGAATTTTAAAATTGGATTTAAAGTATCTGCGATACCGACGAAAGGTTTAAGAAAAAAAATCTCCGTTCAAGAATGATTTATGACCTAAATAGCTTTCTTTCTGGAAAAAGCAGAGTAATTCATCAAAAAAGGAAACAAAGAATGCTAAGCATGTGAAATATGTTAAAAGAAAACAATAGAATACATGTCGGAAGATTTTCCAGGATTTATTTATCTGTTTATTAATTTTGCAATACATTTACACACATATATATATATATTCATCTGTGTAACTTATATCTGGGAATGATTGTTAAAATTTTACCTATAAATTGTCAAAAGGAATTGGAAAAATATGTACTTTATTCAAAATTCATGGAAATTAAAAGTTCTTGATAAATGTAAATATTTACTTCTTGGTTTCTAGCAAACCGTCTTTACTTTTCTTTATAGTGATATCTCACTCTTTTTGCTTTTGCCCTTTTCCAAATACTTGCGATATGTTAGTGTCAAAAATTTTCTTTTCGTTGTTAATTTTCTTTTTTCTTCAGGAAGTAATTTTAAGTAATTTTAAACAGACATGTTTAATTTATATAATATATCCAAGTCTTAGAATGTTTTCATTACTAAGATATAATATGATTTTTAAAAATATTTTGAACGAAAATTATAAGGTAATTTTTAACGTTTTATTCGGAACATATAAAAAGAAACTTTTGTAACTAGCAGTAGTAGTTTAAGTAATTATATAAGTTGTGATATGTTGGGGAAAACTTTTGGCTAACGTTCCCTTTTTGCACTGTAATTTCGCTTGAAAATTATCGATTAATAAAAATAAAATTAAGTCTTTTAAAATTTTTCGTTATATTTAAAAAATTAAATTTTTGAAAGATTGGAAAATGACAAAAGTTATATTTCACGGTTAGCTTTAAAATGTACTTAAAAAATCTAAATAAAGGAAATAGTAATATAAAGCTGTAGAAAGAAATGTAAAAGAAATAAAGTGTTAATTTACAATAAAAAATATTAGAACTTGTCAAAATAAAAAATGCTGCAATGCTTTAATTGTCTAATTGTAATATACAGGGTGGTTATAATTAAACTTCCCCTATAAACAGCATCCTACAGCGAAAACGGGCGAAAGGAATGCAATGAAATTTGGTATAGAGACTATACACGAGATGCGCTCACGGAATTTCGAAAAAAAAAAAATTCCAAAATGTCCACCAGTGGGCGCCTTTTCCGGAAAAACTTTAAATTTAACACAATAAAAGGCCGAAACAGGCGGTTTTACATTTTATTTCTCATAATTCTTGTTCTGGATTGTTAATATTGGTTCTGTATTCCGTTTTGGCCGTTTACTGTGTTAAATTTAATGTTTATTTCCGGAAAAGGCGCCCTTTGGTAGACATTTTGGAACTAATTTTTTTTTTCAAAATTCCGTGAGCGTTTCTCGTGTATAGTCTGTATACCAAATTTCGTTGCATTCTGTTCACCCGTTTGCGCTGTAAGATGCCGTTTATAGGGAAAGTTTAATTATAACCACCCTGTATATCCCAGAGACTTACGTGTTGTAGAACTATTCTAATTTTGTTAATCTTTTAAAGTATAATTATGTTGCTTCATTATACATTTTTCATGGAAGTAAACAGACCCTTTATTTATTCATTTAAATTAATTTAAATGATAATTTATCCCTCCCCCCATGTTTTAAATTAACAAAAGTTTATTTTATTTTATTATTTTATTTTATTTTTTTTTCTATTATCAGGAGAAATAATGGTATGAAACGTAAATCCTTTTCATTTACAGAACTGTTTATGAAACATGAATTTTTAAAAAAGAATTAAGTTTTATTTGCGGAAGATACGCAAGGGAAACAAATTATTCTCATTCTTTGTAAAATAATATTTTCTTTGTCTGTATAATCTCTATTTGTTATAAACAATACAATTCTCAAAATTGTGAAGCAATGAATTTAAAACCAATGCCTTTGAAAATAATATTTGAACATACTAAATGTTCTTTTTTTAAACTAAATATATTGAATTATTTTGTTTTAACTGAAACTAAAAAACATATTTATGATGTTAACATTAGTTGCGAAATGGGAAGATAAAAAAAAAAAAATAATAAAAAATATACTTTTTTCTTACACAAAATAAATATTTATTTGGACAGTTCATAAACTGTAAATTTTATAATATAAAACATTCATTTGCCGATATTTTTCACTAGTTTAGAGTCGTATACACCATACTTTTCATACTATTTGAAAAATCTTTTAGACTGTGTCATATTACATGACATTTATATATTAAGATAATGAGTTGAGATCACTATAATATAAACAACATGATTTTTAATGAGGTGATATTGAACTTTAATTATTTACATAAATGATCTTTAGAATATGTATAAAATTTCTGTGTGTTGAAAACACCATATACGAATATTCCATTTATGTTTATAGTTTCTGGTTGCTACTCACCAACTTGGCACCCGCGTGAACAAAATAAAGATATTTCGCTGCTAATAAAGAGCACATTCCTTATTTCAGAATGAAAAGAAATGACTGATGCGTATTTTCTATGTTTCACATATTTTTTTTTTCTCATATGTAAAGTTTTATAATAAATCTCTAAGATTCAATACAGAATTTTCACAGAATTGAAAAGATTCACGGCGACAAATGTGCACGCTTTGTAGACGATATTATTGAAAATATACACAGATGTAAACTTGTAGAAAACAATCGCTAGATAAAACAAAAACCACATATGAAACGCTTTATTATCTTATTGTTAATTATTTATGAAACTTATTATTATCTCATTGTTTATTATTTATGAGTAAAAGAGCTGTTTAGTGATTTGAACATTGTAATTGTCAAAACAGTTCGGGTCGATAAATTTACTATACTTCAATTATAGCAATATATAATTTATACGAGTCTTACCCCTCTTTAGACACTATTTTCCGTCATATATCTATGAATAATTTAAATTTCTAGTAGATTTTTATTTACCATGTACTAGGAATTGAGCTTAATAGACTAAAAATAGCATATTAAATGTGTTCTGTTTTCGATCTTTCAGTAAAGACATTGTATAAAATTTTCATTTAGATTTTTTTTATGACAATTTAATTGATATTTGTTTTAGAGCTGAAGAACTAAACTATATATCTATGTATGTATGTTTTTTTCTGTCTGTCCATTTTATTATAGAATACATCTATAAATATTTAAATTTTATTCAGATTTAGCTTTATGTTTAGAAGAAAAGTCTAAATTTTATTTTCAAAAAACAAACAGTCAGTAGCACTGGTAATTGGATACTTAATTAATCGAATACTTTTGTTTGGTATTTCTCTACAGCTAGTATTCTACTTGGTAATTCCAATACTCTTTTTATTAGTAAATACCTTCCAACACAGAAAACGGATAGTTACTCCAGAAGTTGCAACTGTATTGCTTTTATATCTTCGGATACTATTACTTCTGTTTCATTTTTGCTTCATCAGTTCTACACTTCAATTTCGATGCTTTTTGAAACAAACAAATAATCAAAGAATGTGAAGTATATATCAAATAAAAGTTACTCAACCATTTCTTCTTAGCATAAGTAACTTCAGGCGTATCAATAAATCTTGTTATGCTCTTTTATTTAATTAAACTTAATTTTTATATGTAAAGATGGAATATTTTAGTCGATTTTTCGCAGACTTCGTGATATGCTAAATTTAAAAAAAAAAGGATGTATTACGACAATTCTAATGACAATATAATATTTTAACTTAATTACAATATAATACTTTACTTTTAACGAATTTTTCTGTTAGTCCGTAATAGGGGATAAATTACCAAATAATATTTATGGATGTAAGTGTATGCGAATATAACAACAATGGATTTGATTATGTATTGGCCAAAAAGTAGCCAACCGGCTGTTAAAAAAAATTAAACATTATAAAGTAAAAAATATAAATATGAAATAAAGAGTGATATATATATATATATATATTAAAATTATCTTTAACAATTTAATAGTTTCATACTATTTAGTTATTATATAGTTTTAGAAATCGGTTTAAAAATACATAATACACTGATCAAAAGAATTAAAAGATATTGTAAGTCTTATATAAAGTAACGATATAGGCGAAAATTAGTTCCAGAAAATAGAAGAAAAGAGTAAAAAATGCAAAATTTTCTCATTTTCAAGCTTCGGAGTATGGAAATTTTTTGTTTGACGTCAAAAACGACGCGTTAGCGGTAGCGAATGAAACTTAGCTTTGAACTTATTGAAAGGCAAAGCGGAAAATAGTGATCGACATTCAGTAAGTGCTTTATGTCGATGATTGCGATATCTCAACGAAGTCATTTAACCGAACTGGAAGCTTGGATAATTGTTTGTCGGTTAGAGGCAGGCCAAACACAAGCTGAAGTAGCAGAAGAAACTGGAGTTTCACAAAGAGAGATTTCTAGGATCTGAAACCGTTTTTTGGAGAATGGAAATGCAGGCAGAAGACTAGGGGAAGGTTGTAGACGTGCAACAATGCCCAATGAAAATCAATATTTAACTTGAGCTAAAGAATCGGAGACACTGAACTATGAATAGCACTTTTCTTCAACAACACCTTCGTTCATCTGTTGGCACTACAGTTTCGAATCAAACTATTCTAAACCGTATTCGCACATTAGGTCTGTATACTAGCAGACCAGTCGTACATTAACAACGAGGCACCGTGCGCCCGCAGGGATTGGGCAACCGAGCATATGAACTGGAGGAGAAATGAATGGCACAATATTATTTTCTTTGATGAGTCCGGTTTTTCTATTCTTCCTGATAATAGGCGTATTTTCATCTGGATGGAACGTGGCGCTGGAACAAATTCTGCGTTCGTGCAAGGAAGTGTCCGATTTGGCGGTTGGGGAGAGATGATCTATGGTGCATCAGCATTGATGGGAGCACCGACCTCCACATCATTCGAAATGGAGCTCTGACGGATCAGAGATATACGGATGAGATCCTTATACCTAATGTAGTCTCTTACGCTGCACAGTGGTCCCAAATCGCGATTATGTGGCCAAAAATCAAAAAATCGAATTTTCGTATTTCGAAATGAAATAAATTCCACAATATTTAGAATCTGATATATAATATATCTGAAGATTTATATTCTTTAATATTTTGGTTTTATAAGCTCATATGAATTCGCATTGCTTATGCGAAGTTAGGAGTTTTGAGTGTTTTCTGCTAGTGCGTGAATTTCAGGCAAATTCGCTGCATTCACACCCTAACTAAGACATTTTCAGATTGTTTGTCGTTTTTTTTTTTCTTTGCACTTCTCTGAAACAACATTCAATTACATATGTAATTTGATTTTTCGATTGCAAAAATCTCAAAAGTTAAAAAAAGAATATTTTTTTTTTAATTACACAGTTTTAAGGAATTTTTATACATAAAAAGTGATATATAAAAAAAGTCCTTCCAAGTTCCTCGGACTTTTATAGTACAAAATGTAGAATGAACCTTCTAAAATCATATCCCAAGAGATTTATTGCGACTTTTTGCGACTTTGACAGAACCAGTAGTTTGAAGTTGGACATTGGATAATGCCAGCATTAGTGCAAAATCAGTAATCGTGTTTAAAGTCAATCTAATTTGCACACTAACCCAAAATTGTCAGGGTTTATATAATGCAACATTCTAATTAACATAACACTGTCAATTTCATTCTTTTAATTCGCGGAGTGGGGGACGGGAGGGCTTAAGAGTTGGGGATCTTTTTTTTTTCATTTATATAAATTTTATTATTTGTTTTTTACAATTTTTCCCTTGCTTTTTTCCGAAAATTTTGAAAGTAATCTAATTACTGAATTGAATAATTTTATCATTAATTGATAGTAAATAGATGTCGAAAACTTAAAAAAATAGCAATAATATTTTTAGATTTTCCTTGCTATAGGGACAAATGAAAAAAGGGGTGATTTCACGTGTGTAAGGGGGGAGGGGGGGTACAAAATTTAGCTGATTGATTATTTATGTATTAATTTCAAATGCTAAAAGGTGTAAATTAAATGTTTAAAACAAGTAAAAATACGTTTATCTCGACTGTTGACATGTTTTGATTCACCCCAAGTCATTTTCAAAAACAAATAAATAAAGCTATTCTAAATTTGCACGGTCTATGACATGCCATCATTCAGTTTTCCACGTATTCTTTCATATTATGCACGTGGCATTTTTATTTTATATGGTTTATTTTATTTTATTTTCATACTCATTGAATAGCTCGAGCCATAATTTTGGTAATTGAAATGATGCTGCATAGTTACATATTGAGTTTTTGCGCGTTACAATCTCTATAGTTTCTCTTATAATGGATACATAGTATAGACTGGACGGGAAAATTATTTTTCTTTTATTGAAATTTACTTGGATGGTTCTTCTTGATGAAATCTTGCTAGAGCTGTGGTTTTTCCATTATATTTAATATCAGCTATATGCTCCTTTTTTCTATACTTAAATTTCCTGCTAGTCATACCAATATAGTAATTCATTGATCCGTCTGCTCTAATAAATGGTATTTCATACACCCCAGAGTAATTCTGAAAACTAATTGGGTCAATTTTAGCGCAAATGATACTCTTCAACTTCGGAGGTGGTTTTGCTACTAAGCAGATATTGAAACGTTTAAGTCTAAATTTTAATTTCTCAAAAAAGCTTGGAGTATATTGAATAGTATAAAGTTTGTATTTTTGCGAATCAAATTTACATTCAGGCTTCTTATTATTGGCACTCTATTTATTCATATCATATCATATTCATATTCATATTGATATCATATTCATATCATATCATATCATATTCATATCATGTCATGTCATATCATATCATATCATATCATATCATATCATATCTTATCACATCATATTATTTATGTATTTTATCGATTGCTTATACTCGTTATTGTTAATTTTCAATAACATTAAAAAGAGAAAAAAATAAGATTTTAACCTGTATAATTTCAAGGAGGGAGGGAGGAGTGGGGGGGGGGCTAAAATTTCAGTGGAGACTGGATTAGATGATTTGTCTTTAAAAAGTGAAAATATTTACCAAAATCAAAAGTGGAAAATTCTCATTCCTGTAAAAAAAATCCTGTAAAAAAAGAAAATTTAAATTTAATAAAAACCTGCCCCCTCTATTGCGCCCCCCCCAATCTCCTCCCCCGGAACCCCAATTACATTTAGTTTAAATTCACAATGTAATATAATTTAGAATGTTATAAAATTAAAAATTAATCATATACAACCACTAGGAAAGCCAGAAATGATTTTTGGCCACTTGATCGCGATTTGGGACCACAGTGCGCTGCAGCAATTGGAGCTCACTTCATGTTAATGAACGACAAATGCAAGCTACATCGTGCTCACTTGGTGGATGATTTCCTTTTAGAGGAAGGAATCATACGACTAGATTGTCCAGCTTCTTATGAACCCAATAGAGCATGTATGGGACATTCTAGGCGGACGAGTTGCCGGCTGCCTATCACGCCCCAAAACTCTCCAAGAACTAGAAAGAGATCTTCTGTGGGTGTGGGACAAAATACCCCAGCTCCTCATTAATATCCTCATTGACTTCATGTCTCAAAGGTGTTCAACGTTGCTGGTGGTCCTGGGAAACCATACTCCCTACTAAACGATTTTATTTAAAGGAAACACCTTTCTTTAATCGTTTTTTCTCATATGCACATTGTGTTTTTTTTCCTTTTCTACCCAAATGCTCAGTACAATGCATTTTTTTGTGCCAAACGTGTGTAATTTTTTCTCATACAGCCTACCGCTTCTCTCGATCATGCATCTGCAAGTTCCACCCACAACCTCAATATCTTTTACTTGTTTACAGCACCGTAGAAACTTGAAACATTTGAAAACAGAACTTTTTCTCCTTTCCTGTTCTCATATGTTAAAAATCAAACAGGGCAAATATTATACACATCTTAATAAAAAACACATTTTAACAAAAAAACAAATTCACACTTTCGTGTTTTCTAGTACGAAAAAAATAATGAATTTTACAGAAATAGTGTTTTCGGTTCCCACAGCAGATTAACGCATTAACGCAATACATATCTTTTATTAAAAATTTAATGAATTACGTGTATGAAATTAGGTGTGATTCTGAAGATAAGCATTGAATGCTTAGAAAAGACTGCGTTTTTATTTTTGTAACATTTTTTTTACATTTACACTTATTTAAACTACTTGTTAAACTTATTGAAACCATTTGTTTATACTTATTGAAATTATTTTAACACTTTGATTAAAATGTTCATTTTCAAAGTTTTTTTTTCCTTTGAAATTTTAATCAGCCTTTCGTTTATTTATCCATTTTTTTGCATTTTTTACATTGTTTGATGTTTTAATTAAATTTTCATCAATGATTATATTATTAGATATATATTCGATGCTATTCTTTGTATCTTATTGCTACTTCACAGCTTTTACACTTTGATTAAAATGTTCTCTTTCAAAGTTTTATTTTATTATTTCCTTTGAAATTTTCATCAAATTTTCATTTATTTATGAAATATCATCCGACAAATGATCATGGCACCGGGTAATTTTAAAGAAGTCTAAAAAAATTATTTTCCTTTTCATAGTTAATTTTTTTAATTTCAGGTTACTTTAAACTACGTGTTTTTCCTTGTTGTTGTTGTTGTTTTTTATTTTATTTAAATGTTACAGTTAAACAAAAATTTATTTTGTATTTACGACGATTTATTTTCCGTTTAACTTTTATCTGCTACGTTAAACGTGTAATTATATGTGATATTAAAAAAAAATTACTTCTTTTTTTGATAGCAAAGTTATTTCCTTTAAAAGTTATTTTAAAAATCCGATAATTAACTTATCACAAGGAAATAATAAATTAAACTTTGTAATTATATCTGAAAATGTTTTGTATGTGCTTCTGATTCGATGAATATCAAGTTTCCTTTTTAATGCTTTTAATTTTTATACCATTTATGTACTTTTTAATCACTTTCAACAAATGATCACTGTAGAGTACGATATCAACATACACAGATAAAATATTAATAGTTTTTTAACACAAGTAATTTCAGGTGAGTGAAAAAGACTTTTTTAATTTTTGACTAAAACAAAAGTATTATCATTTTTATTTATTTATTTATTTTTATGCATTTAAAAAAAAAACTTTTGCCTATGATGAGAAAAGCAATACGCAACATTCAACCGAAATAATAAGTACAAATTATTTCTCTCACTGATATTCGTTTTATGAATTGGATGTATTTCGAGTTATAAAACAACATTAATTTATAATAAAGGACAGTTTTGAAGAAAACTTTCAATATTATAAATTAAAAAGAAAATCTTCAGCATTGAAATCACAGACATATTAATTTTAAGTTGTTGTTGTTGTTGTTTGTTTCACGATATTTTACGTGTAATTAAACATGGCGTTTTTAATCTTTATATCAGTGTTAATTTTGTTTTAAAATACTTTTAATCTATTAAAAATTCAATTCAAATAATAATTAAAAAGCGATAAAAAATATGTAATTTTTAAAAGGGAAAAAAATTGGATATACATATTTGTATTTTTTTATCACTTTATTCAACTTAATTGATTGTCCTTGGTTTTTATATAAAAAAAAAATCACTTACACATTTTTATTGTGTTTTTTTTAATTATTTTCTCTAAACGCATCAAACAATGATGCTCTCTGTGGAGTATAATAATTAGTTGTCTAAATGAAAACATATCTTCATTTTTTAAATTTGTAATTTCAGGAGAAGTTAAAGATTTAAAGTTGAGTTTATTATTTTCTTTTAAATTTTCTGATAACCAAATTCTGAATATATTTGAGTACTGGTTTATACTAGAGTAGACATTAATATGATTGGTGCAGGAGTGGTAATAAATTACGACATTTGGTAATCAATTGACTTTCCAACCAGAAATTTTTAGAAAATATAGTTTCGAAATCCCTGATTTTAAGCATTCTGATAAATTTACAAAGGAAACTAAAAAACGCGATCGAAACCTTCATAAAGCCTTTTTTGCATGTTGGATAAAACTTTCTCGCATTAAAGGTCGTTTCTTTGTAATTTTGCACATTATTCGACACTGTTTGTTTAAACATATAAGAATGTCCTGTTTATTATTAGCAAATTTCATGAGAATTTCAATATGTGGTGCAATCTACAAAGAACTCATAAACTAAAAAAAAAAAACTGTATCATTTTCTGTGTTTTAATATATATTAACTTTAATGTAACGTTTTTTTAATTCAATTTAACTCTTTTCTTTTCAATTAAAAGTTAGTTTATCAACATACTACTGGATTATTTAAGTTTTTTTTTTAGTGTCTATACAAAGAAAAAAATAATATTCCATGCTAAGTATAATAAAAATGGATACATCCTTATTCGGGATACCTATACCATGATGGATCATCCAAGGTAAGAGACTTTACCTTTCAAATTACTCATTATGTAATTTAAAGAGAAGTAAAGCCGCAGTTCTAATTTACAACAAATACCAAGTGGTTTAACCATTGCGTTGAAGTTTTAAAATATTGAACCAATCAAAAATTAATTACAAGCGTTTCCACGATTGTAATTTTCTTGTTATTAGTTCAAAAATATGTAAATAATTAATTACATTTAAATTTAACTTCATAATTTACTTTTCATTTTTATTTGAAATGTAGGATAAAACTTTTTAAAATGTCCAATGCTAAATATTATATATATATATATATATATATATATACATATATACAGTATTTTATATAGCATTATGTAATTTTCTTTTGAAAGTGTGTAGTCCGAAATGAAAATAAAAAACCCAATTTTATTTTATTTTTAGATTTATCTTTTAAATTTATTTTAATGTTGTTACATTTTTATAATATTATATTTGAACAATAATGTATATAAATAATAAGGTGAGCCGTAAGTCTCCATACAAACGGTTATATTGGTGACTAATTTCTTTTTCGTTTTCAGGGAGGTGAACGATTGGAAAAAGATGTCACTAATGAAGGAATGAAGAATAGATTGACATTATTCTGTTGTCCAGGAGTCGGGTTTGTGACCCGTCACGTAGCGCGTACCTTTAATGCAACACACAGAACGCAGGTAATCTATGACACCGTGTCAAAACTCACCAAGAAATTCAAAATGACAAAATTAATGGCCGATGCAAGCAGTACCGGAAGAACAACGACGGCAATATATGAAGATACGTGAACACATTTGTAAAGTAGTTATTTGTTGTTGCACAGGTGGTTCATTTTGCTAAGCTTCAATACTGACTCTAAGGCAAAAAATCAATTGTTAATTATTTTAAGAAGCAGGCAAAGACTGCTGAGATAATAGAAGGCAGGAATTTTCTGAAGGTCTTTATTGTGCACCGGGATCGTTTCCACCACCGCCGAGAATTACACGGCCAATGTTGGAGAAGGGAGCTAAGAGTTACATTTCTTTTTATTCACATCATGCGAGTTCAGAAGCTAGTCTGACTCAAAAATACACTTTCTCGAAATCTCGAGTGTTGGCAAGCGTACATACACAATTTCGCCAAATACACATACTATATGGCGAGATTAAAAAGAGAGGAAGACATGTGGTCAAAGTACAATAATTGAAATTGAATGGGGAATGTAAAAGTGTAATAAGAAATATTTAACGCCGATGGCTGTGTAGGAATTCTAGCTCATAAACCGCGAAGGACATTCTATAGGGGTTGCTAAAGTTCTCATGGGATTGAAGCGGCCGAAAGAGCACGTTAAAAAAACAAAAACAAAATAAAGACAGGGTTAATAACTGAAATGACACATCTATCTAACATCTGGGCCAACGGCTAAAAATGTAGAAGTAATATGTCTGACTAATTTCTGCATATCATCAAACTAAGGCAGAAGGATGAAAATTAGAATCCAGTTATTAGGCGAGAAAAGGAAATGATTTCTTTTCTTTTAACTGCAGTGCGCTGCGGTTAAAATATTAAAGAGACTGAGAATTGAATGCTTAATTTATGAAGGGAAAAGAGCGCTAAAAACAGATTGAATCCGAATGCAGACAGATAATTAAATTTAAGAATTTAAAAAAATGTAATTTTAAAGGGGGGAAAGAGGAAAGGTCTTAATATTAATATGTGAAGGTAGGCGCCTTCACAACATTGATATCTAGGAGTCTAACAAAAACGACTCGACTTCTCTGCCCAAGCGGGAATTAGACAAAGCAATGTAGTACATTTTGCTGGCTAAGAAGTTGCATACATACAAGCTGCAAAAGTTGTAACCTCTTACACCGCTTACAATGGTCACCACTTTCACCGTTCGAATAGACATTTAAGACTCACCCAGTATTTTAATAATACAGTACAACCTCTGTTATCCGAAACTCTCGGTTAAACGAAATCCATTTTTAAAGTTTCTTTCTTTTCTTTTTTTTTTCTTTTTTTTTTAATTATCATATTCCTTGTGTGCAAGCGAACCTTTCCGAACTACGAGTACATATAAATATTTTAGGTCCCCTTTCTTAGAGTTCCTTTGAATTTAACTTGAGTTTCCGTCAGATGCGGAGTGAAACTAAGAAAACGAACAAATTAGCAACTCAGAAGCTTTTGAATGTTTTGCAAAAGGTTTGGTACGTCTGGAGCAGCAGAATGACTGTGATACTGGTTAACTAATGATATTAAAAAACTCCGTGATAGAGCTTCAAAGCAAAGGCAATTGAAACTGCGACAAACAAATTTTTTTACAACCACTTGTGATATATGTAAAATGTACTTAATTTCAAAATTAAAATTCCGGTAATTTATTCTTGTTTCTATTTCGCTGTTGCTTTATTTTTATTAAGCACTTGTTACCATAATAAGAAATATTGTATATATTTATCCTAAATCTCAAAATTGAAGCATTCTCGATTATCGGGAAATTTCGAATTTTCTGAAAGATGGTGGGATCCAATTAGTTCAGATAATCGAGGTTCTGCAGTATTTTAATATAAGATTATATTTTAATACACTTTAAAAAATTAATTTTTATTTTAGTATAATTAAAAAAATAATTAATATGTTTTTATATATTAACGTAAAGAAAAAAAAATCACAGGTTTACTTAATGGGGTACACAAAATATTGTAAAGTTAAAGACTAAACAAACGTTAAATTAAAATTATAATAGTCGGCGTTTAGGTCATCATCTATGACAATCTTCAGGAAAGAGTTGCTACGGTTCTTTTAAAGTTTAAAAAATTATTAACTATTATTATTAATAATTAAATTTTTATCATATTTTAATATTTTATAATAATACTTTTAGTAAATCTTAATAACAATTATACTTTCTTAATAAATCGCAAAACATAATTTCTATTTTATTTTCCAATTTTAACTTTTGTATTTCATTAGTATACAAAGGTTTACGTATTATACAATCGAATCCTTCAAAATTTATTTAAGGCTTAATAATTTAAAACACTATGCTTTTTCTACTATTTCATAAATAGAGTTCGTTTTAAACCTGTTAAAAATATCGTAAACTAGACTTGCTTTCTTTAAAATTATAGATATTCGTACTTTTCTGTGTAAACGATGATAACTTTAATTAGATCTATTGCAAAATTCTAATTATCAAATTACTGAAGTGTTTTACTGTCGCGAGAGCGTATATGTCTGGCTATTTCACTAATTTGAAATCTGAATGGCTCATGTAATTTTCATATAAATAGGTTACTTGCTGAATTTTCAAATTATGCTTGTACGACAAGCTGAATGCAATCCCAGATGTTTTAAACATTTCTTTGAAGTTGGATAAGACTTTAAATTTCTGGTTAGTTTAAAACTGTGCAAAAGATTAATTAATTTAGAATTTAACTCCATATTTCCATTTGAATTTCTCATGGAAATTATTTATTTAGAACACACTAATAATACATCACTTAAACTATTAAAACAAACCAACGTTCTATAATTTATATAATGCATTTGAGAATTTATAAATATAGGAAAAAATATTTGATCTATTTAAAATCGTAAATATTAAGTGTTTGTTTGAATATGTATTTATCTGGTGCGTTTTTTTTTCAAATTATACACAATATATAAGAAAATAAAATAATATTGAAAATTAATCTCTATTAATGATCTTGAAAATTACACAGAAAATTATTTTTTTTTCATAGAAGTATGTACTTCTTTAATTCATAACAAAGTAAGAGCACTCAATAAATTTCAGATGGTTAAAATTAGTTGTAAAATATGCAATGAAATTTAAACTATTTTAATTAAATCCAAATGTTGTTTGAAAATTTAACACAGTTATTACGATACTTGAAAAATATGTTTTTAGGAATTTTCTTTTTCTATCACATTGAATTTTAAGAATTTAAATAAAATATTTACATAAAGACTAAATAATGATAATTATTTTCTTGGTTAAAATGCTATCTATCTGCGAAAATTTAAATTTCACGCTACTGTTGTTTATCTAATCAGGTCCATAGTTTCAAACTCATTTATTTTAAGACATTTAAGTTCCATATTTTGGTGGTAATCTGAATTTTGCCTCAAGTATTTATGAGAAAATTTTCATTTTATTTTGTTAATGCGTCATATATTTAAAACTTTCTAAGTCGTAAGTCTTCATTTTCAGAATTTAAATAATAAGTAATTTGTATCGACTATAAAGTTATTTTTAATATAAATTCATGAAAGGAAAATTATACCGCAATAATATTTCTGCCGCAAGTCAAAGTATAATTATGTGGTTGATATAAATTTATTTGTAACAGCGTTTTCTAATTATGCTAAATTTACTTTTTTTCTTATAAAATAGAATTATTTTGAAACGGAATTTGGATTCAATGCCATATGTAAGCGTAGCTTATCTATGGCATGTGAATTTATTACTGGAGGTTTTTTTAAATACTAAAAAAAAAACCTAACATTTAGCAGATTTGCGGAGGTTGAAAATGTTAACAGAATTCAAAAATATTTTTTATCATTTTTATTAGTGCAACAGGCAGCTTTTTCAGGATATAGAGGATCGGAAATTGTTTTTTCATTTTTTTACGCGACCCTAATGAGGATTGCAAACTTTTTTCCAAAAATGTAGTGTAACACTTTTTAAATTGAAAAATAAATATATAATGGAAATATTTTAAAAATAAACTTTATCTGAAAATGAACTGCTTTTAGTTAAAAATAATTATTAAAATTTATTCAGTAGAAAGAACTATTTTCTTCTTCTAAGAGAAATATTTTAAGATAAGTTTGACGGACCTATACTTATCATATTAAATTTACGTATATTTTCTCAGAAACTAGAAAATATATTCACTTGAAATTTTGTATGTACTTAATATGAATAATTCTTAGTAAATTGAAGTCAACTTTATAAACAGATATTATTTAGTTATTTAAAAAAAATGAAATAAAAACAACTTTTAAAAAACAACAACAAACATATTCTTCTTCAAAAGAAAAACTTTTTATAAAAAATTATACATGTGTTTGTAAAATAATGTTCACTTAGGCACATGTGTAAAACATTCAAGAAAGATTATAAACAATAATATCTAGCATTTTTCCTAAAAAGATAAATCTAAATTTAAAAAAAAAATAGAATTTGAGAAAATTGAGTTGTAATGTCTGTGATGTGGATGCATGATGTAAACAAACGGAATTACTTAAAAATGTTTAACTTCTTGTTGTCTTAGAAGCAAAAGTAATATACAGTTCAAAAGGGGGAAGGGGATAAAGGATTCTAAATATTAAAAACTTTTAAAAACTCGACTTTTTTCGCGATTTTCACCTCCAAATGCACTAAAGAAACAATTTCGAAATTTCGTAAAAAAAAAAAAAAAAAAAAAAAAAAGGGGGTGGGGGTGGGGGGTGGGGAGAGATTCTGGCTCCAGACATTTCATTAACAACAGTGTTTAATAGGCGATTGTAAGATGTTAAGAAAATACAAAATATAAATCGTTGAATTTAAATTGAAATTTATTCATACGTAGAAGAGTACTTTCAGTTCCAAGCTGATATAATTCCGCTTAAAGTTACAAACTTTTCAAGTCAAAATGATGCAGAATAATACAATTTGAATATAATTCAAAAATTATTTATAGTTGTAACAGCATCATAAATTTCTATTGATAAAACAGGATACTTATAATATAATAATAATAAATTACTTTAGAGTAATGCTCAGTCCGCTAAAAGATAATGTAGCGAAAATAAATAGCCTTTACTCTTTGTCAAAATTCCGCATTTCCTATTCAAACAATGTAAAAGATATATTTCTTAAACTATTTTAAAATAGTAATGGCTTCATTTAATATGAGTTGAATATTTGGTGATTTTGAGTTTGTGGAATGCGCCAAATAATGTACTTTAATTAAATTGATATAAATATAGATAAATAAAGCAAAAAAAGTTATTCGAAAAAAAAAATATTCCCATGGATTTTCAAAAGTACATATACATAAATGTTAATATACATTGTCAAAGAATTTGTTAAAGTTAAAAACGAAATTTTATAACAATAAAATTATAATTGTATAAAAGACGAAATAAGATTAAACGACCGTTATAAAATTGTCATAAATTATTTACGCTATATAGATAGATGACTGGGAAGATTTTATTAAATACAAAATAATTAGTTTTAAATCGTCTTTAAATATGAATAAATTCAAAATACAGATTAACAATTTGGTCGTCTAGAAATCGGAATCCGATCATTAGGCTTCGTGCTGAATTCGTTATAATTTGTGATATTTAAGCATTTTTTAATATGGCCCTTCATTCAATGATATTTTTAACAAATAAAGTACAGTATTTATATATCATTATTGATTTTTAAAAATTAATATCAGCGAATTATTAACTTTCAAATTATCATCTTTAAATTTCTCAATTTTGAATTTATTAACTTTAAATTAACAAACTTATTCATTATACAGTAAATACAATACAGCATTTTTTTTTTTCAATACAGCATTTAATTTTCAATACAGTAGTAAATTCAATACAGCATTTTTTAATTCAATTTTTTTAATTAACATGTCAGATCTTCATATTTTAAAACGTTTAACATTTAGCATTTGAATAAAATTTTCCCTGTTATTATTATTATTATTATTATTATTATTATTATTATTATTATTATTATTATTATTATTATTAATATTATTATTATTATTTACTCTTCCGTGAATATATACTCACAAATTATTATCTCACTTATCTTACAATTATCGGTTTTTTGTGTCTGTTAGTGCCAAATTCATAATCTTTAGCTTTTTTATGGCTAATATGAAAATAAACCACACACTTTATTTGTGAACTTTAGACTTTTGGGAACTGAAGATTCTGACAAAGTTCTATAAACATCCATTTTTCTTTTCCTGTTCATTTTATTAATTAATTATTTTTTTATATTTAATAGTAATTCTTAAAGATTTTTATAATTTTTTATATATAATTTAATATATCTTATAGCATATAGCTATATAATATTATCAATGTTATAAAATTATTTAAATTCTCCGTATAGTTGGGTGTGATAGTAGAATATATTGTATGCATTATATTAACATTTGTATTTATTTAATATTTTTGTGCATAATAATATATAATATGGTATTATTTATTAATTAGGATTTGTGAGTTAAAGCAGTTGGTAAAATTTGAAAGCATTAGCTTCAATTTG
This sequence comes from Maratus speciosus, assembly GCA_963932465.1. NCBI lineage: Eukaryota > Metazoa > Arthropoda > Arachnida > Araneae > Salticidae > Maratus > Maratus speciosus. The sequence continues at coordinate 171,041,448 of OZ010795.1, read as the reverse complement.
GTTACTCTTATGACATTGGAATAGTTTTAAATTATCATACTAGATGGCAGCACCAAAATTTAATTTGCATTATGTCTGTAACCTCTATTAGAGTAATATTTTTTAATTTTCAACACTAGGTGGTACTAAATGCTGGTTATTGGCGATATTGTAAAATAATAGTTTTGTGATTTTTTACTTTAGTTGAGAAATTTAAAAGTGTTAATATGAATTTTAAATACTAATATTATAATTATTTTATATTTATTTTATATTAATTGCATTTATCATGACATTTCAAAATGGATTAACTGCAACCATTAGGATTTAATATCTGTGTTAACTTAACTGCAAAAATAACCTTAAACATATCGTGCTTTTGGATAACTTGTGCAGGAGAATATTTGGATTAAGTAACACTGGCATTATATTAGGTATGTTGTGTAATATTACTATTTTTCATTGCTATAAATTAAATATTTAAAAGGTTGTATTGCTTTTTCCTTTTCATGGCATTTAATATTTTTATGTTTTAATCTTTAAACTATTCTTTTGGTCATATTAGTCGTTTGAGTTCAGGAGAAAAAAAATTTCAGCTTTTAGCTTTTTTTCTCACAGAAAACTTCTATTTTGCTTATATAATTGAATTCTGTACTCTTGATAGCGAAATTCAATATATAAGCTTTTCAATTATTTTTATCGGTATCCATATTTTTCTTTTTTTCTTCCATATTAATTCTCGTAATATAGTACAAGGGACTATATTCTACACATAGCAGCTTGTATATTCTATGTTTTTAGTATCCATGTTAAGTGTGTTGGGGGAAACTGTATTATTGTCATTTCATTCATAATCACAATTTTTGATGGTGGTCGGTAATGTTTATTTAATGGTTATATATATATATATATATTAATTACAACTGGTAACATTAAATCGTGATATATTGTTGTCTAGTTGTTCTAACAGAGATTATTTAAGTAGATGCATTGCGATATTCTAATTATGAAAATTTTAAAATACTTTACACACATGCAGGGGCGTGCCTAGCGGAGGGGTGTTGGGGGTGTAACACCCCCCCACTTATTTGGAAGAGTTGGTAAAATTTAGAATAGTCGGAAAGTTAAGAACACATCCTGCAAAAAGTCCCCTCTCCCGTCGTGAGTATCATTTCAATTCTCTGTTGTCCGTCTTTAAGTGGGAAAAGAAAGAACTTCTCACGGAAGATTGTGTATGATTCTGTGCATGAGGGAGGGGTTGTCAGAGAGCGGAGGTGATAGATAGAGAGAGAGAATCGCGTTTCTGGGAATTTGAGACTTTCGTGAAAGGAAGGGAGAGGGGGCGTTGTTGCAATCTCTATTGTAAGTTTTCCCATGTAGCATCTTTAATTGCTTCCTTCTGCTATGGGCTGATTCTTAGAATTTGGTGACCTCTTGGCTCTGGATTTGGCGCTAGTTATTTGAGATTGCTGCATTTAAAAGATGAAGTCACGGATACAGAAGAAGAGCGATTTTCAATAGTTTTTTTTTTTGTCGCATGATGGCGGATAATTCAGTGAAAAGTCCATGCACACACTATGATCGCGTACACACACATTTCACAGAAAAAAATTAATTTATATCGCCATATAAAAATATTTCATCCGAATGAAAACATCAACCTCCAGAAAGGAAAACGGATTGCATGTACAATATGTAGATATTTCTGCATTTCTATTAGAGGCCTGCAGAGTCATATTCAAACAGATCCTCCAGATCTAAAATTCAGAGCTTCGTAAAAATGTTTCTGAAACATCAGTTTCATCACAAAATTTTACTGCGAATGTTAAGGCTTTTGCAGACCGGGTTCGGCACTACAGCGATAGTTTGATTGAGGAATGCGGTAAAATCCTAACTAGCAATTCTATGGAAAATGTCAATGTTTCTGAAAAGGAAGATACCTCGACTTTTCTAAGTTGTAATCCAGCCGGTCGTATTGGAAATAATTTAACCGAAAACCAGAAACTTTTTATCCTGTCTCGTGGACCTTATCAACCTCAGAGATCATTGTATCCTGTGAATCATGACAATAGATCCTAAGAAGCAGAATAAGTTTAGCTCCTGCTGGTATAAAGAATATCCATTTTTAGAATACACCCACCAACTGGATGCCGCATTTTGTTTTGCTTGTTCACTTCTCATGGCCCGGGGCCTGAAAACGCAGAAGAATCTTGGATCAGTGTTGGTATTCGTGTATGGCATAAGATGAAAGGCCGAGGAAAAAACCGTAAAGGCAAGTTAATGGCTCATTTTACGAGCAATGCTTATAGAACTGCAGTGCATAAATTAGATAATTTGGCCCAAAACAGTAAGCACGTTGACAACTTTCTATCTAGTCAACGTAGAGAGGCAGCAGCTAACGCGAAGCAAATTCGTCTAAGAAACAGAGATTATTAATATACTTCTAGACTGCACCAGATATCTAAGTCGTCAAGCACTTGCATTTCGGGTACGAGAAAGTGACAGCGGTAACTACATTCAGCTCATTAGATTAATGGCCAGGTGGATTACAACTTTAAAAAACTGGATTGATGATAATCAACTTCGCCCATACCATGCTAACTATCTTAGTAATAAGACGCAAAACGACTTTATTGGGGTTCTTGGATCATGTGTCCGTGAAAACATAGTTGCAAATGTCAAAAATTGTGGATTTTTTAGCGTTATGGCTGATAGCACACCCGATCTCTCTCATCTTAACCAGCTCTCAATTGTAATCTGATATGCGACCCCAAAGTTTCAGCCAGAAGAAAGTTTGTTAAAACTAAAAGATTATCTGGATAAAACAGGCGAAGGAATGGCTAAGCTTATTTCTGAAATTCTACAGTCAGTTGGAATATCGCTTTCCCAAGCTCGTGCACAGTCTTACGACACCACGTCATCTATGTCCGGCCGCATTTTAGGCTGTCAATCAAAACTTTCAAAAATAGTTGGTAGATCTATTTTATACATATCCTGCCTCGCGCATAATGTGAATTTATGTGTTGAACATGCGTGCGAAGAAAGCAATATAATAAAATTGTTCTACGACAGTATTCAGGATCTCTATAACTTCTTTTAACTGAGTACAAAGAGATTCGGCATACTGAGAGAGAAAATAGAAGTTCTTCAGAAGAGTCTTACCTTGAAATCTTTGTCGAAGACAAGATGGACTATGCGAGCGGATTCCGTCAGAGCTATTTTATCGTCCTATGATACCCTCATCCATACTCTGCAAATATTTCTGTAGACATGAAGGTTGACAAGGATGCTCAAGCTAAGACGGCAGGGTTAAGAAGCAAAATGATGTCATACGATTTCATTGTTTCTTTATTTGCAATGAAAACAATTATGTTTCAGACCAAATTAGCAACAGAGCAATTGCAACGTGAAGACCTGAACATTTTAGAGGAAACCGACATAATGCAGAAAACTTACGAAAGCATTCAGAAACTCCGGAATGATGACGCGGCAGCAATAATGAACATTATTAAGGAAGCTGACAACATCTGCGAGATACATGGAATAAATCAAGATTATGAGTTCAATTTGCGGCACAGGCGACGGAGGCCTCCATCGAAGATCGACGAAAATCCTGAAACTGCAGTTCTATTTACACGAGAGAATTATTTTAAAGCAGAAATTTTGAAGGTGGTAGATCGGCTTAGAACTGCATTTGGAGACATTCATAAGTTCTATTTGAGAAAGTTAAACCACTAGCCGGTCTCCTTCCATCTAGGTTCAAGTATAGCTCTACCGAGGACATTTGTAAACTATGCCAACTATTCCCTGATGATTTCAAAGATGTAGATAATTTGGAATATGAAATTGATCTCATGTCCTCAGAAATAGCTAGTTCTGAATCGGATACAATTGGCGCAGCAGCGCAAAAACTTGTGTGGAAGGCTCATTTGTATCCTAACCTTTCTTTGGCCTACAAGTTGGCCTTAATTAATCCAATAACTGTAGCAAGTAATGAAAGAAGTTTCAGCAGGTTAAAGGTTAGTAAAAAATTACTTGTGTACCACCATGTCGGAAGTGCGACTGGACGAACTAATGCTATTAACCTGGGAAACAGACATAACTGACATGTTGGATTTAGACAGTGTAGCTGAAAAATGGGCTATTCTGAAGGATAGCGGGTGATAATTTAAAAATGTAGAAGGGTAATTTTTAGTCTCTTATACTAATATATATCTTATTTTTAGCAAGCAAGATTTGTCTTTTTTATGTATTTTAAAATTTATACACTTACATTACACAACTGCATGCGGTTTTATTTATAGAAATATAAATTCCGAAGTACTTCAACATTCTTAAATTGTTACATTTGAGAACTGGTTAATGTACGGTACATCCGTACACATTTCCTTTTAAATCGTAAGCAGAATCCTAATTAATAACAGGATTCTCAACTCTACTTATATAGTAAAATAATTTTAAAAAAATTACACATATTGAATAACAGCATTTAATTTCGACTGTGGTTAAGGAGAATGCAGGTGAACACTTAAGACTTTTAGTGATTTTTATAAATTCACAGTATTGTAGAACAGTTGACTCCGTCGCTGAGGGGGGGGGGGGGGGGGCTATCACAAAGTCTTTCTCACCTCCGATCTTGCAGTCGGCCAAATTCAGTTCACACACCCCCCCCACTAAAACAGCCTTCGGCACGCCCCTGCACACATGCTCCATGGTTGCTTGACTAGTTAACTAATTTTAAATCTGTATGTTTGTGCAATTTTAATATAAATACGTACGTAACATAAATTTACGTGTTGAATTTTCAAATTATGTGTTAATAGGAAGCAGAATGCAATCCCAGGTGTTTTATCCATTGCGTCGAAGATATAAATTTTTAAAGTAATCAAAAGTTAATCACAAACTTTCTCAAAATAGTAATTATCGTGTTATTAGTTCACAAATGACTAAATTATAAATTAAATTTAAATTTAAATTCATAATTTGCTATTCATTTGTATTTGAAATGTAGGATAAAACTTTTAAATTATTCTAATGCTAATAATTATATATATATATATATATAATTATACTGTATATATATATATATATATATATATACAGTATTCATATAGCTTTATGCAATTTTCTTTTGAAAATGTGTTGTGCAAAATCAAAATAAAAACACCAATTTTATTATTATTTTTTAGATTTATCATTTAAATTTCTTTTAATAATATTACATTTTAATGATATTGTATTTTAACAATAATGTATATAAATAATAAGGTGAGCCGTAAGCCTCCATACAAATTGCTAAAGCGATGAATATTTATTTATTTATTTATTTATTCAGGAAGATGAACCGATTGAAAAGAGACGCCACTAACGAAGGAAGGAAGAATGGATTGACATTATTCTTTTTGGCTGGGAGTCAGGTTTAACCGTCATGTAGCGCGTACTTTCAATTCAACACACACAACGCAGGTAACCTATGACACCGTGTCAAATCAAAAAATTCAAAAGTACACATTCTATCTCCGATGCAAGCAAATCCGTGAGAAGAAAGACCGCAACAGATGAAGATACGTCAACACAGGTGCTAGCAACGATGTCTAGAAGTCAAAGAGAATAGTCCCGACTTCTCTTTGCCCAAATGGGAAGCAGACAAAACAGTGTCGTACATTTTTCGTGATAACAAGCTGCATCCTTAGAAACTGTAAACGTTGTAATATCTTAGACCGCTTATATTAGTCATCCCTTTGACTCTTTGTATGGAGACATTTAGTATTAAATTGTTTCCAAATCTGCCGGCAGATGACAGCACTATCCAACTCTAATATGTTAATTTTGAATTTATGAGAGAACAGTTGTACAAAATGAGCAGCTGCATTTGAAAATGGGATTATGCTCGAGTAGTGTACTCTAGAAGAGCAGCTAAGTGGTGTGCTTCTTGCACGCAAAAGGACTTCCACAAAGGTTTTTCACAATGGAACGCTTGCTGTCTGCGGTGAAAATTCTTTGTCCCGTCAACGCCCTCTTCTATTGCGCACTACTCGAGCCCTGCCGCCCTTTTCAAGTGCAGCTGCTCATTTTGTACAATTGTTGTCTAATAAATTCGAAATTAACATCTTACTATTGGAAAATGCTGCCACCTATTGGCATATTTGAAAACAATTTACTACTAATTTCCGACATCTCATATGTTCTTAACCCACTTACTGACTTTCCCTCTTATTTCAATACTCTATAAAGATTAATAGTTATTTTAAAACTTTTTAAACATTAATTTTAATAAGTTTACAATAATGTTTTTAATAAATTTTAAAATAATCATACTTTCATAATAAATTGTAAAATATAATTTCAAATTTATTTTTAAATTTTGTATTCTATGGATATATAAATGTTTCATTATTACACAATCCAGAACTTCAAAATTTTTATAGAGATTAAATTTTTAAAGCACTGTGCTTTTTCTAAAATTCCATAAATTGTCTTCTTTTTACCCGTATTAAACTATTGTAAACTACAACTGCTTACTTTAAAATGATAGATATTCGTACTTTCCTGTGTAAACGACGACAACAATAATTAGATCTATTACAAAATTTTAATTATGAAATATCTCAAGTGTTTTACCTTCGCGACGTGTGGATATCTGGCTATTTCACCAATTTGAAATTTGGATGGTTCGTGTAATTTGCATATAAACAGGTCACGTGATAAATTTTCAAATTATGCTTGTACGACAAGCTGAATGTAATCCCAGATGCTTTAAACATTTTTTTGCAATTCGTTAAGTCTGTTATTAACATTTGGTTAGTTTAAAACTGTGCAAAAGATTAATTACTTTTAAATGTATCTTCATATTTCCTTTTAAATTTGTCATGGAAATTGTTTATATATAACACTTAAACTGATATACCCCACCAAAGTTGAATAATTTATTTATTGCATTGAAATATTTATAAATATAGGGCAAAAATATTTAATCCCGTAAATATTAATTGATGTTTAACTATGCGTGTTTTTTCCAAATCGTACTCAATAAATAAGAAATTGAATAGCATTTAAAAGTCTACTTATAATAATGAAATTTTCTTCGAAAATCACTTTTTTTTTCATTGAAGTATGTACTGATGGTTAAAAGTATCAATAAAATGCTCAATATAAGTTTAAAATATTTTAATTATAACCAAATGTTGTTTGATAATTTAATATTGTTACTATGAAAAATGAAAAAAAAGTATTTTTTTTAAATTTACTTTTTATATCATATTGGATTTTAAGAATTTAACAGGACTAAATATTGATAATTATTTTCCTGGTAAAAAAATATCTCTGCGCGAAAACTTATATTCTACACTACAGTTGTTTGTCTAATCCATTGTTTCAAACACATTTATTTCAACTCCTGATATTTCTATATTTTGATAGTAATCTAAACTGCTCGTATACCTATGAGAAAATTTTATTTATTTATCTTTTGGTTAATTCGTCATATAATAAAGCCTTCTAAAATGTAATTCTTGACTTTGAGAATATTAAATGTTAAATAAATTAATTTTTCTCGTCTATAAAATTATTTTTAATGTGAACACATGAAAGAAAATGTATAGTGCCATAATATTATACCGCAAGCTAAAGTGACTGACATAAATTTATTTGTAATATGCTTTGAAATGCTAAATTTAAATTTCCTTTATTAGCTCCCCGAAATTTCAAAATATATTTGATGCCTTGGTAAATTTTATATTCGGATACACACAAAAAAAGTTCAAGACACAATGCTAAGTAGTTTAGGGACTACAGGTTTATTGTTTGAAACAGATAACGTTAGGTTAATTTTTAATTGTTGCAGTACACATTGTGTTGCAGGTAGTTTTGAAACAAAAAAAAATATTTGCGAAACGGGCTGACAAATGGAATTTGTATATTTTAAGCGTCTAGAAATCCATTTCTATTAAACATTTCTTATATTATAATAAATACTTCTTGGGAATTTATATATATATGAAGGATCCAAATTTTTAGGTATCGTTTATATAACTTATGACATGTAAATTAAGTAAACCTCTGGTATGTAATTTTCAAATTGAAATCGTTTATTAACAGAGAAACTCTTCATTTTCGATGCAATAGTTAATTTTTAAGAAAAAATGTCAAGAGCTCAACAATCGCTCTTCGAATTCGAAATAACCTTCAAAGAAGATAGGATCTTCTCAATAAAGATAATTAACCGTCAGCATGACATCAATATTTCTTTCTTAGTTATCTTGCAGAACGAAATTAGAATTTTAAATTGCATATTTGTATAAAATTCGATCATTAAATATTTTAATTTGGTAATGGCTCTTTTATTTGACCACATTTTATGCCTTTGAATTTATTACTTAAAATGCTTTGATGCTTTTTTTAAACAAATATATTTTGAATATTTAACATTAATCCCTTGACAGTATTTAAAATGTCATTAAAAACTTATTAGCAAATTCAATTAACTTATGTATTTGCAATGATAAAATTTATAAAGCTATCCAAAATAAAAGAATAATTCATTGATCAGAGTAAAAATAATTTTGGAAATATAATTTGTTTTGCAATTATGACTGTTTTGTTCTCTTGACTATGAAATACATGTATTGGATAATTCCAGTTCAGAAAAAATTATCTGCTTATATGTCAGACACAATGATAGGAAAAAAAACTGCTTCATATTTCTATCTAACTGTACCAAAAACTACTTTACAGAAACCAAAGTTAACTAACAGTACACAACTACGTGTTTTATCCAGTAGCGAATATAGACTACATTTTAAAAATTGTCGCTACTTGATTGCATTAAAATTTTGTCAAATGATTTGATCTACACTTGAAATGAAGGACATGGGATTAATACAATGTCTATATCGTGTTTATCAGATTATAATCAAATAAATGCGATAAAACAAGCTCAATAAAAAAATTAAGAAAGATAACATAAAAAATAAATGTTTTCCTTATCTCTGAAATGTTATTTTAAACAAAAACTACACGTTACATGCAAACCAAATGAACTCAATAATATTAAATATAATAATGAATCTGTAATTAAATCAACCAAAAACAGGGAGAGAGAGAGAGAAATGAGGTATTAAAACATGTCCACAAATCAATTACCAAGTATGCAACCGTTTCTAACAAGATAATTAAGTATTTTAAGCTGGATTGTACTTGGATTTTTGGAAGTTTCAAATTATTTTGTACGGTAATTTCAAATTACTTTTTACAGTATTATCTCCAAGTATTGAAATAAATTTTAAAAACTACCCATATTATTTTAAATTATTTATATAGTACGTTGTGAATTGTTGGGAAAGTATCCGTTTACGTTTTCTGTTAACCGTGAAGTTTAACCCATAAATTAATATGAAAAGGAAATGAAATTTAACCCATAAATTATTAAGAAAATTAAGTGAAACTTAACGTATATAAATTATTATGAAAATTAAATAAATCAATTTCCTGTAATAAAAACATTTAAAATTTTTAATTTTGCTTAAAAATATTTATAAAACTTTTGAATTCTTGGCATAAGAAGTACGCAGTATTTTCCTGTTGGCATTGTATTCTAAATTAAATCTAATTAATAAATTTTAAATATGTGAAAATTGCAAAACAAAGGTGTAGAAAGAAGTACAACTTAAATACAAAAGTAATTTACATTAAAAACTAATATAAAAGTTTCTCAAAATGGAATGCCACAATGCTAATTTTTTCTGATTGTAATATCTGTTTCTAGACAAATAAGTGTTGTAGAACTATCACAGTTGTTTATCTTTTAAAATGTAATTATTTTGCGAAAATACAATTTTTTTCTGGACATAAGCAAACTATTTGTCCATTCATTTAAAATAATTTTAATTTATTTTACCTCATGTTTTTTTACTATTAAAAGAGGGAAGGATTATTAAAAAAATTAACACATTATGAAACACGAATTAAAAGAATGAAGATAAGGCAGCGAAACAATAATACTCTTTTTGTTTGTAAAGTTTTCCTTTGTCTGCATAAACTCCTTTGTTATAAACAATAATCTCATCAATAGAGGGAAGCAATGAACTTACAAAAAACTAAATGTTTACTTTATAATGCTCCATGTGAACTGTATGAGAGCAAATACTATTCATATGTATCGATTTTCACGAACAATCGAGTGAAGCAAAGAATATATATACTATATAAATCTGACGAATAATGATGTATTATCTAAAAGTTTTTTTAATAATACAAACCTAATATCTCTATTCTAAAAAAAGGTAACTAACGCTCTAACCGCCGCCACCGGTTTTGAATTTTTTGTAACCGGAGGTTTTTCTTCATTAATATTAAGCAAAATATTGCATACAAAAATATGAAAATCGGTAGTATTATAGAGAAATGTTTGATAAACACGCTGATGCAGACAGTTTTCAAATCGAAGAATTATTTAAAGAGATATTTAATGCTAAAGATGGACAAAATCGTTCCATTAAAAAAGTTTTATAGGAGCAAAAACTATAAATGGGAATTTAATCATTTTTAGATCATTTTATGCGTCAGAATTTCCCGGTGTGCAGACTGCATTTAGTTTTTTAATTTGACTCATTTTTGAGGTTATTTTTCTATTTTAAATTCAAATTTTCAGAATTTCGAGAGATATTTTTTTACATAGTTTAGAAAATGGTATTAATTTAAACTGTTGCCAACCGTTATAAACAGCGCAAGCAATAATGTTTGCTTCAAATTAAAAATTTATTTCACACGTGACTATCATAAACAGAAAATATAAAAAGCAGGAACTCATTGAAAATTACGTCATAAAAACTATATTTACACGTGAATTTTAAAAGAGAAATAATATTGTAAAATAATAAATTCCTTAACATGCGTTAGAAGTCTTAAATAGGAGAAATTACGTCACATTACACTTATGACGTAAAATGAACAAAAGATAACATTGTAAAACAGTTTAAATTTAAAAATTGCGCGAGAAATTTCTTCGATATTTTAAGATGATCTTTCCAACTATTTTTATTAGGACAGCGCAAATAATATTTCATATCTAACAAATGTATTTTAACGTGAATATTAAAAAGAGAAAGAAAAGTTTGGTGAAAATTACGTCAGATTAAAAACAATACATTTAAAGTGTCTTATTTAAAAAAAACTTTCTTTTCGCTTTGCTAAAAATACAGAGAGACAAAGACTCTGTTTATTTAATTCATTTTATATTAGGTTATTTTGAAATGGTTAACTGATTTTATTTAATCACAGGCGGAAACAGCCGTTGTATCTTTTAACAGCAGTTGATTTGACCTTAAAATTCCCCCAATCAAAGATAAATGAATAGAACCCCGTTTATATGGAGATCGAAACTGTTTTTTAACTTATAATTCAATCTTCCGAAATATTTTTAAAGCCGATCAAATTAGCGCGCTGCGGTGTCTGAACGAGTGTTGGTGAGCGTAGCTCGTTGGGGCAGCGCCCCCTAGTAATTATTGAAGAAACAACAATAAAATAATGATAATTTTTTAAAATAACAGTAATAATATTTCACGATAACATAAAAAGCATTATTTTAGATTAAAAAAATATGTGCATAAAATGTATATGAATGAAATAAGAGTATTTCTTAATTTATTGGATTCCTCCTAATTTGGAATTGAATGTTATCCATTCTGTTAGTATTCATTTTGTGTCTTTCACTGTTTTATTTTACTTTATAGGTATTAGAATCAAAACTTCTTTTTTTTTTCACGTGGCCATTTACACAAGACATTGATTAGTATGACTCATTTAAATATAGTATTTTATTTTTATTATTATTTAAATTTCTTGTTTTTTATGGTTTATGACATTAGAATTATAATGAGAATGCCATTGGATTTTCAATTTTTAAATATGATAATTAAAAAGCAAATTTCAAAATTCTCAATTATTCAAGAAATAATTGTATATGAATAATTAACGAAAACATAGAACATCGAAAATCTCTGATAAAGTATAATTAATAATTTAATAAGAATCTAATAAAGAAAAGCAATTCACGAAGAAAAGATAAATTAATTACGCATGTGAAATATGTTAAATGAAAGCAATAGCATACAAGTCAACAGATTTACGCAGTATTAGTTTGGCAATACATTTATGATTTTTTATTTACATGATTTATATCCGGGTATGGTATTTAATTTTTAAACCGGTAAATTATCAAGAAGTAACTTATAGAAATAAATATTCGGAAAAAAATTCTTACAACATAAAGAAGTAACTTAACATTTATAGTATGAAAATTTAAGAAAAAATCCCCGGCAAAGAATGATTGATGACCTAAATAGCTTTCTTTCTAGAAGAAGTAGTGCAATTATTGAAAAAAAGATAAACTAAGAATGTGAAGTCTGTGAAATATATTTAAAGAAGACAGTAGTCGTAGAATACATGTCGGGAGATTTCCCAGGATTTTTTTATCTATATTTTTTTCAATACATATATATATATATATTACCATTAATTAAACATAACCTGCCACCGTCAATTATTATATATATATATATATATATATATATATTTGTAACTTATATATAGGCAAATACTTCATCTATAAATTATCAAAAGGAATTAAAAAAAAAATGTGTACTTTATAAAACATTTACGGAAATTAAAAAAATCTTGATAAATGTAATTATTTATTTATCGGGTTCTAGGAAACCGTATTTGCTTTTCCTTATAGCAATATCTCACTCTTTTTCAAATGTCCTTCTCCAAATACTTGGATATGTCAGTGTTAAAAAAAGAACTAAATAAATAAATAAATAAAAATAAATAGCTGTTTTTTGGGGGGTGGGGGTGGGGGGGTGGGGTGTGTGTGTGTGTGGGGGGGGTCTTTTACGTAATTTTAAACATCGTTTAAATAATATATCCCAGTAATTGAATTTTTTCAATTCTAAATGGGATATCAATTTGAAAAATATTTTGTAAGATATTTATAAGAATATTTTATTTACAGTATATGGAAATAACTTTTCATAATTTGCAGTATTAGTTTAAATATTTATATAAAAGGTGGTCTGTTTGGAAAAGTTTTCCGTTAACATACCCTTTCCGCACTATAATTTAACCTGAAAATTACAATGATGAAAAAATAAATTATTTAAATTTGTTCTGTATGTTTAAATATACTGAAAACTTTGAAATGTTTGGAAATGAAAAGAATATATATTTCCAGGTTATCATTAAAATATATTTGTTGGGGAAAACTTTTGGTTAACGTTCCATTTAGCATTGTAATTTCACCTGAAAACTGTTAATAAAAATCAAATCAAATATTTAAAATTTTTTCTTTATGTTTAAAAGATTAAAAGTTTTGAAATGCTGGGAAATGGAAAAAGGCATATTCTCCGGTTATCATTAAAATCATATTAAAAAAATAATATAATCTAAATAAATGAAACAGCAATATGTAGAACGATATGTAATAGAAATGTAATGATAATTTGCAAAAAAAAAAAAAAAAAAAAAAAAAAAAAGAGGGTAAGTGTGATCGCAAATAGCACAGAGGGTTTCGTTTTATATTCCTTTCAAAACACTTTATTCATTTGCAAAATCTGTTAGTTCCACATTTCGCAGAAGGGGAGCGCACTCTATTCTAAACAAACCTCTATCCGAACGAAACTAAGTTTCACAAACTATCCGTAGATATATTGGTCGAGGGGATCGGACCCATAGCATCCGAGACAGGTATGCGCCCCCTGGCGAGAAAAATTGGAGCTAAAATATGTACGGCTATGGTGCATAATATGAAAGAATGATTAAAGGAGTGTCGGCAAAAGTTAGAAAAGTGCACCTCGGGTGAAAAGTGTGGAGGTTAGAAAAAGTGCTAAAAATACCGAAGTTAGAGCCCGGAGGGGTAAATAACTTAAGACTTTTTCAAAATTTTATGATATGTCTTTTGATGTGAGGTGTTCAGCTATAAGTATCCAAAATTTCAAGTTTTCAAATTAATTAGGAGCTCAGGCGGAAACAACCGTTGTATCTTTTAACAGCAGTTGATTTGACCTAAAAATTCCCCAATCAAAGATAGATGAATAGAAACCCGCTTATATGGAGATCGCCACTGTTTTTTAACTTATAATTCAATCTTCCGAAATATTTTTAAAGCCGATCAAATTAGCGCGCTTTTAGAGTCTGCGGTGTCTGAACGAGTGTTGGTGAGCGTAGCCTGTTGGGGCATCGCCCCCTAGTAATTATTGAAGAAACAACAATAAAATAATGATAAATTTTTAAAATAACAGGAATAATATTTCACGATAACATAAAAAGCATTATTTTAGATTAAAAAAATATGTGCATAAAATATATATGAATGAAATAAGAGTATTTCTTAATTTATTGGATTCCTCCTAATTTGGAATTGAATGTTATCCATTCTGCTGGTATTCATTTTGTGTCTTTCACTGTTTCATTTTACTTTATAGGTATTAGAATCAAAACTTCCTTTTTTTCACGTGGCCATTTACACAAGACATTGATTAGTATAACTCATTTAAATTAGTATTTTATTTTTATAATTATTTAAATTTCTTGTTTTTTATGGTTTATGACATTAGAATTATAATGAGAATGCCATTGGATTTTCAATTTTTAAATATGATAATTAAAAAGCAAATTTCAAAATTCGCAATTATTCAAGAAATAATTGTATATGAATAATTAACGAAAACATAGAACATCGAAAATCTCTGACAAATTATAATTAATAATTTAATAACGTTTTTTTCTAACAAAGAAAAGCAATTCACGAAGAAAAGATAAATTAATTACGCATGTGAAATATGTTAAATGAAAGCAATAGCATACAAGTCAACAGATTTACGCAGTATTAGTTTGGCAATACATTTATGATTTTTTATTTGCATGATTTATATCCGGGCATAGTATTTATTTTTTTAACCGGTAAATTATCAAGAAGTAACTTATAGAAATAAATATTCGGAAAAAAATTCTTACAACATAAAGAAGTAACTTAACATTTATAGTATGAAACTTTAAAAAAAAAATCTCCGGCAAAGAATGATTGATGACCTAAATAGCTTTCTTTCTAGAAGAAGTAGAGTAATTATTGAAAAAAAGATAAACAAAGAATGTGAAGTCTGTGAAATATGTTTAAAGAAGACAGTAGTCGTAGAATAGATGTCGGAAGATTTCCCAGGATTTTTTTATCTATATTTTTTTCAATACATATATATATATATATATTTGTAACTTATATATAGGCAAATACTTCATCTATAAATTATCAAAAGGAATTTAAAAAAAAAATGTACTTTATGAAACATTCACGGAAATTAAAAAAATCTTGATAAATGTAATTATTTATTTATCGGGTTCTAGGAAACCGTATTTGCTTTTCCTTATAGCAATATCTCACTCTTTTTCAAATGTCCTTCTCCAAATACTTGGATATGTCAGTGTTAAAAAAAGAACTAAATAAATAAATTAATAAAAATAAATAGCTGTTCTTTTTTTTTTTGGGGGGGGGGGGGTGTGGGGTGTATGTGTGTGTGGGGGGGGGGTCTTTTACGTAATTTTAAACATTGTTTAAATAATATATCCCAGTAATTGAATTTTTTGAATTCTAAATGGGATATCAATTTGAAAAATATTTTGTAAGATATTTATAAGAATATTTTATTTACAGTATATGGAAATAATTTTTCATAATTTGCAGTATTAGTTTAAATATTTATATAAAAGGTGGTCTGTTTGGAAAAGTTTTCCGTTAACATACCCTTTCCGCACTATAATTTAACCTGAAAATTACAATGATGAAAAAATAAATTATTTAAATTTGTTTTGTATGTTTAAAAATATTGAAAACTTTGAAATGTTTGGAAATGAAAAAATATATATTTCCAGGTTATCATTAAAATATATTTGTTGGGGAAAACTTTTGGTTAACGTTCCATTTAGCATTGTAATTTCACCTGAAAACTGTTAATAAAAATCAAATCAAATCCTTTAAATTTTTTCGTTATGTTTAAAAGATTAAAAGTTTTGAAATGCTGGGAAATGGAAAAAGGTATATTTTCCGGTTATCATTAAAATCCTATTAAAAAAATAATATAATCTAAATAAATGAAATAGCAATATGTAGAAAGAAATGTAATAGAAATGTAGTGATAATTTACAAAAAAAAAAAAAAAAAAAAAAAAAAAAAAAAAAAAAAAAAAAAAAAAGGGGGGGGGGTAAGTGTGATCACAAATAGCACAGAGGGTTTCGTTTTATATTCCTTTCAAAACACTTTATTCATTTGCAAAATCTGTTAGTTCCACATTTCGCAGCTGGGGAGCGCACTCTATTGTAAACAAACCTCTATCCGAACGAAACTCCGTTTCACAAACTATCCGTAGATATATTGGTCGAGGGGATCGGACCCATAGCACCCGAGACAGGTATGCGCCCCCTGGCGGGAAAAAATGGAGCTAAAATATGTACGGCTATGGTGCATAATATGAAAGAGTAATTAAAGGAGAGTCAGCAAAAGTTAGAAAAGTGCACCTCGGGTGAAAAGTGTGGAGGTTAGAAAAATTGCTAAAAATAGCGAAGTTAGAGCCCGGAGCTGTAAATAATATAAGACTTTTTCAAAATTTTATGATATGTCTTTTGATGTGAGGTGTTCAGCTATAAGTATCCAAAATTTCAAGTTTTCAAATTAATTAGGAGCTCAGTTAAAAAAAAAAAAAACTTAAAATACACAAGTTAGAGCCCAGAGGGGGTAAATATACGACTTTTTCAAAATTTTATGATTTGTCGTTCCGTGTGAGGTGTTCAGCTATAAGAATCTAAAATTTGAAGTCTTCATCTTAATTAGGGGTTTAGTTAGAGGGAAAAGCTTAAAATACACAAATTACAGACCAAGGGGGTAAATACAGTCAGTACCGGATATATGGTCACCCGCTTATAAGGTCACCCAGCTTATAAGTTCACTTTTCGTAAGTCCAGACTGACTGAATAGGTATTACGTGTTAAAATACATCGCCTATAGGGTCAGTTTATAATGGCTATTATTGGATATATGGTCATATGGTCATTTTTTGTCTCCATTTTTATTGCAAAATATCTTATAGTTTTATGCCTTTTCCTTCCCTTTTTTAGGGTGTAAAGTGCCGAATAGACGCATCATTCGCGTTCAAGTATCTGCAACTGTCGGCCTCTTTGTATTGATCACGCAGTGCTTTTCATTTTTAATAGATTTAGAAAGAAGTGGGTGGACATCCTGAAGGAGGAACTTCTTTCTTTCTAGTCAGTGTTCTCCTTTTTCCATCCTTGAATCTCCCGTATGTTTGCTAAAATCCACAAGTATGAACTTCCGTATGGTAAAGAAAGGCCAGTTGACATTTTTATAGCTTTAGAATGAGAGGGAGACATTTTCCTTTTATAACGGATCCTTAGAGATCACGGTAATATTACATATCGCGTGACTAGATGCACGTCGACACTCGGGGGGGGGGGGGGGCATGGGATCTCCGCTTTCCGGCTGCAGCCTATAAGAGAAACATTTTCCTTTCGGTAACAGTTTCCAAAGCTCTGGAGATTTCTTTCTCAACTGCCACATTAGATATCGATTCTTTGAAAATATGCGATCACCCCTTGCGACCAAATGAAAATTGTTCTCTGTGCAGAGAAATGTTAAGTCACACATTTTTAGTTTTTTGTATTTTTCATTACTTGTCGCTGCGTGTAAAGTCTTCATTCATTTGTTAATTGTAATTTGTGACTTCAAGTTTGACAATTGCGGAAAAACAAATTGGTAGAAAACTTTGAAAAATCGAATGTATCGAAAGCAGCTTTCGCGAACACTGGTGGAATAGAGAGAGTGAAACTGAATAATGTCCTAGAGTTCAAATCTTGTTAAACAGAAGATGGGGTAAACCCAAAGAGAAAGCGAGAACATGTTTCAAAAATTGAGAATGTTGAGAAAGATCTTTTCACTTGGATGTGCCAGATTGAAGAATGTTCCAATACATGGATTATCGTAAAAGAAAAATCTCTGAAAATTGCTGCATAACTAGGAAAACCGAATTTTACTGACAAAGAATCGAAGGAATGTTAAGTAACATTCTCAATAGGTACAGACATTGTGATGTTTTTAACTTTGATAAAATTTGGCTGTTTTTTTTCCTCATGTTTTGCCAGATAAAACTGTTACTTTTAAGAACGAAAAATGAAGTGGTGGGCAGGTAAGCAAAAAAAAAAAAAAAAGGTTGGCCGTTTTATTAGCAGCTAATATGGATGGATGGCTCAGAGAAATTGACTCCATTAGTTATTGGTAAATTTCTCAAACCTCGTGGTTTGAAAAACTGCAAATATTTGCATGTATCTTACGATGAAAACCGAAATGCCTGGATGATAATAAAAAAGTGGGAAAAAGAAATTCGGCTTTTAAATGAAATTTGCACAGACAAGTGACTATAACCACTGACAGCTGTACTGCCCATTGCATGATTCCCAATTAAAATCCTATTGAACTTGTTCTCTTGCCTCCAAACTAAACGAGTATGGCACAAAAATTAGATCAAGGGATTTTTAAAAATATTAAGATAAATTATCGAAATCTGCTTCTAAAGGCGTCATTGCTGCCATTGAACAAAAAAAAGAAGTTTTGTGTCACTGTGTTAGATGCCATATGTTACGTAGACAACAGTTGGAATATGGTAACTAATGAAAATTGTTTTGACATCCTTGGCTTCCAGAATGTTAAGGATTATCGTTCGAAGACAACGACAATGAGGATGATGTGTTCTTATTTGAAGTTGCACAAGAACTACGGAATGAGATTTGCACAATACATGACGAATTGACATATGCAGTTATTGATAATGATATCGCTAGTAATGGACTTTATGCACGAGTGGCAATAGTCACGCCTTTGCAGGTATGTACTTTCCTAAAAAGACTGCTTATTGGACGAAGAGGAAACAGTGTTAAAATGTTCTTCACCACTATTGGTGTTTTATTTCTAGATATCCGCAGCTGACATGACATTGGTAAAGTCCATGGTGAAGCTTCTATACTGGAAACCGCTCGGAAATTTTAAATATAAACATTGATGTAAATGATGATAATGACAGTGAATTCGAAGCTGAATTGACAACGCGAGCAGAAGTTCTCAAAGCACTGTCATTCAAATATTTTTTTCACATTCAAATATTTTTTTAACCAATCCCAAAGGCACTGAGGAACATTTTAAAACTGTTCGTGAATAAGAAGAAGTAGTTTTAACAACTACCATAAAAAATAAACAAACCTGCATAAAATATTATTTTTACTACTACGATTATACACTCCATTTCGAAATTTTAAGTGTAAAGCAATTCTTGTTTATACATCTTGTTTTATAAATTATATGTTTATAGCTTCTTTGTACATTATTGTATTAATATAAGTAACTTATTAATAATATTTTATTGTCTAACATAAAATTCCTGCTTACACCGCATATAAGGTCACCCCGCTTATAAGGTCATATTTTTCAGGACCGCATGGGTGACCATATAACCGATACTGACTGTATAACGTTTTTTTCAAAATTTTATGATTTGTCGTTTGATGTGAGGTGTTCAGCTATAAGAATACAAAATTTCAAGTCTCCATCATATATAGTTTCTGAGAACGGGTTCTGTGACAGACAGACAGACAGACAGAGGAGTGAGAAGAATAGCGTTTCATCAGATGAACGAAACCCTGAAAAGAAGAAGAATTTGTCAAAAAAATGCTGTAATGGTTTAATTGTCTGATTGTATTGTTTGTCCCTGATAAATATTAGAATTATTCTAATGCTGTTTATCTCCTAAAGTATAATTGTGTTCATTTATTACACATTTTTCATGAACGTAAACACACCCTTTGTTTATTCATTTAAAATAATTTAAATTATATTTTTTTCTCACCCGTTTTTTCAATAAACAAAGGATTTTTTTCTATTATCAGAGGAAATGCTGCTATGAAACGAAAATCCATAAACCAGTTTTTATTTGCAGACCTGTTTATGAAACATAATTAAAAAACAAAACAAAACAAAACAAGTAAGTTTTATTTGCGGAAGATAAGGACAAGGGGAAAAAATAATATTCTCTTTGTCTGTAAAATGTTATTTCCTTTGTCTTTGTAATCTGTCTTTTTCCTAAATAATAAAATTCGCAAAACAGTGGAGCAATGAACTTAAAATTAAAGCCTTTGAAAATAACTGTTGAACATACTAAATGTTCTTTTTAAAAAATATATTTTTTATTTTTATTTTATTGAAAACTAAAAATCATAATTATGCTCTTACCATTAGTTTGGACACAAGAAGATAAAAACAAATTATTTTAATAAAAAATGCCTTTTTTTTTTCTTTTCTGTACAAAATAAATGTTTGTTTTTGCAGTGCATATGTATTTTAACAGCAAATTTTATTTTTGTAAAAAAAAAAAATAATAATAATTTTTCGATATTTGTCACTAGTTTACAGGCTTGTAGACCATACTTTTCAGACTAGTTGGCAAAAATTTGTGCCATATCATATTAATGCACGACACATATATATTAAAATAATGAGTTAAAAATGACTATAATATAAACAAGATTTTTAATGAGATGATATTCAGCTGCAATTGTTGTCATAAATGATCTTTAAAACATGAATAAAAGCCCTGTGCATTGAAAACACTATTTACAAATATTCTACTTATGTTTATAGTTTCTGGTCGCCACTAACAAACTTGGCACTCACGTGAACAAAACAAAGATATTTTGCCGCTAATTTGTAATTACACAATGGAAACAATTATCTGATATGAATGTTCCAGGTTTCAAATGTAATTTTATTTTGCCATATGTTCAGTTGACTAATAAATTTCTAAGTCAATACAGAATGTGGTCAGAATTTAAAATTTCACTGTGATAAATGTGCATCCTTTTCCGAGTATGTTATTGAAAGTATACTCAGATTTGCACTTCTAGAAAACAATCGCAAAATGAGAAAAAAAAATCCGCATGCGAAACGCAATGTTATCTTATTGTTAATTATTTATAACTGAATGAGCTGTTTAGTTATTTGAACATTGGTCATGTCTAAACAATGCATTTGGGTCGAGAAATCCACTATTTTTCAATTATAGCAATATATACGAAACTCACATATCTATGAGTACTATTTTTCTTCATATAATGAACAATTGGCATTTCTATTCAATTTTTGTATAGAATGTACTCGAAATTGAGCTTAAGGAGCAAAAAGAAGCATATTAAATTTGTTCTATTTTCAATTTTTCAGTGAAAACAAACTATAGTATTTTAATTTAGATTTTTTCTTTTCAAAATTTAATTTATATCTGGTTTAGATCCGAACAACTAAACGATATATCTATATATGTATGCTATTTTTCTGTCTGTCCAATTTTGTTT
This sequence comes from Maratus speciosus, assembly GCA_963932465.1. Lineage (NCBI taxonomy): Eukaryota > Metazoa > Arthropoda > Arachnida > Araneae > Salticidae > Maratus > Maratus speciosus. The sequence continues at coordinate 171,020,019 of OZ010795.1, read as the reverse complement.
TATAAAATACACTCATTAATGTTAAAATTGTTGTATTAAATCAAATGGAAAATTATAATTATACAGTTGACGAGTTTCCATTATATAACCTAATGCGGATGCGGGTTTATTTAATTTTAAATGAGCTCTTTCGCGGTGACCCATAAAATAAATAAAAGAAAGTTATTTTATTATGTTGTTCTTATAAATCCAATGTATATTGTTTTCATGTTCGACTTCAAAAATAATCAACAATAGTGCAAATAAAACCATTCCTTTTAGGAACATTATTTTTAGAACTATCTGGATAAATGCCATTCACTTAATTCACAAAACCATTTTATTTTGCCATTTAATTTAGAATTTAATTTACCCTTTAATTTACCATTTACAAAATTTAGATAAACATAAGTAAAAATGTTGCTCCACAAAATGTAGATGCGTAACTCTGGTCTTTATACGCCAAAGGTAATTTCTCTAGCTACTAAACTTAAATTCCTATTTACTACACAATACCAAGTTAATTTGATTTTTTTGTAAATAATATTTTGGAGAATAGCAACGGCAGTATGGATATACGATGACAATATAATTATATAAGATAATACCGGCAATATCAATTACTAAAAGGGATTAAAGAATTGTGAAATAGGTACTGATTATTTCACGACATATTGTGCTTTACAGGTGGCTGATAAAAATTTTGTCTTTCATTAGTAGGGCCATATTGTATCAACCATAATATTCCTGAATTTGCATCAAACACCCAAAAGAGTCTTTTTATTATAAACCTAAGAATAATTTCTGTCATAAATAAGATATTTCAAAAAGGTCATTGTGACTTCTCATTTTTGTGTGTGCTAGCAAGATCAGTGCTCACTCAAAATTGGGGATTACTGGGACTTAGAAAATAAAAGATCTCACCTAGCATATAAATAGAACTGCAATATGAATTCTCCACATTTACTTCGCGGTTCATTTAGGTAGTAACATAACCAAAAGCGACGTAAGGTCTTAGCTAGAAATTCCCAGTATGTAAATACTTAAACATTATAAATATATTTTTTTAAATACCGCGTTGTGATTCTTTAGCCTATTTCAAACGTCAAACGGTGCGTTAGTAAAATAAAATTCAGTAATAAATATAAATTACACCCACCAAATTAAAACCTAGCTAAATGTAACCTTAAATAATACAGTTAAAAGATGCATAATGAAAGTAAATACAAAGAATTTCGAGAAATAAAACAGTTTCTTCGGAACATTATTTTGGGAAAACTAAATCTGGTTACTAGCATTTTGACCCCTCATATCACCTCCAAGATAGTTTTTAGAAGAAAGTCGCAGCAAAATTTTTGATTTTCAATAAGCAGGTAAAATGAAAGTGGTTGTGCACTTTTAGATACTTTCTAAATGCTAACATCAATAAATTGGCAATAGTAAATTTAAACCCATTTACTAACATATTTCTACATGCAGATGTTAGAAAACAATATTGTAGAAAAATATTAGTATATGGAATGACATTATTTTATTAAGACGCTAGAGCCGAAAAGAAAAAGCATTGGCTGTTTATCGATTTTGTATCGATAAATAAAGAAACATAACATAAATGAAACACTAAAATTGACACAGCCACAACGTAGCTCAAATTAAGATCAGTAGATCTAAATTTTCGTATATGCATACACTTCTTTTAGTATAAGTCCGATAATGCGATAAGATTACCTTGCTTCTTCATTTGTAACAAAAACCACAACAAAAGTGTAGTTATTTTATACCGCTTCTAAAAGTCGTCCATTTCCCGTTTGGGATAACTACTAAATATATACAGTTTTACTTCATTATATATAATTAAGAAAATCACATCAGAAGTGGCCAAGTACTCCTATACTAAATATTATACCATAAAAAGGAATACATACTAATTTTACTTTCAACAATATTTTAATTAAACTTATAACCAAGTTCTTAGTAATTGAAAATTATTTAATTTTTAAATGATATTCTTAATTTTTACTTCTCATTTCAATTTAGATGATATATATATATAACCATTAATTAAACATTACCGACCATCATCAAAAACCGCATTATTGTGAATGAATTGACAATAAAAATGAATTTCACAAACCTATAATATAGAACTGTATGTATAAAATAAAGTACCTTATACTTAATTACAAGAATTAATAAGGAAGAATAAAAAAAAGAAGAATATGGATTCCGAAAAAAATTGAAAAACTTATATATTGAATTACGTTTTCAAGAGTACAAAATTCAATGATATAAGCAAATCGGCTGTTTTCTGTGAGAAAAAAGCTAAAAGCTGATTTTTTTCCCTCCTGTACTCAAACAAGCAATAGAACCAAAAGAATAGTCTCAAGATGAAAACAGAACATTATCAGATGACATGAAATGGAAGAAAAACACTAACACCCATTAAATATTTAATTTATAGCAATAGAAATCTTACACAACTTAACGAATGAATTCTCAGTAGATTTTCAAAATATATTCCCGCACATGGAATCCACAAGCATGATAAGATTAAGGTGAATAAAACAGTTAAGTTAACACAGAAATTAAACCTATGGATTCAGTTAATTCATTTTGAAATATCCCGATAAATACAATTAATATAATATAAATAGAAAATAATTACATTATTTAAAATACCTAAAAACAATTTAAAATTGTTTAATATCAATTTTACAATATTGCCAAAATTCAGCGTTAAATACCACTTGGTGTAAAAAATTAAAATTATTACTTTAATAGAAGCTTTAAAAAGACAAAATTTTTTGGTGTTGCCATCTATTATTTTATTTTAAAACTATTATTATTATTCAAATGTCACAAAAAGAAGAACCCAATAAAAGCTAAAGATATAAAAACATATCAACTGCATTACTACATAAATCCTAATATAAAAATACCATACTATATATCATTATTTAAATAAATTTAAATAAATTAAATGTTAATAAAATGCATTCAATATATTCTATTACCAAACCCATTTAATCTACAATGAGAAATAAAAAAAAAATAATAATAACCCTAGAACGCTCCTTGTTCCGTACCTACGAATTAGTCCCTCGGGTCTAAACAGACCCATGCATGTTTCGCGCTTAAATTCGGCAGTCTACAAGTAATAAATTTATTCTTTTAATAACAACGGACGAATATTAAAACAAAAAATAAATTATGACTGTACAAAGATGAAATAAAAGTAAAAAGTACTTACAAAATCTTGTTTACAGGTACATCCAAAAAACACCAATGAATCTTTCAAATATTTAAATGTAATTATCCCGTATAACAGTTATGGCAAACTGTATTCAAATGCTTTTTGCATGTAAAGCAGTGGCATGGTTACACACTTACATGTACATTTATTGTCCGTTTTTTCGCATAGGTGACACCTTCCTCGCTTCTTAACAATTTCCATTTCAGCTGAAGTACTAGCAATTTCATTGCGGATTCGCTTCACACTTTGAAACATCTGTTTTCCTCCTTGCACTCTTGGAAGGTTTTCTCTGGTCTCCATATGCTTTTTTACAAGTTTTTCACCCAAGTTTTCAAAAAAAATTCTTCGTCTATAAGGACGGTCTTTCTTCCATGATTTATTTATTTTGCAACAAAGTACAAAAGCGTTATATGCAGATATGTCTAAAATATTACAAAATACAACAAATGGCCAACGGTTCATCTTCTTTTTTGTAGTGTAAGTAGCTACCATTTTGTCCAGCGTATCAACTGCTCCCTTAGTTTTATTATAATCAATGATGATCTCTGGTTTTCTTTGAATACTTTGTTCAATTTTCTCATTCGTACGCAATGTGCTTTGAAGAACAACACATTTATTTATTTTTTTTATGTAAGACACAAGCGTTGTATCTTTAGTAAACGCATATGTTGAACTGTATCTGTCTTTTCATTTTGTTTCTAAAATTTCTACAGGAATAGATGATTTATTTTTTCTTATTGTACCAATCATTGTTATATTCCTTTTTAGCAACATTTGACCTAAATCATAAGATGTAAAGAAATTGTCACAAGTTATATTATGTCCTCGTAAACCATATGATAAGTCCAAAACTACTCTCAATCCTTGGTTTCTTTAGGGTGCATTTCCTGGTCGTTCTCCTAAATATGGCTGGATATTCCATGCATAGCAAGTGTCATTATCGCACATAATCCAGAATTTTACGCCATATTTAGCAAGTTTGCTAGGCATGTGCTGCCTAAAAGGACACTTACCTCTAAAGACAATAAGTTGTTCGTCCAACGTTACATATACTTCTAGATTGAAAAGATTGGGTAAAATTTCTACCCATTTATCCCATAATTCTCGAATTGCTGCAAATTTGCCATTTGATCTTCTTCGTTGTCGAGTTTCCCGGTCATCAATTCGTATTACTATTGATCAGGGGCGCGCCAGACGTACCCGGCGCCTGTGCGCAGAACTTCAATTGGCGCCCCATATTCCTACCCCCTCCCCCCCCCCCCAAAAAAAGAAAAATATATATAATTTTTTTTTCAATGAGTATAAATGCATAGCTGCCAAGCCAACTTTCTGGGAGTTTTCTCTAGATCAAATAAAAGAATTTGGAACCAGAAAATTTATTTAATGAAATGTGTCTTGTTTCTACATGGTTCTTTTTTATTTCATATATTAAATTTCTGGTTGAAAATATTGTTGCTTGACTTTAAAAATAAGGAATGTTGGCAACTATGCAAATAACAGACATCCCTAAAAAGTGGCTGCTTCAGCTGTTTACTCCCCCTCCCCATAACGGCATACTTCCAACATAAGTCAGCTTCTTTTACCTCCATTACTCCCGGAATTTTATAGATCTGATCCTTATTTATATTTATACTTAAAACAGTTCAAATAAACTTTACAATGGAATATAGCTGTGTTGAATTAATCAATGGAAGTACTATGACACAAAGAAAGGGGTGCTCGTAATACGGAAAATACACATAAAAGTAGAAAAATATTTTCTCAAATTATGGTGTCCATAATACACTGGAGCTTGTTATAGTACTTTTATTTCTTTTAAAATAATGTAACATCTATTAAGATGCGCCTTAAACAATTACCACACGTAGATTATAATAAGAGGTACATTCGAAAATGTTCCAGTCCCGGAACATTTGACTTGATCTTAGCAAATACAGAACCCCTATGCTGGCTATATAACAACTGTTATGAAAAATGCATATTCATTTCGACGTTTACATTGCTAAGAAGCTAAGCGCATCTTTACCTTGTCACACTCTTAACCCTTCCTTCTCTGTCAGATTTTTTTATTTTTCGAATTTCCAATTTTCGTGCAATAAATCCAAGTTATAAATTTAAAATATTAATAAAACAAAGTTTCGCTCCGTCTGTGTGCGATGGCTAGCAGAATCTACGGCCAGTATGAGGCTCAAAGTTTTTGTGAGGATAGTCGAAAGCCTGTCCTGGTGCACCCAGTGATGTAAAATACCCAGTTTGAGTATTTTTCTGTGTATTTATTTTTCAGTTAAATACAGCTGTGAAAAAACATACAATGCTATTAGTTATGATGGATTACTGAAAAAGAATGAAAATTTAGAACTTTAGACTTCTTACAACTCTTAAATTTTAAAGATCCTCCACATTTTGCATTCAAATGTTGCATATAAATGTCTTTTTTTTTATCATATTGAAGAGTGTAAAAAAAATAATTCATTAAATTAGAAGAATTTTATTAAAAAGACAATTTTAATTAAATTTGTGTAACAGGTGCACTTAATATATGTGGAATACTGATTCAGTTAATGTATATTAGTACTACATAGGTCACTTCAAGCACTACCACGGTAATACTATATTACGATGGTAGTTCTCCAATAAAGGGGAGACATGCCCAAATTTATCCTCAGCAGAAGATTTTTCTTTCCCCGATACTCTTTTTCTCTGTAAATAACTACATCAGTCTAAGATGAGTGCTCTCTCATATCATATGATGGCCAATTTCATGAATAAATATAATTTGTATCTGACGGTTTTAAGGTGCAGTCAGTCAAAGGAAATAATGAATAAAAAAATGACCCCATGCATTTTACTCGCCAAAATTTTCCAGAAAACAATTAAAAAAACATTCGATAGGAAATTATGTATTCTGTCAAGTTATATATAAAAAAAAAAATCTTAAGGCTTCTTTAAAAGGAATTTTAAAAGGCTTCTTAATCTTAAAAAATCTTAAGGTAAATCTTCATACTACTAAAATTGTACCAAACTTCGAAATTTTCAATACAAATGCAATAATTTTTACATCATATTTGGTTTTGTCATTAAATTTTACTTTAGAAAATTAAACAGAAAGGAATTTAGTCAAGTAGTTTAGGAATTGTGGAGATTTAAAATTTGAATCTCCTAATGTTAAATTCATTTTTAATCGTTGCAAAACAGATTGCAATTGCTAATGTTCTATAAGTCTTGATACTTTTAACTTTGGCAACTACTGTGCGATAGACAGGAAAGACCATATAGCGTTCTGCTGTGCATTATATTTTTAAAATACGATAAAAATATAATGCAGTTTGTTATTTCGAAGACTCGTGAAAGGATGACTAAAGACAAAACAGACAGGCACGCATTTTGCTTTTGTGAAACTTTGATCTGCGGTTTCATATAGGCTTTTAACCTGAAAAAATATTTTCCACATTCTTTTAAAAAATCGGTTCAACACGAACCCGACCCGCAAGAGTCAAAAAGCCGACACAAAACCGGCCCGAACCCGAAACAATGAAATCCAACCCAACCCGCAACAAAAATAGTTAAAGTCAACCCGATCCGACCCGCAACGGGAAAATATAGCGCCGAATGCGGGTTGGATCGGGTAAGGGTAAAAGCGGGTAACTCGTCCCGATGCAGGACTCTAACCCAGACTATCAGGCGGCAATTCTCCCGTGATGGAGAAAATGACTTTTTTCTGCGACATATTGTTTTAAAGATTTTGGCCTGGATATTACTAAGCACTCACTCCTCATCTCTTAACTCATTTTTTTATCAGTAGAGGTCATTTTAAAGTTTTAATTTGTTCATTACTACCCCATATCATTTTCCAAAAATCATGAAAAAAATTTACATAACAAATCTTAACAATTAGCAGCTTCTCCCCCCTTTTCACACAGTGAACGGGTACGTATATCAGACAAAATGGGGGGCGGGGGATCGTTCGTAAAAGCTCGTAACACAGAACTCAAAAATATATTTGTTTTGCTCTTACAAGGAGAGGGCCAACCTTGTTAATCACAGATTTTGATTATTTTAATATATGTTGTAGGGTAGAAACCCCTCAGTGTAAGATTCAAAGGATTTTATACAACGCGCCTTAGTTTTTGAGAAACCAGGGGGTCAAATAATAGTACACAACTTAAATACTTACTTTGCAACCGCAATGATAGGTTGGTCGTAGCTCAGTTGGCATGGAGTTTACCGGCTGGTCCGTGGGCCCGAGTTCGATACCTGAATGCGCTGCATTTGTTTTTCTTATTATTTGTTTTATAAATATACTTGTAAGTATAATAAATAATCTCAAAATTTATAATATTGTATATCAATTATAATTTTAACCTATTTATTTTTTTACTTTTAACTAAATAGTTGTATAAAACATCATAAAACTATTAATTTTTTAAAAATCACTTTTAAAATGTATTTCATATATTCTTTATCGTTCCAATGATATTGAGCAATTGTGTCAATTCGTGATTTTAAAGAAACATCATTTCGCATTGCTTTAACAAAGAAAGTCAATGCGATAATACTATTATTCTGCTTTTAAAGTAACAAGCATAATTATATTAAAAATTAGCATCAAAATTAAAATACAACTGATTTTTTGCATATTAAAGATTTTTATATTTGTAATACGCATGCTTGCGCTTTCAATTATTTTGCTTTCACCTTTATCTTCTTTCTGCTTTTATTTTTGTTTTATTTGAATATTCTTATATTTTATCATAACTATATGGCACCACAACAGATTTTGTCACGATTTTGGAATTTTTATCATTCAATAATAGATCCAATTTCTTTTTAAACCTCTTTAAAGGATAAGAAATAATAGTTTAAAAATAAAAATTGATAAATTTAAGTTAGTTAACATTATAATTAATTATGATATTAAAATTTGTAATTGAAATTATTAAATTATAATTACAAGTACATTTACAAAACAAAAAAATGAGAAAAACAAATGTAGCGCGGTCGGGTACGAACCCGGGCCCGCAGATCAGCCAGCGAACAACGTACCAACTGAGTTACGACCAACATATCATTGCGGTCGCAATGCAAGTATTTAAGTTGTGTACTATTATTAGACCCCCCGGTTTCTCAAGAACTAAGAAGCGTTGAATAAAATCCGTTGAACCTGACACTAAGGGGTCTCTTCCCTACAACATATATTAAAATAATCAAAATCTGTGATTAACAAGGTTGGTCCTCTCCTTGTTAGATACAATTATATTTTCAGAAAGAAGTCGAAAATAAATGGCAAAATTAAGTCCCCCCTCCTATTTCCAAATCTTTTGAAAATAAAATTACGAAAAAAATCAGAAGTAGTTGGAATTTATTTAAACATTGCAGGAAAACTATAGAGATTATCCTAGGTCATACAAATTTTCAGAAAATCGCAGTTTTCAGTTATACATAAACTTTATTTTGCTTGCGCTCAGCGAAAATTTGAGGGGAGTTCGAGGTACCTATCGACGAAAAATCATCCAAGGACTGTCGATAATGACTTACCAAAAGAATTGTCGGTAATTAGCCGAGATATTAATTAAAAACCTATCTTAAAAACGTGGCACAGACCGAAGTGGCCATCCAACTTTGTGACCTCCTTTCGAAGCGTACTTGGCACAATGGCAGTTTCTTCGGAACATTATTTTTGGAAAACTAAATCTGGTTACTAGCATTTTGACCCCTCATATCACCTCCAAGATAGTTTTTAGAAGAAAATCGCAGCAAAATTTTTGATTTTCAATAAGCAGGTAAAATGAAAGTGGTTGTGCACTTTTAGATACTTTCTAAATGCTAACATCAATAAATTGGCAATAGTAAATTTAAACCCATTTACTAACATATTTCTACATGCAGATGTTAGAAAACAATATTGTAGAAAAATATTAGTATATGGAATGACATTATTTTATTAAGACGCTAGAGCCGAAAAGAAAAAGCATTGGCTGTTTATCGATTTTGTATCGATAAATAAAGAAACATAACATAAATGAAACACTAAAATTGACACAGCCACAACGTAGCTCAAATTAAATCAGTAGATCTAAATTTTCGTTTATGCATACACTTATTTTAGTATAAGTCCGATAATGCGATAAGATTACCTTGCTTCTTCATTTGTAACAAAAACCACAACAAAAGTGTAGTTATTTTATACCGCTTCTAAAAGTTGTCCATTTCCCGTTTGGGATAACTACTAAATATCTATAGTTTTACTTCATTATATATAATTAAGAAAGTCACATCAGAAGTGGCCAAGTACTCCTATACTAAATATTATACCATAAAAAGGAATACATACTAATTTTACTTTCAACAATATTTTAATTAAACTTATAACCAAGTTCTTAGTAATTGTAAATTATTTAATTTTTAAATGATATTCTTAATTTTAACTTCTCATTTCAATTTAGATGATATATATATATAACCTTTAATTAAACATTACCGACCATCATCAAAAACCGCATTATTGTGAATGAATTGACAATAAAAATGAATGTCACAAACCTATAATATAGAACTGTATGTATAAAATAAAGTACCTTATACTTAATTACAAGAATTAATAAGGAAGAATAAAAAAAGAAGAATATGGATTCCGAAAAAATTGAAAAACTTATATATTGAATTACGTTTTCAAGAGTACAGAATTAAATGATATAAGCAAATCGGCTGTTTTCTATGAGAAAAAAGCTAAAAGCTGATTTTTTTTCCCTCCTGTATTCGAACAAGCAATAGAACCAAAAGAATAGTCTCAAGATGAAAACAGAACATTATCAGATGGCATGAAATGGAAGAAAAACACTAACACCCATTAAATATTTAATTTATAGCAATAGAAATCTTACACAACTTACCGAATGAATTCTCAGTAGATTTTCAAAATATATTCCCGCACATGGAATCCACAAGCATGATAAGATTAAGGTGAATAAAACAGTTAAGTTAACACAGAAATTGAAACCTATGGATTCAGTTAATTCATTTTGAAATATCCCGATAAATACAATTAATATAATATAAATAGTAAATAATTACATTATTTAAAATACCTAAAAACAATTTAAAATTGTTTAATATCAATTTTACAATATTGCCAAAATTCAGCGTTAAATACCACTTGGTGTAAAAAATTAAAATTATTACTGTAATAGAAGCTTTAAAAAGACAAATTTTTTTGGTGTTGCCATCTATTATTTTATTTTAAAACTATTATTATTATTCAAATGTCAGAAAAAGAAGAACCCAATAAAAGCTAAAGATATAAAAACATATCAACTGCATTACTACACAAATCCTAATATAAAAATACCATACTATATATCATTATTTAAATAAATTTAAATAAATTAAATGTTAATAAAATGCTTTCAATATATTCTATTACCAAACCCATTTAATCTACAATGAGAAATAATAAAAAATAATAATAACCCTAGAACGCTCCTTGTTCCGTACCTACGAATTAGTCCCTCGGGTCTAAACAGACCCATGCATGTTTCGCGCTTAAATTCGGCAGTGTACAAGTAAAAAATTTATTCTTTTAATAACAACTGACGAATATTAAAACAAAAAATAAATTATGACTGTACAAAGATGAAATAAAAGTAAAAAGTACTTACAAAATCTTGTTTACAGGTACATCCAAAAAACACCAATGAATCTGCCAAATATTTAAATGTAATTATCCCGTATAACAGTTATGGCAAACTGTATTCAAATGCTTTTTGCATGTAAAGCAGTGGCATGGTTACACACTTACATGTACATTTATTGTCCGTTTTTTCACGTAGGTGACACCTTCCTCGCTTCTTAACAATTTCCATTTCAGCTGAAGTACTTGCAATTTCATTGCGGATTCGCTTCACACTTTGAATCATCTGTTTTCCTCCTTGCACTCTTGGAAGGTTTTCTCTGGTCTCCATATGCTTTTTTACAAGTTTTTCACCCAAGTTTTCCAAACAAATTCTTTGTCTATAAGGACGGTCTTTCTTCCATGATTTATTTATTTTGCAACAAAGTACAAAAGCTTTATATGCAGATATGTCTAAAATATTACAAAATACAACAAATGGCCAACAGTTCGTCTTCTTTTTTGTAGGGTAAGTAGCTACCATTTTGTCCAGCGTATCAACTGCTCCCTTAGTTTTATTATAATCAATGATGATCTCTGGTTTTCTTTGAATACTTTGTTCAATTTTCTCATTCTTATGCAATGTGCTTTGAAGAACAACACATTTTTTTTTTTTTTTTTTTTATGTAAGACACAAGCGTTGTATCTTTAGTAAACGCAGATGTTGAACTGTATCTTTCTTTTCCTTTTGTTTCTAAAATTTCTACAGGAATAGATGATTTATTTTTTCTTATTGTACCAATCATTGTTATATTCCTTTTTAGCAACATTTGGCCTAAATCATAAGATGTAAAGAAATTGTCACAAGTTATATTATGTCCTCGTAAACCATATGATAAGTCCAAAACTACTCTCAATCCTTGGTTTCTTTAGGGTGCATTTCCTGGTCGTTCTCCTAAATATGGCTGGATATTCCATGCATAGCAAGTGTCATTATCGCACATAATCCAGAATTTTATGCCATATTTAGCAGGTTTGCTAGGCATGTGCTGCCTAAAAGGACACTTACCTCTAAAGACAATAAGTTGTTCGTCCACCGTTACATATACTTCTAGATTGAAAAGATTGGGTAAAATTTCTACCCATTTATCCCATAATTCTCGAATTGCTGCAAATTTGCCATTTGATCTTCTTCGTTGTCGAGTTTCCCGGTCATCAATTCGTATTACTATTGATCAGGGGCGCGCCAGACGTATCCGGCGCCTGTGCGGAGAACTTCAATTGGCGCCCCATATTCCTACCCCCTACCCCCCACCCAAAAAAAGAAAAATATATATAATTTTTTTTTTTCAATGAGTATAAATGCATAGCTGCCAAGCCAACTTTCTGTGAGTTTTCTCTAGATCAAATAAAAGAATTTGGAACCAGAAAATTTATTTAATGAAATGTGTCTTGTTTCTACAGGGTTCTTTTTTTATTTCATACATTAAATTGCTGGTTGAAAATATTGTTGCTTGACTTTAAAAATAAGGAATGTTGGCAGCTATGCAAATAACAGACATCCCTAAAAAGTGGCTGCTTCAGCTGTTTACTCCCACTCCCCACAACTGAATACTTCCTACATAAGTCAGCTTCTTTTAACTCCATTACTCCCGGAATTTTATAGATCTGTTCCTTATTTATATTTATACTTAAAACAGTTCAAATAAACTTTACTTTGGAATATAGCTGTGTTGAATTAATCAATGGAAGTACTATGACACAAAGAAAGGGGTGCTCGTAATACGGTAAATACACATAAAAGTAGAAAAATATTTTTCAAATTATGGTGTCCATAATACACTGGAGCTTGTTATAGTACTTTTATTTCTTTTAAAATAATGTAACATCTATTAAGATGCGCCTTAAACAATTACCACACGTAGATTATAATAAGAGGTGCATTCGAAAATGTTCCAGTCCCGGAACATTTGACTTTATCTTAGCAAATACAGAACCCCTATGCTGGCTATATAACAACTGTTATGAAAAATTCATATTCATTTCGACGTTTACATTGCTAAGAAGCTAAGCGCATCTTTACCTTGTCACACTCTTAACCCTTCCTTCTCTGTCAGATTTTTTTATTTTTCGAATTTCCAATTTTCGTGCAATAAATCCAAGTTATAAATTTAAAATATTAATAAAACAAAGTTTCGCTCCGTCTGTGTGGGATCGCTAGCAGAATCTACGGCCCGTATCAGGCTCAAAGTTTTTGTGAGGATAGTCGAAAGCCTGTCCTGGTGCACCCAGTGATGTAAAATACCCACTTTGAGTATTTTTCTGTGTATTTATTTTTCAGTTAAATACAGCTGTGAAAAAACTTATAATGCTATTAGTTATGATGGATTACTGAAAAAGAATGAAAATTTAGAACTTTAGACTTCTTACAACTCTTAAATTTTAAAGATCCTCAACATTTTACATTTAAATGTTGCATATAAATGTCTTTTTTTTTTATCATAATGAAGAGTGTAAAAAAATAATTCATTAAATTAGAAGAATTTTATTAAAAAGACAATTTTAATTAAATTTGTGTAACAGGTGCACTTAATATATGTGGAATACGTATTCAGTTAATGTATATTAGTACTACATAGGTCACTTCAAGCACTACCACGGTAATACTATATTACGATGGTAGTTCTCCAATAAAGGGGAGACATGCCCAAATTTATCCTCAGCAGAAGATTTTTCTTTCCCCGATACTCTTTTTCTCTGTAAATAACTACATCAGTCTAAGATGAGTGCTCTCTCATATCATATGATGGCCAATTTCATGAATAAATATAATTTGTATCTGACGGTTTTAAGGTGCAGTCAGTCAAAGGAAATAATGAATGAAAAAATGACCCCATGCATTTTACTCGCCAAATTTTTCCAGAAAACAATTAAAAAAACATTCGATAGGAAATTATGTATTCTGTGAAGTTATATATAAAAAAAATCTTAAGGCTTCTTTAAAAGGAATTTTATAAGGCTTCTTAATCTTAAAACATCTTAAGGTAAATCTTCATACTACTAAAATTGTACCAAACTTCGAAATTTTCAATACAAATGCAATAATTTTTACATCATATTTGGCTTTGTCATTAAATTTTACTTTAGAAAATTAAACAGAAAGGAATTTAGTCAAGTAGTTTAGGAATTGTGGAGATTTAAAATTTGAATCTCCTAATGTTAAATTCATTTTTAATCATTGCAAAACAGATTGCAATTGCTAATGTTCTATAAGTCTTGATACTTTTAACTTTGGCAACTACTGTGCGATAGACAGGAAAGACCATATAGCGTTTTGCTGTGCATTATATTTTTAAAATACGATAAAAATATAATACAGTTTGTTATTTCGAAGACTCGTGAAAGGATGACTAAAGACAAAACAGACAGGCACGCATTTTGCTTTTGTGAAACTTTGATCTGCGTTTTTATATAGACTTTTAACCTGAAAAAATATTTTCCACATTCTTTTAAAAAATCGGTTCAACCCGAACCCGACCCGTATCAAAAAGCCGACACAAAACCGGCCCGAACCCGAAACAATGAAAGCCAACCCAACCCGCAACAGAAATAGTTAAAGTCAACCCGATCCGACCCGCAACGGGAAAATATAGCGCCGAATGCGGGTTGGGTCGGGTAAGGGTAAAAGCGGGTAACTCGACCCGATGCAGGACTGTAACCCAGACTATCAGGCGGCATTTCTCCCGTGGGGGAGAAAATGACTTTTTTCTGCAACAGATTGTTTTAAAGATTTTGGCCTGGATATTACTAAGCACTCACTCCTCATCTCTTAACTCATTTTTTTATCAGTAGAGGTCATTTTAAAGTTTTAATTTGTTCATTACTACCTCATATCATTTTCCAAAAATCATGAAAAAAATTTACATAACAAATCTTAACAATTAGCAGCTTCTCCCCCCTTTTCACACAGTGAACGGGTACGTATATCAGACAAAATGGGGTGCGGGGGATCGTTCGAAAAAGCTCGTAACACAGAACTCAAAAATATATTTCTTTTGCTCTTAGAAGGAGAGGGCCAACCTTGTTAATCACAGATTTTGATTATTTTAATATATGTTGTTGGGTAGAAACCCCTCAGTGTCAGGTTCAAAGGATTTTATCCAACGCACCTTAGTTTTTGAGAAACCAGGGGGTCAAATAATAGTACACAACTTAAATACTTACTTTGCAACCGCAATGATAGGTTGGTCGTAGCTCAGTTGGCATGGAGTTTACCGGCTGGTCCGCGGGCCCGAGTTCGATACCTGAATGCGCTGCATTTGTTTTTCTTATTATTTGTTTTATAAATATACTTGTAATTATAATAAATAATCTCAAAATTTATAATATTGTATATCAATTATAATTTTAACCTATTTATTTTTTTACTTTTAACTAAATAGTTGTATAAAACATCATAAAATAATTAATTTTTTAAAAATCACTTTTAAAATGTATTTCATATATTCTTTATCGTTCCAATGATATTGAGCAATTGTGTCAATTCGTGATTTTAAAGAAACATCATTTCGCATTGCCGTAACAAAGAAAGTCAATGCGATAATACTATTACTCTGCTTTTAAAGTAACAAGCATAATTATATTAAAAATTAGCATCAAAATTAAAATACAACTGATTTTTTGCATATTAAAGATTTTTATATTTTTAATACGCATGCTTGCACTTTCAATTATTTTGCTTTCACCTTTATCTTCTTTCTGCTTTTATTTTTGTTTTATTTGAATATTCTTATATTTTATCATAACTATATGGCACCACAACAGATTTTGTCACGATTTTGGAATTTTTATCATTCAATAATAGATCCAATTTCTTTTTACACCTCTTTAAAGGATATGAAATAATAGTTTAAAAATAAAAATTGATAAATTTAAGTTAGTTAACATTATAATTAATTATGATATTAAAATTTGTAATTGAAATTATTAAATTATAATTACAAGTACATTTACAAAACAAAAAATGAGAAAAACAAATGTAGCGCGGTCGGGTACGAACCCGGGCCCGCAGATCAGTCAGCGAACAACGTACCAACTGAGTTACGACCAACATATCATTGCGGTCGCAATGCAAGTATTTAAGTTGTGTACTATTATTAGACCCCCCGGTTTCTCAAGAACTAAGAAGCGTTGGATAAAATCCGTTGAACCTGACACTAAGGGGTCTCTACCCTACAACATATATTAAAATAATCAAAATCTGTGATTAACAAGGTTGGTCCTCTCCTTGTTAGATACAATTATATTTTCAGAAAGAAGTCGAAAATAAATGGCAAAATTAAGTCCCCCCTCCTATTTCCAAATCTTTTGAAAATAAAATTACGAAAAAAATCAGAAGTAGTTGGAATTTATTTAAACATTGCAGGAAAACTATAGAGATTATCCTAGGTCATACAAATTTTCAGAAAATCGCAGTTTTCAGTTATACATAAACTTTATTTTGCTTGCGCTCAGCGAAAATTTGAGGGGAGTTCGAGGTACCTATCGACGAAAAATCATCCAAGGACTGTCGATAATGACTTACCAAAAGAATTGTCGGTAATTAGCCGAGATATTAATTAAAAACCTATCTAAAAAACGTTGCACAGACCGAAGTGGCCATCCAACATTGTGACCTCCTTTCGAAGCGTACTTGGCACAATGGCAATATTAAACTTTGTTCAAGGTCTTTGTTTTAGGTAAAACGGACCACAATGCTAAATATTCATCGTTTTTCATTTCAATTGAATTCAATTATTGAAGGTTTGAAAAATATTTAATAAAATAATTCCAAGTTATTTGCAAAGTCTTATTATTCGTTTAACAACTATATTTCGTAAGATTGCAGTTAGAAATTAATAAATTTATTGTATGAACTCTCTGTACGCGAGTGAAACTCGCACTTGACCGATTATTCTTTGTTCGAAGCAAATCTATAAAATATTCAATTAAAATTTCAATAAAACGTAATTCTTTTTGGGGTTGTTCTCAAAAACATGTTTCCCTACTTAGTGCAGGCAATAGAGACCGTATAGGGACTCTACCTAGCAAAATTAATGGTAGTACTGGAAATCGGCTTTCTAGATGTTTTTTGGGTCGCTGAATCCGAATTTGTAACTTCCCACCAAAATTTCCCCCGGCAACCCCCCAAAATTTTGGTAAAAAGCTCCCCAAAAATGTTTTTATAAAAAAATTCCATTTTTTATTGTTTTAGGGGAAAAGTAGCTAGAAATTCAGAAAGTAGACAAAATTTGCAACAAATTAAATATATGACATTATGACTTAGGATGAAGGGGAAGGGGGGGATCTGCCTCGGAACATGCGCCGCAGTGCTGCGTGGACTAAGTTGCGCAATTCCACTTAACCACTCACATGTTTACATTAGCCCTCCCATCTTCCCTCCGAACTTTCTCTATAAAGTTTACTTTAAGTTTTTTGGGTCGCTGAATCCGAATTTTTAACTTACCCCCAAAATTTCCCCCCCCGAACCCCCCCCCCCCAAATAGTTGTTTTTAACTTAAATTTTTTATTGTTTTAGGGGAAAAGCATTACGAAATTCAGAAACTAGACAAAATTTGCAACAAATAGGATATATGACATTATGACATAGGATAAACGGGGAGAGAGGGGGCTGCCTCGGAACATTCCCCGCGCGCTTTTCTCAAAAACCAATTTTTTTCAAAAAATGAATTTTTTGGGGTGTTGCCGGGTGAAATTTTGGTGGGAAGTTACAAATTCGGATTCAGCGACCCAAAAAACATCTAGAAAGCCTATTTCCAGTACTACCATTAATTTTGCCAGATAAAATCCCCAATTGTCTGCACTTCATCATTTAGTGCACGTAGCGCCGCAGTGCATGTTCCGAGGCAGCCCTCACCCTCCCGTTCATCCTAATTCATAATGTCATATATCCTATTTGTTGCAAATTTTGTCTAGTTTCTGAATTTCGTAATGCTTTTCCCCTAAAACAATAAGAAAGTTAAAAACTACTATTTGCAGGGGATTTCGGGGGGGGGGGGGGATTTTGGGGGAAAGTTAAAAGTTCGGATTCAGCGAACCAAAAATATTAAAGTAAACCTTATAGAGAAAGTTCGGAGGGGAGATGGGAGGGCGAATGTAAACGTGTGAGTGGTTAAGTGGAATTGCGCAACTTAATTTACGCAGTACCGCGCGCATGTTCCAAGGCAGATCCCCCCCTTCCCCTTCATCCTAAGTCATAATGTCATATATCTAATTTGTTGAAAATTTTGTCTACTTTCTGAATTTTTAGATACTTTTTCTCTAAAACAATAAAAGAATTGATTTTTTTAATAAAAACCTTTTTTGGGGGGGCTTTTTACCAAAATTTGGGGGTTGCCGGGGGAAATTTTGGTGGGAAGTTACAAATTCGGATTCAGCGACCCAAAAAACATCTAGAAATCCAATTTCCAGTACTACCATTAATTTTGCTATTTAAAATTCCCTATTGCCTGGACTAACTGTAAATGACATGAAACTTTCTTACATACTCATGGGCTCGTTTTTATGCGTAAAAGCATACAATGTTAGGCATGACTATTAAATTGGGTTGGAATCGAATGGCGTTTTTCATTTCTTTTTTTTAAATGCAATGCATTTTGAGCTTCATCCTGTTTTATTTATTTATTGTTTCTGTTATAATGTAGCCGATTGATGTGATTGATTTGTCCTTTTTTCGGCAATTTACTTTTACCTGGGGGCTTATGCTGCTTTACCGTTGTGCCATGTAATATACTACTCGTTTTTATATCATCCGTATGTGTATCACTACCAATACTACAGTAAGAAGGAGTGTTATATATTTTCAATTATTTGAATAATGGAGCCTTCCATGTTTGCCACCAGCTGTAGTGCGTGCTTACTTTCTGAAAAGTTGGACAGGTCTGATCTGGAGCAGTGATGTCAAAAGGGGTATTCGTGGTCGCCCTTCCGAATTTTTTATGTTTCTAGCACTTTTTTAATTTATTTTAGGCGCCCTTAAGCCTTCCGTGGCGCCTTACAACTATATCTTAAAAGTAAAAATGTACTCATAAATGTGTCATCAGAAATGATGCACTTTCGATTTAAATACCGCTTTAATAAATTTAAATTGGATAAAAGGTTTTCAAATTTTTCAGCTTCGCCTAAATTATTTGGCGCCTTTACTATTCGGCGCCTGTGTGTGGTGCACACTTTGCACACTGGGTCGGCGCGCCCCTGCTATTGCTGTTATTTTAAATTTCTTTAGAGACATTGTAGCTCTAAACAAATGTCTTCCCTCGAATTCATCCCATAGACTTGTTGTTGATTCATTGCTTGATTTGTACACCCCTGCGAGCACTAAAAGGCCTATGTATGCATCCAAATCTACGATATTTAGATCTGTCCAATCTTCTCCATATACACGTTTTCCCTCTAAATTCGTATAATTTCTGATCATGTTTTTCAAATTATGGGGGGAAAGCAGTTCAAAAGCGCTATATTCGTCTTCTATTCGTGCTGTTGAAAATCGAGTTGGGCCAGGGGTTAGTTTCGAAATATTACTGCTTTCTAATCGACCAGTACTAGGATATGGCTTTGCATGCCACATTATTTTATCATCACTGGACTTCATTATCTCTGGTACTTTGTGTATAGTATCTATTTCTTCATCTGATGAAGAATAATTATCAATAGATATATGATCCTCTTCTTCCGAAACAGCTTCCTCCACATCAGACAAATTTTCATCATCTGTATAGGTTTCCATGAAAGCGAAATAAAACTTACATATAACGAATAAAAAATGCAATAACGTTCTCCTAAAATAAATATTCGAACTGATTTTAAAAGGCAAACTTTTTACTTCTAGCTGACAGAAAAACAAAAAACAAAATGAATTTCTGCTTTGATTTGCCCGGTTCCAGATGCCTTATTATTCCCTCCCGGCTAAATCTACCCCTTTTTGACCTTTACCTTTTTTGCAGAGTTATAGCAGAAATAAAACAATATTGGCGTTTTCAAAAAACTATGTGAATGCATTTGTATGCTTGGACAAAAAAAAAAAAAACCCGAGGGACAGATTAAGGTGTTTTTTTGTTGTGTTAAATCTAAAAGTCGCATTAATTTAAAATATTAGTATGTGTTAGTTAAAAATAAATCAGGAAAAGTCATTGTATTTTAGTAAATTCTTATGAGTATTTTTTGAGTAACACGAGCTTAAACATGTGTATGGGTCTAAAAAGACCCGAGGAACTTTCTAGGGTTAACATTAATAATATATAGAATATAGCTATATGCTATAAAATAAAATAAATTATATATCTATATTATAAAGGACAAACATATCTGTGCGTAACGCATACGTCATTATGCGAATGGCAACACTTTCAAATTTGAAATGAATTTTCGTTTCGCAATTTTCGCCATTGAAAATTTTTTAACTTCTACACATCGCACATTTTCAGTTTTTATACCGTCGTATAAGGAAAAAAATGTACTTTTAAATGCAATTTGTTTCAAAGCTGTATGTCAATTTATTTTTGAGATATTAATTTTTTTTAGTTTTTAGTACCAATTTTGTAATTGTGGCAACAGAAGTACTCCATTTCTACTAAAAGTAAAGGGAAAATAGTAGATTATTGTACTTTTTTGTTGTCATTTCCTCATAAAAATTGAAATTAAAATACATGCTATGTGAAAAATACCTTCTGAATCCGGTGAATTTTGGTTTTATTTCGTTTCTATCCATCAATTAAATATTTCTTAGTTTATATCAAAAATATTTTACAAACGATATAACACTTTCTCTTTGCGAAAACGTATTTTAAATAACTGTGTGACTTTCCTTCACAATTACCTTCACAATTTCTTATCAGAAAGCTGAAAGAATGCAATTTTATTTATCTGTGTGTTTTTTTTTATCCGTGAATTTTGAAAAAATAATTTCTGATAATGATTTCTGACCAAACATGGAGCTATTATAAACAAAAACAAGTGAAGCGTATGGAACATTAAATACCCGATTATTTTTTTGCTGAGCTTCTTGAATGACCATATTGCTTTTTGTTGTGTTTGTGTCCTATTCTGCTATAATGACGTTATTTGAGTATTTTTCTATAGATGTAGGACTGAATACAAAATTTAAGAATATTAGAAGCTCTATATAGGTGTTGTTTAAGACTGTATCATAAAAGTGGAATGCTTTAGAGGATACAAAGGACGTCATTTTATCAAAAAGCGTGTTTTTTAATTCTTAAAATTGAAATATGTTTTGTAGAAGTACGTCATTTCATCCCAGCTGCTTTGAAATTCTTCACAGGTGAAAAAACTTCTTTTAAAAATAGCGTTATCGAAATCACAGACTGATAAAGCGCAATGTTTTACAAAAATGTACAGTGTCTTTATAGAAGAACAGTGACATACAATGTGCATGCTCAATTGGGAAGACTTTATTCAAAAAGTAGTGACATATATTAAAGAACTTGATGATTATCGCTCGATGAATTCGCTTCGTCGAGTTATACAAGCAAACAATGAGGATCTTGGCAATAATTTGAGGTTTAAAATAATATCATTTTCCCTATGTTTTTGTCCAAAATTCTCTTGACTAATAAAATTTTACTTCTATTCTTTAAGACATTCTACTATAATTTTATTACACAAGGCTGTTTTTTAATCATCTGCCCTGAGATTCTACTGAACCAATTTTGCTATTTTTTTTATTAGAAGCTGTTCTTTTGTTTATGTGCCCGTACTAGCTCTTTTTTTTTTAATATCCCCACTTTAATATTTTAGTTTTAAAAATATTTTATGAAATTTCTTCAAAATAATCGCAATTAGATAGCTTTCATTATTGGAGAATTGAGAGAATAATGAGGTTTATTTATCTTCTTCATTCATGCAAATTTTTGATAATTTTTTTTAATTATTTTTTCTATGATTTAAATTTTGTTGTATGGTGTTAAGCGGCGCAAAATCCCATTAGGGACATATTGCATCAAAATATTTTGAAGGGCTGCTTTTGAAAACACGCATTTTTCTTTATAAAGTTTCTATATTTTTTTCTTCTGCATGAGTGCTGATATTAATTTTGAGACACTGGGATAAAGGCTTAAATAAGTGAAAATGACGTCATATTTAAAAGCAAGCGATCAATATCTTAGATAGTACAAAACATTTTAACACAAATGTGTCTAAAAAACATAAATTACGGCAATTTTTACTCTTCGGTATTGGATTGGTATTTGAAGGTAAGAGTGCGACTGTTCACATATTGTTGACAATATGTTGTTGACAATCGGGACTTCAAGTTTTCAGTTAAAATTAATTTAAAATGATCAAATTAAAATGCCATTCTTTTAAACATGGTGAATACGGATATGAGAAGTACATATGAACATTATGAGAAGGTGAAAATGATGTCGTGTTTAGATTTTACAGGAAAAAATATCTGATTGTATCAAACAGAATAAATTTTATCGTTTTGATTCGGGAAAACGAAGCATAAGGACTTAATTGACAACTTCATCATAATAACTGTTTTATATTATATTTTACTGATTACATATGAAATTCAAGTTTAATTTTAATAAGTCAGAATACCAGGGGTCGCATTCCATAGAGGATATTTCATTGTTCCCACCATAACTATTAATCAATAATCTTCATAATTTTTTATATTTAAAATAGGCTATAGAAAGGTACTGTGAAGATATTATTTTCAAAATATTGGTAGGAACAATAAAATTTTCCTGTAGAATACGACGCCTGGACAACTGAGTTTTATAGAAATAGTATTTTGTTAATTTTAGGTTAAAATAATATTTGTTTGAGAGTTAGACTAACCAATTTAAGATGCATTTTCTACTGTAACTAATTTTGTAGGTTTATTATAAATCAATGAAAAAGTTCCTTTTGGAACATTTTCCTTCGTCGAAGTTCGACGGGTTCCACCTCGTAATAATAACATAAAAAACTTTAATAATTACCATTACATATAAAAAATGAACAGGAAAGAAAATAAATAAATAAAAAATGGATGTGTATAGAAGATTGTCATATTCTAAAATTCGCAATATCCTAAAGATCGCAAATATAGTGTGTGAATTATCTTCATATTAGCCATAGAAAAGCTAAAAAAATATGATTGTGACAACCAAACAAATTAAACCGATAATTAATCATGGAATACAAAGTTGAAAATAAAACAATATTAAAAAGTATAGAGGAATAATAATAAAAACTATTTACCAAATTTCAATACATACCTTATAACATAAGTTATATCAAATAAACTTATATGTATAATAATCAATAAAAAAGATGGTATACTATTATTAATTAATATGATATTGCCCTGAGTAGACTAAATTTTAAAAACAAGTTAATATTGAATTTGATTAAATAAGTTAAATTTAATATGAATTGACATAAAAAGAAAAGTCACCAATTACATATAAAACATCAAATCAACATCCATATAAAATACGTATTAGAAATGTTGTTATAATACTAAAGCCCCATTTTTTTAAAATAACCATTGCGTATTATCCAGACAACACCATCCTCCTCCGTACTCTAATATCTACCCACCCAACCATCCTATAGAAATTGTTTATTATTATTTTACAATTTTTATTTTTTTATAAATACTAGGGGGCTCTGCCCCCTACGAGATACGCTCGCCAACCCCCGTTCAGGGACACCAAAATCCAAAAAGCACGCTAATTTGATCGGCTTTAAAAATATTGAATTAAAATTAAAAAAAAATAGTAGCGATCTCTCTGTAAACGGGTTTCCATTCGTTTTTCTTGGATTGGGGATTTTTAAGACTATACATGCTGCTGTTAAAAGATACAATGGCTGTTTTCGTATTTAATTAAAAAAATTAGTTAAACATTCGAAAATAAGCTAATGTAAAATGAATTAAGTAAACAGTGTCATTGTCTCCCGGTATTTTTTAACAGCGCTATAAGATAGTTCTTTTAAATAATTCATTTTAAATGTATCGTTTTAAATCTGACGTAATTTACACCAAAGTTTTATTTCTCTTATTAATATTCACGTGAAAATACTTTTGTTGTTAGAAGGAAATATTATTTGCGCTGTCTTCGAATTCACGATAATAGTTGAAAATATTATCTCAAAATAACAAGTAAATGTCTCGCGCAGATATATTTTTTAATTTAAATTGTTTTGCCATATTTTTGGGGCATTTTAAATATGACGTAATTTCCTCCATTTACAGGTTTCAACGCATAGTAATGATTTTTTTATTTTAACATTTTGTTTCTCTTTTAAAATTTCAATGTAAATATGGTTCTTATGACGCAGTTTTCCTGCTTTTAACATGTAATCATTTAATTCTAATTAAAAAAAAATTATGTTTACAATAGTCCCATGTAAATAAATTTTTAATTTGAAGTAAACATTATTGTTTGCGCTGTTTATAAAGTTGGTAACAGTTTAAAATAATAAAATTTTTAAATTTGTAAAATATATCTCTCGAAATACTGAAAATTTGAATTTAAAATAGAAATAAAACCTCAAAAAATAGTCAAATAAAAAAAAAATAAATGCAATCTGCACACCGGGAATTTATAACCTATAAAATGATTAAATTCTCATGTATAGTTTTTGCTCCAATAAAACTTTTTTAATGGAACGATTTTGTCCAACTTTAGCATTAAATATCTCTGAAAGTAATTCTTCGATTTGAAAACTATCTGCATCAGCGTGTTTATCAAATATTTCTTTATAATACCACCGATTTCCATATTTTTGTATGCGACAGTTTTTTTTAATATTAACGAAGAAAGGCCATGCTGAAGGCATACTTAGATACTACTACAGGCAGACTGATTTGCGTTTAATGTATGAAGTCGCTCGCCAGAGGACTCTGATACCCTGCCCAAGATTGAAATTTGACTCTGACCGTAACTGAAACAACCTGGGAAGGGTAGATATGTAAACAAACACCAAAATTACGTCATGTAGCCATGGTTACGTTTACAATTCTGCTGACATTCCAATCAAGCTTAGAAATGACAGCTAATTCGAATGCAGCTGTTAAGGATTATTATAAACTGTCCATATCAATGTAAATGTAAAGTTCTATTAATTTAAGTGACTGATATAATGTGTTTCTCTTTAAAACTGTTAAACCAACACACATAAAAATATATAAATAAAAAAACACATGCTTAGTCTAAAACATCACTGTCACAAATTTATTTGGTACCACTTAGTTATCCCGTCGGCCAATTTCGCCAAATTATATAAATCGCTAAAACACTCGCCAAATTATACAAATTGACATAATTTTTATTTTAAATAGCGAAAGAACAAATAAATTAGTATAACATTAATAAATATACAAATAAAACGTCGAAATAAAAATCACTTGATGACATAAACACGTGTAACTTGCTTACAGTCAAGTGAATGTGACATTTACGATCAAGCATTATTGGCATTTAATCTTATAGTTTGGCGATAGATTTTTGGTCGACGGATAACTAAGTAGCATTTATTTACTCTTTTCACTGCTGAAACAATAAAACTGATGGAATTTTTTTTAAATATATTAAAATACTCATAAAATTCCTTGTAATAATTAATAAATGTAGTTTATTAAGTAACAAATACCCTTACATGATTTAATCAAAATTGCTTGGATAACATAGAATATTGCAACGATATTTAAATTCGTGATCACCATTTCTTTCTCTGATTAAAAATAAGAACATTTAATGTTTAAGGAAGATCGGCTTTTTTCTTCTTCTTCTTCTTCTTGGTTCGGGCGATATTAAGAACAAATATTTTACCGGTAACAGTAAATTAATCAAAAATAGCTGCTTCAAGTCAGTTATGAGAACTGTAGTTTGATAAAAATCAAATTTTAATTTTAAAACGTGTATATGAAACCAAGCTATTTTTATATAAATACGGGACATTCAAAAAAGAATAACAGAACCGGCATTTTTCATGAATGAGCCAAACGATCAAGGTAAATAATAACTAATTTAGCTAATCTTAAAAGTATGTGTAACACTAAAACGCTACAATTTGTGTAAAATAGCCTTTTAAATCGAAGGAAATTGAAGAATATAAATATTTAATTTATTACATGAAAATACGATCAATGATTCTGAAACCTCGACGATGAGAAACAAGCTTCTATCTGGGCAGGGTATAAATGTAAACAAAGAGCGCGTTGTGAGGTTTTGGTTCAGGGTTTGAAGTTGGATCCGACTTCACTTTTTCGGCGAAATGCGCGGGCTGTTATATATCATAGTAGGCTATGGGCATGCTTAAGCCAAGACTCCCTTATCATAAAACAGTCTTGACAATCCGGAGAAAATCTATGGGTGAAAATGTCCCCGATAATTGCCAACTTATTAGCTGACTTTGTCCCGCAAGTTACGCCACCTGGTGTATACTCCTGGTAATACTCCATAAACAAATGCATAGTAAAAAATTGAAAATGTGTTATTGGCAAAATTGTATAAAATATTTTTCGAATTCCAGTAAAATAAAGGCGTAAAAAAAAAAATATTTCGCACAATTATGTTCTGTCTTTAAAAATGAAACATATCAAAAATGAAGATTTAAATATAAGATTTATTGATATTTTTTCTGGGTACTTGTTAGTTATCCCGTCGACCAATGCCGCCAAATTATATAAATCGCCAAACTACTCGCCAAGTTCTACAAACTGACACAATTTTTTATTTTAAATAACGAAAAAACAAATAAATTAGTATAACATTAATAAAAATACAAATAAAACGTCGAAATATTGGTTTTATTGGCCATTATTGGCATTTAATCTTAAAATTAATTAATTTATTGCAAACTATTATTGGCATTTAATCTTACAATTTGACGACAGTAATTTGGTCGACGGGATAACTAACAAGTACCATTTTCAGTATATAGGGCTTCGCTTTATTATTTTTTTTTAATCTTGGCACAATTTGGGCTTCGGAAAGAGCGATTTGTTGCCGATTGATATAAACAGTTATGAAAACAAAACTTATGAACTGTCAGCTTGTTTTATAAGAATTTACGGTACAGATGTCATATACATGCCCCATATTGGCGCGATTTTTTTCCGACGCCAGTTTTGCGAAAACCACGTTACCATATCATCTATATCCGGATAACCATATCAAGCAAAATAACGACACTTTTGTTCCAGTTAAGTATCCGGTGCGTATATGACATTGGCGCCAGAAAAAAATCGCGCCAATACGACATCTGTATTTTCATCTGTGTTTGACATCTGTAAATTTACATTTATAAATTTAATTTCTAGATATTATTATTGTTTTTTATATACGTTTTGTTTATATTTGTATATAAAATAGATAAATGACTTTTTTATATAAAATAAATTGTACAAATATTGGGAAATATTGCTTCTTTATGTGAAACAGTAAATATGCTTCCAGAAATTACGTTGCCAAATTTTCTTCTCTCGCCAAGGCCCCTATACTTGAAAAATACCGATTTATTATTATATAATGTAGTATTAGCTAATGTTCTGTAATCTGTTCCATAGTCAAAGTTGATTGCAAAAACGCGATGCTGGAATAATGTGGTATCAAGTATAGGGTTTAAAAATAAAATTAATTTTGCGCCAAACTACACTTACGCCAATTGGCTCTAGGTCTGATTAAGGAAGAATACTCAAATTAAGATTTACAAACACCAAAATCGTAGCATGACAAGAATACGGTATTTGCGGAAAGTTGAGGGACATGTATAAATTTAAGTGATTAATAAACTTTATTTTTCCAATTTTATAAGTGTTTATGACTTCAGTCTGTTTTTTTGTGTATCTATACGTGTTTTAACTTCCCTAAAATACTTTGATACATTTTAGTAAAACTTACATAACATATGTGAGTTAAAACAAGGAAATTAATTACGCACCAAACTATGCCCGCCAAGATATGCCAATTGGCTGTGGAGCCAATTATGAAACTTTCCATAGATTAACACATACAAACTTTATATGAAAAAACAGTGAAGCTTTCATCTAAAGCATGTTAAACTGAAATGATCCCCCATACCTTCAAAAATCAAACAAATGATAGGCCAATAAATAAATGAATGAGACTGTGCATTGAAACAAATTGAAGGAGCGATGTTAAATTAATACTGTAAGGTGAAATTAATTGTAAAAAGAAAAGAAATAGCAGAAATAAAATAAATCACATATTTGAAAATATAAAAGAGAAAATGAAATATTTTACATTTTCCGGATCTAGATGCTATCCATTTATTTCAATAACTAATATCACTGAGAAATTCATGGTAAAATAATTTTCTTTCCTGATTATTATTATTATTATTATCATCATTTATTTACATAACGGAATACAGCAGTAAACATTTTTTGTTTAACAGTAAAATAAGTTCATTTTTTAAATAAAATGTCTAGAACATATGAAAATTTTAAGATTAACAACTATCATTTGCAAACTACAAAGCACATCGTAAAGAAAATGGTAAAATACAAATGGAAAACAAAATAAAAAATATTTCTGTTTCTCATGTTAGATGGCGCTAGTCACGGGAAACCATGTGGTTTCTATGTTTCTAACCACGTGTACAGCGGACAAAGGAAACTTAGCGATTGCGAGGCCTGTTATTTCGATAAGGAGGCCTTGGCTTAAGCATTTAAATTGGATGAGTTCTACCCGGAATATCTACGCAGACGTTCATTGGTCCATTTCCAAATCAAAACTTTTTTTTATATATATAGAAGGATTTTTTTATTTTATAAAATTTTTTTGTAATTTTGTTTACGCATGTGTTTTTTTAAAGATCATGTAAGTACTAATTGTATATTAATGAATGTATGATTTTTTTTAACCATGATTTAATGCATCATAAATTAGTTTTTTAATATTATTGTTAATTATATGAGAAGAACAGAGACATTTTATTCTATATAAATGATTAAGTAGTATATTTCGATATACAGAATGATGAAGACAAAATTTAAAATTTGTAAATGTATTAACTTTGAACTTAAATTCTTTACGTTTATAATATAAATCTGTGATTGTTTTGTTGTCTTTTATTGTAATTTTAAGATCTAAGAAGTTAATTGTATTGTTAGATAAGAGGTTTTCCGTTAATTCCAAATTAGTGGGATAATCAACTGCAAATTGAGAAATTTTAGATTGATCAGTGACAATTAAAATTATGTCATCAATATAACGATATAAATGGAGATTATTATTAGTAAAAGTACGTTCATAGTGATATAGATATAAGTCTGATAATAAACTGGATGTACAACCACCTTGTGGTATACCGACGCGCTGTAAATATAATGTGTTATCTTGCAATATATAATTATTATAGATAATGAAGTTTGTTAATGATTTAAAATATGCGATATCAATATTAGATGGTAATTCCAGTTTTTTATAATACTTTTTAAATAATGCATTTATAATATTATGTAAATCTAATAAGTCTATATTATTAAAAACACCTTTGAAGTCATGTGTCATTATATTATATACACAATGAAGATTTTTTTTAAATATTGACCAGTTGATAGCTATTTTTTATACAATGTGTATTATCATTGTTTGTAGTAAGTATATATAATTGATTAAGAATTTTTAATAGAAGTTTATTGGCTTTATTATTATATGTATTGCAGCCAATAGTTACAGTCCTAAATTTAATTGGAGTTTTGTGAAATTTGGGAATAAGA
Source organism: Maratus speciosus (assembly GCA_963932465.1). NCBI lineage: Eukaryota > Metazoa > Arthropoda > Arachnida > Araneae > Salticidae > Maratus > Maratus speciosus. Next base: position 170,990,421 of record OZ010795.1, on the reverse strand, counting down.
ACTAAATAGGGATAATTAAAGTTAGTAGATATAATATTTAATACTTTATAATAACTTTGAATTTTACGATTATTTACGATTACATCTTCATTAGTTTTTTGAAAAGATTTATTAGAAGAAATACAGTTTGTAAGAAGTTGGAGATAATAAGATTTACATATGATTGCATAATTATTAGGAGATTTGTCTACATATGTAATAACGTAGTTTTTTTGTAATTTAGTAATTTGTTGTAAAAAATGCTTTGTGTTAATAGAAACTAAATCAGAAATATTATTTTTTAAAGCCATAGTTAATTTTTCAATTACTAATATTTTCCATTGATTAAAAAATGCAATAGGTTTATTGTAATAGATTGAAATTTTATATATAAAAATATCTATATCATATGTAAACTGTTTGATAATAGATTTAACAGTAAATTTAGATGGAAGTCTATATTTAGTACCAAAACCTGTTATTTTTTTCAATTTAAAATCATTAACAATATTAAGATTTCCAGTGACTATATGTCCATGATCATTGTTTATATATTTGTTTAGATTGGGGTGATTGCATTTACACGGAAAATTACTTGCAGCAGATGTATTTTTTGAAAACGTATTGTAGTTAAATATCTTTCTACCAATTGTATTCGGATATTTAAAGGTTTTTGATATATGAAGATTATTAATAGGAAAATAACAGTTTTTATCGTTAATTATAGAATTGACATTAATTTTATTAAATATATGATTTGAAAAAGTTATTATCATTTGAGTATTCGTATTTTGAATTTTATGGGTTTTTTTTTTTTTTTTTTTTTTTTTTTTTTTTGTAAATTAATATTTAAAAGATTAACCCTAGTCATAATGAGATCAAAATAAATATCAGAAAAATGTTTAGAGAAAGATTTACTTAGAAATACATTTAAATGTTGTACAATATGTTTCTTTTTAATAGCAAATATGTATTTTCGAATCAATAACCAATTATGATGCTTTAAATATTTACTTTGAAGATCATTAATTTGTTTAGTGATATATTTTTTAGAAACTACAACTGATGATGAACCCTTTCCACGTGTGTTTCGTGTTGTTTTACAATTTAAATTATGATTAAGAGTAAGATAAATAGGAGAATAAACAAGAGTTTTATTTATGGATGTGAAGACTTTGACAGGTCGATTAAATATTTCACTATTAAGACCATAAGGATAAATTGTGTTGTAATATTTCATGTATGGTGACTCCATATAAAGCCGTTCTGATTTATTTTTTAAAATTTGAAGGATTTCAATTGTCGTATTTTTAAATTGATGTTTATGAAAATGTTCAATTTCATGTGTAGACTGTAGATTTTTTGCTTTGTTTTTATTGGAGTCTGAACGATGTCGATTGATACGTTTATGAATTGGACCTGATATTTCACCTATATATTTCATGTTACATAAGTTGCACTTTATGCAATAAATAACATTAAATGCGTTACAAAAATTTGAATAATTAGGATCTGAGACAATTTGTGTCTGAGAAGCATATGGACATGTCTTGCACCGAGCATCTAAACACTTACGAAAAATTAAAGGTCGAGGGGGAGAGTATAAATGGTCACTGGATGACAATCCAGGAACAACCCCATTATTGTTCCTGTACCGGGCACTACACCGCATAGATGCTATGTGTATCTTGCCAGGATCTAGATGTTTACTAAGAACTGCCATATATTTTATTTATTTATTTATTTATTTTTTGAAAAATGCAATATTTGCAAAAACTAATAAAATATAATAATATAAAAATCAATAATAAATGAAATTAAATTAGTCTTGATTAAACTTAATATTATATATATTGAGTAAGAAATATAAATTTATATACAATATGTACAAAACAGAGAAGCAGTACTCAAAAACCATCTTTAATATGTCCAAAACCAAATAATGATTGCCCTAAATGCATAATCTAATGCATGAAACCACTGGACTTTTTAGAACAAATAAAATAACCGCATCTAAAATCCAAAACCTAGAGCGACAATAACCATGGAAAGACGTCCAAAAACGCTATCACATTTGACTTCTCAGATCAAAGTAATATAAATGACTAAAGCTTATTAGTATAAAATGATGATTAGAAACATACATTGTTACCATATTGATGTATATATATAAAAAGACTATGTCATAATGAATAAATTTATGAAAAGCTATAGCAAAAAAATTAATCTAATAAATTGAAAATAGATAGGACAATATCATACAATAACAACAAGGAAATACATATAAAATACATAACTAGAAAGGTAAAAATCATAAAATGAAACTTTGCGATGATAAGAATGAAAAATTTAATGGAATTTCCTAACGGAGGTATCAGATAATTACAAAGTAGAAATCATATAGATAATACACAAAGATTGTAGCGCGCTGGTTGAAATTAAATAAACACAAACTCGTCAATAACTCACAACACTTAATAAATAACAAAGTAAACTGTATCACACGTTTAATTATAAACCCTCTTGGTTTCACACTCTTAGAATAGAATAATTACATGTCAACAAAAGAGAACGTTGGCATTTTTTAGAAATTAAACTTACACAAAAATGCTCGCACTGAGCGTTGGCAGACGATAAATAAATTTCGAACATACACCCCCGGCCTTGAAATCTTCAAGGGGTACAAATAAAAGAGTTATATATGTTAATGAAAGGGCAAAGGACAGAGTTTATGAACCGCTCGTTTAAAATTTCCGGCAGCAGTTCTTACTATGGCGACTCTCACACGACCGTCATGGCCCAGAAATGTCTGAATAATTCTTCCTGACTTCCACTGAAGAGGGGGAAGAAGTTCATTTTTAATTAGCACTAAGTCACCAACATTTAAATTTGCTGTCGCACGCAACCACTTGGGACGTTGCTGGAGTTGAGACAAATACTCACCACTCCATCTATAACGGCTTTACCGTTATATATTCATTATTCCTCCTTTCCCCTCAAAAAAATCAACTTTTAACTTTACTGGTTTATTATAAATTGTCATTATTTCTACCCCCCCACCTTCAAATAATATATTTAGTTTAAATTTGACATGTTAGAGTTAATTTCATATGTCTTTATTCATTCTCTTCCCCCCCCCCCCTCTCACTACTGTAAGTTTCGCTTTTACTTTTAAACTTCTTTTCAAATGCAGACATCATTTATCTCGGTTCCTTTTTCTGTCTTTCAAATTCACACGATAGAAAAAGATCTTAACCGCAGTTATTTTCCATTGAAATAAAGTAAAAGAATAAATACAAATGAATGTCTTTTCGCTTTGCAGCCGACGTTATCTAATGCATATTTTCCCAGCCTCTGGGCTTGCATTAGCATTCAATTCTCACCCTTGTACTTTGTCGGATACAAACCATATGCCCATTGCTGACTAATTTGCAGCTGTAGTTAGATCTGTAACGTGCATCTAAAAATTACGAGTCCCTATTTCTTTAACCACTTTTCCTTACCGCAGGAATGTTAAGAGACGTGTAACCATATAGCCGCGCCATGGCGTAACTTTGAATTCTATGTAATACTTCGGGATGTTTCTGATTCCTTTGTCCACGCCACCAATATTCATCGCCAATTTAGTACATATGTTGCTATTCATCTCGCCAATGAGTGAGTGATTGTAATGAATATTTTACCACTACTGCCCTCTGATCTGGAATGTGAGAGACCTCAGCTCGCTGCCCTTGGGGGCTGCCCCGTCGGGCAGCCTTCCGTTTGATTTCTCCCGTCCACTGTACCATCATGGCCCTCCTCTTAAAAAGTTTCATAATAAAGAAGTAAGTCCTCGAAATCCTCGTGTTGGAGTTTTTTTTTTCATTTATTCATGAACCTGGGTTATTGCGGGCACAACGCAATGTACTAACCACTATACGATCACGGCCACCAATTTGTATAGAGGAGATTAATTAGAGAGTCCAGGTTCATGGATGAATGAAAAAAAAAACTCCAACACGAGGATTTCGAGGACTTACTTCTTTATTATGAAACTTTTTAAGAGGAGGGCCATGATGGTATATTAGGCATATACCATCAAATATCAGGCAGTGTTTCTTGGATTTTAGCAACACGGTTTGCTACAAAGGTTTGCCATCTATGAGGCTCTGAAGAAAGCCATGCCAACGCAACTTTAGAATCAGTCCACGCAAACACTTCACTCTCCTTGAGACTTAAGTGATCCAAAACAACCTTTAGCAAATTTGTCAAAAGAAGAGCTGAACAAAGTTCCAACCTTGGGATTGACTGAGTCTTAATGGGTGCGACCTTAGTTTTAGATGTCAAAAGATTTACGGTGATTGTCTCATTCTGAGAAACTGAACGCATATATATTGCTGCACAATATGCCTTTTCAGACGCATCACAAAAGGCGTGAATTTGAAGGTTTATCTTATCTGCAGATAATACAAATCGAGGAATTTTCAACTTAGAAATTACCTTTAAATCATTCCGAAAAGTTGTCCACCGTTTACTATGTTCTTCACTAATTGGCTCGTCCCAGGTAAGTGAAAACTTCCATAAGTCTTGCAGCAGTATCTTCATGAAAACAACACAGGGGGAAAGCAAGCCTAACGGATCAAACACCTTTGCAATTTCTGACAAAATATCTCTTTTAGAATATCTGTCCTTTTTCTCATGGTCTAAAGCAGTGAAACAGAAGAAATCACCCGTTAAATTCCATTGAATTCCTAAAATTTTTATCCCGCCATCATTAGTCAAGAGCAATGACTCTGTACCTTCCTTACATTCTTCAGAAATATTCCTCAGTACTCCAGGTACATTTGCAATCCATTTTCGTAAATTAAAGCCTCCTCGTTTCATTAATAATGCCAATTGACTAATTAGTTCCACAACTTCTTCCTCATTCTGGCCGCCAGAGAGAAAATCATCTACATAAAAATCTTTCAACACAGCTGCAGATACCAAAGGAAAATCGTTTTTCTCATCTAAGGCAAGCTGATGAAGAGCTCTTGTAGACAGAAACGGGGCAGATGCTGTACCATAAGTGACCGTTGTTAAACGATATTACTCTAACGGATCCTGGGAATTCTCTCTCCAAAAAATTCTTAAAAAATCTCTATCTTCTGGATTAATCAAGATTTGTCTAAACATCTTCTCTATATCTGCTCGTACAACAATAGGCAAAACTCTAAATCTTAAAAGAATTGGAAAAAGTTCCTGTTGTATACGGGGTCCGACCATTAGAATATCATTCAAGGACACACCAGAGGTAGATTTAGCAGAGGCATCAAAAACAACTCTTAATTTTGTCGTCGTACTTGATTCACGAATTACCGCATGATGAGGTAAATAAAAAACAAATATAGGGACTCTTTCCGATTTGGATATTCGTTCCATATGACCCAAATCCGAATATTCCTTCATAAATTCTCGATAGTTTTTATAAATAGACTGTTGTTTTGAAAGCTTACGTTCCAAAGAATGAAATCGGTGTATGGCTAATTCCTTAGTATCACCTAATTGCGATGGAGAATCTTTAAATGGAAGTTTCACAACAAATCTTCCAGAACTATTTCGAAAATAATTGCTCTTAAAATAGTCTTCACATTCTTGTTCTTCCTTAGAAATTCGAACTAGCTCAGGAATGGAATCTAAAGACCAAAACTTTTGAACTAAATCATCTAGTTGAAATTGAATATTATTAACAGAAAATGTACGTTGACTTGTATCAAAAGAGGTAGTTCCCGTAATTATCCAACCAAGTTTAGAACATACGGCGAAGGGTAGAGTTTCTTCTCTTTTTATAACTTCCCCTTTAAGCAATGTAAAGAAAACGTTAACACCTAACAAGATATCTACTGGTCTTGATTCAAAGAATATTGGGTCTGCTAGAACTAAATCATTAAAATTATTAACAATATTTGAAGGAATAGAACTATACGGCACATTTGATGTGATTCTTTTTATCACAAATGCTCTAGTGGCAAATCTCACTTCAGAATTAAAATGGGGAGAAAAATTTAAATTTACCTCTTCATTAGATTCAGCATTATAAGAACCTAAACATGTAATCTGTACTTTAGTAGATTGCCTTGGCAAACATAATTTACGCATACAATTTTCACTTATGAAAGAGGCTTCACTGCCACTATCCAGCAAAGCGCGACAGTTTAAAAGATTACCCAGTGAGTCACGAACCTTAATCATTGCTGTACAAAGTAGAGTTTGCTTATTTTGAAATGAATGTAATCCCGACACAGAGTTGTTTGGAAATTCAAAGATGCTAGTACAAGAAGTTTGATTTAATGACTCGGTTGGTCTCGGCTGAAATTCTGGTGCGTTCGGAGACAGAGGGCCAGTCGGCGTTTCATTTACACTATCTGAATAAGATTTCGGGTCTCTTGGAAGATGTAAAATTGTATGGTGAGGCTTATGACACACTTTACATTTACTTAAACTCTTACAGATTTTTGCATGGTGTTTATCTAAAAGACAATTGTAACACAAGTTGTTTCTTCTAATCAATTCTATTCTTTTATGTGCACTAAACTGCAAGAACTTAGGACATCTATACAACGGATGTGATTCCTTGCATACACAACAACTATTATTAGAAGACAACAATGTCGTTACTTTACCTTTCTTTATTTCCCTTAGTGAGGATTTGCTGTTTTGAAGGGTTCTAGCGTGATCCTTCAAGAAAGATAATAAGTTATCAAGAGTTCCCACCTCCTCCTTTTTTAATGTTCTTTCCCACCAATATCTCGTATTTTTATCTAATTTATCTGTAATTACATAAACTATCATTACTTCCGAAAATCCACTAACGTCTTGTTCAAGTACGCTTAAAGAACGCACACATTCGTTTATAACATCTACACTCTCTAAAATAGACTGTGCATTATCCAATATACAAGGCATTCCAATTAATATCTTAATTAATGCATTAATTAACTCACGTTTATTTGAATATCGCTCCTTTAATAATTCTAAAGCTGTTTTATAGTTTGAATCAGATATTGGAAGACTCTGAATAATTTTAAGTGCGCCGTTTTTGCATGCCGATTTCAAATACTGCAATTTTTGACAGTCTGATAAACTCTCATTATTATCCACACTAGCTTTAAATAAATCATAAAATGATATCCATTCTTCTAAATTACCACTAAACGAAAGAAGCGTCAATTTTGGAAGCTTTACTTCTGGTATTTGAGATTTAGAAAGGCTATTATTTTGATTCGATTCATTTAAAGTAAATTTTGAGTTTTTCCGGTTAACACTTAACCAAAGATTGTCAAGTTTATCCTGTACGGATTGTTGCTCATCAACAAAATTATCTACATCTTCTTCTTTGCATTGTGAAATAATTGCATTAAAAATTTCATGTAATTCCTCATTTAATTTTTCGATTTTATTTTCGAATAAAGCAAGCTGACTAGAATCAGCATCATCTATCGAACTAATAATATTATTTTCGAGTTTAGTTACAGTAGCTTTTAATACTCGTTTTCTAACTAAAATATCTTTAAATTCTGCCATAATGAGATAATATTAACAAAAAAGACTCACCGAATAGTATAGATGTTTAAATGACGCATCTTCTTTATTTACTTATTGCATCATAACTTCAGAACGATGACATGATTACACTTGAAAACGAAACTCCTCTTACCGTTCGTTCTATCACTCAATTCAACAACAACAAAAATATCAAATCTCCGGTAGACGTAACCAAAAATTATGTAGCGCGCTGGTTGAAATTAAATAAACACAAACTCGTCAATAACTCACAACACTTAATAAATAACAAAGTGAACTGTATCACACGTTTAATTATAAACCCTCTTGGTTTCACACTCTTAGAATAGAATAATTACATGTCAACAAAAGAGAACGTTGCCATTTTTTAGAAATTAAACTTACACAAAAATGCTCGCACTGAGCGTTGGCAGACGATAAATAAATTTCGAACAAAGATTATGCGCTTTTGCAGCAAATATCTAACCGTATAATATTTAAAAGATTGCTAAAACATTTACCTACCGAGGTATATATAAATATATATAAGATACCAACTAAGGAAGAAATAATTCAAAATGAATTGTTGCATTCAAAATGATAAGATATAATAAAAAACATCATAAAAAGCTTACATTCATAATTATATGCGCAAATGCAGCATAATAATTTGAATGCTAATATATAACCATTAAATAAACATTACCGACCATCATCAAAAACCGCATTATTGTGAATGAATTGACAATAAAAATGGATGTCACAAACCTATAATATAGAACTGTATGTATAAAATAAAGTACCTTATACTTAATTACAAGAATAAAATAAGGAAGAATAAAAAAAGAAGAATATGGATTCCGAAAAAATTGAAAAACTCATATATTGAATTACGTTTTCAAGAGTACAGAATTCAATGATATAAGCAAATCGGTTGTTTTCTGTGAGAAAAAAGCTAAGAGCAGATTTTTTTTTCCTGTACTCGAACAACCAATAGAACCAGAAGAATAGTCTCAAGATGAAAACAGAACATTATCAAATGGCATGAAATGGAAAAAAACACTACAACCCATTAAATATTTAATTTATAGCAAAAGAAATCTTACACAACTTACCGAATAAATTCCCAGTAGATTTTCAAAATATATTACCGCACATGAAATCCACAAGCATGATAAAGACGGGTTGCAATCTCCCGGTCCCAGGCCCTTAGAAGGCCCATTTGCCTACGCAGGGAGCCACCCGCGAGACAAGCCCCGCGGCGCGTCCCGAAGGTCGCCGCCAGACAAGCCCCGACAGAGCGGAACCCCACGCAAGCTCCGGTCAAGACCAACACGCTGCCCAGCACACGCCACGTCGGCTATTCCCAAGTCAAGACGAACGGCCGCTACGACAGTCCTCACCACCCAGCTAGAAAAACCAAGTAGTCCCTAAACTTGGTTCCCGAGCCGATAGACCCCGCAAGCCCTGCAGGAACCGGACGCCTATAAAGACGCCGGGCCTACGAACTGAACCGAAAATTCCCGACCCGGAGTTACTTTACGGAAGGCCCCCGAGATCAAATACCATTTTCCGGCAAAGACATTTATGTGGGCCAGCCGATAGGAAAGTTAATGAAGGGCCCCTAGCTTGAAAACCCGGGAGGACAGGGAAAGTCCCTCCGGCCGTAAAGCGACCCAGCTCCGGGCTTTCGCCCAGACCACTCGGCTCGACCGACGGAACCCCTCGTGGATCACGCCGGGAACCAGTTGGCCCAGACTAGGGGCCGCTAGCGACCCCAGGCGGGCACGGAAAGCTCCACCTAGACGGAATAGACTCCGCCTCGCTATGGGGTTGGATGGAACGGAGTTCCGCCAGCCCCCGCCGAATCGACTCCGCCCGAAGACAGAGAAGCCAGCGGAGGCCGACAGAAGCCCGCCCACCACTACCTTACCTCACGGCCGTCGATGGTACCCAGGCCCGAAGGCCCCTGAACCCGTGCAGTGACCGACCGCTACCTTTGTTAATGCGTTCGAAAATTAGGTGTAGACACCTCTAGGTCCTCATCACTGGGCGAGGCAAACTCCAGTATCGCATAGACACGAAGGACCTGGATCGGACCAAGAGTTCCTCTGAGGCACGATGAGCCGCCGCGTTACCGGCGAGCCTCCATCCCGGTTCCCCGTGGGGACAGTGTTCGATGGTGGACCTCCCGGCCAACCCCCTCCCAAGGGTCACGGCACGACATGGAGCAACCAGACCACAAGCATGATAAGATTAAGGTGAATAAAACAGTTAAGATAACACAGAAATTAAAACCTATGGATTCAGTTAATTCATTTTGAAATATCGTGATAAATACAATTAATATATTATGAATAGAAAATAATTACATTATTTAAAATACCTAAAAACAATTTTAAATTGTTTAATATCAATTTTACAATATTGCCAATATTCAGCGTTAAATACCACTTGGTGTAAAAATTTAAAATTATTACTTTAATAGAAGCTTTAAAAATTAAAAAAATTGGTGCTGCCATCTATTATTTTATTTTAAAAGTATTATTATTATTCAAATGTCACAAGAAGAAGAACCTAATAAAAGCAAAAAAAAATAAAATCATATCAACTACATTACTACACAAATCCTAATATAAAAATGCCATACTATATATCATTATAAAAAAAATTTAAATATATTAAATGTTAATAAAATGCTTTCATATAAAGTCACAAGTAATCATATGCACACTAGTATGCAACCCCCACACATTTCAATTATTTTTAAATAAAATAATAATAAATACATTACAGGAAAATACTTTGAAAGAGTTCGTACAACCCGGAGCGGGAAACATCATCACAGGAGACAACGAGTGGCTCATCTTTTATGTTAAAATACACATAACTATTCTTATTGAATGCGCGTAATCAGAAAATACGACAGCTTATTTATAAATTCATCGAGCGTAAATACACTCTTTTATGAAGCATATCAAGAGACCTTAGGAGACCTTAGATGTCTTAGTCTTTAAAAAAATCCTTCCGGCCAGTGGCGGGTGGAAGAGGTAGCTTTCAATTCCTTATTTTTAAAAAGCCAGCTTATATTATTCAAACACACGAAGCTCAATTTAGTGGAAAACGATTATAGGAGATTCGATACTAATTTTTATCAATACTAAGTCCTTATGAAAGGGAATTTCGGGAAATTAGTCAGCTTTATCCAAGCTGCTTTTATTTAAAGTAACTTATATTTGGTTGCCCAATTCCTCGATATCTTGAAGTGCCTGCCATTTTAAGACAACATGGTGAGTGAAGCTAACCAGTGAACTTAGTCGAGACCTTAGTAATTCTGTGCATATGCTCACTCGCATCGGAATCGGTTGATATATACGAGTGCTGACGCAGGCAAAAAGTCAGATTTTTCAAAATGTCACCCACATTAGCAATTCAAACTATTATATCTGAGCCAATTTTTAAGATATAAACAAATCAAAAAATGCTCCTTAATTCTTATATCAAGGTCAGATACTTAAGAAAGAAACTTTTTTCAATTTCTAATTTTTTTGCACCTCACTTTAAATATCATTTTTTTTTTTAATTTAATGGCCGCCATTTTGAAACAAGATGGCTTATGAAGCTGGTCAGCTAACTTGGTTGAGACATTGCTATATACTATCCACATGCCTTCTTACATCGAAACAGGTTAACAAATACGCGTGTTATCGCGTGACAAATATCAGATCGTTTCAAAATATCAGCCATGCTAGAAATTCAAAGTGCTATAATTCAACCAGGTTTTAAGATATAGACCAAACGAAAACTGCAACGGAATCTTTGTATCAAGTTCAAACACATAAAAAAAATCTTTTCCATTTTCCAATTTTTTGGTACCTTATTTTAAATTTAAAATTTAAATTTTTTTTTTTAAATGGCCGCCCTTTTGAAACAAGATGGCGGAAGAAGCTGGCGAACGAACTCGGTCGAGGCATTGGTATGTACTATGTACATACCAAGATACAATTCGGTTCATAAATAACCCTGTTACCGCGTGACAAAATGTAGTCGTTTCAAAATGTCAGCCACTAAAGGTCTGCACGGACCCAAGCCTGCGGAATGAAGACGAATTTTCAAACGGGGCGGGCCGGCAGAATTGAGAAAATTTTTTCAATGGGCCGGGCTGGGCCGACAGACAAAATAAACGGGCCGGGCCGGGCTGATAAATAAATTAATCGGGCCTATCGGCCCGATATAATAATTCAAGCTAAGCAGATAAAATACGAGCCATTTTCAATTAATATGATTTTCCCGAGAAGTATAAATGTGCGTCCGGAGCCTATGCGAGTTTAACAACATCAATACTGAAATGTAACATGTCCATCCTAGACATCAGCATCGTACGGTTACAAGATGTCTGAATCCGGTCGTTTTTTTTTTTGTTTTTTTTTTGTTTTTTTTTTTTGTACGTTTTTTACCTTTCCTGTGCTATCGCTTCCTAAAATTCGATTCAAAACGCCAATTTTCGCAGTATTTTCAGAACGATAAATTGCTTTTATCTATGAAAATCGACATTTACGTAGTTTCTGAATAAGAATACCTGCCAATCTTATGCGTTTCCGAAAAGAAATGAATTCACAAATGTATCGAAATGTAGCTCCTTTGGATTTGAAAAATGGCTTAAAGATGAGAGAAATATTTTCACAAATCTCCTTTTTATTATACAGCTTCAAAAGCTATCATGTTTTTAACCCTTTATTCTGAACTACACCAATATCTTAATGCATCCTTATTTGAATTTCGAAATGTCAGTAGAGACGATGATTAAAACACTGTAAGTAATTGTTAATGTTTACAATTTTGTGTTTCCTGTTTTGCAAACACATAGTAATCTAAAATGTACTGTAAAATGTTCCCATAAATATGTATGTAGTATTCATTAAAAGAACCTTAGTTGTATGTCGAGAAAAAGCGGAATTTTTTTTGTAGAAATTGAGTCGGGCCGGGCCTGTTTTCACTGATTTTTGTACGGGCCGGGCCGGGAACTGTAAAAATGCAAACGGGCCGGGCCAAGCTAGTTTTCGTTCGAGCCAGGCCGCGCCCGGGCTGGAAATTCCGGTCCGTGCAGACCTCTAGGCCACACTAGAAATTCATAGTGCTGTACTCAACCATTTTTTAAGATATAGACGAAAAAACAACTGCTCCGGTATCTTTGTATCAAGATCAAACACATAAAAAAAAATATTTTTCAATTTTCAATTTTATGGTACCACATTTCAAATTTCAAATTTAAAAAAAATTAAATTGCCGCAATTTTGAAACAAGATGGCGGATGCAGACGAACTTGGTCGAGAGATTGCTATGTACTATGTGTACACACAGTTACATCCAAATCGATTCATAAAGTTACAGTGTGACATATACATGGATATATATATATATATATATATATATATATATATGCATTTATCTATATATATATATATAATTTGAACGGAGGGTGGTTTCGGGGTCTGGGGGTCATGATCGATGAAAATAAACCAATTTTTTTTTACATCGATTTCCTCCGAACTGCTGCAATAGGTAGCTTTTTGTAATGAAAGCTACCTAAAAATACATTTTTGTAACTCGGACTAAAAAGTCCATCCAACTACTTTGACCGGGGAGCAGAAGAAATAATAATAATATAAAAGTATCCGGCACTCTCAGAATGTCAGCTATCTTTAGGAGAAGAAGAGATATTCTCCTCAGGGGACCGAGTCTACGAGTTGACAGTTAGTTTTTTTTTATATACAGCCACTCATAATTCAATCTTCTACCCACAAGATAGCCAAATTGTGGCCATCGTTTCCTTTGTAACTGAACCGAATTTGTTTTCACTGGACGTCATCGAAATAGATTTATTCACTGCTTGTAAATAACCCTATTTAACGCGTAATCTTCATTCTTCTGGCAGCAGACTTCTGTCTCTAACAAAGCAATAAAATCTTGTTCCCCAAGTCGCTTAAGCAATAATCCCTATGGTACCCATTAATATCAAATCATAAAAATTCTAATTAATAAACTAATTATATAAAGTTTAAAAATTGAATAACATTAACAAAGCATTATGTGACATTTATTTTTTATATCTCAATTTTGAGATATTTAAGTGTAAAACTCTATTTTCTAAACTTTCTCGAAAATACATAACGTTTGCAAGTTTGCATTGCTGGGAAGGAAAACCTGCGGGTTCACCGAAAAAGTGTAACTATTTTATCTAACATATTTTTTGATGTCTTAGTTTTCTTGTAATTAAATTTTCAATTTAAGATCTTCTTTGTCAACAGCATTTGTGAACTAATTTTAGCAATTCTTTGCAAAATTTTATGCCAGACTACAGAGAGAAAAAAACATGGTTAAGGCATCTAGAATGTAAATTGTGGCTCTAGAAAAAATAGTCCCATGCCATCCCTATAAATTCTAGTTCCCTTTGATAGAGAATTCTGGAGTCTTCTACCAGAATTCAAGAGCGTTTTCCTATATTCTCGTTGTCAAACGAATTTAAAAAAATCTGCAAATGGATGCGAAGACAAGAGGTTAGTTTTAGTAACTATAATTTTTAGTTTATGAAACCATTCTAGAAATGAAGCGATAATTTCTCGCTACTAAAACGATTCATTATCGTTTTGTCACCTAGAAATGAAGAGACTAGGAATTCTAGATCATTTCGTCTATTCAGCTTAGTTTTTTATTGTATTCGCACAGCTCGGAAATCTATATTTCTAGTTTAGGGATTCAGAAAATGACTATCTATTCATTTTATGTGAAGGCGGTATTTTTTTTCTCAGTGTAATGCAATTTGTTTTGCAGCTTGAGTCACGGTCGTGTTTTGATATTTACTCAAACTTGTTTATGCGTGCTGTAGAGACACTAAGGATTTTTACTATCAATTTGAAATCCAACATACGGTCACATTTCATAAAATAATAATTAAAAAATATCTGAATTTCCCTATAGAATAAAAATATATTGATATTTTTTAAATAATGCTTATAAATATGAAAATTTTAAATTTCTTAGCTCTAATTTTTCCATTAAACGTTTAAATGATTGGGCATTAAAATCCGGAAGATGCAAAGGAACGTTTAAAATATTATCAAGAAATACTCCGATAAAAAACGGTAATTACTAAAACAGAATATTATCAATAAATGAGAAACTATTGTTAAAAATTACAACCGAAAGATTCAATAGCAGATGGGTTCACTTAATGACGCAAGTCCGTTTTTCCAAAAGTTTTTCCCTGCAAATTATGTTGTAATTACTCTATATATTACATGCGTCTAAAAACGTTTTTTAGTGAAAGTGATAATGTGCGTGTGTATCTGTTGTGTATAAACTAATTATAAATATTACTCGCTTCATTACCAATACCGAAAATTCTAAGGTAAACATCAATAACAATAATCTCTTCAAACATATATAAGAATTCCTTTAGTGTCACCTTTAAACATCTATCAACACTTTTTTTTTATAAAACAGAAGTTTAATCCTGTGCTTAATTATAATTATCGAGTTTCTTCAATAATATATAACACGTTAACTCATTTGAAATTGCATTTAAAAAATATTTTGATTGTATACAAAATGCAATTAAAGAGATTCAATAAAAATAGCTAGAAAATGATTTTAGCTGCGAAAATTTAATTAAATATAATTGAAAAATTAATATTAGAATTGAAACATATTGAACACGTTTTCTGAACCAAAAGGCCCAACTTTTTCACACGAATAGAGTTTATAAATAGTCATCCTTGTGGATTATTCCAATAATAAAAATTTAAGATTATAAGATACATTTTCAACAAAAATTATAAACATTCCATACTCTGTAAGAACATAATGAATCTAAATACACATTTTATTCGACCTACATTTTGAAATATATTTATGTTATTTTAGACAAGAAAAGATAAAATTATCGAACAAAAAACACAATTAGTATTGCGATATGAGTTCATGTGCAGCATAAATGGGAAAATTAAAAAATAAATCGGATACAATAAACAGTAAAACATAAATGTTTTATAGTAAATTACGTTATATGCAAGTTGAATTTCTAAGACTAATTGATTGCAGTATCTTCCAAGCACCTTTATGCAATTTTACTCAAAATGTAGATATTAGTTGGGTTTATCAAGGCCATTTAAAAGTACTTTGAATAATTAAATTGAATAATTATACTGATTTTTCCTATGCAGTGTTTTATAGATTTTATTTATAGAATTTAAAAATAAAATGTGTCAAACAATTATATTACACTCTTATGTCATAAATGCAAAACCCGTATTGAAATTTAATAAAATGGTTACAAGAGTACGAAATTTGTACTTACAACAAAGTGATTAAATGCTGAGTTGAAAAATATATTTAAAAATTTCAGAATGAAATAATGAAAAAAAACTCAAGTAACTTTTATAAATAAAAGAATGTCAGTTTTTTTTACGGAATGTTTTGTAAAATGTTCATTACAAAAAGCAAAATTTAATTAAAATAGGCTCAATAGCTAATATCAAAGGACACATTTATATTATACTAAAGAAAGTAAAAAATGTTATTCACGCATAAATAGTTAGTCCTTGGTTTTAATCTTTTGCAAAACAATTGTGCAAAAGCAATTACGAAAATCGATCGAAAACTTTCCTAATAAAATAATGCACGTTAATTTCAGATTTCGATGATTAATGAAGTTTTTCGAAGAACGACATTATTTTTTACATAGCGACATTGTTTTAACAAATCACGACATTACTTTTCATGTGTCTGATTATTTCAGCAGAAAATGTAAATGTGAAATTTTATATCAACGTTTAGTGATCCAAAAAAATGATAGATAAGAACAACAAGATGACTTCTCCTTAAACATATGAATTAAGGCTGAAAATGTTCTTTACTATACTGCTATTTATGATTCGAAAATTTGACATTAAAACAAGTAAATAAATACATTTTCATAAATTAAATACAGTACCCCATGA
The DNA here is from genome assembly GCA_963932465.1 of Maratus speciosus. NCBI lineage: Eukaryota > Metazoa > Arthropoda > Arachnida > Araneae > Salticidae > Maratus > Maratus speciosus. The sequence continues at coordinate 170,973,922 of OZ010795.1, read as the reverse complement.
TCCCCTGTGATAACAGAAAAATTTAGGAATCATCATTTGTCAGTGAAATATGAAAACAAACAATTTCTGGGAGTTTACCGAAAAAAGAAATACAGTAGAACCTCGTTTATCCGAAACTCTTTTAACCGTAACTCTCAGTTAACCGAAATCCATTTTTAAAGCTTTTTTTTTTATTATTATTTATTTATTTACTACCACATTTCTTGTGTTCAAAATCCATTTTTAAAGCTTTTTCTTTTTTTTTAACTATCATATTCCTTGTGTGCAAGCGATCCTTTCGGAACTACTAATACGTATAAAATATTTTCGATCCCCTTTCATAGAGTTCCTTTGAATTTTACTTGAGCTCTCATTAACTGCGGAGTGGAACGAAGAAAACGCACAAATGAGCGATTCTGAAGCTTTTGAATGTTTTGAAAAATGGTTTGGCATGGCTGGAGCAGCAGAAAGGCTGTGATACTGGTGAATTAATAATTTTAAAAAACTCCGTTATAGAGCTGCAAAGCAAAGTCAATCGAAACCGCGACAAACAAAGCATTTTTTCAAACCCTTGTGATACACGTAAAATATAATTCATTTCAAAATTAAAATTCAGGTAATGTAGTCTTGTTTCCATTTTGCTATTGCTTTATTTTTATTAAGCACTTGTTACCATAATAAGAAATATTGCAAATATTTCTCCTTAATCTTAAAATTGAAGCATTCTCGATCATCCGAAAATTTCGATTTTCCGAAAGATGGTCGGCCCCAATTACTTCGAGTAATCAAGGTTCTACTGTACCTACAGATGTTTTCAAGTGTTTCTTGAATTTGAATACCAGGAACTTTTAAAAGTATTCTTCGTTTAATAATTTCTAAATTAAATAAAGGCGAAGAATGGTTTATCAAAATACTGTTATTCCATTTAAAGGGATTATGCAAACACGGATAAAATATGACAATGACAGTGGGCGTTTTGTGTCTGCGCATACGCCTACTATTCAGTTTTTTCGCGTTGTATGACGACAATAGGTAACATGGATAATATGTGTTTCCTTTTCGTCGCGGTACTTAAAATGTAGTTAATGTATAACTGATACCCCTCCTTTTCTTACTTTTAATTATGGTATTTTAGGTTACGGGTACTCATTTTCTATGAAATTGACATTTTTTTTTTTTTTTTTAATCTATGAAAAACGACTGCGCTAAGAAATATACAAAAAATATTGATATAAAAATGCAGAGAAGGAAGTTACATTTAGGGTAATATTTTCGAAAAATAATAAGTGAGAAAAATTAGAACAACGCAAAACTAAACAGAATGATTCAACAAAAAAAAAAATACATGAGCAGCGAAAAAGTTAATTTACAAAATTATTAATATATATAAAGAAAAAATTCTGTCTAGACCTATATAGCAACTCAGTTAAGAAGTCTGACATTTACAAAATTAAAATACGAATAATAATTGAATTTATTTACTTCAATATAAAGCAACAAATCCTCCATTTTCATTTCCAAATGACTTATTATGATAAGTAATTATGATAATAAATGACACAATGAAAGGAAAAACGTATAAAAATTGAAAAACTATATAGTGTTAGTTTTTCTCTCATCATTGGAATCATTCGAAGTAACATTGTTTGTGTTTCATTGTTTCAGATAATTAATTAAGATTTTTTGTGCGTTTATTGAATGTAAATAACATTTTCTTATTATTTTTTCTATGCAGATATATTTTGTGAATTATTGCGCTGGTCACCGTTAAATAAATTGTTTTTTTTTCCCCCGCACATATATATACATGTTCTTTCAAGTATCAAAGATTTTATTAATTATTCACTATTTCTATTTATCAGAACATAGAAGATTTTCCTTTTATGGTAAATTAGAACTGATATATATATAATATTATTTTTTTATCTTTTGATATGCTGAGACTCCAAAAAAATATTTTGATCGAAATAAATGACACCAGCAATGGAAAAAACATATCATTAACAAATAAAAGCATTAATTCGAAACGCAATATTTCATCTTGATCAAAATATAAAATATCTAATATGAACAACTTTAAAAAGCTGACTGTTTTGCTTAAAAGGCGACTAAAATAATAAAAGACATGTTACACTTTTAAAATACATTTTATTTAAAACTTCTTAGTAATTTCGGGCTGTATTTCCCAATTTTTTAATTCAGTTCATTACAACTAGTATTCATTTCACAAAATATAGAAAATATGTACATTTTTAAAACTACACAAATTAAAAATGTAAATGCATCCTACGCAAGTTACTTGATTTTTTTTTATTACTCCGGTTCAACTGGTTTTTCTCTTAACTGGCTATCCCTTGTTCCCGTTTAGGGCGGTTAAGCGGGAGGCTACTGTACATCACTTCTTTTTTTAATGAGATAACCAGTAATTATTACAGTTGAAAGATTTACTTTCAACTCTAATAATTATTGTTCCATCATCAGAGATAATTTTAAAAACTAATTGCGGTTTATTTATACAAATACGTCACATCGTTTTCAAAATAAGAGAGAAAATAATTATTAGAGTTGAATTGATGATCGGACACATTCAATTTTAGACATTTTGTCGAATATTTGAAGATATATTTGTCGGATTTTTCTGGAACTTCAGGATTATGAAGAATATGTTCGACTTCATATTTATCAATGGCGGTTTGAACAGAAGGACAATTTTAGGGCCAACAAAAAATCTAAGAAAAAGTATAATGTTTGGGATCACCGTATAAAATAAAATGGACGAAATTGGCTATAGCTTACGAATATATCGCTATTGTACCATATATGCATTCATTTGTGGAAGAACATAACGTATATTCTTGGGGCTATATCGATTTATTTTAAAAGTTCACAAAATTTTTGCATGTTTTTGGTTTATATCATTCAGGGTGTTTTACCAATTTTAACGCCAGTTTCAGAAAATTTGACAAAATGTTTTAGAAATAATATGTTGTAACTGGAATGTAAATATACTAAATGTTTGATGAAAAAATTAGCAGTTGAATAAAATATTTCTTACATGCGCATGCGTGCACGATAAAAAAAAAATAATAATATTTTTTTTTTTTTTTGCATGATTTGATAGTCAAATCTATGGAGCAACTCATAAAAAAGCGAGTCAAATATCGGGAAAATCCAGAAAGATATCAGCAATATACTGAGCTGATTTTTAGTTGTTCTCTAAAAATAGCAAAATGATAAGGAGTTTTCCATAAATTGGTGTTTTTAATTTTTACATTTCATTTTTTGTGGATACTTTAGATCTTGGAAAATCACCAGAACGAGCCTATTCCAGGAAAAAATAGAAGTATCAAAATCTAAACATTTCTTCTAAATCTACTCGTTGACATTCATTAAGGACAAACTCCTTTGCCGAAAGCCAGTTAATAAAAAAATGACAATTTGTGGAAAATCCCTTATCATTCAGCAGCTTTTAGGGAGCAACTAAAAATTCGCTCACTATATTGCCGATATCTTTCTGAATTCTCAGGATAAATGTATGGCTTTTTTTACTGCTTCATTTTACTAATCGGAGTAAAAACGAGTTAATCTCAATCATAATATTTAATAAAATCAATATTTTTCGTTATTCTGTTGCACATTAGCTGTTTCATAATCGCCAGGTTGTTTGGATGCGAACTGCCCGTCGCTGAATGAAAAGGCGATGTACAATAGAAATAGCAAAAATCGAGAAAAACCACTATTATAGCGCCCCTTCCGGCGGATTTTTGCCAAATCCATGTGGTACCTGCTAGCCATAGCCAAATACATACCCATGAAATTTGATACAATTCTATGCATAATTTCGTACACTTTTCAATGTTACAATAATTAAAATGTCACGGAAATTGCTATTTCCGAGCCTCCTTTTGGCGGAATATTTCGAAATTCAAAGAAGCCACGCTGGCCGTAGCCAAAAACATACACAAGAATTTGTTTCAACTCTATGCATAACTTCATACCCTTTTTGATGATACAAAGAGGACAAGGAAGGACGGACAGACATTTTGTATAAACACGTTTTTCGGGATCTCTGCCCCCTAAAACATGTAAATCCGTTAAAAACCGGAAGTTGAAAAAAATTCAGTTACAATACTTTATTCTTTAGACAGAAGAAAGTAAAACTTTGGTTAAACAAAATAATCATTATTTTTAGAACTTAAATAATAAAATAATTACGAAATTGCTTTTTTTTACATTTCAAAAAATGCAAAAAGAAGTTCAGACAACATTCTATATATTTAACTACTTAAAAACAAAATTAAGAAATTACAAAATGTCATGCTCTAATTGCAATATTAAAGAATGAAAGCTGTTTTGTTTTGATTTATTTTTTTGAAAAACAACATTCAAAGTTTCTTAAGGTTCTTTATATATTCTTGTTAAGTATGATGCTATTACACTGTAAAAAAAAATCTGTGAAGTTACTAAAGTTTTTCTAGGAAACTGGGATTCCTAGAACTTTTCATGTAACGGCAACAACAAAACTTCATGTAACAGACACACTTTTGCGCCGAAAATCAAAAAATCTGTAAGGTTACTAAGAATTTTTTTGGAAACTGGGATTCCGAGAACTTTTCATGTAACTGCAGCCTGGGTTACAAATAAAAGTTTAGTAAGATTACTGAAATTTTAGCAGATTCATTTGTAAAGTTACAGATTTTTGTAGCTTTACAAAAACTAGTTTTGTAGATTTGCAGCTTTTTTCGTACAGTTACAGGTGAAAGTTTAGTAAGCATGTAACTTTACATCTGTAGAACTACAGATTTTTTTTTACAGTGTATAAGTACCATCTTATGTAATCTGAAGAAATATTTTAAAGCCATTATGAATATTTAAGCAGATTGAAATTAAACAGCGTTCTTTTAAGGTAAATAAATTAATAAGAAGTTAACAAATCATTTCGTTTTAAGATATACCTCTATGATTTGTTACATTTTAACGAAGTTTGTTTATTATTTTTAAAAGTATAGAAATTATTGAAGTATAGGACGAGTTTTTAACACGTTGAGCGCCACGCGAATTCTTAGGGAAATCCCCGTCAGGCCATGTTCATTCTTAGAAATGATGGTATTGCGGTATAGCAAATTTGTTGTAGCAAATTTAAAACTCATTAAAATGTATTAATGATATAATCCTGTAATAAATAAAAGTTAAGTAAATTTTAAATACATTATCAGTAATTGCTTAAAACAATATATATTTTTTAGTTTTATATCATATTTTACACTGTCAGTCACCGGTGACCGACGCGGCCTGAAACGGAGGTTCGGTGTCAGTCACCGGTGAATAACATGGCACTCAACGTGTTAATTATGATTATTGCTTCAAATGATATATGTATTAATACGTTTCTATATTTTGCCATCATGTGTAAAATTTAGTGTAGTTTTAACTTTTGATACGAACTGTTTTATCAGATTCCTTATTTATTAAATGTGTAACCAAAAAAAATTAAAAATGGTATTAAGTTGCACCTGTATTCATAGAATCATTTTATATGTTAAAGAAATGTGAACCCGAAATACTGAACTAGATATTTTTTTACAAAAATCCCTTAAAAAATGCATTTTATACATCAATTCATGAACAAATTTTTTTGCAGTATTAAACAATACGTTTTTGTTTATGAAAAATAATATTGATTCTTTTAACTCTCATATCTTAAGAATTCAGATAGATGTGTTTTTGTTCTGGTATATAAATGTATGTGTACTGAATGAAATACGTTCACCATAAACATAATTGGTGACATATCATTATAAATGTATGAAAAAAATTTAGAAAAGTATCTCTATTCACTAAAATAAGAAAAAATATAGCACATGCTTTTAAACAAATTATTCATTTTAATTAATTGTTTTACACTTTTAGAAAGTTCATAAGCTATCTCTATAACTATTAAACTTCGAACAACTATTTTAAAAATAAACTACATTATTGTCAAGTTTAAAGTAAAGATAACACTTTATCACGTAAGCAACAAAATCAACAAGTAAGAAGAACACAAAAATTATTTTCATCGGAAACTCCAGAAATTAAGATTTTTTAATGTCTCTTGTCTTTGGATAATTTATAACATGATAGAAACTCTACTTTATAAGAAAAAAAACATGGAACATGTGTTATAACCATATGTCTTTTAGATTACTGCCAAATTATGTTCACGTATAATATAAAGTATCGTTTTAAAAATGATATATATAAAGAACCACACCTACACGTGAAATAGAGGAATTAATCTGAAACTGCAGGTGTGTAAACAGTATAGTATAGGTCAAATATTTCCGGTAAGATTTTTTTCCCGAAACCCCGTACGGGAACGTAAACAAATTGAAAAAGAACGAATATCTTTTGGATAACCCTGTTAAAACTAACGTAGCAAAAGCGTTCAAACACGAGATTAGTAATAAGTGGCTTATTGTAAAATACTGTGTTCATTTTTATGAGGATAGCATGTATACTCGTAGAGAAATTAAGATTTTTATAAAACAGTCCCAAATGTCGCCAAGTTTTTTGCTTATAATTTTTAGAGTTCTTAATATAAAAAAAAGTTCTTCGCAGAAAATATGACAAACAACATTGTACACAAAACCCTGAAATCAGAATTAAAAAATAATAAAAATCGGATGAAACATGAGCTGGTTTACCAAAAATTTTTCACTGCGCATGCGCGAATGCAATTAAAATGTAATATGCATAATGAATTAGCTAGGTATATAAAGCAACTTTTGCGAAAGTCTCAAAATCATAGCTTGAAAATTCTGAAAATTATCGTCGATAGAATAACCTCAAAATCCGTTGTTCCCAATAAGAAACAAAAAGATGAGGGGTTGTATCAAATATATGTTGATTAGTGCCAAGATAGAGTACACAATATTGCACGTACTACTATATTTGGATACAATCCCTCATCTTTTTGCTTTCTTTCGAGAACAACGAATTTCGAGCTTATTCTATCGACGATAATTTTCAATTTATGATTTTGAGAATTTCACGAAAGTTTCTCTATATACTTAGGTAATGCATTAAGCACATTATATTTTGATTGCCTTCGCGCATGCGCAGTGAAACATTTTTTAGTAAACCTGCTTATTTTGCATCCAATTTTTATTATTTTTTAATTCTGATTGCAGAGTATTGTGTACAATTCTGTTTGTAATATTTTCTGAAAAGAACTTTATTTTTATGTTAAGAACTCTGCAAATTATAAGCAAAAAACTCGGCGAAATTTGAGACTGTTTTTATAAAAACCTTAATTTCTGTACGAGTATACATACTATCCTTATAAAAATGAACACAGTATATTACAATAAGACACTTATTAATAAACTCGATTGTGAACGCTTTTGCTACATTAGTTTTTACAGGGTTATCCAAAAGATATTCGTTTTTTTTTTAATTTGTTGACGCTCCCCTATGGGGTTTCGGGAAAACATCTTCGCGAAAATGTATGACCTATACTATACTGTTTACACACCTGTAGTTTCAGGTTAATTGCTCATGTATTTTTCTAGATATTTAACAAAACGTGTAAAATCGCAAGTGACCGGTCACCTTTAGCCATATAGCGTACATATATATATATATATATATAAATTTTTTTTATGGACTCGATAAATTCCGTAATTCTGCATAAATGTCTTCCAACCACATACATAAAATCAAGGGGTAGAAAATCTCGGTCAAGTTCGTTAATGGGCAAAATCGGACCAAGGGGGTGGAAATAGGGAGGGGTTTTGTAAAAAAATAAAAAAAATCCCATAACTTCTTAATTTTTATACTTATCAAATCAGTTTAAAGTTAATATTACGTCTAGAAAAAGGGTCAAAAATTTATGTATCACAGATTTTTGATAAAATTAAAAATGGGCTCAAGGGGGGCAAAAGTTGGGTTTTAGGAAGAAAAAAATTCACAACTTCGTAAATTCTTAAGATATCAAAATCACTTAAACTAATGATAAATCTTCTTAATATTATCTACAGACTTTTACATTGTCAATGTTTTCATAGGACTTTGCTTGAATTGATAGGACAAAGCTTTGATTGGTTCTCTTAAAGCAAAAAAAATAAAAATGAAAAAAAGTGTGTGTGTGTGTGTGGGGGGGGGGGGGGGGGTTGAAGTAGAAAAAAAAATACATAAAAATACATAACCGATGAAATTTATTATACATCTTCTCAATATTACCTACAACTTTCATATTTCCAAGTTTTTGATAGGATCAACTCTTACAGCAAAAAAAGAAAAAAAAATAGGGTTTGACGAAAAATTTTTCGTATTAAGCTCAAATCAAAACGGCTTATTTTCTGACTCATTTTTAAATTCGTTTTCGCTCTCAAATGCATCCAATTGATAGATTTTCTTATTCAGAAACTATATAATGGGCTGTATTGGTCATTTTTTTTTTTTATAAAGGCAGAATATATTTTAAAAAATGCTGTCAAAGTGGGCATTTTGAAACAAAATTCCTGAAGCGATAGTGCGATAGTGGAAACGAAAAAAGTGGTCGTACTAAGAAAATAATTCTATATCATGTTCTAATTAATTGAACTAAAAATAAAAACACAGGTCGCTTATAAATCTCTTCAAAAAATCCCGTCATCAAGTCACCAAGTTTGATGTTTTTCTTTTAAAAATGAGTCTGAAAATGTGTCAGAAAATTTCGAGTTGTTTTGGCGTGGAAAAATATTTTTTTGAATACCACCTTAATATAATTCTCATAAAACGAGCTCTTACAGAAAAAATGAAATTAAAAATACCTTGATATTTTTTTTTTTTTTTTTTTTTTTTTTTTTTTTTTTTTTTTTTTGGTGAAATTAGTATTTAACTTCGAAATCTACCTCCGCCTCTAGGCCGAGCCGGCAGAGATTTGTGAAATGTGAATGTTTTTCAAATTTGGGTGCTTATGAAAGCTATTACAATTCATATAGTAAAATGAAATTTAATGCTGTATTCAAAACAGTAAACAGAGCTTAAATATTTGCATTGTAAGAAGAGTTATGGTACTTTCAGCCTCAAAAAGAAGAATAAATAGGAGAGAATTAAGATACGGATTTCAGTAACAGCTACTACCAGCAATTGGAATCTTCGTTCTGAGGACCTATGACCAATGGCTGTTGATAAGCAGGTTAAAGATCATACTCAAAGTTGAGGGATGTAAGTTTGTCTATTTCATTTTATAGAATCAAGTTGGCTCCAGATTCAAGTTTGATGTTTATGTGTAATGGTCAGTGCTATAAAAATGTAAAATATAAATAAAATAATGCCGTCCATGCAAATTGGTGAGTGGTCACTCTGGAAGTGGGCCAGGATTGTTGTCTTATGTAAAAATGATATTTCGTACTTTCGAAAAAATACTTCAATACTTCAAAAAATGCAATTGATACTGTATTTATGCTTTTTAACACAAAAATTTGTTCTAGTTCAAATAAATTCAATTAGTAAGACTTCTTGTATCATTAGCAATAAGGATACAAACTTGGAATTTTGATCGTTTTCCAATAATTAACGTTACAGAAGGACCCCAGGTGACCCAAGTATACTACGTTTGACTATGACAAGTGACATATGTCCATATTAGAGTTATATTTATGTCCTACATCAAATTTGAACCAGGTCAAGCAGGAGTTTCTTTGCCAGTTGACATGGAACGGCCCACTGCATCACATTGCTACTTTTCTCTGAACAAGGACAATATTTTTGCCATATTTAAAAAGTGACTTGTTCTCAGTTCATGAGTTAGAATTGAAATTGTACAATGTGTTGTATGATTTAAAATGGTAAAAACTGGAAACATGCTAAATTATGAAGTGCATTATTCAGTCCGTTCAAATATATGCATTTACTATATTTAAAGAGAAAAAATGATTTACTATTGTTTTGCTAAATGTGAAATAAAAAAGTTACACCAATAAAAATATCTTATGGTCTACATCGATCTCATGTAAAATTAAAATTCCAATTTTAACACATTTTTTGTGAGTAAGTTCGAAAATTATTCTTTGATCTCTACGTTTTATTCTACAGTGCATTAATTGTATCATCTCAAATGTATATTAATTTATTCTAAGAAAAATCTAGTGAGATTTCAACAGATGATCTTTATGAATCAATGAAAAGGCATTTACTAATTCATTGCATACACATGAACTAGATGTAGTTAAAAGTATTGTGAGCAGGTATTCAAATAATTACCAAAGAAATATGAAATATGCCAAATTCCTCACTTTTTCCCATTAAAAGCGTGGATTTTATGGATATACGTAAGGACGTTTCTTAAAGAATAATAAATAAATTTAAATTTGGTTTGAAAAAAAATTTGTTCAAAAAATGCCTCGAAACATTTTCCTTCTCCCTCGAAATACCCGTGTAAGTTTTACAAAATGTACTCTGGACTATATTATAGTATATTTTTGCAATTATAATAAATAATCATTACAACTATATAGGATAGTATTTATCCTTAATTTTGAAAATGAAATGAAGTAATCGTAATCAAATTATGAAAGGTTTTAAAATTACGCGAAAATTATAATCTATTGATTTCAATCATGCCCAGTGTTAACAGTTTGCAACATTTTATTATGATTGCGTGATAGCTACTACTTTTTTTCAAATTGTAGAATTAATATTGTTTTCGGCTTATTTAATATATTGTTAAATAAGACGAATGGAACTACTTCAAAAAAGTGGTGGCGATCAAACAGTCTTAATAAAAAATATAGTAGATTGGCAATATTGATCATACCATAAATATTTTGCCACGCAAAAAAATCGATGTTTCTCCATATAGATAACTGTTGTTTATTAAGTTTTCTTAATACATTGCTTAAAGTGTAAAAATTGTTTTAACTGTTTGATTTTCTAAAATTCTGTAAATATTCATTCTCATAATTGAAATGATCGCAATATTGCTATTGAAATATATGACTTCTATATTGCTTGACAATATAAATTGACATATCCTTTATTTAAAATTTATAAATCTTAGTAATTTATAAATAATATTACGTTTTATACATTTGGTATTGCAAATTCAATGATATCAGTAAAAGTAAAGTCGTACAAATGCGTAAAGTGAACTGCTTTGTTTGATATTTACTTTCTGCTATCCAACATTAGCATTCGATGCTGGTTGCCTTTCAAAATGATATTACACATTCATACTGTTTTTAGAAGAAAATATTCTTAAATAATTTTTTTAATTAAACTTATGCAGCTAATTTATATAATTAAATTTTGCTTTAAATAATGTGCCTTACTTTCCTATAGACTTTCTTTAGGATAATTTATGTTGCTAAAAAACCCGAAAATATTTTTTTTATTTCATTTAATCAACTGCAAACATACGGTAACAATCAATCCAGCCATAGATTCTAATTTTCATGCGCACATATTAGTAACATCAAATCTGACTAATTCATTCTCAAAATTTAGACATTTTAAAATTATTGCTTTATTGTGCTCACTAAAACATTTTACCGTATCCAGAAAGTAAAATTAGTTTTTGCCTATGTATAAAACTTTGTGCAAGCCATTCATGTTGATCTACTAGTCATGTAACAGGAACGCGTAAGAGTGCACACAATATCATTTATTTACCTATAAAATTTGTGTTACTACGAATTTTGTATGTTGAGGTATAATAACGTAAGAATGATATCTTAGAGGTACCACGCTGCAGTTCCAGAGTTCGACACCGGAAATTGACAAGGTTTCATCAACCTTTCAAATCTCCTAGAAAAAAAAAATACCAATCTTGCTTAGAAAACTAAACACTGGCGGTTCCGTTTTAAGTTGACAACTCAAGCTGGGCACAAGGAGTATGATACCTCAGAGTCCATGGTCAAGAAAACTGAATTGTGCACTGCCAACCAAGTTAGTTAAGCTGACAGTGGGCATTCAAAGTCACGAAATTTGACAATGAAATATTTCTTTTTTCTTTTCGAGAATTATGAAACAAGGTGCTCATTTTTATCTGATGCAAAAATATTTTTTTCTTTTCTGACGCTTCTTCGTAGAGATAAAGGCTTTTATATTTGTAAAAAATATGTATATTTATGCAGTTTGTTTTACTTAAAATGATGTTATCTCAAAATTGAAAATTTCGCCGCACATTTGTAAACTTTGAAATGTTCCATGCGCATTTCTAATTATCAGAGTCTTTTAATATTCATACTTTGTATCCTTTGTACAATTCTAAATAAAGGTTAGCATAAAAAGTTGCATTTCAGGAATATTTTAATGTTGAAATTTATGTGAATATAAAAATATATAGCTACTTTTTTGGAAAAACGAAGCATAAAATATTTTCTCCTACTTATATATTCAGCGAACTTTCACAATTCATGCCAACTTCATTATAATATATAAAAAGTATCTCATGAGTAAATATTGTCGTATTTTATGCAAAAGAAATGTATAGGGGACATTTTAAAATGCGAATATTATTCGTTATTTGCAAAAATTAAAAATTTTAAAACTTTTTATTATTTTTACACCAATCTTTGAATATAGTAACTATTTCAGCTTGACATTAACAAGTCTGTCAATTTTCAAATGAATCCATTGAAAATAGAGTGATTTGGTTTTTAATGCCCACTGTCTCCTTAATGGATTGTAACGCAGTAAACTTTATTTTTATTTTAAATATAATAACGCGAAAATTTACTCCGTGAGAGGCCGACTTAATTCAGTTATTTTTTGTAGTCTTAAAACTAATTATGCTTCTTTATAGTCCTAATCGTATCATAAATCTTAATTATATTTTGTAGTCCTAGTTATTAATCCTAAATAATTGTCATTCAGAAGATCATTATTTTTTAACAGTGTAAATGCATTGTCAAATCACAACACTTATAAAATATTGTCATAATATTTAAGAAACATTTTATGTTATATTAAGTACCACTTTTAACTTCAGTGTGAACTCTGGATGTGAAGTTTTTCTAGTTTAAAAATGCTTTTTTAAAACTATGCAGATTTTAACAGTCGTTGTTACATGAATAAATCTAAGTTCAAATAATCTTAGAACTAATAATAATTATAATAATGCAATATGCAATATTTTATTTCTTTGAATGAGAAAGGAAAACATAAATAGTTTTTGAAAGAGGAAAAGTTTCGTTCTTTATTCTTTTTTCAACATTGATAAAAAAATATATATATATATTTTTTTCTTCTGATTACGATAGAAATCATTATTCCGTATAATGTTGTATGGATTCCTGGCATGCTTGATAATTATATGATAAAAAATCTTTTTTCTCTAATCTAGCAAACGCTTATACTTTATTAAAATAAAAATGTGGTTCAATCATGTAACAAAAATGCGGTAAGAAACAAAAATTCCTGGCCTGTGCAAAAAAGGGAGAAGTCATGTCACTATGTCCTTCCAAGCAGATCAATATATTGTAATAATAAAATAAAAGTATTTTTATTTCTATTTTCCGTAATCATTTTATTTTTGAGCTCAAAATTTCTCACGAATTTTCTCTTCTTTTTTTGTCTTTTATTTATGGATCAAAGATGGAATATATATATATATATATATATATATATACGCAAGTTTATGTATCAACGCGATACAAAAATATAATGAAGATTTGTTTTGAATTGAATAAGTTAATTACTGGTTTCCATATTTTATTTTGAAATATTACAAATTTCGATCAACAAAAAGGACAGGCACGTTTTAAGATTCCTGTTTATAGATGACAATCCTGTCAACGGTGATGAATTTAAATTTATTATGTACAGATTCTTACGCCTATCATTTTGTTTGAACTCAAGCCCATTTTTACTATCAGCCACCATCAAACAACATCTTAAAAAATTTAAGAAGGAATATCCGGTAGCAACCGAAATACACAACAGTTGTATTTACGTGGACAATCTGATAACCGGTACCGACACCGTACAAGATGCACTGAACATTTCACTACAGTCACACAGAATTATGAAGGAAGCTGGTATGACGTTCCGGAAATGGATATCGAACAACGAATTAGTAATGGAATCGTGGGAGAAGAACGATTTTAGTATTTTACCTCAGCCCTTTGACGAAAATAAAACACATTGAAATTTTATTCTTTTCAAAACTGTCGAGAAACCATTCGTAGTAAAAAAAATCGTTTCGAGAAAATATTTATTTCGTTGTAATCTAATTCTTGAAAGTAAATAAACTTAAGTGTATTTTATAATTTTATTTGACAACACCACATCACCACATCACGTTAGCACATTTAGAACAATTGACATTAAATTAAGATATGTGTTCCGAAATGCTATAAACTGCATTTCGGCCAAGCATAAATATATTCTGGATCTTCTAGAAAATATATTCTGGCACTACTTCACTACATTACATCTCACGTATTAATATATAATTATAACACATTTATTCAGAGGAAACATTTTATTTCCCCCGCTCGAGCATTTTTTGGTTGTTACTTATCAAACCATAACTCTAGTATCAATCAGGTAGTTTTTTCTGCGCTCTTACGCAAACACACCTACCGAGTCATGTGACCGCTGGGCTATTTTTAGATTTCCCCAGCGCAATTTCGTAACACTGCCCACCCATGAACATATAGGTGTTCATCACAAATAATTACAATATATCAAATTAATACAAATACAAAATAATGAAATTAATACAAATACAAATATAAAATAATGAAATGTTATACATACTTCAGGGTATTTAAACATGTTACAATGAAATTCTAACTAAAATAAGAAGAAAAAATAAGATTAATATATGAATTAATTTTTAGAGTCACAATCAGTTCCAAGTTCAAGAGGATAAATCAATTGGATGGGTCTTTTGAGAATACATTTCTCAGTTTTGACTTTACAGGACCTCACCTTGCCGTCTCTTCCAGGAAATAATTCAATAATTTTTCCTAGACTCCAGAAATTTCTGGGTAATTTATCATCTTTGATTAGTACAATATCATTTAATTTAAATTGAGGAAAATTAGTTTTGTTCGAGCTTAAATGAGCTGACCTCAAATTTAATAAATATTCCCTTTTCCATCTAGACCAAAACAAGCGCATTAATTTTTCACGATAGTTGTAAGATCTAATTAACTCTTTCCTGGAAGAGATATTAGGGTCAAGGTGAAGCCGAACTGGTGGCAGAGAAGATATTCTTCTCCCAATTAAGAAGTGAGCAGGGGTTAATGGTAGGGGGTCTGGACCTTCTGGCGAGAAATAGGTTATAGGGCGAGAATTGACCATGCCTTCAATTTCCACTAGTACAGTATTCAGTTCAATCACAGTCAGAGATGACTTGCCAAGAGTTTTCCGCAATGCGGTTTTAATAGTCCTAACCATACATTCATAAAATCCCCCCCACCATGCTGCTCGTTCGACTATGAACTTCCACTTAATGCAATGGGAAGAAAAAAAATCTTGTACATCTGGATGAGTTATAATGGACCAAAGTTTTTTCAATTCTTTTTCAGCCCGTTTGAACGTCTGAGCATTATCTGTATATATAACAGCTGGCATTCCTCGTCGTGAGAGGAATCTACGGAATCCTAGTAAAAATGTTGAAGTTGACAAATTGTCTACAAGCTCCAGGTGGACATTTCTGGTTACTGCACACGTAATCAGCAAAATGTATTGCTTATTATCACAGTCTTTTACGTACAAAGGTCCTGCAAAATCACATCCTATCACACTGAATGGATTTGCCTGTTCTACACGATCAGCTGGCAATGGAGCTACCGTTTGGTCTCCTGGAGTTGAAGAAAACCTCTTGCATATAATGCAATTTTTTAGCACACTTCTCACGGTTTGTCTAGCCTTTAGTAGCCAGAATCTTTCTCGAATTTGTAGAAGTGTATGGGCAACAGCAGAGTGAAAAACTCTATTATGAGCATCCCAAATTATTAGTTCTGCCAATTTAGTTTTTGGCGGAAGAATTATTGGATGCTTTTCATCCACCAATAAATTAGTCTTACAGAGTCTTCCAGAGACTCGCAAAACTCCTTCTGGATCGAAGTATGGGTTCAAGGAAAGTAATTTAGAATCTCTAGGAAGCGGTTTAGAATGTTTCAGGCACATGATTTCTTTCGCGAAAATTTCATTTTGACAATTTTTTATCCAAAAAATTTCTGCTTCTCGTATTTCCTCTGACGTAAGATTACAATTTCTCTCGCGTTTTTTCTTTAACATTTTGATAAACAGTATAACATAGCCAGTTACTCGTAATAGTTTTTTCAGGTTACTGTATTTGTTTATTTCAATTAGATTTTCCTTAACAATTGTTGCATTAACAATAATTTTACTTCTGGCTTCAATTTCAATTTCAGGGTTGACTGATTTTGTTTTATACTTATCATCCTTGGGCCAAAATTTTTCAGATTTACTAAGCCATTCAGGGCCACACCACCATTGATTTGAGTTCAATAATTCTTTAGCTGATAGCCCCCTAGTCAGCATATCCGCAGGATTATCCTTGCTAATTACATGCCTCCAAGAACTAGGGTCGCTCATTCCCTGTATTTCCGTTACCCTATTGGCAACGAATGGCTTCCATTTGGATGCCGCTCCTTGAATCCAATGTAATACTATGGTTGAATCAGTCCACAGTACTATTTTTTCTAGATTGGAGAAAATACTTTTTAGGTGATTAGCTATCCTAGCAGCTATTAGAGCACCTAATAGTTCGAGTCTAGGGAGAGTTATTTTCTTCAAAGGGGCCACTCTAGCCTTAGCCATAACAAAACAAGTCTTAAAGAGCCCTTCGGAAGATTTAAATCGCAAGTAGGCTACCGCTCCATAGGATTTTAAGGAAGCGTCCGAAAAAATGTGAAGTTCTACCCTGTCCTGCACTTCACCCGAGTGATAATAATATCTAGGTATTTTTAATTCTTCAAGCAATTTTATTTCCTGATACCATGTTCTGTATTTAATTTTAAATTCTTCATTAAATTCGTCGTCCCAGTCCAACCCACTCTGCCATAATTCTTGTAGAAAAATCTTAATTCTAATCAAAAATGGTGACATAAATCCAATAGGATCAAATATTTTGGCGGCAGTTTGGAGAAGATGCCTTTTGGTAAATTCCAAGCTGTCACCCACTGACACTAAAGATGCCAAATCTATGGCCAGAAAATCCTCTTCAATATTCCAGTTTAACCCCAATACTTTGGACTCTGCACAATTTTCATTAATTTCTATAACCGGGTTACCATTCCACGATTCCTTTAATTCTTGTGAATTAGTAACGAACTTTCGCAATTGCATATTAGCATCTTTAAATATAGAAACTGCAGTAGTTGTTAGTTTCATGGCTTCTGCAACCGTGGATGCTCCATAAATTAAGTCATCCACATATAAATATTTATTAATCATTTCATAAGCGGTGGGTTCCGTTTCCTTATAATTACCAATATGTTTTTTAATTGTAGAGGCTAAAACATAAGGGGAGCTGGTTACACCGAAACAGTGACGGTTAAAATGGTATAAAACGGTGCGTTGATCTATGTCGCAGTCATCGAAATACAAAAAACATAAATAATTTCTATCATTTTCTGATACCTGTATTTGTAGAAAGGCTCTAGCAATATCCCCCGTGAAAGCAATTTTAAACTGTCTAAAATTTAATAGCACATCTATGAGATTAGGATTTAAATTTTCCCCCGCAAAGAGACATTGATTTAGACTTTTTTCCCTATTTTTTCGGCTACTCGCGTCAAAAACTATCCTTGTTTTTGTAGTAGAAGAACTCGGTCGGGACACTTATTGATGGGGCATTACATAATCGATAGAGCAATTATCACTACATTTCTCAATAATTCCCTCACTCAATTGCTCTTTCATAATTTCATTATATTTCAAAAACAAAGATTTATCACTCTTTAATCTTTTTTCCAAACCCGCAAAACGCTTTTTTGCAACCTCGTAATTATTAAACAAATTTTGTTTATCTAATTCATTACACCATAACAAGGGAGTCATATATCTATCATTTTTAAAAATGATTTCTTTCTGGAATTGATTAATGACCTCATAAGTCTCTTCGTGCTTTTGATCATTAGAATCGATTAAAAAAGACTCGATGTGCCATAAATTTCTAAGATCGTTTTCTGGAGGTAAACAAATTACATTTAAACAGGGAGTTGTGTTAGAATTATTACTGTCAACTCGACCGACCAAGGTTTTACCAAATATTGTTGGCTGCATAAATAATTGATGATTAATTTTTTCGACAGATCCTATTATAGTTTCAAATAAATAATCTGCCCCAAGCAATATCTGAACAGGTTTCGAATGAATAAATGTGTCAGCCAATACATGTTTATCTAGATATAATTTATCTATCAACTTATAATCAACAGAAGTCATTATCTTAGTACCGCTAATAATTTCAGAAACCAGCGCTCTTACAGTTATTTTTTCATAAGGATGATGACAACTAATAATAGTTAAAATTACGACATTAAACTCCTTTTCTATGGCTTCGCGGTTCGCAAACGTATAAACCAAAAGTGTTTCCTTAGTAACAGGTTTTAATTTTAACGCTGAGGCTAAACTTTTTGTAATGAATGTTCTAGAGGATGCAGAATCATATAAAATTCTCGTGTTTAATTTATTTCCTGTTCCCTGCACTTGTACACAGGCAGTTTGCAACAATGTTGCATACTTTTCGGGTGAATTATTTGTTTTTACTACATATGAAAACACGGCTTGACTTTTGTCATTTTTAGACGTTTCGGCTTTCACTAAGCCATCATCGGGACGCGTTTTTGTCGATTTTTTAGTGGGGCAAAATAAATAATTATGCTGATTACTTTTGCACAATTCACAAGGCGGTATTTTTACCTTACACAAAGATATTAAGTGCGATTTCAAGAAGCATCGGTAACATCTCCCATCTTTTTTCAACTTATATCTTTTCTGTTCATCGGTAATCTCGTTAGACTTTAAGCTTGAATGATTCGAGTTACAAAAAATGCAAACATTTTTCACAACAGTATTAAGCGCGACTGAAGTGGGAACATTAGGTTTTATCCTAGGAGCCCTTTTTTCCCATCGTGTTACTTCGTGATTTTTTAAGGAAAGCCCTGACACTGCATTAGCTGCTTCGCGCGATTCTATTTCAAACTTTATTAAATTCATTAATTCATTCACGTCACCAGCTTTTTCAGCATTTTTCGTTCTCTGAAATTCTATAACTAAGTTATGTGGTAACTGTTTTAAGATAATTGGTATTAATAAATACCCAAAATTATCTGACGCCACCCCAATGGCTTTCAAGTTCCGAATGCTTACCTCGCATTCGTCATATAAATCCCGTAACAATTTTATGTTCGCGGTTGATTTTACCGGTTCTAGCTCTAACAACTTATTTATAAACCCGCTTATCAAAATTTCTGGTTTACCGTATCGATTCTGCAGTAAGTCTAAAGAGTGTTGATAATTAGTTTCGTTTAGCGTCAAACCGGAAATTGATCTAAGCGCTTCACCTGACAAAAATGATTTTAAGTAATTGAATTTGTCAATTTTGGTTAAATTCTCATTCGAATCGATTGTACTCTTAAAACTATTCATAAATTCTAAAAAAGTATTTGGTTCCCCCTTAAAAACTGGTATAGTTATTTTTGGCAAATTTATTGTTGCCGGCCTAGCACTAACATAAGGAATTGTACTCCCATTAAATACAGAACTAGTATCAGGCTGATCAGAATCAAATTTAAATTTTTTCAAATTCATTTTAATTTTAAATTTAGCTTCATTAATAACATCATCGTAATCGATGCTCGTTTGAACATCATTTTCGAAAACGGTTCCATCATCTATTAATTCCTGAATTTGATTGTTTACTACTTTTAATTCGTTTTGCTTTTCTATTATATTATTTAAATATTCATTCAACTGATCGAAATTACTTTTATTTTCAAAATCAATACTTTCTATATAAGATTCAATTTTTGTAATGAGCTTGGTTATAGAGGTCTTCATGACCTTTCGTTTACCTTTAGATTTTCTACATCCATAATTTACAATTATACAATAATTTCATGCATAGAACAAAATTGGTTACAGTACCTTTTTTTTATCCGCGACGAGAAGACGAATAAGCCGATGACGGGTAATCCAATATTTTGAAGACGATGATAATCTGTGCACTAGTACTCCATGATAATGAAAACACTATAATTAATAAATGCGAAGACGTGTGTTGCACTCTTGATAAACAATAATAAATTCGATCTGGAGGTTTTTCCCGAGTTTCGTAGTACCATGAAAGTTTTATTCTTTTCAAAACTGTCGAGAAATCATTCGTAGTAAAAAAAATCGTTTCGAGAAAATATTTATTTCGTTGTAATCTAATTCTTGAAAGTAAATAAACTTGAGTGTATTTTATAATTTTATTTGACAACACCACATCACCACATCACGTTAGCACATTTAGAACAATTGACATTAAATTAAGATATGTGTTCCGAAATGCTATAAACTGCATTTCGGCCAAGCATAAATATATTCTGGCACTACTTCACTACATTACATCTCACGTATTAATATATAATTATAACACATTTATTCGGAGGAAACATTTTATTTCCCCCGCTCGAGCATTTTTTGGTTGTTACTTATCAAACCATAACTCTAGTATCAATCAGGTAGTTTTTTCTGCGCTCTTACGCAAACACACCTACCGAGTCATGTGACCGCTGGGCTATTTTTAGATTTCCCCAGCGCAATTTCGTAACACACATAAGGCATTAGGACTGTTGTGGCAACTTAAACAGGACATGTTGATGATGGAAATTGATAATTTATTAGAATTTTTGTGAAAGGCAAAAAATACAAAGAGGTTCGTTCTGCAAGTAGCAGGCAGAATTTTTGACCCCTTGGGTCTCATATCGCCATTTACCGTACGAATAAAATGTTTGTTTCAAGAACTATGGAGTAGGAATTTAACATGGGATGAAGAATTGCCCCCCGATATTTCAAAGCTGTGGGAACAATGGTGTTCCGAGTTACCCCAATTAGCACAACTAACGATTCCAAGAAATGTGTTACAGTTCCCTGAAGACTCTGAATATAAATTAATACTGCACACCTTTGTCGATGCCAGTCCCAGGGCATACGGTGCTGTCATATATTTACAAACATATTCCAAGACCCAATCTTCCATTAATTTCCTTACATCAAAAAGTTGAGTGGCACCCTTGAAAAATGTGTCATTACCCCAGCTAGAACTCTTAGGTGCGTTACTAGCAGCGCGTTTAACTTGTGAAGTGAAGAAGGTGCAAGATCGCAAGGGACCATCTTCTATGTTTCTATGGACAGGCTCGCAGATTGCCCTTTATTGGATCAAGGGGTCTGCAAATAGATGCAAATCATTCATGTCCAACCGTGTAAAAGAGATCCAATCGCTGACAGACCCATCCAGGTGGTTTCACTGTGCAGGGTTCGAGAATCCTGCAGACCTGCTGACAAGATGTATAAAATCTGAAAGTCTTATTCAGAATCACAAATGGTGGACTCGTCCAGAGTTTCTGAAGGACTCATTAGATATGTGTAACAACGAACAATCACTAGTAGTTCCAGATCAGGAGATCTATTTAAATGAACTAAAAAGAGACTCCGTGAGCAATATTCATGACTTTACCACTTTATCTATTACCAATGAAAATTCTATAATTGAACGCATTTTTTCATTAACTAATAATTTTATGAAATTAATACGCATAATTAGTTTTATTTTTAGATTTTTTAATAACTGTCGCAATCCCCAGAAAAGAAGAAGTGGAGCGTAAAGTCTTGACGAGGTGAGGCAAGCAGAATTATTTTATTTTTAGATTTTTTAATAACTGTCGCAATCCCCAGAAAAGAAGAAGTGGAGCGTAAAGTCTTGACGAGGTGAGGCAAGCAGAATTATTTTTAATTCAGTCAGCACTAAAAGATGAGATTCGGGACGAAATAAAATGTCTCGAAAAAGGTAAGCCTGTTCAACACAAAAGTAGATTAACTTTTTTAAATGTATTCCTGGAAAATGAAGGGTTAATTAGAGTTGGCGGCCGTTTATCGCATGCCGATTTGCCGCTTAACTCAAAATTTCCAATTGTGTTGCCTGCCAATCATAAGTTAACGAATATTATCTTAAGTTATTTTTATTTGAAGTATTTTCATTTAGGCCCACAAGCCTTGCTTTTCCATGTTAGACAGAAGTTTTGGCTACTTAATGCCAGAAATAATTGCCGGAAAATTGTCCACAAATGTGTAACATGTTTCAAAAATTAGCCTGTTGTCAGCTCCCAGTTGATGGCCGATCTGCCAAAGGAACGTATGACACAAAATTTTGTATTTTATGTGACAGGCCTGGATTACTGTGGGCACTTTTCTATTAAATTTAAAAATCAAAGGACTGAATAAATTATTGAATAAAGTTTATGTAGTAGTATATATATGTTTATGCACCAAAGCACCTGGAATTTGTTTCAGATCTCACAACTCTGGCTTTTATAGCTAGTCTAAAATGTTTCTTTGGTAGAAGAGGGAAATGTGCGAAATCCTATCGGATAATGCAAAAACTTTCATCGGAGCCGACATCAAGTTGAAAAAATTGCGTAAACTGGTTAGTTTCCCAGATGAGGAATTGCGTAACTTTTTAACCCAGGAAGGTATCAAATGGGAATTTGTTCCCCTCAAATCTCCGAATTTTGGTGGCATCTGGGAGGCAGCAGTAAAATCGTTCAAGTTTCATTTGAAAAGGGTAATAGGTGATCAAAAATTAACATTAGAAGAATGTTTAACGATACTAGCGGAAATTGATGGAGTTTTGAACTCCCGCCCCCTTACCCAACTAACCTCAGATTTCGAAAATTTTGAAAGTTTGACACCATCACATTTTCTTATCGGTAGGCTAATCACTTCGATCTCCGAACCTCAACTAGATGATATTAAGGAAAATCGATTAGCAAAATGGCAGAGAATCACAAAATTTAGCCAACAAATTTGGAAACTTTGGAAGCTCAACTATTTGAATAATATCCAACAGAGGGGGAAATGGAAGTTTAAAAAGGATGATGTACAAAAAGGAACTTTGGTACTAATAAAGCAGTAAAATTTACCTTCCATCAAATGGTTGGTAGGTAGAACAGTTGAAGTTTTTAAGGGAAGGGATAATATAATTTGAACGGTGAATTTACGCTTGTCAGATGGGCGAATTTTTAAAAGAAACGTCAGAGATGTCTGTATATTACCAGTGGAATAACAAATTTCCTTTCTTTCCTTAAGCAAACTCTAAAATATATACTATTCTGTATTTAATCTAGTATTATAGTGAATTATACTTGTATTATTATTGTGTATGTAAGTTGTTATATCTTATCATTTTTTCTTGTATGATAATTTTTGCAAATTTATATGTTAACTAGGGGGCTCTGCCCCCTGCAAGCTACGCTCGCCAACCCCGGTTCAGACACTGTAGAATCTAAAAGCACGCTAATCTGATCGGTTTTAAAAAGATTAGAGAAGATTGAATTGTACTGAAAAAAACCTGTGGCGATCTCCCTGTAAACGGGTTTCCATTCAATTCCCTTTGATTGCAAAAATTTAAGGTAGAATCAGTTGCTGTTAAGACATCCAATGGTTGTTTTCGTGTTTGGTTAAAGAAGATCAGTTAAACACTTGAAAAGAAGCTAAAATAAAATGAATTAAGTAAACAGAGTCTTTGTCTCTCGGTATTTTTTAACAGATTTATAAAACGATTGACATAATACAATTACTAAAATTTGCTGCTTTAACCCCTTCAAGGGCGGTGGTTCATTTTTGGACCACTTTATTTTAATTCTTAAATGCCACATTAGCATCAGAATATTGGGATGAAAATTTCCCTTTTATTAAGTAAGTGAACAAAAGCATTTTTGTATTTCGAAATTTATTTGTAAATTCTGGTGCCATTCACTGATTTCAAGATTTTACGAAGAGATTTTACGAATAGTGCCTTGTCCGTGAAAGGTGTTAAAAGCATATTAATGTATTTATTATTTTAAAGTTTCCTTTCCCTTTTAATATTCATGTGTAAATACAATTTTCAGAACATAATTTTCAATATTTTCCTGCCTTTAATGCGTACGCATTTAATAGTAATTTTAAAGGGTTTTTTTTTTTTTCTGTTTTTCATAGTCAAGTGAAAATAAATTTTAATCGTTAGGAAATATTATTATTTGCGCTGTTTTTAAAATTGAAAACAATCTCTAAATAATAGCCTAAGTCATGTGACTATCATCAACAGCTCGAGGCGGAACACTTCGCTTTTTATATTCCAGGCGGCCATTTTGGTACTTTAATGTTAGCCAACCACAGGTGTGATAAGTCGCCGAATATTATTCTATTACCATTATTTCGTTTATATTATAATAGTCCAAGTCACGTAACTGCCATAAACAACGGGCTGATTTCTTCGCTTTTCATAAGAAAGGTTTCGATTTTGATTAAAGAATGAAAATTATTTTTTCGAATAAAACTACTTAAAAGTTGCCAGGATCACAAAGAATTCCTGGTACTCTTATGTTAGCCGGTTGAAAATCTCGCCAATAGCTTTTTTTAAACTCGCCAGTTAGCATTTTTTTTATTTTTCGAGTGGTAAATTAAAACGGTACTACTTGGTTATCCCATCAACCAAAAATCTGTCGACAAACTATAAGATTAAATGCCAATAATAGTTGATTGTAAATGTCACATTCACTTGACTTTAAGGAAGTTACACCTGTTCACGCCATCAAGTGATTTTTATTTCGACGTTTTATTTGTATTTTTATTAATGTTATACTAATTTATTTGTTCTTTTGTTATTTAAAAAAAAAAATGTCAATTTGTATAATTTGGCTATTTATATAATTTGGCGAAATTGGCCGACGGGAGAAGTAATAACATTAAAACGTTGCTTTAAAGTGGAAATTAAATCTCATGATGTGTTGCATTGTTACATACGCACCGGGTTTGGCGTGATTTTTTTTTTTTTTTTTTTTTACGACAATTTGGCGAAAACCTCGTTTTCAAATACCTGTTACATATGTATTTTTAAATTATTTTCTGTTATTTTTAAAATGAAATAACAATAAATAAATAAAAATTAATTAATAACTATAGAACAAAACAATTTATAACATTTTTTGTAAATAAAAAGAAAATACATTCAAATAAACATTTATTAATAAATAAGCAACAATAGCCGGGTTACCATGTCAGGCAAAATAACGCCATTTTGGCGCCAATTAGGTACCCCGTTGCGTATATGACATCTGTGTCTAATATTTTTCTTTTCGTTTCGTTTAAAAAAAAAGAATGAAGTAAAAGTCATTTATTTTAAAGGTTTCAATTTTAAATGAAAGTTTTGTATTAAATAAAATGATAATGAAATACAAATTGAATTCTGAATACAAGTAACATGGTGCATTTCTTAGCATACACTGTTAAAAATATCGTGAAAAATTACCTCTGTTTTTAAAGGCTATCTATTTTCTGACCTATGAGAACGCTACATAAATACCTATCGAACGTTGTTATTGGTCAGAAAATAGACAGCCTTTAAAAACAGAGGTAATCTTTCACGATATTTTTAACAGTGTACATTTAAGGGAGGCCAAACTCGTCGCCAAATTAATTTAAAATAACCTTTTCTAAAATATGAAAAAATATCTGTTATGATTAAAATTTGAGTTGCCATCATTAGAAAAAAAAAATTTTAAATT
Organism: Maratus speciosus; assembly: GCA_963932465.1. Classification (NCBI taxonomy): domain Eukaryota; kingdom Metazoa; phylum Arthropoda; class Arachnida; order Araneae; family Salticidae; genus Maratus; species Maratus speciosus. The sequence goes on along the minus strand of OZ010795.1, from coordinate 170,948,183 downwards.
AGAAAAAAAATTAATATTTCGAAAACTAATTCTAATTTTAAAATTCTAATACCAGTTTTGAGATCTGTAGATCAATACGGATTTTTGGTGTTAATTTCATCGCAAAATATTCCATATTTTAGTAGAAATCGCCGTGAAACGTAATCAGTTGTTTAATCAGTCGTTTCATAGAATCGTTACATAAATTCGTTTCAATTCGATTCATTAGGATTTTATATATATAGGGTAGATGTATATTGAAAATTGTATTTCAAACCCCCGGGGGAGTCTTTCATTCGCGTATCATAATTGATAGTGAGAGGGCGCTGCAATCGCTCTGGACTGAAAGGGGCGCGGGCGAGAATTCGCCGTCAGATGATGATGATGTGTTCTTAGACGTAAGCGCAGTGCATCAACCGCATCCAGTCCCTTTTGAATATTTATGTAAATAATAAATGTTTTTGTTAAGTTTTGGAAATCTGGACAATCCATCGAGTACGCAATACAATTCATTTCGTATTTTTAAGCATTTTATACAGTCCACACTGAAGCTATCGCGGACACAAAGTTATGGATTTTTTCAAGAATTCTAAAGAAACGAATATCAGTGTTGAACTGTTCACTGATATATTTCAATTTGTTGTTTGCGAGAATTATCTGTTTGAAGGGAAACACATATATAAACAAGTGAGAGGTATTCCAACTGAGAGTAGCTGTAGTTCCATCCTTGCAGATATTTATCTGTTTACATATGAAGCCGGTTTATTATTGAAAAATATTTAAAGATATACAGATATATAGATGATATTTTGGTAGTTAAGCTGAATAACAATAAAGAAATTTATCAATTTAAATGTTATCCAAATACTTTAAAATTTAAAGAGCGCATCAGAAAATCAAACCAAAGTCAACTACTTGGGTGTTAAATTGGAAATTATAAACGGAATTTTAGTAAATAGTATTTACGATAAAAGAAATTATTTTGATTTTGATACAATAAAAATTTTAAACTTTAATAGTAACGTGCATGTTTAAATTTTTAGAAATATATATTTAAATGGTTTAAACCGTATTGTAAATTTGTGTTCAAATGTTGATGAAATGGTTGGTGAAATTTTTCACTTTTACATAAACGCCAGTAAACAAAATTACACAATACGTTTTCTGAATGATTTAACTCTCAATTTTATCGAGAAAAAAAGCTATCGGAATAAAACATTGGAATTGTTCGATGATGGTGATATATCGATATGTGACACCTGACGAGAATAGCTTAGCGGTGTGGATATTCACGGATTTCATTTGATAGCCTTGGATTAGTTTGTGGTTTTCATTTTTTTTTTTTTTCAATTTTTCATTTGTTTGGTCTTGGAAGGTGAAGGGGATGTTGTGCACGTCAAACATGTTTTACCTAGCAATGCAAGTCATTATCTTTGCCACCTGTCTTCAAATTTAGTTTTTTCTTAGTTATTCTTGGTTTTGTTGTTTATTGTTTTTGTTACAGTTCGTTAGATGTTTTTTTCCGTCTTTTAAATTATTTGAATTAGGATTTTTCAATATGTATAAATATAAATATATATATATAATATAATATATTTATAATTTTATTAATATTATTAATAGTTATCATTAATTTATTAAAATTAAAACATTGAATATGGTTAAATAAAATAAATGATTGATTTTTGTATTTTATTATTCTTTTCAATTAAATGAATTATTATCTTTGTCAAAATACTTTTGAGCGCTACTGTAGTTTTACAATTTTTAAATCCTTTCTCAACTTAATTTAAATCATTTTACAACCACTATTTATTATTATTATTATTTTTTTTTTTTTGCTTGGTTTTATTAACGAAAACTCAGAAAATGAAAATAGAAAAGCTATTACTCACTGTATAAGAAAATATTTAAAGTTAATGATTTTAAATAAGGGTGTAGATTTTTAAATTATCAACAGAAGCCTAATGTGGTTACGTAATTGGAATTAAATGACTTTTTAATGCAGCTACTGAATTCCATGACGTGAAATGAAAATATTCAGAATGCATATGAATATGAAACCTGAACTATTATGAGTAATGTTTACGAGATGTGAGATTCGAAAAAAACATGGTTCTGAGATACCTTGTGTAAAATTATTTGAAAATATAAAATAGATGTTTGCAATTTTTTGTAAATATATATTTTTTAAAAAACATTCTGTAAAAAATGAAAAAAAGCTGAAAGTTTAAATTAAAAGCACATTATAAAATGTTTAAAACTACAATATAATCATCACGAACGAAAATAAACAATATTTTCTTCCGAGTTACTGACAATTCCGAAACATTTTCTTTATTATTAGAAACCGTTGAAACCGATTTATTTTCGAAATAACAATGTTTGTATTATGCTACTTATTTTCGTAAATGTTTTCAAGTATTTTTTATAATTTTTTAAACAATCTTCTCCAAGCATAATATAAATTTTTTGTTGGCTATCAATCCTCATGTAAATATTTTCTTATTCAACAAGCATGCTTTACAGACAAACTTGATAAAGCAAAAGTATTAATATTAACATCAACTTTAATAAATTTTTGTTACTCTTACGTGTATCAAGCCAATTATGTGGCTTTAGACTTTTAAAGCTTTAGCCTTAACGATTGATAGCATCCGAAAAACTGATATTGCGATTTGAGAAACCTGATTAATGCATTATACCAACTACTCTGAAACGTTTCCGAAAATCCGTTGCAGTAAAAGACAATTTGTTTGGATAAATGATTCTGTAATCCTCGAATGAATTCCAGCCTGTACTGGTTTTTGATGTTTCTAAAAATAAAGAACGCTTTTCGAAATCCTCGAAAACACGGAAGATGTTATTTCATACTTTCGTCCATTATCATATTATATTGTCCGACATTTAAAACATTTGCCTGTTTCAACAGCGTATTCCTCTATTCTTCGCCGTCCGTATAACCCTACTTATGACTGACAACAAAATTAGTCCTAAAACGGTGGTGTCAGCGGTATATATTTATCACTGAGGTGACACCACCGTCAATATGATGATACCCACACATATGCTTTTGCTTTAACAGGTACATTTCCAATAAAAATTAAATTTAAAAAATCAAAAAACCCGACTGCGTAGAAAGCGAACTAATTAATTATTTCTCATCAATGTGAAAGTATTTTTTTATTATAATACTTACGTATTTTTTTATTTACTTGTATTGATGACTTTTAAGTTGTGTTTAATTGTTAGTTCCTATATATAAATACTGTTTTGATGAGGCCTATAGATGTCTATGTAGGTTAGAGTTAAGAGTTAGGCCGTAAAGCTACAGATCCTACCTACACATCTTCCGTGTTGTGTAATATTTAAATGGAGCTTCTGACTGTATAATAGTCAATGAAACATCGTCTTCATTTTGAAAGACCTATCCAATGATATTACTCAATAGGGTGCGTAATTTTTTTTTTCGTCTGTACCGCCATTTTGCATTTTACAGACGACATTTTGAATTTATAAAAACAAAACCAAGCCTATAACCATCGGACGGTTCAGACGAATCGATACAGACTTCATTCATTAAAATTCATCCAAACGTTGGGATGTTACGAGAGTATAAAGAAATCCACATACCCAGATACGCGTGAAACACATAACCCTTCTTGGCAGTCGGGTAAAAAAAAATGAACTTTAATGTCACAGTCAATTATTATAATCCAATATTCCTTAGATTTGATCTTGATGTACTGAACCATATTAAACAATGTCAAATATTGCTAGTTTAAAACTTATTACCTTAACATTTAATATTTTAGAAACTTTTTTTGATAATGTACATCTAGGCAGAAGAAATTAACTGTGGAAAAAATTAAAGAGATGTCTTTTCTAGAAGCAACCATAGCTACAAAATAATATATTTTATTTTTTATGAAAATTTATTTCAATAAGATGAACACGCGATTTCCAAAAGGGAAATTTAAGCTCGAAGCCGCAGCGGTCATCCGATCAATTCAGAGCCAGTTTAATGAAATTAGATTTCAGTTTTTTGTGTCAGTGTCTAAAAAAACGGTTAGTGTTTAAAAGAAAGGAAATGACGTCGGACGTCTAGCGGAACGCAGCTGTCGGCAAATTCGCGAAGTACAGTAGAGCGGCGATAATCGGAACTTCAATTAATAGAACTTTCAATTATCCGAGCAGACTGTTTTTCTCAAAAAAAAATTTTAAACCGAAATTTCATTTATCCGAACAGCCTATTTCTCTCACATTTTTTTTTTTTTAAATGATGATGAGATTGTGGATGAGATTTTAGATGGAAAAGAAATTGAAGAAATTAAAACGAATGTTCTGAAAATGACCCAGGTCCAACACATAACGAAGCCTTTGAATGTTTGGAAACAGCTATGAAATGTCTCGAACGGCAGAAGAACTCTGATCCTATTCAACTTAACGTATTTAAGAAGAATTGGAGATATGGCAGCATAGGAAAGAACGTCTTCTTTCAAGCAAGCAACTATCGAAAGCTTTTTTACTTAAATTATAATCTCTGGAGTTTAGAAAATGATAAGAAGAGAAAAAGAAAAAAAAATTAAAAATGATAAAACAGTTTTTAAACACGCTAGCACTAACGAGTGCTGCCAGTCCAAAGCCTGGATAAAGTGTGAAGGTTTTAGTATAGTCAGGGACATCCCTTAAATTGCCTGTCCATTTATCCGAACTAGGATCGGACACGACTTGTTCGGATAATCGGCGCTCTACTGTATACAATTTCCATACAGTAAAATACTTTAAATTCGGAGTTTAGGAGGATTCAAGTGTAAAATACACCGACAACTGAAGCAGCCTCGAGCTCACTCCATAGGTGTAACTATTGATTATTTGAACAAGCGTGTAATATCATTCCACACACAATACTTCGAATTCGCGAAACAGATCTTATTTAAAAGAAATACTCTCGTCGATATTATAGAGCATGTGATAAAATATTTGTAAATAAAAAACAATGAATTATTGACTTGGATTATTGATGTATCGTATAACATTTTTGGAATTATGTTTCATACACAGACGAAATGTTTCATAAAATCTTAGATTATGCATATTTTTAACAGGAAAAATTTGAAAACGTATAAAAAATTCCAATACTTATATAAATAAAAAGATGTTTTGTCTTATTTTTATAAAGCTTAAAAAATATTTTTTCCTTCAGTGAGAGGCATGTGGATTTTTCTTTGTTTATTATTATTTAACTTATGAAAAATAAATCCACAAGAAAAACACATTTTCCTTATTCTGCATTTCAGCATTCATTTTATTTTTATATTACTGAAGAACAATCCAGTAAATAACATTATGTATTTTATATACGCAATTAAACATATATCATATAATGATATGCATAAAAGATAAATTCAGTACATATTTTGATATATTTCATTCCTACTTCACCGAATTTACACTTTCAATTTCACATTTTATACGTTTTCTGAATTTTTCCTTCTCTTTATATATATATATATATATAACTTCTTATCTTATTTATTCAGTCGTATCTTAGAAATAATTTCTTCAGCTTATAATTTCAAAATAAATCTAAATATAAAAATTTCCAGCTTTTTTTTTTTTTTTTTTTTTTCTAAAATGAAATTTTAGAGTAATTTTGATGTAATTATTTTAAAATATTTATTTAAACAAAAGAATGCTTAATTTTTACTGTGGTTGATTTCCTATTTTGTTTTTATGCATGATGTTTTACGTATAATTAAAATAATTAAACGTAGCATTAAAAAAAATTAACACTTGACTTTTTGCAACGAAGGATATTTATCTATATAAATATTTATTAAAAAAAAAACACCGATAAATATCATAAAAAGGAGATAAAAGTCGAATGCTTTGACAGCAAAAGTTGATAATTTCAAAACCTTTTTTGAGCATTATTTCTGAATAAAAGATAAAACACTCAATTATTTTTGCATGATCATTTTTTTAAACTGGTATTTTTTTTTTTTTAAGTTATAACTATTCATTATGGCGAATGTTACTGAGTACATCTGAACGGGAAAGAAATATTTACCATTTTATTTTTAAGATTGTAAATTTAAATATTAAAAGATTTTCTAATTCTTATTATTCAACGAAATTTACTTTTAAATTTATTTTTTATAGTGATTGATGTTTTGATTGAAATTTTATCTATAATTCGAAATTGTAACACATTTAAAAATATATATATATACTGTAACTAATTTCAATTTCAATGCACCGAAGGAATTGATTTTTTTAATAGAAAGTATTTTTTTTTTTTTTAAATAACATGATTAAAAAAATCAATTTTCATAAATCCTCAAAAAGCATTTTTATTAAATTAACTCACAATTTGATCATTTTTCTGTTTTAAGTTATTTTATGTGTAAGATGAAATTTCCCAGCTTTATAAGAAACTAAATTTAATTAAATTATTGGAAAAAAAAATAATTTATTATAAAAATATAAATGACAAAAAAGCTATATTATATTATTAAAAAAAGTACGTAAACTGTAGACCTTTTTTTTTTTTTTTTTTTTTTTTTTTTTTGCATATTATATCTACTTCAAACATTTGAATTTTTTTAAATATTTTTCATTTAGTGTTTTTTCCTTTTTTTCTTCTTTGGTGTTTTTTGCATATTTGGAGATAGATACTGAGAAATAATCAGTAAGGCATATAATGTTATATATACCTAAACTATCAATGTTTTTACCATTTTAACCATGTATTTAAACCATGTATTTACACCCACCATATAGTCCCGACATCAATTCTTCGGACTACTACCTTTTTTCACACTTGCAGCTACATCTTGCTGGTGCTATCTTTAATTCTGCACAGGACGCCCGAAATGAGGTTAATCTGTTTTTGGATCCGCGGCCCCCAAGTTTCTGGGCCGAAGGCTTTGAAAAACTACCAAAACTTTGGTAGAAAATCATAGATTCGGGTGGTGATTACTACCCTCACTAAAGGCGCTGCTTTCATGCTTTTTTTTTTTTACTTTATTAAGAACTTTTTTTGGTGGAAAACTGTCATTATAACCTGATATTTGTACTTTATTGTTGCTTCACATATTCCACGATTCATTATAATGTTTTTTATATCAGGCAAATAGTCACAATGATGAAGAATGTGACATATAGAGGGTGCATCAAAAGGAATCATGCACGGTTTTCGGTCATTAACTATATTTTTTCTCTGTTTATATTAGAAATCTTAATATTCAAAGAAAGCTTGGAATATGGATAACACATTGTAAAACTGGTTCGATATAATCACCTCTCATTTTAACAACCATTTCAATCATTCTGTTAAAACCTTTAATAAACTTTAAAATACGGACTGACCGAATGTTTTCCAGCATTTCTTGAATTGCTTGATCTAAATTAATGGGGTGTGATGGTGTATTTCGACGGAATTTATGTTTCATAAATACCCAGAAAAAATAATCGTATGGATTAAAGACAACGGAATATGTTCACCACTGAGCATCACATCCATATCGGCTTTCGAAACGTAGACGGTTACTCTTACATGAAAGTGTTCTTCAATGATGCCGTGGCTTTTGTGAGAATGCTGGCAGATGCTTCATCTTGCATAAACCACGGAACATCTTTTTAAGCGATGTCATATTACTGCAACATTGAACAGTACCTTTCTAAATTAACTCTTATTCTGAAAAAGTGTGCTTCTAATGCTATTTTGCAGCAGATGGCTATCCAGGCAGTCGTTTTTGCGGATTTGGGGGGGGGGGGGGTCGTGATAATTTTTCTACCCGAGTACCGTAAATTTTGGTTATTAATGTAAACCAAATGTTTCTAAGTCGTCCTTTTTTAGCTCGAAATAGCCGAAAAACCTTTTCGGCGAAAAAAACTATTGTTTTCTTGTCATTCGCAAACAAATTGTACACAGTTTCAATTTTGTATGGCTAACGTTGCAGTTGACCTCTTGCGATCTAGCGATTACTTGCCCCAGAAAAGATGAACTCTTAATAAAGTATCGAAATCCACATACATGGATCTCCATTGAGATGTTCATCTACTTGAAATTTTCAGTAGTGATCGCATACCGTGGTCTTCCGATTAAATGTGCCTTATGGTCGGCAACAATTCATATCTCCTTAAATTTGGTAACTAAATTTTTCATCATTTGCCTTGTTAGTGCACAATGTCTTCCATAAGTATTTTCTTCTTTTTTTATATATAAAGAGTACAGAATGAAGAAGATTTTCCATCACAAAAATTACATTTCATGACGATAAAAATCCGTTGTTCGATCGTCAAAACTGTGTTAAGTATTTTTGGTCTGATTGACGGAAATTTAAGAATTGAATGACAATTTAACGCTACTTTTAATCGTATAAATTATCACATTTTCTGATTTCATAAAATGTCAGCTTTAATTTGACATCAAAACAGGAAAAAAAGAGGCTTAAGGTAGACAATGTAGGGTGGATCAATTGTAGAAACTCCCATTTTGCGCATAGGATGTACAAAAAATCCCCAATAAAAGGCAATAACGCTTTTTGCTCAAACCTTTACTTTTTCTACGATTGCATGATTTGAATTTCCGTTTAAAATGAACATCGCCTCTCACGCCGCAGTAGTTTTCGCTTATACCTGCAAAAAATTTTATGATTTCTTTTGACGTTCTCTGTATATGGAGAGAAATGTTACACGTCCATTTCTTTTGAATATAGGTATCTCGAAGTGAGTTTAAAATAATATTTTTAAATATATTTAAACAAAGTTTTTTTTTCGAACGTAGTTTGGTTGTTTTGTTGAATTTTCATTAATGATCTAAAAATTTAAATTGATCATTTAAAAAAGACAATTATTAATTATAATTTTTTAACGGTAATTATAATTTTAATTCGTAATATATTTCGTGTAATCGAACTACAGTTTTTCAATAATTATATCAAAGTTGATTTTACTGTAAAATGAACTAAAAATCCAATAAAAACCTAATTAAGTAACAAATAATAAATACGAGGGTCGATCCAGAAGTAAGGTTCCCAAGTTCAAGTTGAAGTTCTGGCCAGGCAGGGAGGCCTACCTAATGGCTTGAGAACAAGAAGCACTGCCTGGATAATTATGTTTACTAAGACTCCCGTTTATTCACAGATTTGAAAAAGATATCGCAATATTGATTTCAGATAGCAACCCAGTGGTCTGAGCGTGCAACTATACAATACGAGGTATGGATTTTATAAGAACGAAGAAAAATAAATAAATAAATGAAACGCTAGTTATTAGAAAATTGCACATTCCACACATCCATGTGAATTTTTACAACACTACCTCTAGCAGAAAATATTTACATTATGACTACTGGTTAAGAATATTTTAAGGCACATAATACCATTAATAATAAAACATAGAATATTTACAAAACAACATAGGATTATAATCAATTATGCAAAAAAAAAACTTAGGGGAAAAAAGAGACGTAAATGGTAATTATTAAAAGATCACGTGCTAAAAATAGACAAGATATAACAATTATCTTAATTAAAGTATTAATATGGATATTAACAATAGCAAAGTTTTTATCTTGTCCGCGCATGGTGGCAGAGCGACTATGTACATAATGTCAGTGGTAGTAATGTTTTTTTTTTTTTTTTTTTTTTTTTTTTAAACGATAAGTTCAATGGTTTGGAACAATATTTAATATATATATATACATATATATACCATTAGTCTGCCAGATCCAACGGTGGTACGTTATTTTGAAATATGTATTGACTGTGTTCTATTAGTTTAATACAGTCAATTATTTTTTATAGCAGAGTTGGATTTTTTCTTACATATGAGAACCATGCAGACAGTGATGTTGTACGTGGTTTTGTTAGATGGAAATGCGATGTAAGAGTACAGTCCAGCATGTAGTGCAGAGATGAGCCCAGGTGACCACCTGTGCACTGGGGGATGGCGCCTTATCAAATTTGAACAGATAAGATGGAAATGGGCTGTGGTTCGTTGAAAATATGTAAATGTTCCAATGATGTAATAGAAGTGATTCTGATACCTTTGGGAGGAGAGTATGCGTGTAACGTCCCGTAGGGGCGTATTCCCATTTTTGCTGCCATTTTTGTAGCATGGTTGTTTTGATATTTTTCTTGAGAAAAGATGGTGGAAAGGGGAAGAATCTACTGTGAATCGTCATGGAAACTGGTTGCTCAGTTGGTTTATTTACCAATTAGTCGGCTATCTCTTTTCTGAAAACCTCGGTGCGACCACGTACCCTTTGAAAGTAAAACGATTTCGAAGAGGATTGTAGTGCTTGTATGATAATAGCGACCAGGAAATTATTGGTGAAGATATTTTCTAAGGATTGAAGGTTTGAAATGCTGTCCGAATAGAGAGTAAAATTATTAAAAGTGAAACTATTCGCCCAAAAGACAGCGTCCTCAATCGCCAGAATTTCTGCTTGAAATACTGTGTTCTCTATGCCTAATTTCACCTGTGTCGTGTGAATGACTTCATTGTCCCACAATATGCAGAAGGCGTAGGCCGTCCCCTGCTCAGTCTTGGATCCATCCGTATAAATTGCAACTTCTGACTGATGTGAATCATTCGCCCATTTGAAGTAAGTTTGAAAGGTAAATGTGTACATTGAACTTATTTTTGGTTGATAGTTGAAGGGATTGTGGTCATCAACAGGGATTCGAAGGCGGAGAATTCTTCCTGAAGTGGTTATTCTTTCAAGCTAAAAGAACTCCAGCCGCACGGGAAGGTTCGAGATGAAACACGGCAACAGCGCTGTACGCGGCTGTTCCCGCACTCGCGATTCCCCCGGCCGCGCTTCGCTGCGCCTCTCATTCTTATCTCAGCAGCCTCCGAGATGGAGGTTCCCATTGTAGGTGCATGACGAGAAGTGCATTTCCATTCAACACGTCAGAAAGGGGTGCAGGGAGTTAAGTGCCGGTTGGAAGGAAGTCCACGATGAAGAACGGAGTGGAAGACCGCGCCATCCAATTTATAGACCAGACCTGGCATCTAGTGATTATCATTTATTCCCCAAGTTAAAGTAACACTTTGGTAGCCAACGCTTCCGGAGCGACGATGCAATGAAAGAAGGGGTGAAACGTTTCCTCAACGGGTTGTCGCCGGAGTTCTGCGACATTGGGATACAGAAATTGGAGCACATCTACAAAAATGCGTAGAAAAAGATGACGATTATTTAGAGAAATAGAGCAAACTTTCTTCTTTTCAACGATGTAAATTTCAAGGAGAATAAACAATACTGTCTATTTCTAAATTTGATGGGAACCTTGTTTCTGGATCGACCATCGTATATACAATTACAGAAAAAAGGGAAATAAATAAGATACATAGCTCAATATTGTATTTCCAATTTGCATATTCTTCTCTGTATTTTACATGTTGTTTTTTGTAGAATCACTTTCTCATGATCCTTTGAAAAGTTATTAAATGCTGAAGCACAATCCAAATTTATCAATCGATGGAGAGTTGAGAAGCGACGCTAAACAACAAATTTTAAAAGTCCAAGAAGAGAATTGTAAAACTTTTAATCTCAGGCACAGAAAACCTAACAAATTTAAACTCAACGACATCATTGCTATAAAACGCACACAACAAGGTACAAGTTTGAAGTTTTATCATATCTCTCATTTTTACTTCATCGTATCGAAGATATCACTACTGTTTTTAAGAATGATAACGGAAAAAGTAAAAAATAAAACTATAAATTTCTGAGTTATATTTAGGTATGTCATTTTATGGAATTTTTAAATTTTGTTTTTACAATGGTTATTTTTCAGTAGAAGTTTAGAGTTTCATGCATTACATGTAATGAAATATGAATTTATACAGGGTTTATCTAAACTCTTCGTTTCAAAATGTCGTTTTAAAATGTCAGCCATGCTAGAAATTCAAAGTGCTATAATTCAACCATTTTTTAAGATATAGACGAAACAAAAACTGGTCCAGAATCTTTGTATCAAGGTCAAACACATTAAAAAAACCTTTTTCATTTTTCAATTTTTTGATACCTCATTTTAAATTTTGAATTAAAAAAAATTTAAATGGCAGACCATTTGAAACAAGATGGCGAATGAAACTGGCCAACGAACTCGGTCGAGACATTGGTATGCACTAGGTACACACCAAGTTACATCGAAATCGGTTCATGAATACGCCTGTTATCGCGTGACAAAAATCAGGTCGTTTTAAAATGTCAGCCACAATAGAAATTAAAAATGCTATAGCTCAGCCGATTTTTAAGATATAGACGAAACAAAAACTGTTCCGGTATCTTTGATTTAAGGTCAAACACATGCAAAAAAAATATTTGTCATTTTTCAAATTTTTGATACCTCATTTTAAATATAAAAAAAATTAACTCCATTAAATGGCCGCCATTTTGAAACAAGATGGCGGATGAAGCTGACGAACGAACTCGGTCGAGACATTGGTATGTATTATGTACAAACCAAGGTACATCCAAATTGGTTCATAAATACCCCTGTTATCGCGTGCAAAAGTCAGGTCGTTTCAAAATGTCAGCCAAGCTAGAAATTCAAAGTGCTATAATTCAACCCTTTTTTAAGATATAGACGAAACAAAAACTGCTCCGGAATCTTTGTATCCATGTCAAACACATAAAAAAAAACCTTTTTCATTTTCCAATTTTTTGATACCTCATTTTAAATTTTAAATTAAAAAAATATTTTTAAATGGCAGCACTTTTGAAACAAGATGGCGAATGAAACTGGGAAACGATCTCTGTCGAGACATTTGTATGTACTATGTACACACCAAGTTACATCCAAATCGGTTCATAAATACGCCTGTTATCGCGTGACAAAAATCAGGTCGTTTCAAAATGTCAGCAACAATAGAAATTCAAAATGCTATAAATCAGTCATTTTTTTTAGATATAGACGAAACAAAAACTTTTCCGGAATCTTTGTATTAAGGTCAAACACATACAAAAAAATCTTTCTCATTTTTCAATTTTTTGGTACCTTATTTTAAATTTCAAATTTTAATTTTTTTTAAATGGCCGCCATTTTGAAACAATACGGCGGATGAAGCTGGTGAAAGAACTCGGTCAAGACATTGGTATGTATTATATACACACCAAGGTACATCCAAATCGGTTCATAAATACGCCTGTTATCGCGTGACAAAAATCAGGTCGTTTCAAAATGTCTGCCACGCTAGAAATTCAAAGTGCTATAATTCAGCCATTTTTTAAAATATAAACGAAACAAAATCTGCTCCAAAATCTTTGTATCAAAGTCTAACACATAAAAAAAAATATATTTTTTCATTTTCAATTTTTTGGTACCACATTTCAAATTAAAATTTTTTTTTAAAAAAATTTAAATGGCCGCCATTTTGAAACAAGATGAAGGCGGATGAAGTTGGCCAACGAACTTGGTCGAGACATTGGTATGTACTATGTATACACGAAGTTACATCCAAATCGGTTCATAAATACGAGAGTTACAGTGTGAACAAAGATCAGATATATATATATGTAGATAGATAGATAGATATAACCATTAATTAAACATTACTGACCACCATCAATAATTGTGATAGTATGAATGAATTCACAACAATACAGGGTCCCCAAACACACGGAAATGATACCAAAAACATAATAAACAAGCTTCTATGTATAAAATAAAGTCACTAGTACTATATAACAAGAATTAATAATGAAGAAAAAAGAAGAATATGGATTTCGATAAAAATAATTAAAAGCTTATATATTGAATTACGTTATCAAAAGTACAGAATTCAATTGTATAAGCAAAATCAGTCGTTTTCTGTGAGAAAAAAAGCTAAAAGCTGAATTTTTTTTCTCCTGTACTCTAACGACCAATAACCAAGAGAATACTATCAAACTGAAAGCAAAATAAAATTAAATGCTATGAAATGGAAAAAGCAATACAACCTTTTTAATAATTAATTTATAGCAGGGAAAAATAGTAATATTACAATAAACACCTAATAAAATCCCAGTTACTTTATCCAAGTACACATAAGCACATGGTATCCAAAAGTACGATAAGTTTAAGGTTATTTTTACAGTTAAGTTAACACGGATTTTAAAACCTAATGTATACAGTTAATCTATTTTGAAATACCGAGAAAAATGCAATTAAAATAATCTAAATAGAAAATAATTATATAAGTAAATTACCTCTTAACACTTTAATTTTTTTTTTTTTTTAATTTCTTAAGTAAAGTAAAAAATATCAAAACTATAAGTTTACAAAATTGCAAATAGCCAAATTTAAGATCCACCTTGTGTTAAAAATTGATATTATTACTCTATTCGAAGCATCAGACAGAATCCAATTTAAATATTAATGCTGCCATCTATGATATTAGCTTGAAACTAATATGAACAAAATGTCATAAAGATTATGCTATTATAAGTTAATTCATTCATAATATACCAACTTCTATATCCCAACAAATCCTAATATAATATTACCATATTACATTTCATTATTCAGATAAATATTAAATAAATACAAATTTTAATAGAATGATTACAATATATTCTACTACCATATCCAATTAAACTATACGGAAAATTTAAATAATTTCAAAACAATAATAATATAATATAGCAATATGCCATAAAACTTAATAAATTATATATAAATTATATAGAATAAAAATATAAACTATAAGAAATACATTTAAATATAAAAAAAATAATTAATAAAATGAACAGGAAGAAAAAAAAAATAATAATTGGTTGTTGATATAATTATGATAGAATCTTCATTCCCCAATTGCCTAATGATAACAAATAAATTGTGTGGTTTATTTTCATATTAACCGTAAAAAACTAAATAATATGAATATGGGATTCACATTCACATAAAACCGTTAATTAGTCATTTAATACTAAGTTCAAAATTAAACATTATTAAAAAGTATAGAGGAATAATAAAATACTAATAACCCAATTTTAATACAAACTGTAATATTATTAGTTATATCAAATAAACTTATTATGCATATTATTCACCGTAAAGATGGTATACTATTAAAAATTAATATGATATTGCCCCGAGAAGACTAAAAATTAAAAACAAGTTAATTGTTAACTTGATTAAATATTAATTAAGCTAAATAAATTCAATATGAATTGAAATAAAAATTTAACGTCACCATACATATACAAAATATCGAATCAACCTCCATATAAAAAGTGTATTAGCAATGTAGTTATAATTAAAATGCCCCATCATTTTTTAAAAATAAATTAACCATTGAGTATTATCCAGACAACACCACCCTCCGCCGTACTGTAACATCTACATCAACATTTGAAGGGAGGGTGGTTTCGGGGCTTGGGGGTCATGATCGATGAAAATATACCAATTTTTTTTTAAATCGCTTTCCTCCGAACGGCTGCAATATGTAGCTTTTTGTAATGAAAGCTACCTAAAACGAAAAAATTGGTCGATTCGTTTACGGTTTTCGATAAAACTATTCTTTATGTCTGTATTTTCTTGAAAATAAATTTTAAAGATAATGTTCAAAAAATGCCGATAGAAGGCGCTTTAGACTTTAGAATAATGAACAACTATTTTTTACCCTTATTTTCTGTATTTCATTAAATGCTTCCAAAAGTTTCAATACTTAAACTTAAATTTTGAGCTCAAAATCTGAATCATTGGGAGTGGCTAAGTAGTGAAAACTGAACTGTGCTCACGAAAGGGAGAGTCAAATTTCAACTACGGAACACAATTCAGTTTCCGCTACTTAACTACTCCCAACGATTCTGATTTGAGCTCAAAATTTAAGTTTAAGAAGTGGTTCGTTTATAATGTATATAATGGTTTAATTTAGTAAATGAAATTTACTTACATACAACATAAAGTTTATTTTCGAAAACTTTTTATTTTTTTAAGATTCAAATAACATATTGCATGACAGTCAGCAGCATAATTATTTCAAATTTTTTTTATCATATATTATGCATATTTCTTCACAATTTCAAGATTTATATGGAGCATAATTTTATTTCGAAAAAAAAACCAATTGAAATCCTAAAGAAAAATATTAAAGTAAAAATTACATTTATATCACATAATTGTTACAACAACGGATATATTCTATGCGTTCATTTGTGTTTTATTTTTACTTTATTGAATTTTCACTTTGTTTAAAATGTGTTATTGGTTTTTTTTTTGGTTTTTTTAAGTTTTTTCCATTACTTTGAAAATTTTTTTATTCTTCCATTTATTTATTTAGTATCATCCGACAAATAATCAATGCGGTGTGTAATTTTAAATACTTTTAAATAAGGTTCTTTAATTATCTTACTCAAATTTTGTAATTTTAGGATGATGTAAACCACATTCCTATTTCTTTTCTTTTTTTAATGTTTCGGTTAAACAAATATTTATTTTTCGTTTACGATGATTGATTTTCAGTTTAATTCTAATGTACATATTTATGGCATGTAATCATGGAAGACGATAGTATTCCAGTCCAGTGTCGCAGCCTTAATCCTAAAATCGTATCGTATCGTATCGTAGAATTCGTAGGTGGCGGAACTCATATATACAACTAACTCGACTTCAAAGAAAACCCGAAAAGCCGCCTTTCAATAACTCAGCAAATATAGCTTTTATTATTATGATTTTTTTAAAACGGTCTTATATCTGCAGTCTAGTTATATTCTGAAATTTTTACATTTCTACGTGCAGTATATTTTGATATCTAAATAGTCATTTTTAAAGCGAAAGCGATGGAAGAAGTTCCTAAAGTCAAAATCTTGAAAACGGTTCGCGCGATTTTCTTTAAATTGATATATAATATGAATCTGTTTTATGTGAAGGGAATAAGATAACAGCTGTTTCCGGAAAACCTCTAGTTTTCTTTTTATTTCACACTTTTTCCCTGCGAAAATGACATGGGCGATCTTATTAAAACTAATATATAATATTAATCTATTCTACATGAACCGAATAAGACCATGTTTGTTTCTTGGAAGACTCTTATTCGTTATACAATAAGCATGATAAATCGGACTATATTTTTTCGCCATTTATGGGAATTTCTCCGAAATGGCGCCTGTGTATTCGTGCGCATAATTTCCTCTGTTCAACTTTTAGGGAAATGTTTCCGTACCTTCTGTAGCTTAGTCGGTCAAGCGCTGGTCTTACAATACATACGTTGTAAGGTCTGTCCTCTTTGAAGCAGTAAGCATTTTTTTTTATCCTTTTTAAGCCAGTTAATAAAGTAAATTTGATTTTATGTTTCTATAAGAATGTGTTTATTTTGATTTTTTTCTTTAAGGGTTTCACATATCACTATTTCGTGACAATTTTTCAAAAAATAAAAATACTGTAAGATCTCTCTATGGCGGACTCTGTGTAAGCCGGAAATCTGCCTACTACGGAAAGACTTTCAAGTCCCCCGCGAATCCATTGAAAAAAACATTAATACGTGCTCCGTAAGCCGGTATCTGCCTAACGCGGAAACGGAAAGGTTTTTAAGGTCCGTCGGAAGCCAATTTTTACATAAGACGGAAAAAAGAATATTTTAAAACCGTAAATTGTATTTGTTCAGTCTACAACTGTTTCTTTTTGTTTACAATTTTTAACACAAATGAATTTCTGTTTTTCTACGGTACATAAATTTAAATTATGCGTTTTTATTTTTTTCCATTACCCTTATAATAAATAAAAGAAAAAAAAACAGGCCGTTATTCTACCATTACGTTTTTAATAATAATAATAATAAAAATACATGCCGTTATTCTAACTGTAAGTGGAAGACTACAAGATTTAAAAAAAATCATACATCCAAAATTTAAAAAAGTAAATTTTTAAAAATCATATATACTTTTAAATTTTTAGGATAATTGAAAAAAAATTTAAATTGTATAGTTTATTTATATGTATCGTATTTCAATCCGTTTCGCTGAGGATAATACGAATTTTTATGTGTAAAAAACTGTAAATAAAAGAAAAATGTCGATTGAACAAATAAAAATGTGTACATTTTTCTCTTTTACTTTTCATTAAATTCATAAAATGGTAACTTCATACTTTAAACTCTCTCTATGCAAAAAATAAATAAATAAATAAATAAATAAATGCTCAAGCTCATGTTTTTTTTTTTTTTTTTTTTTTTTTTTTTTTTTTTTTTTACAAACTTAACAAGCATTACTAATTAATATTTACTTTAAAAAACGGTACTGAAGATTACAAACGTAATCTAGTAAAATCAAAATCAATCCCGTTTACATTTCTAAATTATTGAATTTGTGTTATTGGTGCTGCCATCTGTCTTTCATATGTAAAAATATTATTCTATATAATGCCTCTCAACTACATGTGCAATTTTAAATACTGGTAAATAGGCCCCAAAAAAATTAATTTGGGTCTTGAAAATTCAGATTAGTACCAAGCTTCAATATATTTTATGAACAGCAATTATATTTAAGAGATTTAGTCATTTATCTATGATTTATCATGATATCAACGAGATTACATTTTGGCGAGGTTTTGGCGATTTAATGTTACCAGTTCAGTTTGGCAACTTTTTTCTTAGAGTTTAATTCCATTTGATGTTGTGGAAGATTGATGTTTTCCTTTGCTATTTGATTTCTGTATGTAATGTATGTATATTCGAACTGTTGCTCAATGAAAATGGATACTCAATTATTAAGTAAAAAATTGTAGGTTAGAATTTGATTTAGATACATTTATTTGGTTTTATTAGTGAACAATTATTGTATTTTAAATAAAAAGGTTTAAAGAGTAGTATTTCTTGATATTCTTCTTAAAAAAGTAAACTTTTTACGCAGTAAAATTTAACAAAGCTTTATATCTATGAAACAAACCATAAAAAAATTCCCATTTTGTATATAGGTATGCTTTTTTAAGAGAGAAGGGGGGGGGGGGGAGAATTAAAGGTGAATGGAAATCACGATTATGAGTTCATACCATTGGTCTTTAATTTTTTTTTATTTTTATCTTTTTATTATTAACCTAAAAAAAGCAGTGATATCAACACAAAAAACCCTTAACGGGTTAAAAGTTTGTGACGCAGCACTTTATCTTATTGCTATAAGAATTTTAAATATGGAACTTAAAAATAATGATATCAAATTTTAAGTGACGCTGTGTTATTAATTAATGTATATATACATACATTTGTATTATTTATTTCATCATTTTATTTTTGTTTTACTTATAATTGCATGCGTAATAGTTATGTTAAATTTAAAAGGATGTATAAAAAATTACTCATTGATGCTTTATCAATCACATCTTTCATAAATTCAAAATATGAGTTTTAAAGGTATGATATCAAAATAAGTGACGCCTTGATGTAGCTTTAAACAATTTGTTTTAAAATTCAATTTCAATTGTTTTCGGTTTGGCTAAATATATTTACACATGTAACCAAAACTTTTAAATTTCCAATACACTGTTAAAAATATCACTCTCACTGAACCTACACAATGCACTGTAATGTATTTATATGAAAAATTTGACTTATTTTTTGTGCCACGCTATCCAAAATCAAAAGTAAAATTTATGTAAATGATTTTTATGCGTCATTGTATTCCAACTAAACGAAATGTATGCAAATGGATAATATGACGCACAAAAATCATTTACATTAATTTTACTTTTGATTTTTGATAGCGTGGCACAAAAGAAAATTTTTCATATACATTACAGTGCATTGTGTTGGTTCAGTGAGAGTGCTTTTTAACAGTGTATTGGTAAATTAAAAGTTTTAATGATATGTGTAAATATATTTAGCCAAACCGAAAACAATTGAAATTGAATTTTAAAACAAATTGTTTAAAGCTACTTCAAGGCGTCACTTAAATTTTGATATCATATCTTTTAAAACTCATATTTTGAATTTATGAAAGATGTGATTGATAAAGCACCAATGAATAAATTTTTATACATCCTTTTAAATTTAACATAATTATTACACATGCAATTATAAGTAAAACAAAAATAAAATTATGAAATAAATAATGTAAATGTATGTATATATACATTAATTAATAGCATAGCGTCACTTTAAATTTTATATCATTATTTTTAAGTTCCATATTTAAAATTCTTATAGCAATAAGATAAAGTGCTGCGTCACGAACTTTTAAACCGTTAAGGGTTTTTTATGTTGATTAATTATACATGGCGAATAAAATTACTCCATTTTCCGTAGCAAAGTTAATTTATTTGAAAAAATGCAGTAAATATACAGACACGACAGAATAAAAATAGTTTGGATTATATAGTATAAATAGTTGTCATTCTCATATATTTCTGCTTAACCGATTTTACACTCCAATTTTAATGATTTTTTAAAATCTTCTTAATTTTTATGCATTTTCATTTATTTATTATCATATCCGACGAATGATCACTGTAGCGTAAGATATTAATTTATACAGACTAGAAAAAAATATATTTTTTTAACACATGTAACTTCACCTGAGTTAAAAAGTCATTTATTAATTATTTATTGAAGAAATGTATAATTAAAATTTTTTTATAATTATTCTTATATCGTGTTAGATTTTTTTTTCGTTAAACTATTATCCGTGATCAAAAAAGCAATACACATCATTTAACAAAAAGTGTAAGTAATTACATATTTTCTTATTCGTATTCATTGTATAGACTGAATATCTTCAAAGTTAGAATATAAAAATTATTTACAATTTTTGAAAAAATTCAAATTTCTAAAGTTTAAAAATTCTGTTACTGTAACAAATGCATTAGGGTGTTTCATTTTGTAAGGCAAAAAATAAAATTTAATTTTTTTGCAGACTTTGCTTAAAGTTTGCTTAGAGTCTAAGTGGTATAAAAGATATATATGCCAAATTTCATTAAGATCGGATAATATTTAGGGGTTGCACACTTTGACAAGTTTTGTAAAAATAGGCAATTTTTTGCCTATTTTGTACAATATATACAATTTATACAATTTTTGTATGTTAATTACTTTTATTGAGAAAACTAGAAATCACAAACTTCAAATAATACTAAAACTAGACACTAAGTTTAACAGATAGCATAATACGTAGCACGTGATAGCAGAAAACATGTGTTATATTAATCAACTTTGAACGATGCAATCTCTTCTTTGTTCACTTGGTGACGACTTTTCTGTAATGCTCGATTACCCTCAACAAGAATTTTCTTTTTTTTTTGCTTGTCCCTGACCAATTCGTTTAATCAGATCAATTCCCTTTTCTGCTGTATCATTGACCACAATAAGAGCGTTTACATGGCTTCTTAGAGAATCACTGCAGTATTCTGTCACATCGTGGATCCCACGAAATGATTCGGGTCTTTTCCTTCAAAAACTAGTTTTTTACCTTGAACAGTTTCATTTCCCTTTTCTTTACGGCGTTGGTTTCTAAAATTAGAGTCATATTTCCCTTATTACCGGAGTTATATTTACGTCCAAAAAAGCCTGTACTACGTTTGTTCCTAAAATATACCAAAGGTATCTGTATCAACTTAGCAACTGTGAGAGTACTTTTTTCGACATCTGCATCTAGGTAAGTGTTCAGAAGCTGCAGCATATCCAAATAATTCTTTGGAGCCCATCGACTTACAATTGCCTCAAGCAAAAGTGAACATATATGATGCTGACACAATGTGCAACTCTTTTCATTCCTTTCAGTTCTCGTTGAGGAATATTCAACTGTTTAGAGAAAAGGGCAATTTTAAGTGCATATATTGCCTTTGCTATCCACCTTGCTTGATGCAGAACCTCTGGAATCTTGAAACCGAAGTCGTTTTTAGACCAACCTTCTAGGTATAAGAGTAAGAATTGTAATAACTCTTTGTAATCGTCTCTTACATGATTTCTGTCTTTTAGGACATTTTGGAGGTAGTTAACCTGTTTGTAAACTTAGTTCTTTTTTCTTTTTTTTTTAGGCAAAAACCTTATCAACTCCACTAACTCACGAGCTCATATCATCTTCTCTTTGTGACCTAAGAAATTCTTTATCTTCTTGTGATATGCTAGTCATGCCCATCACATTTTGCCAGGAAAAGTCAAATAACTTGTCGAGATCTCCTTTCCAAATCTGCTGTTTCACATTTGCTTTATCCGTGTTTCTCGATTTCTCAATACTCAGGTTTTGTTAATCTTTGTACAGTCGTGGAAAAAAGAAAGTAAACACCCCTACTAACTCCTCAACAAATTATCGTAGACGAAAGTTACTGGTACCGAACGATTGGAAATAAAATCTACTTTTAAATGATGTATATAAAATTTGCTTAAGGGGGCATCTACATATTAAAACTAATCCAAACTTCATTTTTTTCAATAGCAATACCCAATTTTAACCAGATATTTCAAATTTTCGGTTAAAACTATGCCTAGACACAGGATTTCAAGTCATTTGAATGATAAATGTTTGAATTATAAACACTCAAAATTCAGTACTTCTAATGTTAAATTACATTTTCATATTTTTATTCATATCTCCTGAAATTATTCTCCTAATGTGCTAATTTTTTGTGTAGCAATAATACTAATATATCCAAACATAAATACGTTGAATTTGCAATTTTTTATAATTTTATGATATGAATTACGAATTATGAAATTAATATTCGAAAAAATTATGAATTGAAACCTACAGTTTTTTTTTATGGATTTAGTTTTATTAAGTCCTGCTTTATGGAAATACAAAATTTCACAATTTTTTTCCAAGTAGTTTTCATATTATGCTTAAAAAACGGCAAAAGGATGTTTTAAGAGGCCGTCTGTGATAGACGCGTCAAGATATTTTGAAATTTCTTCTGCTGTCGTGTAATCTAGCAGGCTTCATTGACTGCTCGAGTGGTGCTTAAGTTGCCTTGATCAAGAAGGGGACTCTCTCGGTTAACAATCGAGTACGGAACTTTAATTTGGATACAGCCCTTAAAATACGCTCGTTTTAAAATAAATAATTTCTTGGAAACTTATGGTAAGAATTGCGTAAAAGTTTGTTTTTAGGCTAATTGAAGGTTGTAGTGTTCATTTTTGCTATCAGAATTGTGCACTGCTATTGAAAAAAACAATGTTATGGTTCGTTTTAATAAGTAGATGGCCCTATAAGGAAATTTTATATACTTCATTTAAAAGTAGACTTTATTTCCAATAGTTCGGTACCAGTAACTTTCTTGTACGATAATTTGTTGAGGACTTAGTAGGGGGTGTTTACTTTTTTTTCCACGACTGTACATCATCTGTAAGCCAGCACTGATATTCTCTTCCGTATTAACAGGAATATTTGCTTTCTTCTACACTCCCTGTAGTTTAGGACTGGTAGATTTGGCAGAATCTAAAAGTCCTTCTTCGTTTCCTCGTGATGGTAAATAAAACTAAGAGTACTTGCTCCTTTGCAGGGACAAAATACTAATAAAAACTGATCACTAGGCACCTTTCCTAGCCGCCAAATTCCTTTTACGGTTCCCATTTTAAAGTTCAATTACCTTCAAAAGATGAAAGAAACACATGAGAAGCCCATTAATACAAAGTACTTCATTATTATATATTTCACTAATTTGAGATAAAAGTGTGCAACCTCTAAATATTATCCAACCTTCTTGAAAATTGGCATATATATATATTACATCACTCAGACTCGAGGCGCAAGCAAAGTCGTCTCGAGGCGCAAGCAAAGTCGTCTCGAGGCGCAAGCAAAGTCGTATGAAAATCACATCTTTGGAAAAATGAAACACCCTAAAATGCATATTAGTCCTTTATTTGTTTCCTGATATTTTATGCGTAATTAAACACGGTGTTTTCAACTTTTATAGCAAAGCTATTTTGCTTTAAACCTATTGTGGAAAAAAATACATTGCAAACAATAATAAAATGAAACTAAAAAAGTACGTTAATATTAATAAAAATAAAAGCAAATGAATTTGATGTACATCTTTAATTTTTATTTTTAATTACTTTTTTAAAAAATAATTTAAACGTCCCCTGTTTTTTTTAATATTCCTTTTTTTAATAATTATACATTTTAAAGATATGTTTTATTTTTTTCTATAATCACATTGAACAAATGATCAAACGGAGATAAGATATTTAGTACATCTAAATGTGAAATTTATTTTTGTTTTTGAAATACGCAATTTCAGTAACATGAACGCTTCATATCATAATTTATTTTGGATAAAATATGTGTTACTAGGAAGTTTGTACATTTAGACCACGTAAGTACAGTATCTGTGTAACCAGTACGTAGTTTAGCCAAGTTTCAGTGCCATATTTCGACACCGGAAAATGAACAAGTTCTATAGTATCAACATTTCATGTCTTCGGGGTTAATAATATGTGTGTCAAGCGTAGTTTGGGGACTAAACACCGGAGGTTTAGCGATAGATTATGTAACTAACAGTGTCAAATGCAATATAGTACCTCAGAGTTATTGTCAAGAAAGCTGAGTTGTGTACTTCAGGCCAGGATATTTAATGGATTCTAAAGCCGCTTAGTTTATCTACATGAACCCGAGAACTTATTATGTGAGTGTCCGACTTAATTTACTTAGTTTTTTTTTATGACAGTTGAATATTGATCCTAAATATTTAGCATTCAGTAGGTCATTATTTGGCAATAGTATAAACAAAATGTCATATTAAAAATGTCATAAGATAATGTCATAATATTGCGGGTAAGCATTAGCTTTTTCTAACACAAAGCTACGAGACGCTAGTTAAAGCTTGTTGTTTGCAGCGCCGTCTCTTGGTATTCAAGCACGCAGCGCATGCGTAAGATGTAGAATGTTCAGAACTGGAGATGTTCGTTTGCGAGAGGGACAAATGCAAACTGAAAGGAAGTGAGAAAAGACGGCTAATGCGAGGACGATGTAGATTTTCGCGCCAGAGAGAAAGTTTATAGCTGACTGAGAGGACCTGTGTTGTGTTATGTTGGTAACAGTGGTGTATAAAAATGAATAAGACGTGTATACTTTAATGCTGTTTTCTTAGACGCCCTCTTTCTATTCTGTAAATAGTCCGTCAATGTAAATATCCACCAAAATGTACAAATGCTTCCATTCATATTTAGCCTATTCTGAAAGTGTCAGCTTCTTTTTTTTTTATGACGACTCCTTTATCTAAAATATTTAAGAAACATTTTATGCTATATTAGGTGATACTATCTACTTTACTGCGACACTTTACCAGTGCAATATTTTCTAGTTGAATAAACTTATTTAAAGCTATGAAATTTTGAACGATTCTTGTCAAATAAATAAATATGCGTTTAAAAAATCTTAGTACTACTAATAATTATATTAACTAAGTATGCAATGTATTTTTTTTTAATCGCAAAAGAAAACGGAACAGTTGTTTTTAGCAACAACTATAAAAATATGTATTTTTTCCTTTAATCGCAAAAGAAAACGTAACAGTTGTTTTTAGCAACAACTATAAAAATATATATTTTTTTTTCTGATAATGGCAGAATGCATTATTCCGTAAGATTTTCATATATCGATAATTTTACGAAGAAAAAAAGTATTCTCTAATCCAGCAAATGCTAATGCATTACCAAATAAAAATGTGTTCATTCATCTACAAAAACATGGCAAGAACGAGAAAAATGCACACTTATCCGAAAAAAAGGGGGAAATCTTGTCATCATGCTCTTTCATGCACATAACTATATCGTAATAATAATAATATAAAAGCAGCCATTTTTTTTCTAAAATCTCTAATCTTCTTTTGTGTCTTCAAACAGAAAAAGTATCACATACTTTTTTTGTTCTGATGGAAATCTGAAAATCCTAGAAAAATTAACAGATTTTTCTATCGACACTCTATTAAAAAAATATAATAAAAAAAATCATATTGAATAAGTTAAGTATTGGTTTACATACTTTTTTTTTTACTTATTAATATAATTTATTAAAAACTGTCTACTATTGTATAGTACTATATATACATATAACGATGCTTTGCGTCGTTTTATTTAATTTCATAATTAACTTATTAATTCACTTAAATTAAATTTTAATACACTATTATTATTTTTTTTTCGCAATTTCACATATCTCACATCTATGTTCACCAATTATGTACAAAAATTTCACATAAAAATTTACTTATAAACATTTAAAATGCTTCAATTAAATTAGTCTGCATGTTCCAATCCCAAAACTTTCTTCTATCTCATACATCTTCATAGTTCAAAAAGTAATTACAAATCTTAATACTTCGATATTATTATTTCAATACTATACCAACATTGATTTTCATTTTAAATTTTTACTTCAGTAAATAAATGGAGTAAAAACGAGTTAATCCCCATAATGATATTTATTAAAATCAATTAGTTTTCGTTTTTCAATTGTATATCAGCTGTTTGCCAATAGCCGGCTTAGCAGGATGCTTAGTTCCCGTCTCTGCACCAGCCACCAATGTACACTAGAACTACAAAAAATCGAGAAAAGTATACAAAAATTGCTATTACAGCGCCTTCTTCCGGCGGACTAATTCCAAATTCAAGGAGGACCTGGTGGTCATAGCCAAAAACATACACACAAAAAAATTGGTTCAATTCTATGCATAACTCCATACACATTTCGATGGTACAACGGGGACACACCGACAGACAGACACACGGGCCCAGGGACACGCAGGAAATTTGTATAAGCATGTTTTTGGGGACCTCTTTCCCTAAAATATGTAAATCCGTCGAAAACCGGTAGGCGAAGAAAATTTCTCTTACGATACTTTCTTCTAATGAAAATAGATAAAAGATAAATATAACATATATTTATATGTAGATATTAAATAGTGTTTGACAGTTGTGTTAGATTTGTGGTTTTTAGTAAAATATATTTAATATAATTTGAATATAATGTAATAGTAGGAGAGCTGTTGAACATTTTTGAGTAGGTATTTGAGGCATCCTGAAAGTTTGTGCAACACATCTTTTGTAATGCCTGAATACAAAATCGAATGTCTAGCTGAAGGATCGTGGCCCAAAAACTCTGCCAGACACGTGTCAAGTGCCATTTGGCACTTGACACGTGTCTGGCACAGTTTTTGTGCCGACTAAAGTGTCTGTCATTTTCAAAATATTTTTTTCTAAGCATAAATATTATTCTGTCTCAATCTCAGCGTGCCTCAAGTACCTTTTTTTTTTTGGGGGGGGGGGGGGTAGTCAAAAAATGGCATTTGACACGTGTCGCGCACAGTTTTTGGGTCACGATCCTTCAGCCAGACATTCGATTTTGTATTCAGCCATTACAAAAGAAGTGTTGCACAAATTTTCAGGGTGCCTCAAATACCTTCCCTAAAATGTTTAACAGCTCTTGGACTATAATTTTTATTGAAAATGAAATAAAATGTAGCCATCGTTAATGATATTTTGTAGTTTTATAGTTTTACAGAGTTTTTATTAATTATAGATCTATGTGTTTCATATTATTTTCATAAGGATTCTGAAATTATTTAGTTAATTTCTTTTTATATGTTGTGACATTTCAATAACTCTGAAAAAAAAAAAACACAATGGTCACTATCGATTGTTTGGATTAAGGAACTGGAAATATCCCAGAAGGACGGATTTTGAAATGCAAGTAAAATCTATTGTACATGACTAAAAATATTTCACGAAAGATCTAAACTGTTGTACTGTTGATAAATTAAAAATTTTCGTTTTTTTTATGCTAGAAACTTTTTATTGTTAAGATTATAGCAGGTATGATATGTAAGATATTCTCTTTGGCAGGACTATAAAAATGTTCAGTAAATGCACTTTCAGATTATGCATGTTTTACTGTATTAAGTTCCACTCCATGGAGACTACGATACTAATCAATAGCTTGGGACTTTTAATAAATTATGAAAAAACTGTGTATCATGAGAAATCGGGACTTTTGGCATATTTGGCACTGTTTCAACCGGACAGTTTTTCAAATGTCTGAAAATCAGGACACCTGACAACACCAGTCATAACCAAATAGTATTCTCAGTAAATTATGTCGGCAGGGGATATCGTCCAGGTAGCTCATATAATTGAGCAATTGAGATTGAAGCCAAAAAGCTTATTGATTTGGGTTACACCATTGACAACATTTCATTCAGTAGAAAAAATAAAAATCCGCGTGCTTTCTATCACAATCAGTGTGACTGTGATAAAAAAAAAAAAAAAAAAAAAAAAAAAAAAAATGAAATGTGATTACCATTAAAATAGTCATTAATACTAGAAAAACAATATAAAGAAAAAGGACATACTTCTCAATACATATCCTACAATATACATAAATATGCGTCACTTTAAGTTCAGAAAATATATTCTGTAATTTACTATGAAGTATACAGTTTTTAGAGAATGTCACACATGTTGAAAACGTCCTGTACTGTTGAATAAACCTTACACATATTTAACAGAAATTATATTAATGTGGATTAATGAAATTTTGCTCAGTAACTCCTGTTTCTGTAATATTTAGCCTCTAAAAAATTTGTAATGAACATTTCACATTAAAATTTTAATTAGTATAATACTCTTAAAACGACAAATTCAGTGTTCAGAATTCCAAGTTTTTTTACTACCTCACTTATACATATTAACAATTTTGTTAAGATTTCTTGAATATAACTATGCCGCGCATTATTTTTATTCGAAAACGAAGAAAGCATTAATCGCGATAGTTAAAAGTCCTTGCGGACAGTGCCGGGAGGAAGAGGTAGCTTTCATATTCCTTATTTTTAAAGAGTCAGCTTATACTATTCAAACACGCGAAGCTCAAATTAGCGGAGCCCAATTATAGAAGATTTAATACTGATTTTTGTCAATACTGAATGTGAATGAGAATTTCGTGAAATTAGTCAGCTTTATCCAAACTGGTTTTATTTAATGTGACTTATATTTAGTCCCCAAATTCGGCGATATCTTGAAGTGTCCGCCATTTTAAAACAACATAATGGGTGAAGCTAACCAATGAACTTATTCGAGACCTTAGTAATTCCTGTGCACATGCGATTTATATATACGAGTGCTGTCGCAGGCAAAAAATTTAATTATTCAAAATCTCATCCACATTAGAAATTCAAAGTGCTATATTTCAACCATTTTTAAACCTAAAGACAAAACAAAAAATGCTCAGGAATTCTTGTATCACGGTCAAACACTTAAGAAAGAAATCTTTCCCAGTTTCTAAATTTTTAAAACTTAGTTCTAATTTAAATAAAAAAAAAATGGCTGCCATTTTTAAACAAGATGGCGGATGAAGCTGGCCAGCTAATATGGTCGAGACATTGCTATATACTATGCACATGCCTTCTCACAACCAAATCGGTTAATAAATACCGGTGTTATCGCGTGACAAAATTCAGATCGTTTCAAAACGACAGCAATACTAGAAATTCAAAGTACTATAACTCATCTATTTTT
Organism: Maratus speciosus; assembly: GCA_963932465.1. Lineage (NCBI taxonomy): Eukaryota > Metazoa > Arthropoda > Arachnida > Araneae > Salticidae > Maratus > Maratus speciosus. The sequence goes on along the minus strand of OZ010795.1, from coordinate 170,918,768 downwards.
CAGGATATAGACGAAACAAAAAATGCTCCGGAACTTTTGTATCAAGGTCAAACACATAAGAGCAAAATCTTTTTTAATTTCTAAATTTTGTAAATCCTTTTAAATTTAAAACTTTTTAAATGCCCGCCGTTTTGAAACAAGATAGCGGATAAAATTTACCAACGCACTCGGTCGAGTCATTGGTACCATGTACACACCAAGTTACATTCAATTTGGTTTATAAATACGCCTGTTATTGCGTGGCAAAATTCAGATCGTTTCAAAGTGCTATAACCCAGCCATTTTTTTAAGATATAGACATAAAAAAAATGCTCCGGAATCTTTGCATCAAGGTCAAACACATAAGGAAATCACCTTTTTCGATTTCTAATTATTTTGTACACCATTTTAAATTAAATTTTTTTAAAATTTTAAATGCCCGCCATTTTGAAACAAGATGGCGGATGAAGCTGGCCAACGAGTTCGGTCGAGACATTGGTATGTACTATGAACACACCAAGTTACATCCAAATCGGTCCATGAATACGAGAGTTACAGTATAACAAAAATCACACACACACACACACACATATATATATATATACCGGGTGTCCTAAAAAGGACTGACTGATTTTAAAATTCAATAACTTGTAAACGGTGACAGATATTTAAAAAATTCTTGTAGGAGGGTTATGCATAAGGTCAAAAGTTTTTGTACAGTGATTTTCAATTTTAGTTTGAATTACAAACAATAGATGGCGCTGCGATCAATAGACGCTAAATTCAGGCTCGATTTTTGGTACTTCGTGCCCCGGATAATACATTTCCATCTCCTTTTTCTGCATGGAACAAGATAAAGGACCAAAAATCGAGCCTGTATTTAGCGACTATTGCTTACAGTGCCATCTATTGTTTGTAAATCGAACTAAAATTGAAAATCACTGTAATAAAACTTTTGACCTTATGCATAACCCTCCTGCAAGAATTTTTTTAATATCTGTCACCGTTTGCAAGTTATTGAAATTTAAACTCAGTCAGTCCTTTTTGGGACACTCTGCATATATATACAGTGCACTCTCTCTATCTGAACACTCTCTAATGTGAACACCCCGGCATTATGAACACATTCAGACGGTCCCGGTGAAACTCCACAGATTTTACACAAGATAAACTCTCTGTATTCTGAACACTCTCTAATCTGAACACCCCGCTATTGTGAACGCATCTTTTGGTCCCCATTCCACTCCCACCTCTCTGTAAACTGAATGTGTGTTTGCTATCGAAATTTGGATAATTGGCCCATCATGGGAGTTCGGAGAAAATGTAGCAGAAGTATAAAAAGGTTCAACAAATTCAATTTAAATGTAAACAGACAAAATCATTGCTAGATTTAAAGTATCTGCCCGGTGCTGCAATTTGTTTGAATAATTCAGATAAAATCTTTGGTTAACAAAACAAACAAAAAAAGTATTATAAGAAAAAAAAAAGAAATGGAAAGTACGTGTTCCACATGTTAACTAACTACAACATTCTTATACTTTTTAATAAACAAAAAATTTCAGATATAAGACTCTTGCCATTTTAGAAAAAGTAAATTATGGCAATCAAACAAATGAAATGAACAAAACAATAATTTTTTATGCAAAGAGATACAAGAAAAAGGTAATGTAAAAACCATGTCACGTGATTCCCCCTCACTCAAGCTGATATAAATATAGAAGGATTACGTAGCAGAAATGACCCGCCCCCGAGTGACAGATAAGAGACAACAGGTGTTAAAGGGAGTGGTCAAAAAGGATTATGATTGGCCTTTAGCAAACCAAGTTGGACAGCATTATCGCTTCTGTTCCTTTCTTCCGTTCTACTCGGCAAAGGTAAAATATTTTCGCCATTTCGCTATTATTTCAGGGAAAGAAGCACAGCACTTACGCAGATATGTCAGAAATAAGTAGAAAAACGAGAAAAAGGAAAGTGCTGAAGCTTCAGGAAAAATACGAAGTTGTTCAAAAATTAAAATCAAAAGTAAGTCAAAGAAAATTGCGTTTGAGTTTGGAATTTCAGTAGACCAATTCAACGCAATCAGCGAGAAAGAGGAAAAATAATAGCCAGTTTTGAAGCAAATGAACCTTCCTCATAGTGTACAATTCTCAAAAAGAAAATGGGAAACAAGAACATAAACTGTCTGAAGTTTTTTTGTCAAATGAGAACGCAGAATCTTTCTGTCACTGAACTCCTGCTAAAGCAGAGTGCTCTGGATTTTACAGAAAAGGAGAAAATCACGGGATTCAGAATAATCAATGGTGAAGATTCAGACATAAATATCAACACTGTGGAGGAATGGAACAGAAAACCTCCGGACATAAGGATTTCGACAACATTGACATTTTCAATGCCGACGAAACCGGCCTCTTCTTTAGAGCTCTTCCAATTAAAACTCTAGCAAAAAGAAGCGAGGAAATGTCAAAAGAAAGACTTACCGTCCTGCTCTGCGCCAGTTTTACAGGTGAGCAGCTCAAACCAGTTGTGATCGGAAAAAATGAAAAAACATGATGCTTCAAAAATGTGAATATCGCATCATTGCCTGTGTACTATAAATCAACTCGAAAAGCCTGCGTGACATTTACAATTTTCTCACAATGTCTGTAGGGCATTAACGAGATGGTGAAGAGAGAAGGAAGATAAATTATTCTTTTTATGGATAATGCCAGATCCCATACAAACATAAATCTGAGTAACGAAAGCCTTAATTTCCTGCCACCGAACTGTACTTTTATAATCCAAAAACTTGATCAAGGAGTAATCAAGACCTTTAAAAATCACTACCGAATCCATTTTCTGAAGAAATTGCCTCTGGTGAAGGAGAAGGCTAAATTCGGCTACCGAACTAACGAAGAAGGTCAACGTCATGGATGTTGTTCATTACACCATCCAAAGATGCTTCTACGAAATTGGATTCCAGTGTGATAATGAGCAATCAAGAATAGAGGACCAAGAAGCAGCAGCTGTGAGTGACTTCGGGTCAGTTCTTCAAGAGTTTTATACTAAAATTGAATCTTGAGCTTATCTCAAAGCCGATGGAAGCCTTCCGATTTGCGACAATAACATAGTTGAAGAGGAAGAGGATGGTGAAGAATAAGCAGAACCGGAAGAGACCGATGGAACAAAAAGTAAGATTATCTTCAAGCAAAATGCTAAGGGATCCAAGACCTGTTGAACTACACTGCAGAACATCATCTGGGAGCCTTTCAACTTCTTAAGCAACTATAGATAACATGTACATTGCATGAGCATACGTATTGCAAAAACAGACTAAAATTACTTGCTTTTTTAAGTAATGTACCAATTATGTTTTCAAGTAATGTATTGTATGCATGTAATTGTATATTTTTGTAAAACAATTTAATAAAAAAACCCACAAATTTATGAGATGGTAAAGGTTTGGCAGAATTTTGTTTGACATTACACTATCTGCCAAATCTAAATTCAGCACCTCCATCTCGGTAACTGGCATGGCTAAACAGGATATGTATTATGTCAATAAACTCAATACATAGTAGTAGTAGTAATGCATTTCCCAGTCTCCGTCTATAATGAACACCCCATAATCTGAACATTTTTGTTCGGTCCCATGAGTGTTCAGAATAGAGAGAGTCCACTGTATATATATATATGGATATATATATATATATATATATATATATATATATATATATATATATATATATATATATATATATATATATATATATATATGTATATATATATATATATATATATATATATATATATATATATATATGTATATATATATATATATATATATATATACATATCAATATTTGAACAGAGGGTGGTTTCGGAGTCTGGGGGTCATGGTCGCTGAAATTGTACCAAAATTTTTCGGAATCGTTTCCCTCCGAACGGCTGCAATTGGTAGATTTTTGTAATGAAAGATATCTAAAATTCAACGCATATTATTTATAAAACTGTAATTTTTTTTTTCAAACGTGAGAGTAAAAATCTGTTTGTAATATATATATATATATATATATATATATATATTACTTCTATTTGTGACGATTCATTTTTATTAAGTAACAAATAATAGTTTTATAATTTCAGTTTATAAAACTTCAGACAACGATATTTTTTTTCGTCGGCATAGATTACTTTTCTAATGTCTTGAACTCCATCCTAATTCACCGACGTAACAAACAAGATTTTCCTGTTTGAATACTGGAGTAGGACGGAAAACAAACTCCTAAGCTCCAAACAATTTCATATACGTTTGCGAAGAACAACAAATAAAAAAAAAAGTAGTCTAGCTTATACTAAATATAAAAATATTATTTCTTGCTTTGATCAAAAACGAAGTAATTCTTAATGAATAATTTATGTTTACCTCCTCTGTCCAAATATTTAGTAATTTTATGAATTAAAAATCTTTTATAACAATATTATAGTATTCTCGCTCCACATAACATGTACAATGCAAAAGTACATTAAAAATAGATGTTTAAAATACATGCTTCACTCCATAAAATTTTTGTTACTTTATAAAAAAAAAAAATTGAAATGAGAAAAATTTATGAAACTTTAAAGCTATTTTCGTAGTTTTTCTGCGTCTAAATATTATACAACAATGTATGCTTTCTCAGAGGTTTCATTGTATACACAATTCCGCTTCATTTTAATTAGTTATTTTTTAATATTTGTCAAAGTTTACTGCCTGAATTTTTATTCGAAAAAGAAAATGAATCTTTACAAATAAAATTGTCTCGAATTCAAACTATATTAAAATATAATATTAAAAGTAATAGTAACTTTCCAAACTTAACATAAATCATTTTACACTGTTCGAAACACAGTTCATTTTTTTCCATACTTCGATTTAGTCTCGAAAACTTAAATAAAAAAAAAATTAAATTAAAAAACTGTTACGCAGTGTATATGAAGATATTTAAAGTTAAGGATTCTAAATAAGGAAGTATATTTCAGATTTACGTACCGAAACCTAATGTGGTTACTTAATTGGATTTAAATGTCTTTTTAATGCATCTACTGAAATCCGTGATGCAAAATGTAAATATGCAGAGAGTATCAGAAAAGGTAACGAGAACTGTTATAAATAACCTTTACGAAACGTCAGATTCGTAAAAAACATGGCTATGTGAACATTAGCTTCAGAAAAACATTTGAAAATATAAAACAGATGTTTGAAATGATTTGCAATTTTATTTTATTTTTAAATCACGCCCTGCAAAATACCCTGATGAATGTTTAACTTGCAGGAAACATTATAAAAACCATTATTCTTTTGAAGTTTTAACAAATTGTTTGATTACACAGATGTAATAAGTCATGTTGCTTATAAAAATAAGATGTTTTATTACTTTCTTCTGTCATTACAACAAGAAAGTACTGGGTTCGTGAAAAATTTCGACTTCCGGTTTTTTATGGATTTATACGTTTTAGAAGGTTCTGAACACGATTTGATGGTTTTTAGAAAATGTCTGTCTGTCACTCTGTGAGTCTGTATGTTGCAAAAATTTTATGGATCGCTCTATTCCAAGTACTAACGCACGGAATTTCACAAAACTTTAGATTCCGTTAGACCTTGATACAAACTTGTTCTGATTACTGTTTGGTGTAAATCGCCTTACAGGTGGCACTGCTGTGCTGCATTTTCACGATTTCCCGAATACCTATATCTCAAGAACTAATGCACGAAATTTCATAACACTTCAGATTCAGTTAGTCAGTGGTATAATTCGGTGCCTATTACATTTTGCTGAAAATCGTCCAATAAATGGCGCTGCTATGCCGCATCATTCTTGATTATTGCAGTAGTTTACGAATACACGAATGTTCTTCAAACTTCAGATTCAGTTATTCCCTGATATAAATTAGTGCTGTTTCGTTTTAAGTGTAAATCGCCCAACAGGTGGCGCTGCTGTGCTGCATTTTTTCACGATTTCCGCGATAGCTGTATCTCAAGAACTAATGCATGAGTTTTCATCAAGCTTCAGGTTCAGTTAGTCCCTAGTATAAATTGTTCCATATTAGTGTTTGATGAAAATCGCTCAACAGGTTGCGCTGCTATGTGAATTTTTTTACGATTTGCGGAATAGATTTAGCTCAAAATCTAATATACGAATTTTCATCAAACTTTAGATTCAGTTAGAAGTTAACATAAGTTGTTAAAGATTACATTTTGACGTAAATCACCTAACCGGTGGTGCTGATGTGCTGCATTTTGCATGATTTACATGCTTTCAGCGATAGTCCTATCTCAAGAACTAATGCACGGAATTTCATATCTTTAGAAACCTCATGATGGGAATAGATTGCCATTTAATTTTGGCACTGTACTAGGGAATTTTGAAGTATTAACATGTATGAGATAGAAGGGATTGGCATATCCGACTAGTTTCTGAGTTGAAAGAAAGTACAAAAAATTGTTTTAAATAATATACTCGTCATAAAAAACTACTCACAATAGCATGTGCACAGGCAAATATCTTGAATTAATATGGCATAGGATTCTGACAAAGAATGTCCTTGTAGATATAGTGTTTTGACCCATGTGTTCTCCATCGTCCGTTTAACACAGATAAAGATTTTCAGAAAGATAGTCCGATTACGGGGCACTCAGCGTTATAACTTAAAAAAATTTGCATTATGGAAAACACATAAAATAGGGTGTTTTGGAGGATTTGAGCCAAAACACATCGGCACCCAAGCATTTTCGAGCCCAAATATTTTTTTTAACGACAACTTACTGTATGATCCTGTGTATACACTCATTCTCACGCACGAAATTTCAAATTGGTGCTGATTATGAATGGACATTAGTTAAAACTTTATTTTCGTAGTTATTGTATTGCATCTCTTTAGAAAAGATAACAATAGATTCTTAATTTATAAATTAGAATGTTTGATGTAAAATTTTCGGAATACTTTTTCATTCATGAACCAAATATTTTGTAAAATCTTTGATTATACACATTTTCTATCTCTGTCGTAGTTATTGTATTGCATCTCTTTAGAAAAGATAACAATGGATTCTTAATTTATAAATTGGAATGTTTGATGTAAAAGTTTTGGAACACTTTTTCATTCATGAACCAAATATTTTGTAAAATCTTTGATTATACACATTTTCTATCTGAGAAAAAATGTTACTTCTTCTTTATATAAATAAAATTATATTCTGTTTCAGTTTTATAAAGCTTCACACAAATTTGTTTCACGGCAGTGAAAGGCATTTACATTTTTATTTGTTTCATATTATTTAACGTATGATAAAATATTACACCTGAAAAATACCATCCCTTTAGTCTTCTTGTCAAATTTAATTTGCACCGAATTTTCATTTTCAATTACAATTTTTGTACTTTTTCTTTTTTATATACATTTTTATCGCTTGTTTATTTTTCACCACATCCGACAAACGGTTTTTTCAGCTTTCTTACTGAAATGAAATTAAATGTAAAAACGAGTTTGACCTTTTCTTTAAAAGAAATCCGATAAATTTAATCTTTCATTTTTTATATTTAAACAAAAGAATATTTAAATTTTCCAGTGGTTGATTTTTCTGTTTCACTTGAAAATGTGTTATTTTTCATGTAATTAAACACGACATTAAAAGAAAAGTAACACTTAGCTATTTATAAAAAACTGAATAAAATCTATTTTATCTATTAAATGGTTATTTATTAAAAATATCCGATAGAATATAAAAGAAAAAGTGATTGGCAACTAAACTTGATAAGCTCATAACATATCTTTGTGCAGTATTTTTAAATAACTGATAATGTTCTTAATTTTAAATGTGTGTTTTTTTACAAGATTGTTTTTTTCTTTTTTCATTTTACAATCGTTTTCTTTATTTCTTTAAGTGCATCTGAATAACATTATTTGCGGAAAATGTTGCGGAGTACACCTGGATCGAAAAGAAATATTCCCCCTTTTCTGTTGATATGTAATTTGAAAAAAATTTAAAGGTTTTTTCAACTAATTATTTAACAGAAGGGGGTTTTTTGTGTGTGCGTGTTTGATGTTTTTCTTGAAACTTACAATGATACAAGTTTTTAAACACATTTTTACATGTACCTAAACACTACATTAAAAAATTAAATCTTGACAATTTATAACAAAGTAAATTTATCTATATGAATATTTATTTATTAGAAATATTTCATAAATACCTTAATCAAAACGCGTATAAAGGTAAAATTCACACAAAATAATACAGCAATAATACAACTATATTACACTACAATATAGCTATATATAACTATAGCACAAAAAAACTAATGTTCGTAACCCTTCTTAGTGCGTTAGTTGTGAATAACGGATAATGCACTTCATTTAATTTTTAGAGTATAAAAGATGTTTTTGACTAAATATTTAAAGAATTTTTTTCATATATTTTTTATTCAGTTTGACATTTTGGATGAAACTTTACTTATAATTCCAAAAGCTATACAAATTTTGAACAAAGGCAATTTCTAACTATATTTTATTTACTTTCTGTTTCATATTCACTGTATACATTTATTATTTTTTCAAGATAGTGAAGTAACTTTATTTTCGAAAGATTCCATTAAAAAAATTCAATCTTTATATCTTCAAAGACCTGTTGTATCAAAGTAATGAAAATGTTTGTGTTTTTCTGTTTCATGTTATTTTATGTGTAATTAAACATGCCTTTTTGCTTCTTTATATGAAAGTTAATTTTAATTAGAAAATAATCGAAAAATACATGAAAATTTTTAAAAGTGTCAATTAAAAGACAAATAATGTAGATATAATGTATTTACAAAGAAAATAGTCAAAGTGTTTACATCACACTTTATTAGTTGCTAAAAGGTGTTAAATAATACATTAAAAAGATTTATGTACAATCTGCTCACATGTTTTAGCTTCACGAAGCCATAATACAGTTAAAAAAAAGAAAAAAAACATAATATACAAACTGTCTGCATGTTTCAACTTCTTTGATGTCTTAGGAGAAGTTGAAATATGAAGATAGTTGTATACAAACTTTTGATCGTTTGTATATATACTTTTATACTGTTTGTATCTATACTTTTGTATATACAGGGTGTTTCACAAAGGACCCCCAAATTTAAAACTCAATTTCTCAGAAACGGTGATAGACAGAACATGAAACCACTGGTAGGTTTATTAAAAAAAAATCGTAAGAATCTTATACATAAGTCTCAAAATTTAGTTAAACATAGCGCCGATAGATGGCACTGAGAGCGTTAAGAATCCTACTAAAGAGAGTTCAGGAGCATAGAACGACTAACCGTTGAAGATTTCGCCATTGAAATCTGACCGATATTAGCGTATAGTGAAAATAATTCCGAAAGTGATGTGGAGGGACGAGTGTTTATTGTGTTGGAGTACCAACAATTAAATCAGAGTCCTACTGCCACAAAAAGTTTTCAACCGTGATTTCAAGCCGGAAAAGGCCAATATGGGAAAACAATCACAGTGAGCTTTCAAAAAAATTCAATAGATAAGTAACATGGCCGATGCGTTAGTCGGATATGTGGGTCGGACCCACTCCGTCGTTACTCCTGAAAATGCAACGACACTCGCTGCAGTTATTGAGCGTAATCCGAATAAATCTGTCAACAGACTTGCAGCTGAATCCGGAATCAAGCCATCTAGCACGTACAGAATCCTGCGCAAAACATTACACATGTTTCCTTACAAGATTCAACGCCGGAAGCCCATACCAGTTCGAGCTGAACGACAACGAGAGGTCGCTAACTAAATGCTCGATTTCGAAGATTGATGGGTCAGGTTTCGATGTTGGCCGAATATGGTTTACGAATGAGACCCAGTTGTATCTGGATGGTGTGATTACCAGACACAATTGACGAGTTTGGGGTACAGAAAATCCACATTTGTCTCACGCACGACCACTCTATAGCCAAAAACTTACAGTCTGGGCTGCAATCTATCACAAAGGCATTATTGTGCCCTTTTTTGAGAGAAACGGTAATTACTGAGCGGTATATTGCGCTTTTGAAACAATTTGTCACCACTCAACAAGCGTTTGACGATCGACCAGGCGCGGCGTGGTTCATGTAAGATGGCGCTCGTCCGCATCGTACACAAGATTTTTTGGACTTTCTGGACGAATACTTCGACGATAAAGTTATTTCGTCGGACTATTAGACAGTGAAGGTAAAAGGCATGGAGTGGCCTCCGTATTCACCCAACCTCACTCCCCGAGATTACTTTTTGTGGGAAAAAAGGACATTGTGGGCACTAAAGGACATTGTTTACCGGAACAATCCTTTAACACTTGACGAGCTTGAAGAGGCTATTTGTCAAGCTTGTGTGTCGATTTCCGGTGACACACTACCGAGAGCCACTGACAATTTCTTTCTGCGTTTGCGACATGTCTGTTGTGTAAAAAGTGCACATTTTGAATAGCTTTTAATGTGATACAGCATATTTATCGCAGCGCCAAATATCGGCGCTCTAGTTAACTAAATTTTGAGATTTATGTATAAGATTCTTGCGATTTTTTTAATAAACATACCACTGGTTTCATGTTTCTATCTATAACCGTTTCCGAGTTATTGATTTTTAAATTTAGGTGACCTTTTTGAAACACCCTGTATATAAACTATATTGTTTTATACTGTTTGTATATACGAGGGGGTATCGCAGAATTTTAATTATCAGTAGGAAATAATTGAGACAGACATTTAATTTTTTTTTCTACGACTTCTCTATAAAGTTACGCTCCATTAACTCTGCAATTAATGGTGATTCGTTTTATCACCCCTGTAATTTTTTAGTTATCGGATCGAACAAAGCACCACTGCATATTATAATGTTATGCAAAGAACAAAAGTCAAAAAACTGTATTTTCTAACTTATATTTAAGTGCGTAATTTTGTTCGTATTTTGTTAAATTAATTATTAAGTGCGTATTTTGTTATATATATATATATATATATATATATATTGTTTTGTTTTTACAGTTGATTTTTCAGTCGAAGGTTTATGTTTCACATTTCACATATAAATAAATAAGACATTCGGAACATAACACTTGAACAAAATATAAAATTATAGTAAAAAAAGAAAGTTATTTTTCAAATTATTCAAAAATAATCCCATAAATATCTTAATAAACGGAAAATAAAACTTAAACGTAATTATATCAGAAGATTATAAACGCGATACGATTATTTCTACTTTATTCTGCTTTACTGAAATTTCCCTTCATTTTAAACGTTTTATTTTTGTTTTTATTTATTTTTTGTTGTTGTTTTAATGTTTATTACTATTTTGTTCTATTGAACACATCCGATAAATGACCAATGAGGCAAACGATTTAATGATTATTTCTGCAGAAAAAAACATTCAAATTTGCTTTTAAAAATATAATTTAAAGTGATTTTAAAATGTCTTTCATTACTTTGTATTTAATCAAAAGATTATTTAATTTTTATAGTGCTCGATGCTTTCGTTGAATATTTATTCGCGATCCGAAAAAATAAGCATCGTTTGTTAAAAACGATTGAATTTTACAATTATATATTTTCACTTTCGTTAACTTTATACACTGGTTTTAGGAGTAACATAAACTGTTCTTAGTTATAAAATAAAGTTTATGTTCGAAAACTGTTTAAGTTTTTAAGATTCAAATAACATATTGTATAGAAGTCAGTAGCATATTAATTTCACTTTAATTCATTATATATTCTGCATTTTGTCAATTTTAATCTTCATATCAAAGCTAGTTTTTTTTTAAGTGTAATAAAAAAGATGTATAAAAATAAAAAGCATATATATACATTACATAATTATTACAAAAAGCAGGTATATTCGATGCATCTCTTTGTATTTTATTTCTACTTGAATAACACTTTATTTAAAATAGTCTTTTTAAAAGTTTTTCTCTTTGCTTTGAAAGTTTTTTCATCCTTCCATTTATTTATTTAATATCATCTGACAAATGATTACAGCGGCGTGTAATTTTAAATAACTTTAAATAAGTTATATTAATTTTCTTACGTTAATTTAGTTTCAGGTTACTTTAATCAATGCGTGATTTTCTTTTATTTAAATGTCTTAGTTAAACAAGTATTTATTTTGACTTGCGATGGTTGATTTTCATTTTAACTTTTTAAAAGTTTTTCATTTGCTTTGAAAGTTTTTTCATCCTTCCATTTGTTTATTGAATATTATTCGACAATTGATCACTGATGCGTGTAATTTTAAATAAGTTTAAATAAGTTATATTAATTTTCTTGCTTTAATTTTGTTTCATGTGACTTAAAAAAGCGTTCTTTTCTTTTTTTAAGTGTCATAGTTAAAAAAGTATTTATTTTGTGTTTACGATGGTTGATTTTCAATTTCACTTTTATGAATCACATCTAACATGTAATTAATTATACATGACATTCAAAATAAAAATTATTTTTTTAATACAAAATTAATTTATTTGAAAAAAAAAAATGCGATAAATATCATGATGCGAGCGAATAAAAATATTTTATAATTATAAAGGAATAACGGAGAATTCTTTTGAACGCACTTCATTAAGCAATTTTACTGTTCTCTTTTAATGGTTTTTTATAGTTTTTTGTTTAGTTTTTATACTCTTTTATTTATTTTTTAATTGTATCCAACAAATGATCACTCTAGCATATAATATCAATTTAGACAGTAAAGGAATTTGAAATTTTTTAATACATGTAATTTCAGGTGCGTTAAATGTGTTTTTTAATCATTTCCTGAAGCAAATGTATTGTTACTAGTTTTAAATAATTATTTTTCTATCGTGGCATATGTTTCTTTCTTTCTTTGATCTTTTATCTGTGACCAAAAAACAATACGCATAATTTATCGAAATGGATTAGTAATTACATATTTATCTTAGTCATATTCACTGCATTGATTTAATATCTTTCACGTTTAAAAAATAAAATTCATTTACAACGAAGATTGTTTTTTTCAGTTTTATAATCTTACTGTGACAGTCACAATGCATATTAATCCTTAATTTTTTCCATGATATTTTATGTAATTCAACATGAGGTTTTCTGTTTTTATACAAAAGTTGCTTTAAAATTGTTCGAAAAAACTAAAGATACAATAACTAAAATATACTATGTCATTATAACAAAATTAAGTGAATTTGATATACATCTTTGTATTTAATATTTCTTTTTTATTATTATTATACATTTTTATCATACGTTTAATTTTCTTTCTGTAATGTCATCGAAATCTTGCGATAATTTGTAAATTTTAGGCACACTGTAAAAAAAAATGGTAACTTTCCATGTAAAATCCAGGAACGTTTCGCCTTTTATCAGGTTTTCAGAATAATTTAGCTCTTTCCTGTGAAATTCTGGTTTTCTTATCTGAAACGTTCCTGAACAAAAGTTGGAAACAGCAAAACGCTGCGGCCGCCATTTATTATTTTTTTTCCTATAATCCGTTGCTCGCGCGCGAGTGTCGAAAACGAATTCCTTAAATGAATGTAAAAAAATCAATATGGAATGCAAATAAATCAATAGACGACATAATCCTTTACGTCTCTATTGTCAAGATAATTCAGATGAAAATACAATACCTCTGTGACATCACTAAGAGATTATCTCTCGTACTTGTCTGTGAAATCTTTAACGAGCAGACTGTGTAAAAAAAAAATACACCGATTATTTGGATCTGCATTAACCAGGGGACAATCAAATATGATTCTCACCTATTTTGATTAATTTAAAGTATGTTTTAGAGTTCTTATCTCTAATTATTCTTGTGAAAGGATTTCTTCAAATGGGCCTTAGATTTTCAGAAATTAGATGCCGAGTTTTAGCATACGTTTCAAATACCCATTAGTTTGCAGCTCTCAACGTGTCTTTCGTGGTGTGGACGCAGAAAGCTTGCACGCCACCCGTACGGCCCGGGTTCGATGCTACCTCTTGACTTTTTTTTCCTTTTTTAATTAATTTTATATTTTAACACTTTATTACAATTTGATTTATATTTGACATATATTTGACACTTTGAATTGCTGCAAATTTGAATTTTTTTTTTCGGAAAAAATATACAATTACGTTTAGGTTTTTTTTTTTTTTTCATGAAAATTTATATGTATTTTATCTAACTTGTAAACTAACATAATCACTGACGAAAATCCAAAATATTTTATGTCTAGATTTTTTTTCTAATTATTATTTACATTTATATATTTTTATATTTTAAGCAAAGTTCAGAAACAATGTATCACATATATATTTACTTTATTGAATTTTAACTGAAAATTTATTTTTTCGTGTAAATTATAATTAATAATTTTGATGTCAATTTCAAAATATTTTTTCATTCTAACAAATAATGACAATAAAGCGAAAATTGTCAACTGGAAATGTAAAAATCGTCTGCGGATCCCGCATGCTGTGAAATGTCAGTAGTGTCATAATGAAGGGAACGAACATCCAGAGTGAATTATGTCAGCCAAGTATCGGTCCGGATAGCCTAACAGGTAAGGCATTGTCACGGCACGCCAAATATCAGGTTCGATCCCTGGTCTGGACATTTTTCGCTCTTGTGCTACTCCAGCCTTGAATATGTCAGTAATGTTTTGCTGTCAACAGAAATATTCCTGGTATTTCGCAGGAAACTTACTGGCATTTCTGTAGAAAGTTTTTAACATATACAGTAAAGTACCAGTCATTTTCAAGAAATGTTTCTTGGAAATAATGGGCAACTTAGCTGCCCATTTTTTCCCAGGAACGTTGCGGAATTTTTTTTACAGTGCAGTGTTGTCAAGAATATAACATTGGAGGACTCCAGTATGTACGTACGTGGGAATGTGCATGCATATCATGCATATCATGCGTCAGTGTGAAATTTTTTTCAAGCTTTGTGACACTTGGTAAATTACCATAAAATTTGGTGAAAATAGTAATGACTAGTTTTTTAAAAAAATCTATTCAAATTCAGTATTGGCGAAATTGTCAATCATTTATAATGGAGTTCCACGCATTTCAACTTCCGTGTTTTGGGGTAAAATTAGCTGAATTCTTAAAACCAAGTAGTAAGGAAGTTACTCCCTTTGCAGGTTAGAAGGGATTTTTTAATTAAATATTTAGTCAGAAGCTTATATAATTTTCACAGTGTTTCACTATATATTGCTGGATGTTTATCTATGATCCAAAGAATGATATGCATCATTTAACAAAATCAAGAAATAAATACAATAAAGCAATTTTCTGTCATATTAATTTTATAAGGTCAATGCTTTTAAAGTTATAAAGTTATATATTTTTCCCTATATATACCTGGTGAGCCAAAAGTTCGTTAGAGCTTTAAAAACTCATAAAAAGGAAGAAATTATGATAAAGGAGTGAGGTTTGGAAGAAAGAGCTCACAAGGTAATTGGATTTTTTTAACAGAAAAAAGGGTAAAAAAATCACATGTAGAGGGCACTGACGACCCGAAACACAATGTACAGGCATTACGATATAACCTGGTTGTGTCGTAAAATTTATCTGGAGGTGATGTTGAACATTTGTTATTGGAAGAATAAATGAATGGAGCGAATTGTTGTACTGTTCAATGTGTTTCGGGTCATTAGCGCCCTCTACATGTGATATTTAACTACATTTTTTTGCTGCTAAAAAAATCCAACTACCTTGTAAGTCTTTTCTTGCAAACCGCACTCCTTTATCATAATTTCTTTCTTTTTTTATGATTTTTTAAAGTTTTAAAGAACTTTTGGCTCGCTCGGTATATATATATGGCCATGGTGGCTGAAATATGTCTTGCGTTATCTGCTGGACTCTAAATTATTGAATTTGGAAGATTAAATTTATGAATTGCATTGTTTTGAAAAATACATAACATGAGTGTGTGTGTGTGGTGTGGGGGTGGGGGTGTAAAAGAAAGTGTATGACCGGCAAGAGACGGATAATCAATGATGACCGTTGTGCCCGGTCGACTCCCGATAAAATGATAGGGGATGGGTCGTTAGAAGCTAACCACAATTATGCGAGTTTTGGAAGATTGGAGGGCTGTGAATATGAAGCAAATGGAGTTGGAAATATGTAGAAGTGGGAGAGCACGAGCAGTGGCAAAAAATATTTTACAATAAAAAAATACATAATTGTGGTAAAGCTAATAAAAATTGAAGTTTGAATTATGCTTCTTTGAATTTGGATTCTGGCGGTAATGATGGTGAAAATCACTTTAGCTATAAGACTTATACAACATAGGTATTCATACAACAGCAATCACATTATTAAGAGTACTAGAAATGGTATTATAAATATCAAACATAAATGTTCCAAAACTAGATATTTTTACAACAGAAATTATCGTTATGATAAGACTACTACTGCATTAAATTTTGAAAAATTTACAGATAAAACATGTAAGGTATGTATTTGTGCATAAAAATTGAAAATGGGTTTAAGCAAAGTAATGAAGTAATAAAAAATATTTTTAAAATTGTAAAATATATAATTGCGTGTATAAATTAAGATGTCAAGCGTGTAATGCAGCTTACATTTGTCAAACTTCAACGCCACTGAATAAACGCTTCAATAACCATAAATCAGATACAAGAAATTTTAAAATTAAAAAACAGCATGCAGATATAGAAATAACACATATCGTAGACCATGGTATAGATAACATTAAAATATCAATTTAAAAAATTGTCTTCAAATAAAATTAAAAGAAATATATAGGAAAAGTAAATGATGATTACGTAAGTACATTATATACTTAATGGTTGAGCTGTATTGTTTTGTAACTGTAACTTTATACAAACCTTTAAAAATCGGGATATTACCGACTCCATCAACGCAAAGGTAAGTGTGATATTGATAATTATAACGATTATAAAGGTCGAAGTAATTATGAATTAGAACTCACAACAGAAAAATTAGTTGGATTGAACGTCGGTGAAAGTATTGTAACAGCTTCAATGAATTTTAAAAGTATAGGCAAGTTTCAGAGTATTAAATGTATCATATTTAATGTTAAAAAGATGTTGAAATCTGAGGTTTTAATTTTGTTAACACAAAAAATCCGAATTCATAATATAGAGATGGGTATTGATCTAAAAAAATATAGAATAAAATTAAATAATTGGCAACGTTACTGTAACGCAAAATATCAAAATAAAGAAATAGCGGATAAGATATATTTCGTTATAGATTACATAGGAAGGTGCTATATTAACGTAAATTACAAAAGAATTTTTAATAAATATCAGGATATGATACCAATAAAAATATTAAAATTAAAGAATAAAGTTCAAGCATTTAAATATGACAAGCATGCAGGTAGAATGATTTTTAATTATAATTATTATGGTAAAAATATTAATAGGAACGAAAATGCAGACATTTGTAAATGTAAAGAGGAAATGTACAATAAATATATAGAAAAACATTATGAACATATAATAACTAGAAATCTATATATTGTATAAGATGCCGAACAGAAAAATCAAATAATATATGGTACAAATTACAGAATAAAACGAATTTTGAAGTAAAGCCATGCTGTTAAAGGTTTTAAAAATAATATTGAAATTTGACTTTAAAACGATTGCAATGCTGCATTTTAACCATAATGTCCATATATCGATCTTAAGAAATATTTTTATTAACGATTTAAAACGTTAAAACAGATTGGCATCATATAGAGACATATTGAAAGAGGAAATACATGAATCGTACAGCATAGCTGTGAAGCAGGGTTATCCTGTGAATCTGGCTAAAAATATGACGTTTTGCTATGTAAGAACATGCAGAAGTGAGCTGATACCGTTATTCGAGGCATGTGGTTTACGGAAAGTGGAATAGAAACCGATCGCTGTTGGAAATGATTGATTTTTGGCCAGTCAGTTTCATTTTGTTTAACCTGTTCTGGATCTTGTTTCTTTCGTTTTCGCTATAGGGTCTTGGCAGGTAAATTCTGGTGAAAGTTGCATGCATGAAAACAATTTTAACCCCGCATTGCATGTCATAAACCACTCAGCTTTCTCCAAGTTTAGTTGGTTTTTATTTTCTTCTCTCTTTACAAGGAGAAAGCATTGGATTCGTGAAAATTACTAATTCCGGTTTTCGACGGATTTTTGCGTTTCAGGGGTCAGAGATCCCGAAAAACATATTTTTACAAAATGTCTGTCTGTGAGACTGTATGTCTGTCTGTGTGTGACATAAATTTTGTGGGCGCTCTATCTCAAGAACTAATGAAAGGAATTTAATAAAACTTCAGATTCATTTAGCCCCTGATATAAATTACTGCTGATTAAGTTTTGGTGTAAATTGCCCGATAGATGGCGCTGTTATGCTGCATTATTCGAGATTATCGCAAAAGCTCTATATCAGAAACTAATGCACGAATTTTCATCAAACATCAGATTGCGTTAGTCCTTGATATAGATTGGTGCTGATAACTTTTTGGTGTAAATCGCCCAACAAGTGGCGCTGCTGTGCTGCATTATTCATGATTATTTCAATAGCTGTATCTCAGGATCTAATGCACGAATTTCATCAAACTTCAGATTCAATTTGTCCCTGATATAAATTAGGGTTGTTTAGTTTTTGAAATAATCGGACAACAGGTGGCGCTACTGTGCTGCCTTTTTCATGATTTCCGCAATAGCTGTATCTCAAGAATTAATGCATAAATTTCAATCAAACTTTCGATTCAGTTAGTCTCTGATGTACATTCACAATGATAAGTTTTTTGTGTAAAATGTCCAACAGGTGCCACTGTAATGCAGAACTCTTGATGATTTTCGCAATAGCACTAGTTCAAAAACTAATGCACGGATTTTCATGAAACTTAAAATTTAATTAGAAGTTCACGTAAGTTATTGCTGATTAGAATTTGGTGTAAATCACCAAACCGGTGGCTCTGTGCTGCATTTATCAGGAAGTATTAACATGTATGAGATAGAGGAATGTTTTGGGATTGTCACATCTGACTAGTTTATTTTGACTTAAGTTTGTTACTTCGGTTGATTTTGTTAAAGTTTCTGTTGGTTATGTTGCGTTTCTTTAAGTTACTTAATTTCTTTTAAATATTTTATTGTATGGTTTTATTACTATTTTTACTTCATTTAGAGTTTATATAAAGTGGTAAAGTTTGAGATTATTTTAGTGATTTTTTAACTAGATAAATATATTTAAATATTCATTTTTATAAAGCTTCCAAACATCTGTATTAACAAATTTGAGAACATAATAATTCTCCATAAGTTTTCTTATAAGTAACGTGAAATTACATAAGATTTTGACATTTTCAGTAATTTAATTCAAAGTTATTTTTGTTTTTAAAATGTTGAAAATATTTAAACAATGAGAAAACAGGAAAAAAAGACAAATAAAAGATTTTTATCTAACAATGAGAAAAGCAAAAAGCTAAGTATATTTCTTTGAAATCTTTATCGCTGTTTAACCGATTTTGAACCTTAATTTTAATGTTTTGAGTTTTTTCCAGTTATTTTTTTTTTCTCTCCGTTTTATTATCACCCTTTTATTTCTTCGTGTAATCACATCCGACAAATGATGGTTGCGGTGTATAATATTAAATAAACCAGAATAGAAAATTATAATTTCTTTTGTTTTTGTAATTATGTAATTTAAGATGACTTTGGAAGACAAGTTTTTTTTTTAGATAATTATTTATTCTGATGTTTTCTGTTCCACTTTTATGTATTGCATTTTACTAATAATTAAATATTCGGTTGAAAGGAAATACTTAACATTTGATACTGCATAAAAAAAGGGTTTTTTCCAAATTATAGAAACAAAATATGATAAATATCTTAATTAAAAGAGAAAAGAAATATTTTGTTGTAATTACAAAAGCGACTTTGTATATTTGTATTCAATTAAAACTTCATATATTTTATATTTCATTTTTATATTTTTTTTATTATTTACCATGATTTTTTATTATTATCAGCTATTTTATTTATTGCTTTTAAAGCATAAGACAAATGACCCCTGTAGCGTATAATGCTATATAAATCATAATTAAAAAGTATTTTTATTTTTTATTATTAGCCGCCGATACGCTATTGCTTTCAGACAACTAAAATATCGCCACTAAAAAAAAACGTTACACCTAATCATAAGCCACCCGTAAAACAAAGCATTGTACGGTTAAATACTACGGATAATTTACTGCAATATTTTAATCTAGCAAACATCGCACATTTTCTATTTTTACACCGTCGTCGTATAGGGGGGAAATGTACTTTTAAATGCAATTTGTTTAAAAACTGCATCTCAATATATTTTTGAGATTTTAATTATTTGATAGTTTTTAATGCCATTTCAGTAACGGTAGCAAATGAAGAACTCCATTTCTAAAGAAGGTAAAGCGAAAATAGTAGATTACTGTATCTTTTATATGCCATTTTCTCATAACAATTGAAAAATAAATTGTAATTAAATACGTGCAATGCCAAGAATATCGCCTACTATAAAAATGTATTTTAAAGAATATTTGTGTGACTAATTTGATCCTCATTTATTCAATTCCTATCAAAAAGCTGAAAGAATGAAATTTTATTAAACCCTGTATAATAAAATGTTCCGCATTTTGAAAACTATAAATGGATGATTTCTGATAAAATAATGGAGCTATTATAAACTATATTTAATTTTCAGTATCAATCTTAATGTTACAAACAAGTGAAGGCATATGAATCATTAGAGATCATTTTTGTCGAGTTTCTTGATTGACGACATCGCTTTTTGCTGGGTTTGTGCATTTTTCCGCGATAGTGAAATCATACGCATACTTTTCTATAGATGTTATTTAAAACTGGAATTCTTCAGCGGATGCAAATGACGTCATTTTACATATATACGCTGGTTATTTGTATCTTTTGTCTTTAATAAGTTAGTGTATCAAAGGTGGTTTTTCATATGTTTTATATGGACTAATCGTCCGCAATGTGCTAATGAATTAGTGGTATTGTGCTTGATTTAGTGTTACAAGTTATAGGTTCCATTTTTATTTTGTATAATGTCAGTGTTATGTATTTATTAATTTTAGTAATTGGAAATAGATGATGAATTGTAATTATATAATGGTTATATATATGTGGGAATTAAGGATGAGACTCAAAGATTAAATGAACGTGATATCTCAAGCGAGACTCGTAAAACGTAAACTCAAAATTGCAGAGCGAGAGGCGGTTGTTCTGTAAATATTCAGCAATGGAGTTGGTGATTTTCAACGCAAGGCTCATGGAAGCTTGTGCGAGTTCTGCAATGTTATTTTGAATATTAAGATGTATGTTTGGTGATGTATTAAACCTTTTTATGCATATTCACAGTTTGAAGAGTATCAGTTTCGATTAAGGGGGTAGGATACCTTTGAACGCGTCGAAAAAGTAAAAAATATCACAATGTTGCAAGCTCCAGAACTTGTGTAATAAGTCAAAAATGAAAATCAAACTTCATTTAAATATAAAGCTTATATTTAAATTTAGATTTAAAAATGGATATATACTTGTAAATTCATAAATAAATATTGAAATTATAAGTTTAAAAATATATGATAATAAGAGAAAAAAATCTTACGCGCATGATAAAGTCTGAAAATATTTATATAAACAGGACATTTTGGTGAAAATAAATACATAATACGGTTACCTTTATACTAAAACCAGAATATTTCAAAAAAATATTGACTAAATTAAAAAATTATCAGAAAATAAAAAAATTTCACTTTAAAGGAATGTTTTCATAGAAAAAAAAAAAAAAAAAGAAAAAAAAAAAAGAAAAAAAAAACAGAAAAAAAAAATATTACCTTTTTCTGGTTTTAAGTTGTAGATAATACAGAAGTGAATATGTTTTGAAAATTTCTTTTGATTGCCATGCATAGTGTTTTAGTAACACTGCGCGCAGTACCAAAATTCATCATTTTGAACGCAACGCAACGCAATGAATAATTATCCTATGTAGTCTTAATATATAGCCTTAATAAAACTGCGATAATTAGTAAACTAATGGGAATTCTTTAATGCGGTTTTTTGCATATTGTTCAGAAATGATTATGGAATCAAAATATGTATTAAAAGTTTTCGAAAATTTTGTAGGTTTATAGGTATCCTACCCCTTTAAGTAATACATTACTCACATTAAAACCCACAGTTTTGGGGGCTCGGGCCGAGATTTGGACTATTTGGATTGGATTTGGATGATTTGAAGTTGAATAACGAAGCTATTTTGTACTTGAATCAAAAAAGAAAAGTATTTTTCTGAACTGAAATTTATAATACGAAAAAATGAACTGTTCGTCTGATGTATAATGATTAGAGATGATCCGTAATCAAGCCTACGAGATAGTGTAATGTTTTGTTCTGTTGAAGTGTCAACAAATTGAATGATGTCCGTCCTGGATAAAGCTAAAAAATCAAATTTGTTTACATTGTGTGATGGCCTAAGTACAGTTGCGCCTCAGAGTTTAAGAATTATTGACTTGATAATGTTGGTGACTCAATAGAATGATTATGAAGAAAATTTTGTTAAAGTTCGACTTGAAGTCACTGCTGCTGAGAGAGAAAAAATGAAACAGCTTGAAGCAGAAAAGGAAGAAAGAAGGCTAGAAGCAGGAAGAAAATTTGAGGAAAAGAAATTAGCGATAGAGTCAGAAAGAGAAGTAAAGAAATTGCAAATGGAATACGAATTAAGAAAAACTGAGCTTCAAGGCAGTATGACAAGTATAAGTGACTGTTCGGCAGCAACTGGTTCGGGTAAGCAACCAGATTTGTTCAAATTAATGCCACATTTTGACGGGAAGGGTGATATTAGTATCTATTTAGCTTTATTTGAGAGACAAATTTCTAGGATGTACATAGTAAAAGAAAATTGAGTAATGCATTTATTAAGTTTAATTCCATTAGAAATTGCTAGTGTTATAGCTAGAGAACCAGAAACATTAACAAATGACTACGATTACGTAAAAAACCTGCTTCTTAAAAGATTCAAAATGACGTCAGAAGAGTTTAGGCAAAAATTAATGTCGCATAAGAAAGAATATTCAGCCACTTGACGCGAAATAGCATTTGAGTTAAGGAATTTTTTGGAAGAATGAATAGGCGATCTTGATGTATCTAATTTTGAAGCCTTGAAAGAATTAATAGCAGTAGACCAAATCAAGCGAAGAAATGAAAGAGCATTTTATCGATGATCTTCGAAAAATTAAAAATGCTGAGGTGTTAGTAAATAAATTAGATGATTATGAAACAGCAAGACGTAATGTTGAAACCATGAGTAGAGATTGACACCAATTTGAAGATAGGAAGTCGAAAATGCGTGAAAATAATAATTCAAAACCATGGTTATCATCTCAAAGTTATGATAATTTAAGAAAACAACAATTTATAAATAATAGCAGCCAAAATCATCGGAGCCAAAACCCTCGATTATCCAATCACAAAGAAATGAATTGCGCTGTAATCAAAGGAGAAAACAGCGCCAAGTCGGATCGCATGATGGATATTGATATTAACAGGGAAAGGGCACATGTTTTAATTGATACTGGAAGTGATATCAGTTTGGTGAGTTATGAATATTATACTAAGATGGGATCGCCAAAATTATGTTCAAATAATATCTCTTTGACAGGCGTATAGAAAGTAGTTGTTTATCCTAAATAATACACAGCTAAAAATGAACTGCAATTTTTTTTTTTGTTTTTTTTTTTTGTTGTTGTTGTTTTTTTTTTTACAGAAATGAGGTATTTTTGAAGTTTTCAACTGTTCAAGGTCAACTGTAGTTTTTTTTAGTGCAATCTTAGCAGTAAAAACACTTTAGTTATTTTACAGTTATTGACAAGTAATTTTTCAACCCAAAATTTAAAAAAAATAGTAAGACTTTAAGTCTGCAGTAAAACGGCAGTGAATTTGAAGTGATTTTACAGTAATTAATTCACAAAAATATTCGGTGATATATCTGCAGTATAAATGAAGTTACTGAAGAACTTTACAGGCCTTAATTTTTGTAAGTATGATTATTATAATAGTAACTGCAGTATAACAACAGTTACTGTAAGATTCTTTTGCAAGACACAATGTAGTATAATTGTGTGATATTTTTCAAAGTTTCTAAAGTGGTTAAAAATGTTTTAATTTTGTGAGAGTTTCATGTGATGAAGCACACTTTTAAATACTAATAATAATTAATATTCTTTCCAAGACTTTTAAGGACTTAAGAGCCACATGAGAAAACTTTATCCTACCTAACGTAAAATAGTTCCTCTTTCATTTTAAGCTAAGAGAAAAAACTTAATTTCCTTATGATTTTCAAAATCAGAGGAAAAAAATAGTTCAATTTTAAAATTGAGGGAGGGACAGTGGCATCAGCTCACCTGCGCCCCTGCCCACAAAGGAAAATTCTTAGGTTTTTTTTTATTTTAAGTTACTCTAAACGAATAAATTTTACTATGTTTTTTTTTTCAAAATCGTAGAAAAAATATTAATTAAATTTCAAAAGCCAGGGAGGGGTAATGAGTCTCTCACTCACCAGTCCCTTAATGAGAAATTTCTTCGCATTTTTTATTGTAAATTACTCGAAAAGGATACATTTTACTATGTTTTTGAAAATAGAAGAAAAGGAAATTTTAATTAACTTTTGAAATCCAGGGAGGGACAATAGGTTTCTCCTACCCCCCTACCCTATCCCTAACGGGAAATTCTTAATTCCTCTTTTAATCTAAGGTTTAAAAAAAATTAAATTTCAGTATGTTTTTCAAAAGCGAAGGAAATAATAGTGGAAAAAAAATTATTAGTTACATTTTAAAATCCAGGGAGGGGCGGCAATGACCCCCCCCTCCCTCCCTCTTAATGTAAAATTTCTTATTTTTCTATTCCAAGTTACTTGAAAAGTATAAACTTTACTATGTTTTTGAAAATAGAAGAAAAGGAAAATTTAATTAATTAACTTTTTAAATTTATGGAGGGGCAATAGCTTTCTTCTACCTTCGTCCCTCTAACAGAAAATTCTTAGTTATTCTTTTATTTTAAGCTAACAGAAAAGATCAGATTTCACTATGTTTTTCAAAAATCGGAGAAAAAAATAGTTAAATTTCAAAATCGAGGGAGGGGCAATGACTCACCTATGCCCCCTTCCCCTGACGGAAAGTTCTTAGTTCCTTTATTTTAAGGTATTCGAAAAGAATAAATTTTATTATGTTTTTGTAAATTAGAGAAAAATATTGCTAATTAAATTTCAAAACCCAGGGAGGGGCAATGAGTCTCCCCCCCCCACACACACACACCTTAACTGAAAATTATTTATTTTCATTTTAAGTTACTCGAAAATTTTCCATTATGTTTTTGAAAACAGAAGAAAAGAAATTCTAATTAATTAAATTTTAAAATCCAGGGAGGGGCAATAGGTTTCCCTTGCTCACTGCCCCACCATCTTCATAAATAGTTTTTAGTTTTTATTTTACTTTAAATTACTCGAAAAATATTTACCATGTTTTTCAAAAAAAAAAATTAATTAGATAAATTTTAAAATCGAGAGGGACAGTGGCCCTCCCATTCTTTTTTATGTCGCCCATGATTAGAGATTAGAAACACAGGTGGGTTTACTCATTGCATAAATTGTCATCGGACATACACATAACTCCAGTTTTCCACTTTTACTTCATAAAACAAAGAACAACAACAAAAGAATAGTATTCGCGATTCCAGCGCTCTAATACGCTACCTGGTGGCAGATGTTCTAAATATTATTTCAGTTGCGTTAAGCGAATCACAGTACATCGAGCGAAGGTAAACAAACTGTTTAACGAATTATAATAAAGTAAATAAATGGAAATATTCGCCATTACTATTGATTTCAACGCCACCTGAAGGAGATTTGAAACGCGAATAATTTTCTTCCTTTATTTTATTTAAAATTCTCATTTGAACATATGATTTATTTTTCAAGCTCTTACAGCTGAATTTCTGACTCCATGGTTTCATTGCAACTGCAGGAGAAGCACGAAAGAAACACCTCAACTCTCCGAATCGGCCGGCTTGTTTACATGAAAATCGGCGCGTGTGTCGCGGAGTACCACGTTGTTTTGCTAGAAGAAAATCATTTATTTTGTAGTTTGGCGAAAAAAAATCACCCCTGTTTATTGAAATGAAGTTAAAAGGAGTGTCCGTATGAGTATTTTTGCACTCTCAATCGAATGAGATTAATTTCAGATCGACACGATTGAGTTAATTTGAATAAAGTGATAAAGATATATACTACATCGTTGTACAATCATCGTTAGTAATACAAATTCAGATGAGATTGCACTATTAACGGTTAACGTATGCAAAAATATTGTGTCCATTTCATATTAACAAGATTAATCTTTAATTGAGTTATTATTATTAAATTCAAGTATCTTCCAAAACATTTGATAAAATTTTGTTTCTGACTATACAGATAGTTATCCGGTTCGTTTTTACTTGATTTAGTGCACTTTTCTATTTATAGTAAATAAAAATGTTTCTTTCAGATTTACAGTTGCTTCGATCATTATATTCTTTTAGATTAAAAGTTTCAGAATTTTTAAATAATACCTTACCAAAATATCTGTGCTTTCTATAAAGTATGTTTTGATGTTCAGTTACATAAAAAATTAATACTGAACTACAAATTTTTACTTGATGCTTAGGATAGCTACAATAAGTGTGTATATAATAACATTTCATAGGTAAGTAACTTATTTTCTTTTTAGGAATGAAACAGTTTTATCTATACAAAGCGGTTTGTCACAGTGTGTTAATAATATAACATAGTGTTAATAATAATTTTTATTTATGAGTCACGAATCATGTAAAATATAATTTTTTTTCTCTAATGAAGCAATCTTTTTTTACTGTCTTATGAATTGTGTTATTGTAAAAAGAAAAATTACATTTCTGAACGATAATAGGACCAAATTAGTTTTTTTCGTCAATCATTACACTTCCCAGAATCAAATAATAAAGGAGTAATAATAATAATCAAATCAGGAGTAATAAAATAATCAAGTTAAAATCTCGCCCCGAGCCCGAATGAATTTCTACAAAACATTGATTTTTACGCCGATTTGGTTAAAAATTTGTCTCGCATGAGAAATTCTGACCAGAAATATTTATCTTAACTTTTTTTCATGTTTATAATCTTCATTTTTATAGAAGTGCCGCAGGCTGCAATATTTATTTTTTTAATGAATCTCTACTTCTTGTACGTAAATGTTTCAGTTATCATTAATATTGTTAATCCATATTCCATGTATGTTAAAAATCTGAAAAATGCTATGCTGTAAATCCTTCTAAGATGGAATTGCAAGGACAATAAAATGCGTTATAGAAAAGTTCCTTTCTTAGCAAGTGTAAATGTAATATATTATTCTTTCTTACGTATAAGTATATTAATTTTGCATGGATCAACACGTTTTTCAGTTTAAAACAGTGTTCCGTCACATGCAGGCTCTTTTTCACACGTTTTACTAGATTTTAATTTAGCTATATTTTAAAAAGCGTAGAAATCTACTACTCTTTAAAAAGAACAAATTTTAATGTTTAAGTGTAGAATAATGACGATTTAAAAATGCATGCATTTTTTGCAAAAATGTTTGGGCCAGGCCTAATTTTATCGACCTTTGAATGGACCAGGCCACGTTGAGGCAGTGATTTTCATACGGGCTGGGTCAAAACTAGGACTGAAAAGTTTTAGTCGTGAAGACTAGGAATGAAACCAGTCCCGGCTTTGTACAGAAAAAATAAACAAGGCCCGAGCCTTCAGAAAAAATTATGGCCCGACCCGAGTGCCATATCTTTAAAATCGAGTACCGAGTGAAAATCGGCCGCCGGGCTCGGGCCACGGGCCGGCCCGCGCAGATCTCTGTGTCACGCTTTCGGCGCCAGGGGACAGATTTTGAAAAATTGGCGGAAACCAAAGTGTTAAGGTAAATTTTTGATGAAAATATTTTTTATCTTATCTTTATTATATTTTACATATTTATTTATTCGCATCTGACAAATAATCAACTTAGCGTACCATTTGATGTAATTAAATGCATAAACATTTTTATTATTTTCTTATTTCACGCATGTAATTTAAATTGATCAGAGTAACAGACAATTTTTCTATTATTATTTATACAAGGGAAGGTGTATTTTGTTTTTACAGTGGTTCATTTCTTGGTTTAAATTTAACAAAAATTATCAAGAAAATAATAGGCATCATTTTCAAGTATCTATAAGCAAATAATTTTCTTTTCTCTTTCATAAACAGTATATGCAATTAACAAATATGTTTTGCAAGTAAGAAAATAATTTTTTTTGTTGTTATTAACCATGTCCGATGGATTAAGTCTGCTTAGAGAGCTATTATTACGCTTTATTTGTAAAGGAAGTGATTTTAGAATACATTTTAATAAAAATGTTACAGTGGTTGATTTTTCAATCGACATTTTTTCTTATCTTCCGTAAAGTTTTACGTACCGCTTTAACGAAGGCTAAATGTAATTGTATATTTTTTTTTCAATTTCATATTCATTGCATGCACTGAATTTTTTACCAGATAGAAACCGTCAGCTATGTTTAATTTTGTAAGGTAATTTATTTTATCAAATTACAAAAATGTGTAATTTTATACAGCTTCAAAAGATGGTTTTAAAAATAAATTAAATACTCAAAAACAACTTTATGATTCAGATCAATGCTTATTGAAACTTATTTTTATGATCGAAAAATACGCTTCAGTTAGCAATAAGGATGAGTAATCACATTTTGCTCGTTAATATATCATTTAGTATGAATGAAACATTTTTTATCTTGTAGCATTCATTTTATTAAAGAAGAGATGTGTATGTAAAACAAAAATGAAAAATAAGATTTAAAAGAACGCGAAATTCTAATACATTTTTCCTATTCTCATGTTTATGAGAATATTAAATTGAAATAATGAGAGGTTTTGCATTACTCCCACATATAACAGAAATACATGACACATTTTAAAATTAAAGAAATGGAAAAATCAAATTATTGCTGAACGAGCCTGCTGTTTTGACGAAAATAATGCTCAAGGTAGAAAGCTTATATTTAGCAAATAAAAATAGTTTAAAAGTTTCCCCACAGATGGCGTTAGATATAGTAATGTATGCCCAAAATAATAAAGAATTTGATATGATGAGTAAGCGAAACAGTAATAAATAAGCGATCATTTGATCAGAAATGGCGCCTTTTATTCCGTTATTTAAATTTCTTTTACTCTGATGAACGTCTTTTTACTTTTAAAAATCAGTTGCACAGCGATCCATTTTAGAAGATCTTTTAGGGCAAACAATTTAAATAAAAAGACAAAATTTAAAGCTATCTATTAGAATTAGCTCCCTAAAGAGTTTTATAAATCATGAAAAGAAAAATTGAAATTACTTTGTTATTCAAACTTCGTAAAATATTATAATTATAGATTAGAAAAATAATTACATCATTAGTCAAAAATGTACCCATTGCATTGGCCAAAAACTGACACGTTCCTTTTTTAAAGAGCAATAAACAACAACAACAACAAAATATGAACACTTGAAGCCAAGAATTGAGGTTAAAAAATCAAAAGATTCCGTATTAGCTGGAATGAAGTTGCATATTTAACAATATCCTTTTAACGAATTTGACGAATAACGATTTTGTATCGTGGCGAGGGGACCATGTGTAGAGTGATTGATAAATAAGCATAGAGCCGACACATGAATAATAAAATTTGAATAATGAAGAATGAACATAAATGAAAAGTCAAAAATGCAAGGGTACATTGTTCACATGTCTCACCACTCGCCTAACCATAATCATCTAGGTCCATTTCAGAAATGCGTGTTCCCACACAATTTGCACAAAATCTTCAATCTAGACATGCGCTCTCTGTGTTTGTCACCACGCATATGTATAAAGGCACTCTATACATTTTCAAGTGCAGTGCCCATGCATAAGAATTTTCTTGAACGTTTTTTTTTTTTTTTTATTATTATTATTTCCCTTAACAAAGCATCCAACAGTGAGAAGCGTTTTCGTTCCAACCATCCTTAACCCTCTCGCTGTGTAAGTAATTCTCCACGAAGGGCGTCTTTTGCAGAATTTTTAATCTTTTATCACCGGTTCTTTAAAGTAGAAATTTGTGACTATCGTAATCGGGTAAAATGTCCTGATTACATCAGACAAAGTTTTCGCTAAAAAATAACTGGTGGGAATAACCAGATAGTATTAATTAGAATGAAAAATGCATGCCCGAACATATCTCGGGTTGCGCAGCGGGAGGGTGAACCCGGGAGAACTCGCGCATGCCCAGGGTATCAATGTTTTTTACTTTTCCACCAATAAATACAAATAATAATAGTCACCTTATTTAGTCGGAGACAATTTTACGATAAAAGAAGTTGAAGATTACTTTTAAAAAGATAGTGGTGACAATTGTAAAAACCGTACGCACGCCGGGTCTCTCAGGTCCGGCGCGCGTCATCCTGGGTTAATAAACGAAATATGTTACCGACGGGAGAAGATAAATCTTGTTTTTATTCAGAAAACCTTATTGACTAAGAGCGTGACATCTAGCGTACAGATAATGCATTTTTATAATGTTGTCCATATTTTATGTTTGTATGACATTTATATTAAATCCGTTCATTGAAAGGTAATTACTAATGAATAAACTTGAGAAACCTATCAAGGAATCCAATTAATGAATTTCAGAAGGAGGGGGGGGGGTTCTAATGATTTGCCTTTATACCATGTTGCCCATATTTTTTAAGATTGTAAGACATTTTATATTAAATTCGTTCATTGAAAGGTAATTACGGATACATAAATTTGAGAAACCTATCAAGGAATCCAATTTATAACATTCAGAAGAGGGGGGGGGGTCTAATGTTTTGCATTTATATCATGTTGTCCATATTTTATAAGTTTGTAAGACATTTATATTAAATCCGTTCATTGAAAGGTAATTACTGATGCATAAACTTGAGAAACCTCTCAAAAAATCAAATTTATGACTTTCAGAAGAGGGGGGGGGGGTTCTTATGTTTGTCCACATTTTATAAGTTTCTAAGACATTTATATTAAATCCGTTCACTGAAAGGCAATTTCTGTTGCATAAACGTGAGAAAACTATCAAGGAATCCAATTTATAACATTCAGAAGAGGGGGGGGGGGGTTCTAATGTTTTGAATTTATATCATGTTGTACATATTTTATAAGTTTGTAAGACATTTATATTAAATCCGTTTATTGAAAGGTAATTACTGATGCATAAATTTGAGAAACCTATCAAGGAATCCAATTTATAACATTCAGAAGAGGGGGGGGGGGTCTAATGTTTTGCATTTATATCATGTTGTCCATATTTTATAAGTTTGTAAGACATTTATATTAAATCCGTTCATTGAAAGGTAATTACTGATGCATAAATTTCAGCAACCTCTCAAAAAATCAAATTTATGACTTTCAGAAGAGGGGGGGAGTTTCTTATGTTTATCCATATTTTATAAGTTTCTAAGACATTTCTATTAAATCCGTTCACTGAAAGGTAATTTCTGTTGTATAAACGTGAGAAACCTATCAAGGAATCCAATTTATAACATTCAGAAGAGGGGGGGGGTTCTAATGTTTTGAATTTATATCATGTTGTATATATTTTATAAGTTTGTAAGACATTTATATTAAATCCGTTTATTGAAAGGTAATTGCCGATGCATAATCTTGAGAAACCTCTTAAATAAACCAATTTATAACATTCAGAAGATGGGGGGGGGGGTCTAATGTTTTGCATTTATATCATGTTGTCCATATTTTATAAGTTTGTAAGACATTTATATTAAATCCGTTCATTGAAAGGTAATTACTGATGCATAATCTTGAGAAACCTATCAAGGAATCCAATTTATGAATTTTAGAAGGGGGGGGGGTTCTAATGATTTGCATTTATACCATGTTGTCCATATTTTATAAGATTGTAAGACATTTATATTAAATCCGTTCATTGAAAGGTAATTACTAATGAATAAACTTGAGAAACCTATCAAGGAATCCAATTAATGAATTTTAGAAGGGGGGGGGGGTTCTAATGATTTGCATTTATACCATGTTGTCCATATTTTATAAGATTGTAAGACATTTATATTAAATTCGTTCATTGAAAGGTAATTACGGATACATAAATTTGAGAAACCTATCAAGGAATCCAATTTATAACATTCAGAAGAGGGGGGGGGGGTCTAATGTTTTGCATTTATATCATGTTGTCCATATTTTATAAGTTTGTAAGACATTTATATTAAATCCGTTCATTGAAAGGTAATTACTGATGCATAAACTTGAGAAACCTCTCAAAAAATCAAATTTATGACTTTCAGAAGAGGGGGGGGGGTTCTTATGTTTGTCCACATTTTATAAGTTTCTAAGACATTTATATTAAATCCGTTCACTGAAAGGCAATTTCTGTTGCATAAACGTGAGAAAACTATCAAGGAATCCAATTTATAACATTCAGAAGAGGGGGGGGGGTTCTAATGTTTTGAATTTATATCATGTTGTACATATTTTATAAGTTTGTAAGACATTTATATTAAATCCGTTTATTGAAAGGTAATTACTGATGCATAAATTTGAGAAACCTATCAAGGAATCCAATTTATAACATTCAGAAGAGGGGGGGGGGGTCTAATGTTTTGCATTTATATCATGTTGTCCATATTTTATAAGTTTGTAAGACATTTATATTAAATCCGTTCATTGAAAGGTAATTACTGATGCATAAATTTCAGCAACCTCTCAAAAAATCAAATTTATGACTTTCAGAAGAGGGGGGGAGTTTCTTATGTTTATCCATATTTTATAAGTTTCTAAGACATTTCTATTAAATCCGTTCACTGAAAGGTAATTTCTGTTGTATAAACGTGAGAAACCTATCAAGGAATCCAATTTATAACATTCAGAAGAGGGGGGGGGTTCTAATGTTTTGAATTTATATCATGTTGTATATATTTTATAAGTTTGTAAGACATTTATATTAAATCCGTTTATTGAAAGGTAATTGCCGATGCATAATCTTGAGAAACCTCTTAAATAAACCAATTTATAACATTCAGAAGATGGGGGGGGGGGTCTAATGTTTTGCATTTATATCATGTTGTCCATATTTTATAAGTTTGTAAGACATTTATATTAAATCCGTTCATTGAAAGGTAATTACTGATGCATAATCTTGAGAAACCTATCAAGGAATCCAATTTATGAATTTTAGAAGGGGGGGGGGGTTCTAATGATTTGCATTTATACCATGTTGTCCATATTTTATAAGATTGTAAGACATTTATATTAAATCCGTTCATTGAAAGGTAATTACTAATGAATAAACTTGAGAAACCTATCAAGGAATCCAATTAATGAATTTTAGAAGGGGGGGGGGGTTCTAATGATTTGCATTTATACCATGTTGTCCATATTTTATAAGATTGTAAGACATTTATATTAAATTCGTTCATTGAAAGGTAATTACTGATGCATAAATTTGAGAAACCTATCAAGGAATCCAATTTATAACATTCAGAAGAGGGGGGGGGTCTAATGTTTTGCATTTATATCATGTTGTCCATATTTTATAAGTTTGTAAGACATTTATATTAAATTCGTTCATTGAAAGGTAATTACTGATGCATAAATTTGAGAAACCTATCAAGGAATCCAATTTATAACATTCAGAAGAGGGGGGGGGTCTAATGTTTTGCATTTATATCATGTTGTCCATATTTTATAAGTTTGTAAGACATTTATATTAAATCCGTTCATTGAAAGGTAATTACTGATGCATAAATTTCAGCAACCTCTCAAAAAATCAAATTTATGACTTTCAGAAGAGGGGGGGGAGTTTCTTATGTTTATCCATATTTTATAAGTTTCTAAGACATTTATATTAAATCCGTTCACTGAAAGGTAATTTCTGTTGCATAAACGTGAGAAACCTATCAAGGAATCCAATTTATAACATTCAGAAGAGGGGGGGGGTCTAATGTTTTGCATTTATGTCATGTTGTCCATATTTTATAAGATTGTAAGACATTTTATATTAAATTCGTTCATTGAAAGGTAATTACTGATGCATAAATTTGAGAAACCTATCAAGGAATCAAATTTATGACTTTCAGAAGAGGGGAGGAGTTTCTTATGTTTGTCCATATTTTATAAGTTTCTAAGACATTTATATTAAATCCGTTCACTGAAAGGTAATTTCTGTTGCATAAACGTGAGAAACCTATCAAGGAATCCAATTTATAACATTCAGAAGAGGGGGGGGGGGTCTAATGTTTTGAATTTATATCATGTTGTCCATATTTTATAAGATTGTAAGACATTTTATATTAAATTCGTTCATTGAAAGGTAATTACTGATGCATAAATTTGAGAAACCTATCAAGGAATCAAATTTATGACTTTCAGAAGAGGGGAGGAGTTTCTTATGTTTGTCCATATTTTATAAGTTTCTAAGACATTTATATTAAATCCGTTCACTGAAAGGTAATTTCTGTTGCATAAACGTGAGAAACCTATCAAGGAATCCAATTTATAACATTCAGAAGAGGGGGGGGGGGGTTCTAATGTTTTGAATTTATATCATGTTGTACATATTTTATAAGTTTGTAAGACATTTATATTAAATCCGTTCATTGAAAAGTAATTACTGATGCATAAATTTGAGAAACCTCTCAAAAAATCAAATTTATGACTTTCAGAAGAGGGGAGGAGTTTCTTATGTTTGTCCATATTTTATAAGTTTCTAAGACATTTATATTAAATCCGTTCACTGAAAGGTAATTTCTGTTGCATAAACGTGAGAAACCTATCAAGGAATCCAATTTATAACATTCAGAAGAGGGGGGGGGGGGTCTAATGTTTTGCATTTATATCATGTTGTCCATATTTTATAAGTTTGTAAGACATTTATATTAAATCCGTTCATTGAAAGGTAATTACTGATGCATAAATTTGAGAAACCTCTCAAAAAATCAAATTTATGACTTTCAGAAGAGGGGAGGAGTTTCTTATGTTTGTCCATATTTTATAAGTTTCTAAGACATTTATATTAAATCCGTTCACTGAAAGGTAATTTCTGTTGCATAAACGTGAGAAACCTATCAAGGAATCCAATTTATAACATTCAGAAGAGGGGGGGGGGGGGTCTAATGTTTTGCATTTATGTCATGTTGTCCATATTTTATAAGTTTGTAAGACATTTATATTAAATCCGTTCATTGAAAGGTAATTACTGATGCATAAATTTCAGCAACCTCTCAAAAAATCAAATTTATGACTTTCAGAAGAGGGGGAGAGTTTCTTATGTTTATCCATATTTTATAAGTTTCTAAGACATTTATATTAAATCCGTTCAAAGAAAGGTAATTTCTGTTGCATAAACGTGAGAAACCTATCAAGGAATCCAATTTATAACATTCAGAAGAGGGGGGGGGGGGGTTCTAATGTTTTGAATTTATATCATGTTGTACATATTTTATAAGCTTGTAAGACATTTATATTAAATCCGTTTATTGAAAGGTAATTGCTGATGCATAAACTTGAGAAACCTCTTAAAGAAACCAATTTATAACATTCAGAAGATGGGGGGGGGGTCTAATGTTTTGCATTTATATCATGTTGTCCATATTTTATAAGTTTGTAGACATTTTCTATTAAATCCGTTCGTTGAAAAGTAATTACTGATGCATAAACTTGGGAAACCTATCAAGGAATCCAATTTATGACTTTCAGAAGAGGGAGGGAGTTTCTACTCTTTTAAAACAGTATTTCATAGATATATGAATAGGTAATATGTTAAGATACAAAACTATCAACAAGAAGGATTAATTAATTATCATTACAAATGATAATATGCATGTATACAAACACTAAGCACCTTATTGTTCTGTTATTAACACAAGGGGATATACCTGGGCTTCCCGTCTTACAGATTATACGTGAAAACCGTCATATACATGTTTTATGTTGTTAACATCCTTTTATTTCTGCACATACTAAAGGCACAGAGATGAATGTGGTATATTTCGAAAGGTTCTTACATATAGTAAAACACGTTGTTTGATTTTTTTTTTAATGCCGCTAATCAAAAATTAATGAAAAAAATTATCAGTAAATATCAAAGATGGCGGCGAGAGAGCTTCACACGGATTTATGTTTTTTATGATAACTCTAATAGATTTTTTACATGATGTATATTTTTTTTTGAGTGCTCATTAACAATACAAACACTCATATTTATATGAAAAACAGCGATAATTCTTTCAAATAAAATTTTGAAATTTCTTAAAAGGGATATTCTCCCATTAGTCTCGCGTCAGGATTTAACAGCGGAAGAAATTGAAAACTATCGCTTTTTGGACTCAGTCTTTTTTATCCGTTTCATTTAAGTGGATTAAGCGCGAAATTCAATTACTTAATATTGGCCACGTGCCAGAAGTTAACAGCCAAAGAAATCGCTATTTACATTCAGAGTTTATGATACTGTTCATTGCACTAGTTTAAGCTCATACGGATCGATTACATGTCTTAAATTTGTGATTTATTCATATTTTTTTTTGTTTCATTTATTGATTGATGACTGTTTTAATTTCGGAACAGATGGAAATAAATATGAACTATTTGTATAAATTTAGGTGCAAACGTATTTATCTTTCCTGATCGGTTGCACGCGATAGAGATATATTTGGATCACGCTTAAAAATTATTTTAAAAACAATGAAAATTGAGTAAATTGCTAAAAGTTTTTAATTAAATTGTAATGCAATTTTGAAACAGATTGTGAAACAATTTTACAACAAATTGTGATATAATTTTCAAACAAATTTCGTTTGAAATACATTTTCTTTTCCTATTCGGCGGTGTAAATATTGAAAATTTGCGGTATTTAGAAGTTTAAAAAATTGTAATTTACATAAAAGTTAATAAAATTAAATTTAATCATCTACTGTTGCCACCGTAAAAATGACGTCACCGTTACGTACAGATACGTTTGTCTTTTATAATATCGATAACACGTGAAAATTTTTACTTCTTTTCAAGAATAACTGAAATTAATACATAGATATTTCATTACAATAATTCCAAATGAGAAAAATATTTAATTAATCACTTTGACATGTGTGATATATACATGTTTATAACATGCGAACATAAATCGTAATGAAATTCCGTTTTTATTATAAGGACTATGACAATATTTTATTTCATTTTAAAACTATAAGACTCGTTTGTTATTAATGAAGGTTAATTAAACGACTGCACATATGAAAACGGATATTTTTTTTCAGCTCTGCATGCCATTAAAAAGAACAATACGACACACAATCCATTCTCTTTAGATTAAAATAACGTGTCATATGGAAATAATTTTGAATTATTATTCTGTTTTCGTGAAGATCCTGAACCATGTAGATTTCAAAAGCATGGTATTTATTTTAAAAGGAAACGTTTACGAAGTAAGACATTAGTGATATAGAATCACAGAATTTATTAATTATGTCACCTTTTTCATTTTTCAACTGAAACGCGATGGTTGGTTGTATTTATGTCGGCCAATTATCTGCACGTGGGATATAGGCTCTAAGGGGGAGGGGGAGTGCCTTCCGTGGAGGTCTTTCTAAGGGAACCTAACCCGTACTAACGCTTGGAGAACCAAGGTTCGAAGAAAACCACGAAAACTCCAAACGGTTAAGCCGACGTGCGTGATTGGGATCGAACTCAGCACCTCCCGTCTACCAGCTTCGAGAGCAGAACCTCTCGGCCACTGGTGGGGCTCTGAAACGCGATGTAAGTATGTTTTCTGTTATTTACTGATATTAAGATGCAATGTCTATATTTTTAATATTTTAAAATAAATTTCAAAAATCGCTAATTAGAAAAGAAAAAATTACACTCAGATTTATATTTTCTTGGTATGTTATAAAAATGTAAGTGTATCCATTCATAGTTTTTTTATTCATTATATGTGATAGAAAATCTTTTTTCGTTTAAAAATGTAAAACTTAATTATCTAATTTTCCTCTAGAAAAGTTTAAACACAGTTAATTATTGACACCTTGTCCGAAAGAAATAATTTATCCTAAAATTACTGAGGCATGGATTATAATAAGTGTTGCGTAGGTTTTATAGAGTGTTTTGTTTATTATGTAATATTTTACAAAGGAAAAAAAAACCATAAACAAATGTTAAAAATTAAATGAATTTTACAATAAATATCATAATCTTTCGTCTTAGAGAAACTGTTGTTTTTTAGGTATTACTTAATCGCAAATTTAAATCAAGGAAAATAAAATTTAATCGCATTAAAACATTTATTTACCATTCTATTAACGATTAATGTACATATAATTCATTTTTCTTAGATATCTTACTTTTTGTAGTTATAATGTTTATCCATCTTCTGTTAACTGTTGTGTTAATTTAATATTTTCAAGTTTTCTAATTAATAAAACATTTCGTTTATATATATAAGCACATATCTCAATTTACCACAACGCAAACCTTTTCCATTTATTAAACTTTAAGTTTTCACCACATATTTTCTATACGACAGACCTGTAAATTAATGATCAATACATACAAAGCACATTATTTTTCTAATTATATAGAAGACGATTGATCAATTGACAAAAGTTTGTCATCAATTCCTTAATTATATTTAGCTGGCAAAACATGAGAATCTGAAGGGAAACTTACTTCATTTATTATTAATCAACCTATTCAATACAAAAGTAAATCTAAAAAGGATAACATTAAACAACATACCGTTATATGAGGCTATACATTTTAGAATCTATTTAAAAATATGTTATAAATGGATGACTAGCTCTTAAATTAATCTGCATTAAATTTAATGTATAGTGTGCTTCAATTACTTAACTGTTACTTCAAAGATTAGACAAAAAATTTAAAAAAAATATTTGTATGAAGCGTTCAATGTGCAGAAAAAAAAATTAAAACAGTAAACTCGTTATTTTTTTTAATTTACTAATTACGAAAATTAAAGCCAATTTTATTTTTGAAATTAATTTGCGTAATATAATAAAACAATGATAACGAAATAATGTAAAATTAACCCTTTGCATTCCGTTGTCGCCGCTGTGGCGACATTGTAAGGTAAGTGAAAAACTCCTTGTCGCTGCTACGGAGACATGGTAAGGTAAGTGAAAAACTCCGTTGTTGCCACTAGGGCGATATTATCTTGCCTAGAGAATTTTGTTTTTGGCACCAGAAATAAAATAAAATAAAATCTGCTTTATTTAATCAGAGCATTTTTTAAAATTGTGTACTTGAAGGAAACGTCTATTAAATAAGTGGTGCCGATCGAATAAAATAGTTGTGTAAGGACGCGGAGTTCCTGGTAGTCCACAATCAAAATGACGCGGAGTTGCTGGTAGCCCATACTCAAAATAACTCGGAGTGCAAAGGGTTAATACAGTAAGCAAGATAATGTTTAAAATTCTATTAATGTTCAGATATTATCATATCTTACTAAGTTATTTAAAATATTCAAACAGCACACATCTAATACATCAGCATAGAAATGTTAAAATTTCATATTTGAATACAAAGGTTATATTTTTATAATGAGAAACAGGGATATTTTATGATGGATGAAATATTTGCGTGACTGGCTATTCCCCGCATTAAACTGTACTTTTTCTGCAGAAAGTATTCCTTAACTTATCATTATGTTCTCTTATCTTTTTTCATCAGTTTGACTTTCATTAACCTACTTCCAATGATTTCTAATTTCAAAAGTTTAGAAGTCTTAAATATACTCCTTGAAAGTACATGCAAAGCCTCATAATATTTGCATAAATTATTACGTTACTTTGATAAAGGATTTTTTGTATCTTAATCAACTAGTGTTAAAAGTTTTAGCAATGCAGTGAAGAAATGCTTTTATTTTCGTTCACTGAAATTATTAGTCACTTAAAATTATGCGTACTCTGATATTTTAAAGTAGTTGTTTTGAAACAAATTGGGAATAACGATTAAAATTGAAGAGCTAAGTGGAAGAACATGTTAAGTAACAAAAATTACATTTGAAGAAATTTGATGTGAAAGTTTTAGGTCTTAATTTTAATCATTTATTTTCTGTTTGATACCATGTGTTTAAAATATTAATAGGTGTGGTACTAAACTCTATCGAAAAAACTTATTCATATTTAATTTTAAATATTAAAAAATATGAATATTATTTGGATTATTAAATATTAAAATATTAAATATTAAATAATAATTAATTAATAATAATCTTCAAGGTTAAATAGAACTTTGGTATTTTAGCTTACCATGTGATAGAATACCTGATAACACCTTCGTCCAAACGATAAAATCATTTTTAAGAAAATGTAGCATAACATGTTCTCCCACTCAGCTCTTCAATTGTAAGAAGCTGACACAAAATAATTTCAGATCTCCTACTCGTACTATTTTTTTATGATCAGCTATGATAAAATATTTGTATTCAATTTCGATTTTATTTCCCGAAATAATATTGTGCAAACTTCTGAATATTCACTATATGGCATGTATTAAAAAAGACAATCTTCCAACATAGGACTGAATATAAGTGTTATTTCCCTCCGAAGATTTTTCTAAGTCCACTAATCGCCTGAATACATCTGAAGTTTCGATAGATGACAATATATCCTATAGACTGTACAGTCGGTGACAGAAGCACTTAGCCGAGATGGCCTTCGGAAATCAGATGAGCAATCACTGGTCAGTAATCAATTTCAGTGTCGGGACAGGCCGTGAAAGCACTCTTAATTCTCAAGCCTCTAAGCTATTCCTGTGATTCAGCCGACTTTCGCTTTGGAACATATGATCCGAGAAGCGTGAGAAAATAGGGGGTGACCCACCTAAAATCACGCGAGCACAGGAGAGCGCAGAAGAGACACGCGAGCACAAAAGAGAGGACAGGGATTGGTCGAGCCCCGACACCCAAGAGAGACAATTTTTTAACTTAGGAGGAAGTTCTTAATGAGTAGTTAGTTAAGGACAGAAGGTGAGATATCAAGATGGACTTGAGAGTTTTCGCCGAGCTTTTACGGAGAAATAGATTCTCCAAGTGTTCGTTAAGTCTCTCACCCTGAGAGCAGCGCGCAGACTGGGTCTGCAGAAAACCAGATGTTCTTTTCAAAAACATCTAGACTCTTGACAAAAAAGAGGTACTGCGGTTAGACCGTGTGTACGCTGCATTTTACTTTCAACGGGAGATTAGATCTCACAGCCGGGACGATCTTTGCCCCGATTATGAACATTTCACCGTAAATCAGCAAAGATCCAATAGACTATTCGGTCTGAATGAACATTTCACTAATGAACAATATATTGAACCCTGTCTTAGGGCTGCCACCTTCAACCCAGGACTTTCTCAAAATTGTACGCAAACAATTATTTTTTCGTGAGTGTAACGAGAATAATTCAAATTGCGAGAATTTCTATTGTCATTTAATTTAATAAATTTTATTTTTTAGGAACCCTATTCGTCTCGCTCCTCTGTCTGTCCGTCTGTCTGTCCGTCTGTCTGTCTGTCTGGCACAGAGCCCGTTCTCAGAAACTATACATGTTGGAGACTTGAAATTTTGCATACTTATAGATGAACACCACACATCATACAACAAATCATAAAATTTTGAAAAAGTCGTAAATTTAACCCTTTGGGCTCCCACACGTGTATTTTAAACAATTCTTTCTAAGTGAGTCCCTAATTCGGTTGCAGGCGTGAAATTTTGCGTACTTATAGATGAACACCACACATCATACAACAAATCATAAATTTTTGAAAAAGTCGTACATTTAACCCTTTGGGCTCCCACATGTATATTTTAAACAGTTCTTTCTATGTGAGCCTCTAATTAGGTTGGAGACGTGAAATTTTGTATACTTATAGCTGAATACCTGAAGCCAGGCGACAAATCATAAAATCTTGAAAAAGTCTTACGTTTAACCCTTTGAGCTACCATATATGTATTTTAAGCAATTCTTTCTAAGAGAGCCCCTAATAAAGTTGGAGACATGAATTTTTGCATACGTATAGCTGAATACCTCAGACCACACGACAAATCATAAAATTTTCAAGAAGTCTTATATTATTTACTCCTCCGGTCTCTAACTTGTATATTTTAAGCAATTTTTCTAACCTCCGCCCTTTTCACCCGGGAAGCACTTTTCCAACTTTTGCCGAAACCCCTTTGACCATTCTTTCATATTATGCACCATAACCTTACATGTTTTAGTTCCACTTTTTACCGCCAGTGGCGCCTACTTATCTCGGGCGCTATGGGTCCAATCCCCTCGAGTAATA
Source organism: Maratus speciosus (assembly GCA_963932465.1). Classification (NCBI taxonomy): domain Eukaryota; kingdom Metazoa; phylum Arthropoda; class Arachnida; order Araneae; family Salticidae; genus Maratus; species Maratus speciosus. The sequence continues at coordinate 170,876,376 of OZ010795.1, read as the reverse complement.
TCTCTATGGATAGTATGTAAAACGGAGTTTCGTTCGGATAGAGGTTTGTTTAGAATAGAGTGTGCCCCTTGTTGCGAAATGTGGAACCAACAGATTTCTCAAAAGGATAAAGTGTTTTGAAAGGAATATTAAACGAAACCCTCTGTGCTATCTCTGATCACACTTATCCACTTGTTTATTCTTCATTCAATTGAGTTATAATCTAAATTACACCCCTTCGAAACGAGTCTTAATCCGCTCCCGCTACCACGTTACGAAGTTCGTAAATATCAATTTCTTAATTACCTTTCGTAAGATAATTACGGTTTTCTCTCGGTTTTTAATTTCATTTTTGTTTAGTTCATAGCTCTCACAGTGAAGGATTCACGCTGCACCACTTTAATGCATCTCGGCTGGTCAGCGATCAAACTAAGCTTATGAACAGTACCACAAATGATGGAAGCTAGTTTATTAACCACATGGCACAAGAGATGAAAGAAAGTTTCGGGGAAGATTTTTTGGCTGGACGAGAAAGAAAAATCTTTCATTTCTCCTTCTTCCATTTATTTTGAAATATTAATGTCAATAGAATTTCAGGTGTTAATGAACAAATCTCTCTCTCTCTCTATATATATATATATACATAAATATATAAATATAAATATACAGGGTGCTTCACAGGGTATATAAATAAAAGCATCGAATAACTTTTAAACGAAAAAAGATTTTTATTTCAGAATTTCAGGATTTATACATCAGAATGAAGGAAATTAAAATATGAGGCTCTCAAATATTGGTTGGAAATATTAAAACACAACGAAAGGAATAACTCTCTGCTCGCGATGATCTGTTAGAATTGGCCTATTGGAATCAACCTTATCACACTTGTTATCGCTCTTTCCAGATCTTCTGTGGCATTTGGTCCATCTCTGTAGGCTTGCTCTTTAAAAAATCGACATAAAAAGAAGTCAAGTCATGATAAACAGGATTATAGAGAGGGAAGCTTTTTGCGACATCCTGATTGTCATGGTGACTTGTGAGCAAGTCCAGGACATCTCCCGTTGAATGCGAAAGAGCTCCATGCTGTTGCAATCATCTGTCTTGTATCCAGTATAATCAACCACTGTACCTGTTTGTTTAGATTTGGCAATTAATGCTCTTAACATGCTTAAAGATGGGTTTGGCCTATTTTTAAAGGCACTAGACCACTTACTGAGTGGTTTGGCAGGTCTCAGGTTACAAAGATAAAACATAAAAAAAACGCTCTTCAATCGAATAACGATGCATTTTGGATAAAACTAAATATTCTTCGACAACAACCAGAGTCCGTAAAGAAGTTTTCTTCGAGTCCTTGCGCAAGCGTACACAATTTCACGTATATATATATATATATATAACGACGTACCTGCACGTATGTGTGTGTGTTTAGAAGATTTATGTCCATGTCTTATTTAACGGATTAGTCTACCACAACCAATGTCAGATATTTTACTTATTCTACCACATATAAAAATTTATCATAAACGTTATTCAAAATATGTTTTAATATACAAATGACATAATTTTTTTCTTATTAATATGAATCAATGTTTAAGAAAGAACCGATTATTATTAATGCCTAATTTTTCATTATTTAATTTTTTTGTAATTAATGTTTACAAACTTAAACATATCTAGGGTGTTCCATAATAACTGAGAATAAAATCATAAAAAATGAATAAATATATTTACATCAACAAATACATCATTCTACTTCAAAGCAACTTCTCTCAGAGGATATCCAACGGTTCTAACGTTCAACACACTTTTCAAAATAACTAGAGAAGCCGTTTTCTAGAAGCTGCTTCAATTAACCCTACACTGCTACAATAACTTCAGAATCTGTTGTTGACTCTGTCAGATTCATTTGTTGCGGACTTGATAAGGGGTTCAAAATTATCCGAATTTCTTAAAGACTGTAATAAAAGGTGATGAGACTTGGGTGCATCATTTTGCACCTCTTATCAAGCCCGCAACAAGGGATTCTGACAGATTCATCAATAGATTATGAAATTATTTTACCAGTTATTTGAAGCAGCTTCCAGAAAACGGTTACTCTACTCGTTTTGAAAAGTGTGTTGAACGATGGGACCGTTGCATATCATCTGAGGGAAGATGTTTTGAAGAAGAATGATGTATTTTTTGATATAAATATATTTCTTGATTTTTTTATGATTTTCTTCTCAGTTATTCTGGAACGCCCATCACGACATTTTCGTCTCCTTTAATTTAACTATACATTCACATAGCTATCATTGCGCCTCAAACGCTTCAATTAGATTAGAGTACGCTTTGTCATGCAATTTAGTGAATAATCAAATAACCTCAAAGCATGCCTGTGCTCCAAACAAAGTCATCCCGACTGAGTGTGTAATTATTAAAAACGAGTAACCTTGATGTACTCAGAAAGATGGAATTATGTACTAATAATTTTTTTTCAAATAAAACTTGCTTAGCGTTCATATGTATATTTTACATGTTTTAACAATCGATTATAATATGCAAATAATATTTGTAAAAGTTAATGGGTACTCAAATAGTCGGTAAAATGTTTAATTACTCCCAAGGGTGGACAGACAAATGTTTGTTTGTGTGCATGTGTATTTTCATTTCCATAATATATTATTTTTTTAAATACGGTGTATATAATCTTTAAAAATAAATAAAACATCTTAATCTATGAACTATTATAGTATATAAAGCTACACTGGATGTTTTAATATATTGTAACGACTGGTACTAAATATCAAAAACAAATTTAAGTATATCTTCATATTAAAAATATAAAGAAAAATAGAATAGTAAATTACAGCAAATATAGTTCGTTTATAAAATAAATATTATTATCTAAATCTAAAATTAAAACATAATAAGCCAGTGTAAGTTTGATATAATTATTTTGTAATAGAATTTTATTTCTATGTATTCCTTCAAGATAGTATGCTATTATATATTGCCAAAGTTTCCGAAGTAACATTTTCTTTTAGTTTATGATTAATGGTTTTACAAGGTAATGATGTAAATTTCGCATGGAACTAGTATTTAATGCTACATTGACACGATAGAAAAATTAAAGCTATAATATTAGGAAGTTTAAATATGTCGTTAATGTAATACCATACAAGAGTAACAGGACCGAAACCGTCATAAAATCCAATAGTACCGTTACATGCAAATACGTATGGAAAAAAAAAAAAAAAAAAAAAAAAAAAAAAAAACAGAATAAACATATGGCACGGCAGATTTTAATTTCTGGTTACAACAGTGGTTATAAAAAATATACATTTTAACTATTAATTGACTTAATTTTAATAATTTTTATTTTTGTTGATTACACAAAATTGCACTTTTCTCCTAAGTGCAGTGATAGTTTGGTAGGAGTTCACGTAGAGCGTTACTATATCTCTCTCAATGAAGTTACTATGATTGCTTATCGTCCATTGATAAAATTTATAGCAAACACTATGTAAGTGGTTTCAACATTTCAAAAACTGCCACATAAAGATACTTATTTAACCATGCAAGAAAGTAATTTTGAAACCTATTCCATATAAATTAAGAAGAATTTGATCTTTTTGATTTGATCTTTTTTTCTGTTTGTTATGGAAAAACAATACATACAATACACATACAAACGCTTAAAAACAAATGAATCTTATGGTAGTTAACCCTTTGAACACGGCAGTACCTCCAGTGAGTGGTCTACTAGATACATGATTCAATTTCATATTCAATTTGCACCACTATGTTTTAAAAAGTACATTTTTTAGAAAATTTTTCTTGCTCACGTTGTCAAAGTGCAAATGTTTCTTAAGAAAAATTTGGTGTCAAACGATTAATTCGTGTAAGAGTTGCCAGTCCCTGGAAGATGTACTTCGACCGCAAAAGGTTAATGTAAATTCACACTTCTACTTCGCGACATGAAAATTTCTTCTATAATTTTATTCATTTATTTATTTACTTTATTTTTACTAGGGTGGGGGGGGGTGAGGGGTTATAAAAACCGGCATGACATTTTTTGACGACTGAAAGCAATAAACAAATATTTCAATGAAAATGCATTGGAATGTGCGATTGTCAATTAAAATAAATCTATATAACAGATTTGAAACATAATGTGCTAAATTTAGAATACATATCAATTTTTTTCAGCAAAGTTACAAATTTCAATTACGTAAATTCGTTAACAGAATTTTTATACGGATAAACAAATCCTAAACAATATTATTTCGATCAACTGATCTTGTATGGTCATTTTACCTAAATGTGATGCGATTTCTTTAATTTTATCACATTTAGGGACTATTTATCAATTTATTAAATTTTAAATGGCAAATATAAGGAGAAAAGTATGGAATATTATGTTTTTAAATCTAAACTAACTTATATCACAGAAATTTAATCATTACCTAATATCCAAACAAAAATATTCTATTATCACATTTAGGTCTTTTTTTTCGTTTATATTACTTAAAAATGAAATGAAAGAAAATAAATGCGACAATCCATTTAATGCATATCCGTTCATCTTACTTTTATTAATTTAATTATTATTTCATTGTTGTATACTTAATATTGTATTATATTTAAATATTGAATCTTTTCATATTACTATTTTAAACATTTATACCATTTAATAATCAAAAAGTAATTAATGAATGACGAATAAAACATAACATTAGTTTACCAAAGCAATGTTTATTACACTATATTTTGCAGAAATTTGTTATATATATATATATATTTTATATTTAGACACATCTGGAACACTGTAGTTGTTTTGGAATTTACTTATTGATAACATTGATATGTGATAAAATTCAGTGAATGACACTATTCTAATAAAATCATCTTCATACTCATCGATTGTATAGCTGACAATATTAATAAAATCATTAAGATAATTGATTTGAATTCAAGATTCGTCGAATTATTTATATTTATGAATTATCATTTGAATTAATTGAATTCAATTAGCATTTTGGCGTTTAAGCTAGAGTGGCTGATCCCAGAAGAAAACTCTTCTCGCGGAAATTAGGGGCACTGGTAGAAGAAAAAAAAAATCCTCAATACGATTTGCTTATATTTCTTTCTTTTTACTTTTCACTTTCTTCAATGATTTTTCTTCAACGCTTTCTCATCTGTAAGAGTAACACTTTTACGAGTTGCAATATAGTTTTTCACATAAATTTTTTAAGTCTGAACCATGGAGGAATGAATACTAAAGGAGGTGACATAAATGACGTCACTTGAAGCTATTCCTACCCCCTGCTTCCGCCATACTTGACCGTGATGAGCTGCGCTGTGAACCAGTTCTTCTCGCTGAGCAAATCAACTACGGAAAAGTCGAATAGGGCGGACGCTGGAGAGGGGGGGGGGGGGAATCCGTCCTTTAGCTTCCACACTTTCCACGGTGTTAGATTGATATGTCTTCTCCTTTTAATATTTATAGCTCCATAGTCTGAACCTGACCTAAGATTCATAGAAAAAAAGTTTCATTATTGACAATTTCTACGCTTAAACTAAATTTTAGTTTATTACGTCAAAATACCACAAAAACGCACCATAGGAAATCAGTTGGAAGCCTTCAAGTTTTCAAAGGATTCAATTTTTTGCTGAACGATACATCAAAATATCAGACACCAGAACGTGACGAATACTTTAAAACAATTACTTTTTAAAGCGGGTCTTAATTTCTCGTTTTGCCATCCGGTAGATGAAGCAGATGACAGATTCCATTATGGCGTCTAAGGGGTTATTTGCCATTCAGAGATAAAAATCTAAATGATTATGCTTACGATTTAGAGATTATTCAGCAAATTTAAAAAATATTGACAGAATATGATAATCAATGTTGTGAACCGTGATGGAAAATTCTCCTATAGGAAACGTTTTAAATTCGTTAAATTTTTCGCGTTTTGCTCTTAAAATGCGGATGTTTGATTATAACACATATACATGCGATACACCTGTTACAAATTTAGAATTAAAAAAAAAAAAAAAAAAAAAAAAAAAAAAAAAAAATTGTCGAAATTATGGGTCATCACATTTATCCACATTGACCTTATAGGATATCGATATGATCTGCAATGCGTCAGTTTTTATTTTCTGAAATATATTTATTTAAAATATCAATTTAGATGCTCTACAGTTGGTAAAAAAAAAAAAAAAATAATAATAATAATAATAAAACAAGCGGGAAGATGAACACGAAATATCAATTCCGCAGGGAACTAAGTCTGTGTTCTAGAATAAGGTTCTTCATTTTGAAAAACGAAAAAAACTTGAACTTTTCAATGCGAACACCTAATTTTGACTTCGTAATTAGATTTCTCTGTACAATGTACCTTTTGATTCAATAAGGGAAATAATTTGTTCCAGTTGTGAAGTCATAACGTTGAATTATCTTTTAAGTGTTGAAAGAAAAACGTAATGCCTAGTGAGCGTAGTCTAGTGAGTATAACTCAAAAACTACTAATCACAATCGGCTGAATTTTAAATTCGCAAGATTGATAAATGCGGATATAGATTTATTATTTTTTACTTAGGTTAATATATTTATATAGAGAGAGAGAATAATTTTAGCATTATTTACATATTACAAAAATGATATTCTTAACCAATTTGTATTGCAACATACCAAAAATTTTAATAGAAATCGATTTTTAAAATCGTGAAATATGCGAATCCAAAGTTCCTTTTATTGCGTAGTTTTGACATGAAGTTTAAAAAATACTAGCATTTCAGCTTATTTTTCAACTAATAAAACTAAATTAAACTTCATAATTGTAGCATTTCGAATGTTCGTTACTTCTAAACTCTTTCACCTAATGATTATCCGTATGGCGCCTAAAGGTAAAAATATTTGGAATAATATGCAAATGAATTTGAATACTATGATATAGCGTGCGTATGTAAAATTTTAAAGTCGCTTCTAAAAGAAGATAAATATAGTATTCTAAGCATATTGCTTTAACATACATTTCTAAGACTTATTTTTTCCGCCGATTTTATATCGAAAACAAAAATTATTTATGTATATATATATATTTTTTTATTCAATGTTTTAATATTTATTACTAACTATTTTTCAATATGATAAATATCTTTCGATAAAAATAAATCCTAAAGAAATTTAATTTATTGTTTTATGAGCAGCTATTTCAGCCTCTCTCCTTACACGAATAGAATAAAAATTATTGTAGTTTTTTATAGCAGAATCGGATACATTAAAGCAAATATCGCTTAATAACAACAAAAAATTCAGTATGTGTATAAAAAAAAGAAAACGGGCTTAATGACTTTTAATAATAAATAAAATATTCCCGCTTATGGATAATCCGTTATGGATGTATAAAATCAAATGCTTACTTATGCAGACAAGCAAAGAACGTGTTATTAATTTTGTTTTATATAAACGAATGACTAGAAAGAGAAAAACCTTAAAAGATTAAATAGCTGAAAAATACTTACTTTAATAAAGTACTTCTAGTAAATATTTTTTATTTTATTTTTGTAACAACGAAATTTACAGAATTATCTATAGAAATCAGTTTATCAGTCTTTAATTATAGAAATGTTTACAATTGTCTATAAAAGCATTTTCAATAACTTGAAAAAGAAATAAACATATTTGTATCCGGAATCTTATAAAAAAATTAAAATAGAATCTAAAGTACATCAAGTAATTAGTTCTTAATACTAATATCCAAATCCTAATTAGCATTAAAATCAATTTTTCTTTTAAAGAGAACTATTGCATGAAAACATCACTTTACCAGAACTAAAATTAAAACTTTAACCAAATCGATAAAATGTATCCTATCACAGATTTTTCCTTCGCTTGTTCGATTCTATCCTTTATTTTATCTCCATTGTTCTTTTTTCACTGTTGTATCATTTTTATTTTGCTTTTTCGCTTCCAAAGTCTTTTTATATTGTTTCATTTTAGAAAGAAGTCAAGCATTTAAAGACATGTCACGTTGAGGTTTTTTTTTTTAACATTTCTTTTAAAGATTCTTTAGGTTAACCACTTAATATAATAATGAATTTGTTCTCCATAAATAAAATTATTTTCAGTGTTTTAATTTGAAAAAGTTATTTAAATATTTTTTCTTGCATTGCCTTTTCTCCAACCTGATAAAAGTCACAATTATTCGTTTTTTATGAAAATAATTGAAGCAATAATTATAACAGCACTAGCAAACCCCGCGGTTTTGCTCGCGTAATTGTTGAAATATGTCAAGTGATATTTGGATGACTACTTTTTATTAGAAGAACTACTTTTTGGAATAATTCAAAAATTACAAATTATACAGTTTGACTAATCTTCATTATAAAACTGCAATAGACAGAAATGAGATTTTAATTAATAAGAAGAACTAAAACTACTTCTAACACTAGAACCGCGGGATTTTCGGTATACCTAGAACCGTGAGGCGGATCATTTTGACCCTAGATAGAGAAAATATACAAACAAGCACAAATGTTTAATTTAGTGAACTAAGACATTATATTTTCATATAATAATCAATATTTCTCACTCTTTTCATTACATTTTATGTATAAGCCACCAGAAATTACCCAACGCTTTAGAAAATGATATTATTCATAATTGTATTTACTTAAGTATAATAATATATATTTTAAACATTAAAAAACTTACACTTCATAATTTTAATAGAAAATAGATTTTCTCATTCGTATAAGTTTAAACATAATTTCTAAGCATAATTTAAAGAAATATATAAAACAAATATCAGTTACTTACTAGTTTTACAGATTTGTTTAATCCATATATACCGTAAATGTGTGCATTTTGAAAAGAAAAATTTTGAGTTTTTTTCCAAATTTTGAAGTGCGATATCGGTCTTGTTTATGCTTAGTTTATGGTTCTCCATCGTTTTCAGTTGTTGCTTCGCACCCAAGTGACACTTTTTTTTCGCCTTGAGAAAAACAACTTTTCTCGCAATTCTTCAATTAATTCTTCAATAAATTGCCATTTTCCAAGAGATTTTCCAGTAATGGCTTTGTATGAAACTCAAACATTGATAGCAGCAAGATCCAAAATATTATATATAAAAAGCATGCACTTGTCACTTACGTGAAGCATATTTTAGAGTATACTTCCTTGTGTTATGGTAATTCACATCTACACAAAATTTAGTTGCGTTGTAGTAAGCAAGTGTATAAGGTTGTTTTTTTAGAATTATATAACACTTCAATAGCTGTATGTAGACTGCTGAGCAACAAAACATTATTAATTTTTTCCCCTGGTAAACAGCTAGAATGGTGTCTTTATGGGTTAGTACATGCAATTCCGATTTTGACATTTTTATAGAGAACGATATTTCTATTCTTGAAAGTTTTACACCATTAAAGTTGGTATTTTTGGATTTCAATGTTTCTAGAATGTCCAGTGTTGTATAAAATTTGCTTTGAGATTGTGTAGAAATCGTCATTTAGAAAGTTTTTTAAAACGTTTTTCGTCCATTTTCACCCCTTTTAAATTTCGAATTATTTAGGAAATGTTCTTAGAGATCATGTATATCTTATATGTAACTACCATGCCGAATTTGAAGTTGCTAGCCCCTGCAGTATTACAAAAACACAATTTAGATCGTTTTTTTGCTCCTGCACACCCTTTGGGTAGTGGCACTGACATAAAATATGGCCTATGTTGGAGTGAGGGCTGTCTCTATCTTTTTCACACCATTTTTTAAAAAATCGAATCGGTACTTTCTGAGATTGCGTAGAAAACGCAATTTAGAACATTTTTTAGAACGCTTTTCGCGCATTTATACCCCTTTTAAATTTCGAATATTTTAAGAAATGTTCTTAGAAGTCATTTAGATTAGGTTGAGCAAAAAAGTTATGGGAAATTTTTAATCTAATAGTTAACACAATTTGTATCGTATATAGGAGTACTAGTGATATATCTATAGGAGTTCAGGAATTTCGGCTCCAAAACGCCTATTAAACAGAATGATTTGCGTGTGTTGATCCGGCATTATTCGTGAAGAGGTCTAACGATTCAGAAAGCCGTCGATGAGATCAATGAGGGTGAAGGCGCTGGTACGGCGACAAACTTCGTACTTCCAGAAAATCCGGAATCTGGCAGAACGATGGCTGAAAGACGTGAACTATGATGGTCTCTACTTTGAAGAATAGTCCTTGTTGCTTTTGTTGTTAATTTGCGCATAACAAAGCAACTTTCACAAATTTCCCAGAACTTTTTGCTCAATCTAGTATCTTATGTGTAACTACCATTCCAAACTTCATGTTTCTAGGCCCTTCAGTAACACAAAAATCGTATTTTTAGAACGTCTTTTGCTTCCGCACCCCCTTTCAGCCGGTGACAGGGATATAAGATATAGCCTATGTTCAAAGTGGGACTAACACCATCATTTTGATATCATTACTTTTGGAATCGGTTCGGTAGTTCCAGAGCTTACCTCCTACAAATAAATAAACTTTACTTCTTTACAATATTAGTATAGATAGATATAGATTGAACCACAGAAAAATTTTCTTATTTTATGTGATATTTTTAATTACACTCAGTCCAGTAAATCCCATTATCTCATCTGTGATATTTCAAGCGCCACAACAATAGTAATGTAAAATTAGGCGTAGTAATAGTAAAGAGACCATTTACTATTTAGTAATGCAGGTTACGTTATATGACAGCCAGAGCTACGCAATGATAGAGTTACTCCATTAGTCACCTCCAAAGCACTACTTAAAAGGGCTGTGTACTTAAAATGGTGCTTTTTATTATTGACAATCTTGTATCTCCATTTTGCAAGTCTAAAAAACTCTCAAATCAACAACTGCAAATATTTTCCCCCATATTTCGATATTTTGTTTTCTTTACATATTGCGGAAAAATAGATACCCTAAAGTACCGAAAGTAAGCTCCATACATGCGACTTTTTCTTTTTTTGAAAAAGTTCCGTTTATAATCCCCCCACCTTACCCCACTCTTTAATGTTTTATTTTTTGAAGTTTTCAATCCTTCTGTTTTTTTTTTCAAGAAATTCCTTAAGTTTTTTACTTCCATATCTCCTAAATGAGTATATCTTACGCCAGAATGGCATTCTTCGCTATATGAGCTACCAGACCTTTGAAAGAAATGTTCCTTTCGAAACATATTATTTATGTTTTCTTTGATTTTTATGCACTGAAATCTAATAGATATTTATATTAAGCTTAAGTTTTATAATATTTGTCCATAATTTCCTTTATACATATTTTAATTATTTTATGCAAATTTGTTTCATTAATTTATCATTTTTATTGATGGAAACTACTTAGCTTCTATGGAAGATAATTTTAAAATCAAAAAATGTTGATTTGATCTTATTTTATTTTGCAAACTGCAAAATCCTGTGTAATTTCATAAATTTCAAGTATACCCCCCACCCCCTCCTCTTTGACCATGCTAATTTTCCTATTCTTTTCACAAAAGTTCCAATTATAAGCCGCCCTTAAAATCATTAGAATTTCATGTCTGCTAAAAGGGGACTTACATTCAGTACTTTACGGTATCACTCTCTAAATGATAAATTACACTTTAACATCTATGATTAAAAATTCTCCATTTTATACTTTTGTTATCCAGTTTCATATAATTTTTCAAAAATTTCCCGTGTTTGAACCAAAACCTCGGACTATTTCCTGCTCTGACGAGTTTAAATATGGTAAAAGCGAGGAAATCTCACTAAATTGAAACGTGTTGACGACATTGTAATTTGGAGTATTTTTGTTCCGGTGTTGTCTGTTGTCCAATGATCTTGCCAAATGACATATTCATGTGATTAATTGTGTAAATTACTGATATATAACAATCAAGTAAAAACTTTCGTTTCAAATTCAATGGTTTGTTTTGCTGTATCTTGTGGTTTCTTTAATTATCTCTCAATTAAAATGCTCTTTTATCGAGTCAATGAAAATGTTAGTGTATGTAACTAACTTCTTTATCAGCTTAGAAGAATTAAAACGATTTCAATTTTCGAAAGGAGAAGTAAAATCTTTTGCAATAATATATATGGCAGAAACTTCACGGAATTTCTCCCTGTTCAGCTTTGTTATATTATGCCTTCCTATAAAGCAATTTTCATGTCAAAGTGAACTAAAAAAATTCCCATTTGCATTAGAAATATCAGATTCTAAATCCGATTTTATTTAAGACAATGAATCATGATCCGTGTTATATTCTTCTTTATCTTGTTCCTCAACGTCTTTGTTAAAATTTCTTCATCCTTAGAAACACTATCTTATAAAATTCTTAAGTCCAATGTCAGACGGGCGTCTTTTGTGCTGCTGTTTTGATTAAGTGTTATCCATTCACAATACTATAGCATTGTTAATGGATAATACTTAAGCAAAACAGCAGCACAAAAGACGCCCGTCTGACATTGGTCTTAATGTCATCTTTTGTCTTCATAAATGCAATAACTATACTTAACGACACAACGATTTAAAAGTTTTTTCGTACTCAGAACTGTAACATAAATTGTCTCAAAGGGTATTACGTATTGGTGAAATTTAATTGCGAAAGATATATTTTTAGAATTTTCTCACTGATTCAATCAAACTTAGAGCCAAGTACCCTAAAAACCATTCATTTTCGAAAAAAGCTTCATAAGAAATTTTGAAGAAATCGCAGTGGTGGGCGCGTCTTACCCTGCGATTTCCAGTTTTAAGGAATTCATGTTAAGACTTTTGTGACGGATCCTATATATAAAAGAAACCTACATAAAACGAAAAATAATGGTTTTTCGGCAGCACAGAACTGACCTTCTACCATCTGTCAATTGATTAATATAGTTAGTTAAATATTATCAGGCGTAACCCGTCTATTAGTAAAACCTGTAGAAACGGAAAATACTTAAACCGAGCTCCGTTTGTCTTTAAAACAGTCTAGTGAAGTCAGGTGATTGTTATCAAAACTTAACATGTCTATAACAAAAACCGGTATGTAACGAAAAATTATTACTTCTTTAGCAGAATGGACCCATTTCACTATCTTTCTGACAGTTAATTCTAATGAATAATAATAATGAATAATAATAAATAACTTTCTAATGAATTGAATTTAAATTTCTTAGATGAAACTCGTCTAAATCGAAGCAGTAGAGAACTGGGCTTATGCTTATTTCTTTATCTTCTTTGGTTTAAAATCTTAATTTTTGAATAAATTTACAATCAAAAGTATGGGACAAAAGGTTGAACCTCAGGACATACATTGTGCAAGTATCAGGTTATACTCTGTCGAGGGTAGCAGTGCCAGCGAACCTATTATCAAAACTGGAGAAACCCGTTTGGTAAAGAATCTATTTGTGGAATATAAAGATTATATAACGAATAATCAGAATACTTTTTCTGTATTTCTTTGAAATATTTCTAAAAGTAATTCACTTGATCATGAAAGTTCAAATTTATAATTATTTTAAAAGGAAATAAACAGATGTTTTAAATTAGTTCCATAAGGAACACCCTTTAATAACATCGTTAACGCTTTAATAGAGTTAAAATAATTTGTTTCTTGAAATTATAGCTTGAAATGTATGTCATTTCTTTAAAGTGAAAAATTTCGGCAAAACCAGAATCATTTAGCATTTTTCTAAAAATAGGTAACGAAACACAATGAAGCTTCCTGGAATATATTTTTATCATTTCCGTTCATTAAATATTGAAGTTGTTAAATACACTTTAATATACTGATATTTCTAGATGACAGAGATATTCATTTTCTTCACATACCCATATGTTATATGTAAATTTATGATAAATTTTCATATCATGATCGGCTGAAATATATTAAAATCATCGTCTACAAATTTTATTATAAACCAATATTTTCATTTGAAAATTTTGAGTCTACATGTTATTAATAAACATGATTTAATGAACTGTATGATTTTTTTTCAATTTATTCCCAATTATTTTATATTTGCAAATAATTGCGTATTTAATATTATTCTGTAAAATATCAGAAGAAAAGTTTTAAATGCATTAACGGTTTTGTAAAAAAAAAAAAAAAAAAAAAAAAATATATATATATATATATTTAGTCCCGCACAATAGATCAATATGTTTTTATACATGTGTATAATAATGTGTGTAGATATAGAGAAAAAAGGTTCGTTAAAATGTAGCTATTTTATATTTTTCTGACTTCATGGTAATTTTATCCCTATTGTACATACAATGAAGATAGGTATGGAAAGTCTTTAAAAAAAATGTTTTATTTTTAATTATTTTTAATGAATGGAAGAAAGCATGGAAATGTATCAAATTTATACAAATTAGTAAAAAAAAATAAAATTAAGAATCCATTTAATGTACCAGCATGAATTTCAATTTTTATTGAGTTGAAATTCTACTTTAGTTGCAAATCACATAACAAAATACATTTTCAAAATCTAAAAATTTTATTCAGTATGCAGCTAATGTCTGTTTTATTAGTTTTATAAGTTTTATATTACTATAATTTTTATTACTTTTTCATGTCTCTCTGTGACATTATGTCGTTATATATTACCAAAGATTTCGAAATAACATTTCTTCTGGTTTACTGATTAATGACTTTACAAGGCAGATATTTAAATCTTGCATGGTATGTATTTTTACATCGTCACGATGTAAAAAAGGAATTAGTATATTAGCAAGTAAAAAAAAGTCTCTAATGACTGAATAGTGTTTTATGTAAGAAAAATGTATTATCATGAAATCGAATTTGATATTTATATGCAAGTATTTCGATATAATGTTTCATTTTTATTTCAAAACCTTCCGTAAATTTAAACCACGAAAATGCCACACGTTGAAAGATCTTTGCTATTTTGTATCAAAAATGCATAAAATTATTTACTGCTCTACATGTCTGACTGACATGCATTTGTACAATGAAACTTTGCGTACACCTATCAATAAATTTTACTTGTTGTGATAAAGATTTATTTAGACAAATAAAAACATGTAATCTGAATAATAATAATAATAATAATAATAATAAACTTTGGTATCCTTAAATTATGTGAATCAAACAGTTTATCTTTATTTTGTTTTATATTCTTAGTGTATGGCATTATATGAGATAAAAAACGTAAATCGTTTCTCCCTCTTTTGTAAAAAGAAATACATGTATTGCGAATTACAGAAAATCCCTAAAATTACGTGATGCTTTCAAAATCTTATAGCTGGTAATGGATTGAGAGAGATGTTAACACCACTTGTGTACGGTGACAGTGATGCATGCGATTTCGATTTCTAAAGAAGAACTGTTAGTGCCAAAAATCACCGTATAAAAGGACAATTCGAAACACTTTTGAAAGAAAAATTAAATTGTAACCACTATTATCAGGTTTTTATGTGACCTCTTCACTATTTCAATATCAAGCTTTCACAAGCTGAAAACACGATTATCAGCGCAAGATAACAATTTTATTTCTTTTAAATCTCTTTGCAAATATTATTTTTTATTTTCTTTCACATTACTATCGTAAAATGAAAAATTATTTTCACAAGAAATGTTATTCTCTACCAATAAACGAACACTAAAATGTGACATGTTGCTCAGGAGTGCAGTTAAAGTATATCGAAAATTTTTGCTATCGGTCTGCTATTGGTATCACTGTTTTGTTTTAAAAATACATTTTATCAAACATATCAATGTATTTATCGAACGATAAACGTATTTTTTTTAATCAAAATAAAAATTAAAAGTCAAAGTTTTTTGTTATTCGTAAAACCAGCAGTGGAAACAAATTTTGTGTTTCAATATCGCGTTTATGCAGATGCCCGATCAGACTTTTTGCAATTTACTGTTTAAGTTGACCACGCGAATCAATATTATTTTATTTAAGGTAGAGACTTATTAAACTTGGCATATTTAGCCCGGCGGCATGCAATTTTTTAAGAGCGTCGTGCTGTTTTTTAGTTGCGCAGTGCTATATTTTTTAATTCGCTGACGATTTTCTGAGAGCTCCGCCACAATATTACAACAGCAAGGAGTGTTTCTGTTCCAGAATTTTCGAAAATTTAAAAAAATCTGTAATCAGACAAAATTAGAACATAAAAACCTTTTCATTTATTTCCTAACATAAAACATTATAAATAATATTAATCACGAGACAATTGTATTTATGTAAATATTTACATCACGTATTCCTATCCTCAGATGCAGGGGCGTAATTACAAGAAGGTTTTTTTATGGGGGAGAGGGTAAAGTTTTTATGGGGGGGGGGGGGTCACTATAACGTGACGGATTTTGCGAATGCATCATAAAAAAGGGAAAACCACGCATAATAAATAATCATGTATTACCTCCCCCCTCCTCCACTGCTTTTAATTATTTAACAGGTATGTGATTCTTTCGCGATTTTTTTTTCGAGGAAAACCGCGGTTTGTTTTCCTTTTGCGAGATTTCGAAAAATCAATTCTTGAATTTTCCCAAACAATAGTGGAAACATATCGTGAAATTCGTCAAAGAAATCAAAAACAAAAAGAGAATTGAATTGGTTGCTGAAAAAAATCGCAAATTTCAATAATCGGTTGCGTCAAAAATCGCGAATTTCGTATAATGATCGCGCGAAAAAAAAAAAAAACCGCTCAAATTTTGTCAGTCGGTTGCGGAAAAAAGTCACGAATTTCGATAACCTATGAGGGGTAAATGTCATGAATTTAGTCAAAAGATCGTGGGAACAAATAGCAATTTTTGTCAGTTAGTCACGAAAAAAAGATCACACATTTTGTCAAATTTCACGGAAGAAAATCAATTTTGCCAATCGATCTTATAAAAAAACAAAACAAAATACAAATACAAATTTCATCAAAAAAGCGCGGAAATAACTTGAATTTCTTTAAACGATCATGGGAAAATATCGTAAATTTTTAAAATCGAGCCGCATCGTGTCAGATTTTTCACGGTTCGAGTTTCTTTCTTTCTTATTTTTAAAATCATCTTAGTTTTAATTTTATTGATATTTGAATTGAATAAAACTATTTAAAACTATTGTCCTGCAACGGGTCAAGTAACTAGATTTCCCTAAGGATCTTTGACAGGGGGGATTGAGTTAAGTACCTTTTGCTATGTTGTAAGAGAATTTGCAATATTGTTTAGATGAATTTGTTTACTAAACTCATTTTTTTAGCATAATTTAAGATTTTTTTTCTTCAGGGCCCTTTTTTATGTATCATGATGCTTTTTCCTTCTCCTCTGTGTTCTTTTTCTTCTTCGCCGTGCCATTTTTTCCTCCGGCGTGCCATTTTTTCCTCCGCCGTGCAATTTTTTTCTGCGCCGTGCAGTAAATTCTTTCTGGAATAAACACTAATTTAAGGCACTTGTGAAAAAAGTCCGTTGAACGCATTTAGCTTTTAGAATATCATAACGGTGGTCACATTGAACCGCCTTCATAATTAAAAATAAATGCTGTCATCTATTGTAAAGGAATTTTCTGTTTGCGTTTCAAAAAGCAAAAACGCATTAATTTATTAAACCTAACTCTTGCAGAGTTTGACATTATCCTTTTGGAATGTTATGTAATATTATTTTTTTTTCAGAAATTAAAACCACATGCTTCTCAGTGCATATGCACTATATGGTGTTTCTTTTCGCGCAAGTAAGTACCCACTAGGAGGCGCAGACAACTTTACTTTATTTTCTTCTTATTATTATTATATTTTGTATTTCTGTCATATATCGACGATTGTTTGATAGATAAAAGCGAAAATGAAATATACAAATTTCTAAATATCGCTAAACAAATTTGTAACGCATTAAGCTTTTTTTATCGACTTTTTTCTGTGCACTCCTATGTTCTTTACGACTAAGTTCTAATGTATTGAAAAACTTTTTTAAAAATAGTTTTGTATTATCGCATTTCACTGTCTAAATGTTTATAGCTTTTTCCATTTTAGTAAATTTCTTAACAAGAAAGAACTGCATAATTATGAAATATTTCTCAGATAATTCAAATGCTATTTGAATTTAACACATAAATAAAAAAAATAAATAGATAAATATATATTTTTAATTCTGTTTGCAAAAACTACTTTTTTTATTCTCTTTTCTATTTGTACTACGATGGTTTTTTACAAAACATTTTTCACCCCTGTAATTATTTTGGTGAAATTCTTTGAATTATTAAACTTTTGTGAAATAGATATAATATTTTACTTTACTAACTTAAAGGGAAAAAAATCATTCTTGTAAAAATGCAGAAAAAACTGTTTTCTATCAATAAAGAAACACTAAAATACGACATCTTACTCGGGCGTGCATGTAAAGAATATCGATAATCTCTGCTACCGTGTTATGTTTTTGTTTCTAAAATACATTTTATATAACTTATCAATGTATTTATCGAACTATAAATGGATATGTGTAAAAAACAAAATAAAAATAAAAACATGATAAAATTGTCCGTTATGGATTTAATTCCATTAAATGTTTTAGTATTTATCTTTGCACAAAAGAAATGCACCAAATAAATATTTCTTTCACTTCTTTAATTTTTTTTTTCATTGACATTCATTTATGTTTAGCTTAAATTTTTCTTTCTTTTTACAAAGTAGAAAATTTTATATAAATGCACAAATAATTATACAGTTTTTGCAGTGCATTTAGTTAACTGATTACATACAAATCGTTAATTCACAATCAAAATCAGAACAAAGAGATTCTGTACCAAGATTTTAATGGAAATTGAATAACTTTTGATTATGAATTGAAAACATTTGGTAGAAAACTTCACATTAAAATTTAATTTTTCATTATGTGGATAAATGCAAATTACGATTTTATTTCGGAGAAAAGCTAAAAATTATTTAAATGGAGTTAGTATTTTTCGGTACACAATTTTGCTCATAATAACACACTTCTTTCGATTTAACATAAATATATAATATTAAAGACGCGAATTATCACTTTGCTAAATAAGCGTAAACCAACAAAGTGAAAAATGCCCAAGCTCGGAATCGAACCCGGACCCCTGGAATAGCGCTCCAGTGCTCTACCATTAAGCCACGAGGTCAATGCCCAGCTTGACATTTCTCACTCACATAAGTCGGTAAGACTGCTACCGCAGTTACAGGATGGAGAAGTTTTCATGAGCACATAATCTTGCTGCGTAACATGAGACGCAAATGAACCCAGCATCGGTGAATATACAATTTTAATTACTTAACTAACTAGTATTAAACTACTTAAAAACTTATATTTTAAAATAAATATAAAAGTTTTGCATATTTTCATAGATGCCAACATCAATTAATTATTCCTGAGTCTGATCCAAGAGAAAAATGTCTTTAACCGGAAAATATTTATAAGGAAATGTGTCCTCTTTCAGTAAGTTTCATTTTAGATCTCAATTTGGTATTTTTGTTTAAATAAAATATCCAGTTGAAAACATGCTCGTTTTAGATCAGACTACGGAGTAATAAAGAGATGTTGGCATCTATGTATTTTGGAGAGAAATTCTCACAGATTCAAGATTAGCACCCTAGCTGTACAAATGTGCCACAACATTTGCAATTTAAATAATATATATATATAAATACAGTAAAGCACTGTTTATACGTTTCTCATTTATACGTCTTTTACATTTATACGTGGTTTCAGTCCGGTCCCGATTCATCCCTATGAATTTAAATGTTGTATTGTTTCGTTTATACGCCGCATAATCTCGGTTATACGTCGTTTTATAATGCCATAACCGATTTTCTTCGATTTTTGAAGTGAAAACTTCTTTAGGCGCGTTGAGCTTTTTTTGAGATGGGGAAAAACCACTGATTTCGAGACACTGTAACGTAACCGGCATGCTAGCATTTTGAAACATAGACACTAGCACGCCAAGCGGTGAATGACAGGAACTTTTCCCTCTTTAGCTCAATCCGCAAAAGAAGAAGGAAGCTAAAACTCACTTTTTCTCCCGGCGTATTGCTAAAACAAATTATTATTTTGTTTTTCGTCAGTTAAAATGAATTATACCGTATTCGTGACCGTATTCGCACTTGGGTACCTAATTGACACCAAAATGGCGTTACTTTATTTTACAAGGTAACTCGGCTACTGTTGCTTATTTATTAATAAATTGTTCATTTACTTTTATTTTATTTTTTTAAATTGTACAATTGTTTTGTTCTATAGTTATTAATGAAATTATCGTTTATTTATTGTTGTTTACTTTTTAAAAGAATAGAAAATAATTTAAAAATATATATTGTAACTGGTATTGGAAAACGGGCTTTCGCCAAATTGACGTTAAAAAATCGCGCCAAACCTGGTTCGTATATCACATCTGTGCCAAATTCTCGGTTTTTTGATTTTTCGACTTTTTATCCAAATTTTCCGGATTTTTTATTTTAAATTTTCCCTTTCATTGTATCCCAAACACTACCTTCATACCAAATTTCAAGATTCTAGGGATACAGGACGTACTTCTGAGTTTTGAGGATCGGTGAATCAGTGTCGAAAAGGCGAAAGTTTAAGTTCATATATCTTCTGAAATGAAAAAGATAGAAACGTGAAATTTCAGCATTTAGTTCCATTTCCACATTACTTTAGATTTACGAAGTTTCAAGTTTCCGGGAATCACCAACACAAAGATATTGGGGGGGGGGGGGGGGTCAAAAGAAGTACCCTGAGTTGCTTCCAGAAAAAAGATGCTTACGGCTGTGCATTCAAGACTTGGCAGGGTCACTGCCGTGTCCCCAGATGCTTTCATTAGTGCTGCTACACAATCCAACGCATAAAACATTTCCTGACGATTAAAAAAACACACACGTAATTGTTGAAGTATTCATTTCTATTGGCACTCCCGGAGTGCCACTGTTTTTTTTTTTTTTTTTTTTTTTTTTTTTTTTGCTAGCAAAATTTGGTGAAAGATGAAAGACAAAGAAAATGTGTAACTGCACAGAGGTTATTCCAAGTTCGTTTAACCCGTGAAGGGGGTGAGAAGTAAAGAATGGACAATGGGTGGACTGCATTGACATTAACACACATAGAACATATTTTGTTTCCCACAATACTACTGAGAAAACTTTCCAGGAACTTGATGCCATACATAATGCTCTGCTTAAGTCTTAAAGTAAATCGGCACCTAATACGACGACTAAAGTGTAGTTTAATTAAAATTTGTTTACACGTTCGGTAATGGGATAAAAAGAGTGTATTTCATACTGTGCAACGGATATAAGGTTAAATAATTCTCACTTTTATTTTTCAATTTTAAAAATGATTATTTTATGATTTTTAGGGTTCCGTACTTAAAAAGTAAAAACGGAACCATTATAAGATCACTCCTGTGTCTGTCCGTCTGTTTGTCTGTCTGCCACAGCCATTTTTCTCATAAAATATGGAACGTGGAAAGTTCAAATTCAGGGAAGTAATAAAGACCATTGACCCACATATTTTCAAATTAATAAACATTCATAAATACATTTAGTAAAAATATGTAGGGGGGCAAATTTTGCTACTTGAAAGAAAATCTTTTCTTTGTATATCATGTGGGGTATCCTGTGAAAGCTTCCGTAACGCTGAACTCAAAAATATATTCCTTTTAATTTTAGGTATTATATTTTAAAAAATATTGTCGAAAATGTAACGCAAAAATATGTTCTCCCCCATCTAATTCCGAAACTACTGAAACTAAAATTATGAAAAAATTAGAGGTAATAGATGTTAATATAAACCTTGCGGAAAATTATAGCGATTATCCTAGGTCACATAGTTATTGAGAAATTAGCATTTTTCTGTTATACACAAATTTCGATTTACGGTTATTCAGAAAAATTGTTGAGCATCGCTGGATATACCTATCGTTGCAGAAGTATAAAAGCATTGTTGATAATGATTTTCGAAAAAAAAATCATCAGTAATTAGCTGAGATATTAACCCTTAAAGATAGGCCAGTTTGGACATACATAAGGACAGGGGCGGCGTACTCTATGTCTAGTTAACAACTTTTAATGATATATATGTGCAATGTAATGGCCAGTAACAGTATAAAAGCAATAAACGTCAAAATTGTCAAAAACTTACTAAGTCTCAGTCAGGGGTCTCAGGACTGGAAAAAGTGGAAAAAATGAAAAAAAGACCCTTTTCAACATTTGATGTCTTAAAATGTATATGATTTTAAAACACAATTTTAATTGGGATGAAAGATATAACTATGTTATTTTATTTCATGTATTTAAAAAATTGCAAGATACATAATTAGTATTTATAGGGGGCTCGAAATTGTTAGGCTATTGTCGAACAAAAAATTGGGATAACAGTTTACGTGCCGAATGGCAAAATAAATAGTGTAACTAGAATGAAAATTTTGGTGCTTACTTATATTTAAGATTGTAATAATTTCCCTGAACTTAAATAAATTTGTATTTAAAGCATTTTTATATTTTTAATGCAATGTTTTAAAATATTGAAAATTTTGAAAATATCAACAGTAAAATCACCTAAAAAATATTTCTTTGAACAATAAAAAGGAAATTTTAGGTTCAGTTTATACAGACTAACATGAAATACATGTGTTGACAATTTCATGAAAAAATATTCAGAATTTTTTGACGTATCCTGCGCGTTATGCCCCAAAAACAACATTTGGAGAAGAATGACTTCAAAGTTTCAGTTATTCAGCGGGTATAGTTCTAAAAGCCATAACTTCTGTTCTAACGGGAATTTTAAGGAAACAATTATATCAAAATATTCAGTAAAGATCGGAGTTTAACATCTAAAAAAATTAAAATTTCTTAAATGTTGAAGTTTTAAGACTCCTGCGACCACTTAATCGTTTCTAGCGCGGAGTAATTCTATTTATAAATTTATGAAATAACGAACTGACACAAGAATTTATAAACAAATTTATTAGAAAATGCGAACTTGTTTATTTTCACGTACATGATAAAAGGAAAATTTTAATTAAATATTCTTGGTGCCGATTGTCTGTTTTGGAATTAAAATTAGGTGTCCTTTTTTTAAGAGCACCGCCCTCGAATATTCAATTAGAATGAATCGCATAAATACTGTGGGATTCGCGATAGTTTGCATTGAGTGTATCTCTCAATACGCCTCGAGTGACTTTAAAAGTTAATTAAACACCTATCTGGAAAAACGCGGCACTGACCAAGGCGGCGTTGCAATTTGAGACCTCCTTTCGAAGTGCGCTTAGCACAATGCCAAATTTAAACATCGAACAAAGGTTTTGTTTTAACTACACTGTAGAATTAAAGGTTATTACTACGCTGAATTTAGTTTCATGAAATGCCAAATGAAGTTTAACTATGCACTGCTTTTATTGTGAATACTGAATTAAGTTCATCATGAACAGATTAGGATAATATTAAAAAAAAGAGTTATACGAATAGCTATATTTGACATTATTTAGGTTCCATGTCTCTTTGAACTTTCATGGTATACCCATTTACACTTTTCTAATATGTACAGTTATACCCAACCCTACGTTGTATAGTTTTTTACAAAATCTTAGTGTTATTTTAGCAACGGTTTTTTTTTTTTTTTTTTATAATACCATTACAAATTCATATATTTATTCTACGGAACTCTCTGTGCGCGAGTAATACTCGCACTTGACCGTTTATTTTCAATGTTTTAACTGTTATTTTCAAAATATTTTCAGCCGAAAATGTCAGTTAAATTAAATTTGCATGATTGCAGCATTATATTTCTCCAGTCAAAGATTTTACACATTAAGCCACTACAATTTGTATTGTACGTCTTTCTCAGTTATACGTCGTTTTAGGACGATCCCTTGAAAGACGTATAATCAGTATTTGTTAAATATATATAACAACTGTATACACAAAAGTAAAAGAAAAATTACATGCTTACCTCATAACTTTTGGAAAATGCATAAGAGAAACAAAATTTTTATATCAAATTGAAGCTAAATATCACCTTTATTCTGTAAGCCTAAAGTATTGCATTTATCAAATGTTTTAATTTTTTTACTAAAAATTCAGTATGATAAATGATTTAAAACTTTAAAAAAATTGAAAATTTTAATTCTTTATTAAAAAATTATAAAACATTTGATAAGTTCAATGTTTTAGGTTTACAGAATAAAGATGATATTTCGTTTCAATTTGTTATAAAAAAGTTGAATCTCTTATGTATTTTTATGCATTCTCTTATGTAGTATATAAGTTTTTCTTTTACTTTTGTGTATATATTAGATTTTGTTATATATATGTATATATATATATATATCTATGTTTGTATATTATTAAAATTGCAAATGTTACGGCAATTTTTAGAGCTAGTGTATTATTCTCAAAACTGGCAAAACTGTAACAATTTCACTCCAAAATATGCAAAACTTATTTATTTATGTTGAATCGAAAAAAGTTTGTTATTAGGACCAAAAATGTATCCTGAAAGGTACTAACTCCCACTAAGAAAGATTTATATGGTGCCATTTTCCATTATATAATAATAATAATAATAAAATTAGAACATGCAACGTTTTGAGCATCAGAAATCAGCCTTTTCGATGGGTAACTTTTGTTAGAAGAAATCCTGTTTTTGTCACTATTGTGTCTTACATATTATTTTCGTTAACATAATTTTTAAAATAGTTGAACGCTTCGAGAAACAGTATTGAACTCAGACATTTTCCACAGGAAATGCATAAACAAAATTCTCTGGCGACGCACGATGAAGCATAAAACTTATATATTCCGTAGAAGATATTTTCAATATCTTGGAGGCAATGACGCTTCTCCCCCACCTCCTGTCTTTGTCCCTAAATGCATCATTGTCACCTGAAAATAAAATAAAAAAAGTATTTACATCCAACCAATTTTTTATAAGCAGAACATAATGCCCTTTTTACTGATTGTTTGGTAGTTTTTTAACACTTTCCAACAAAGTTGAAAAGTGTTTATGCATTCGGTTTGTCTGCCCGTTTGCCCAAGCTCTAATTTCCGTAAATATACTCAGATTTTCATGCAATTGTTAAAGTTATTTTGGGTCACCAAAGCATGTTTGGTATTGTATATGAAGTACAGTCGAACCCGGTTAAGACGCGTTTTAAGGGAGTGGACAAACGTCGCGTATTAAGCGGGATCGCGTATTAAACGAGATTTGTATAATGCTGCAGAAACTGTGCGCCTATTTACACATCTAATCGTCTAAATGAACTTTAGGGCTTTTGGTTAGATGTTTACGTTAGAAAATTGTATCTTTTAGTTATATTTAGATTGAAATTTAATTATATTCAATTTTAACTCGTTATTAACTTTTTAGAAACAGCTGTAATAATAACTGAAAATAAAAAATGAATTTAAACGGTTTTATTGTAGATTATTAAGTTTCAACAACAAAAAAAAAATAATAATAATTTACAGTTAAACTAATTTTTTTAACAGAGATGAAAAATATTAAACTTTGAAGCACAATCCAGTTGTTAAAATCATATTTAGTACTTATGATAATGAGTACCATTATAATCTATCCTTTTCATTATAAGACAAAACTCTCCTTATTAACCTTTTTGTAAAAAATATTGTTAACATACAAAAAAGAAAAGAAAACATAAAAGAATTAAACAACCGCAGTCGTATTTATTTAATATTTACGAGTTTCATTTTTTTGCCTATAATATGCATTTAAAAACATAATAGGTACATAACTTACATTTAAAACCTAACTAACAATAGGTATAATCATCCTTAATCATAATTTTATTACATATCTGTGTATCATGAATTCGTCTTTATCTCTCTACAGTAAAAACATACACGAAGCGTGAAACACAGAATGTTAGGACGCGGGATCAAAGAATTCCAGTGTTACTAATTTAGCGGGCTTTTTTAAATTCAAATAACTACCACTATTTCCGATTAGTAATGTTCGGCATAATTAATCTGTTATTAAATAAAGTAATTATTATTATTTGGCGACACTGTTTTTTATTTAAATATAAAAAATCCGATAAATTGGCAATACTGGAAAAGAGACAAGGAATTCGCATCTTAAGCGTGATTTTTTGCCTTAAAGGACCGGAAATCCCTCGCGTATTAAACATGATATTTTTGCATTAGCCTTATAGGCGATGTTCATGGCATCGGAAAGACTCCGCGTATTAAGCGGGATCGCGTATTAACCGTGAGCGTCTTAACCGGGTTCCACTGTATGTAGGATTAATAGTTCATTTACAGGGGTACTCAAAAGTATTCCATTACATTGTGGTATATGGGAAAAATCTATTGCAGAGTACTTTAATAACATGACGCTATTTCAAATATACTGAAACTGATATAAATCGCTTAATTTCTCTACGATCACGTTAGAACAGGGCATTCATTGCATTTTTTATTCATTTACAGGGACACGCAAATGAAATCGGTTAGAGTACTGTCGTTGTGTAATAATTGCTGGAGTTTACTGTTTAAAATTCGGTATGCGCTTTTAAATTAAATTAATTTTTTGCATGTTACTCGTTATATATAAATTCTATACCGCATATACAGGGATGCACAAAAGTATTCACGTGCCATTCTCCTTATTAAAGGAAATTGCTGAAGAGGAATTTTCAACTGAAGTAGTTTTGTTATATTATGCTGAATGTGTTGGAAAGTGTTGCATAATCTGTGCTTGACGCATGATTTTGACGCATGATGTTTTTATCACGAGATCAATTACTTTATTTTTATTCTTAGCAGTTCGACAAATGACGTCCTCTTCTTGCATTTTAGTGATATTTAAAAGGAAAATAAAATTTACATCATATTTTTGAAAAAAGGGAAAATATTAGAAAGTAAAATAATTCCATGTGTTTCCATCCTTATATTATATCATATCATATCATTATCAATTTATGAAGTTTACCAGACTGATCTTAATAGAATTTCTAAAATGAAATTTAATTTAAAAGATAAGATGAAATGTGTAAAAGAAAAAAATACGTAGTAGAATTTAATATTTCTTTTAATAGTTTTTAATTCTTGGATTTTCAATCCATTTGGTTTCTATTTCTACCAAGACGTTTCAGAACTTCTGCAATAGTACGATTAAACATTTGTGCATAGATAACTTTGAAATATAGAAGAGAAACTGACAGGTTGGATTACAGTAACATCAGATGAACAGGAAAATAAAGAGATCAAGATATTAAAAGGTAATTTTTTCTTATATAATTTCAATTAAGAGCTATATTTGATTTCTGCTCATAAGAATTTACTAATTTTCAGCAGCATTTGCATAATACTATTTTGCAAAGAAACATCATTATATAAATTTAATGTTCAGCGGAATGTTATGCTAACTTTTAAATCATCATTGTTAACGAAACAGTCACGGAAGTTAAAAATATTATATTTAATAAATTTAAAACAAGAACGAAATTTTATGCGTTAAGCATAGATTATGAAACGCTTTCCATCAAATTCAGAATTATGTAACAAAACGTCTAAAAATTTATGTTTAAATAAATAATTCCGATAACATATAACACATTTGAAAACCCATATTCAGGTATTACAACCAATAGTCGGAAAATATCCGAATTATTTTCTACAGCCCTGTATATATTGTAAATCTGTATATATACTATGTAGTATATTAATATTTAGTTCAGTTAGAAAATGCATAGCACAGTAGAAAATTCCTCTTCATCATTTTCTTTCAATAATCGGAATAAAATCGAGATCTTTTCTACGGCCCTGTATATAGCCTGTAGATGAAGAATTTATACCCACCGAGCAATTGTGGCCATCGCAAAACTTTCTTCTATATAAATCACGCCAATTAAATTATTTAAATAGTGCAAGAAATTACACCAATTTAGCACAAATTCATATCAAAGTACATCTGAATTTCAAGTTTGAGAAATTAGTTCTTGAGATAGAGCTATAGCGAAATTTCAGAAAAATGTAGCATAGCAGAGCCACCTGTTGAGCGATTTACACCAAATCGTAAACAGCACTAATTGATATCAAGGTATACCTGAATCTGAAGTTTGTTGAAAATTCGTGCACTAGTTATTGAGATAGAGCTACAGTGGAAATTCTAAAAAATACAGCATAGCAGCACCACCTGTTGAGCGATTTGCACCAAAACATAAACAGAACTAATTCAAATCAAGGTATACCTGAATCTGAAGTTTGATGAAAATTTGTTCTTTAGTTCTTGAGTTACACCATAGTTGAAATTCTGAAAAAACAGCATAGCAGCGCCACCTGTTGAACGATTTACACCAAAATTCATAAAATGTCAATTAATGTGAAGGGCTAACTGATTAAGAAGTTTGATGAAAATTCATGCATTTGTTTTTGAGATACAGCTGTAGTGTAAATTCTGAAAAATGCAGCATAGCAGCGCCACCTGTTGAGCGATTTGCACCAAATCATAAATAGCACTAATTCATATCAAGGTATACCTGAATCTGAAGTTTGTTGAAAATTCAAACATTAGTTATTGAGGTAGAGTTATTGCGGAAATCGTAAAAAAGCACTATAGCAGCGTCGTCGCCTGTTGAGCGATTTACATCAAAATGTATAAAACGTCAATTCATGTCCAGGACTAACTGAATCTGAAGTTTGATGAAAATCCGTGCATTGGTTCTGGAATTTGAGCTATTGCGAAAATCGTGAAAAATGCTGCATAGCAGCGCTGCCTGTTGAGCGATTTACACCAAAAACTAATCAGTACCAATGTATATCAGGGACTAACTGAACATAATTTTTTATTAAATTCGGTGCATTAGTTCTTGAGATAGAGCGCCCACAAAATTTGTGTCCCATACACACAGATTCACAGACAGACAAGTTGTAAAAACATGTTTTTCGGAATCTCTGACCCCTAAAACGTGTAAATCCGTCGAAATCCGAAAGTCGAAAATTTTCATGAATGTAAAGGTAGAAGAAAGTAAAATGTATTTAAATTCAAAGCCGTGTATCACAGCTGAAAACACATTTCCAGCAATTATTATTCTCTGACAGTACGGTAATCGAATTTATTTGTGTGTCCTTGTAAATGAAAGATAAATTTTATGCACATTATGTTTTAAAGTAAGCATCTTGTACTGCACCCCAGTAATGTATATACAGATGGGTGACAAAATAATACGAACACCCATGAAAAATGTATGGTCCATTTCAAAGGACCAGAACGCGCATGTCACTTTGTACTCAATTCTGCCACCTAGTGGTTATGATAGGTAAAGTATCAGTCGCTCAACATCAGTCATAGGTGTTGCATGCGCTTACCATACGCTCTGGAAAATTCAGTAATGACTGACTTGTCAGAGTTCGAAAAAGGAATGTTTGTTGGAATGCGGTGCGCTGGTTCCTTTGTGACGGAAACAGCCAATTATTTGTGGCGTGTAAGGAGTACTGTGTCAGTCATTATGACAGCGTACATGAAATGCGGTAAATTGTTATTTGCGAAGTACAACAGTGGACGGAAAATAAAGCTTTCTGAGAGGGATAAAAGAGAGTTGACCCCCCCCCCCCTCCCCCATAGCGGTCAGAAAGCGCAGGCAATCTTTATCCCAGATAGCGTCCTATATAAATAGTCATCTCCAGAATCCATTTCAACAAGAACTGTCCAAAGGGAACTTCATGCTTCGAACATTTATGGAAGAGTTGCAATTCGTATGCCATTGGTGTCACAGGTGTTCGTATTATTTTGTCACTCATCTGTAAATTTCAACACGTTTCAAATAGTGTTATATAATTAAAGTTCCCTTCAACCCCCCCCCCCCCCCTAAATACCTTCATCTAACGGAATGCTTTTGAGTGTACTAACGAACTATAAATGCAGCACACTTCCTTTTTAATACCGATCATTTCATAGTAAACCTGAATAATATACATCAATTGCTTAGCAATCCAAGTTTATCTACGTGAGTTAGAGAACGAACAGACAGAGGAGCCGAATTCACAAACGCTATTTAACTACTCTGGAAAATGTTTAAAAAATTTACAAAAAAATGAATGTTTTGAAGTAGACCAAATAAAGATAAATCTAATTTTACCTGTTATTGCAAATGCGTGGTTATTTTGAATCCCAATTACGCATGGATGAGAAGATGCCACTTTTAACTGTGTTCTCCATCTGTTTAGACTTAGTGTGCGGAAAAAAGATGAGAGTACCCTCAACCAACAAAACAATTTAAACAACCATTGGTGTAATATGTGTTTTCCATCTGAGCAGTTACCAATTACCTTCGGTTACAATTACCAATGCTCTTCCAATTCAACTATCCGGACGACATTCCAGCCCCCAAAATATTCTTTCATGTCACCAGCTTAGTGAACTTGAGTTCTAGAGCATGTAACCTGATCGAATATTGTATTTCGGGATGTCGTCCAGATAGCTCAATTGGAAATCATCGGCAATTGAAACTAAAGGCAGTGGGTTCGAGTCTTATATCGGATACATTTTCGTTGAAGTGGAAAAACATCTTTTCGTATGAATTATTTACCAATCAGTTGTTTAAGAAAATAATTAATGTGTAAGTACTCATCCATAGTTTATTGGAGTTTCTTTACCAGAGGTTATTCTGTCGAGCTGTTTAACCACTTCACCGGCGACGGGTATAGGGAAACAGTGCTTTTACCCCTGACTTATCACGGGGCAGCCGTTGAAGTGGTTAAAATAACAGACGAGATTACCCAATGGTTACCTGAATGAAAATTCTATTGGCAGGGATGTCGTCTAGATAGCTCAATTGAAAGAGCACCGCTAATCGAAGCCAAAGGATCTGGGTTTGACCTGGAATGATTTTCACTCCGATGGAAAATTTCTGTTCTTAAGAATTGTTTATTAATCATTTGAATGTGTTAGAAAAATAAATAAGCGTTATTTAATGTTACGCAGTTCTAGGTATAATTGTTAAAGTAAATTAAATTTGAATCCGTTATTCATAATCTAATTCGGTTAATAATTACTGAATACACACATGAAATTTTGATAATCCTTAATTCAAATGTGAAAACTTTTATACCACTTTATTACTGATAAACAGAGATAGCAACCTCTGTTCATTTCGTTGACAGTTATCCCTGTCTATCCTGTGAAATATTAATTTACTGTTCATTATTATAACAAATAATGCTGTTCACTTATTAAATTTCAATGAGAGTTATGGCAGTCTATCATATGATAGATTAATTTAATCCTCTCTGCTATAGTTGATGAAGGCACACTTAATTCCACACTTAATAAAGTGAGATATTTGACCAGCTATGTATGATTTGATGATTAAAATTAGAAAAATTTAAATAATTTAGTCTAAGTTAAATTATCAGAACGTAGCACCCACATTAGGAATTTAAAAGTTTTCTCCAAAAGCTCCAAAAAATTTTATATCTAAAACTTTTTTTATATTGTGATGTAATTTAATTATATAAGAATAAACTAATGCTACAAACAAAAGGAAGTCTCAAATGACTACAATGTCTCGTGATGTCTGTTATAAAAGTTTTTTTTACCATCACACATATAGGAAAAAGGTTTAGTTAAACACCTATATTATACATAAAAGGTAAAAACTTTATAATTATTAAAAATAAAATTTTAAAAATTTTGAAACCGACAAGTTTCAACTACTCTGTAGCAATCATCAGGGTAAACTTCAGCATTGAGAGACACAAATATTTATAGTTTGTAAAAGTCAAAAATAAACGTACTATGTTGAATCCGTCACCATCATAGCGCCATCTGTACAGCTATAATTTAACTATCAATTTTCAAGACAGAAAATGTAAAAAAACAAACAAAAAAAAACAGAATATTAATGCGTATAATTGTGTCAGACCACTTTAACCATGAGTTAAGTATTGCTTCAAAATATTCAACTATAACCTATGCATTTTGTAAGGAACTCCTTCATTACGAACATCTCCGATAGTCAATACAATTTCCAGGTATACTCTAAATATGCTTTTTTGCGGATAAGTACTCTGCCAAATAACTTTCGCATTTTCATAATCTATTGCTGTAATCTCATTTGTAGAACAAAATCTTGCAAGAGCTGTGGATTGTCTATTATATTTTATATCTGCTTTATTTTCTTTTAATCTTGGTTCAAATTTTCTTTTTACATGCAAGTAAAAGTTTATGTAGCAGTGATTATGCAAGAAAATATTCCCATATGTGAAGAATATTCCTAATTATGAGGAACAATTTTGAGTATAGGCTTATAGAGACCTTCTTTGTGAGACAGCCTTTTAGCAGTAACTTTTGTTCTATTATTTCCAAAAGCTGAAAAGAACACACTGTATTTTAAGTAACTCCAATAAAAGACGGATACACAATTGCATTATTATTATTAATATTATTATTATTATTACAAAAACATACGGAATTGTAAAGTATTTATAGGAGTTGCAGCTTTAATTGTGTGAAAATCTTAAAAGAACCCCGAGTGACACGTTCCTAGCTTTTACACTTTTTACTCGTTTGCAAAAATTATAACTCGTCTGAATACATTTTCAATCAGTACGATTTTGCTCAAACAATTAAAGAAAAAAACACGTATCCTACATTATTTCTATTTGCTAAAAATGTATAAGATAAAATTTTTTTAAACAGTAAAATAGTTTGATTTTCACATGTTTCAACTTTTCCCGTGACATTTTCTAAACAAATAAATAATTATATTCTGAAATTGAACGATTTATGATGTAATGGAAAGAAACGCCAAGATTCAGTTTTTTCATGTAACGCACATTATTTATTTTATTTTATTTTACTTGGATGGTTATTTCTATTTTCGAAACCATTGAGTAACTCTAGCCACAATTTTGATAAGTTGAATGATTCTGTATCGTTACATATGGAATTTTTACGTGATAGAAACTCTATTGTTTCTCATATATTGGATGGATAATATTAATTAAAGGGGAAAATATCTTACTTTCATTGAAATTTATACGGATAATTTCTTCTTGATGTAATCTTGCCAGGGCTGTGATTTTTCTATTATATTAAATATCAGCTACATGCTCCATTTTTCTGTATTCATATTTTCTGCTAGTCATTCCAATATAGTAGTTCTTTGAACCGTCTTCTCTAATTAATGATATTTCATATACTCATGAATAATTCTCAAAATTAATTGGATCATTTTTTGTGCAAATGATATTCTTCAACTTTGGAGGTGGTTTGGAAACCAAGCAGATATTGAACCGCTTAAGACTGTAATTTAATTTCTCAAAACAAGCTTGGGGAGTATTGAGTAGAATAAAATTTGTATTTTTGCAAATCAAATTTATGTTTATATTTCTTATTATTGGCAATATTCACGATTAATTTATTAATATAATGAACTTTAAAACCACTACTATAAGCAATTTATCATTCAAATTATTTTCAGTACATACTAGAAAAGCCTGTTTAATGATTATACACATCCAAGTAAAATAAAATAAAAAACCAACGCAGCGTTACATGAAAAACTGAATGAAGGCGTTTCATTTCATTGCATCATAGACCGCGCAATTTCAGAATATCATTATTTATTTGCTTTGATAATAACTCGGGAAGAGTTATCAACAAGAATAAATATGCCAACAGTCAAATAAAACTATTTTTCTGTTTCAGAAATTTTAATCTCACAACTTTTTTGCAATTTAGAAATAATAACAGAAGAGCGCCGATTATCGGAACACCAATGAACCGAAAAATGTATTTCTCTCATCTTTTTGTTAAATAGTAACATAGATGACTCTGGATATCAGATTTTAAATGATGATAAGATTGGGGATGAGATTCACCTTGAAAAATAAAATGAAGAAAAGGAAAACGAATGCTCTAAAAAGGACCCATCACATTACAAAGTCTTTGAATGTGTAGAAACAATAATGAAAGGTCTCGAACGGCAGAAGAACGCTGATCCTATTCAACTAAAGTATTTAAGAAGAATTCGAGATATGGCAGCATTGAAAAAAATGTCGTCTTTGAAGCAAGTAACAATCGAAAACTTCTTTGCTTAAATTATAATCGCTGACTTCAGAAAATGATAAAAAGAGAAAAATAAAATTTTAAATGATAAAAAACTAAACAATAAAACAAAAAATAAAAAATAATAAACGCGCCAGCACTAACTGGTGCTGCCATTCCTAAGCCTGTATGAAGTATGAAGGTTTTAGTATAGCCTGGAACATCCCTTAAATTTAAAGGTATATATAAATATTATACAGACATACAAACCCAGGGGGTCGATTCCTGGCTCTGGCTAATTTTTCACTCCAGTTGGGTTTATTGTATTTATTGTTTGTATGTCTGTATAATATTTATATATACCTTTAACTGTTGAATGCAGGCGTTATTTATGTGTGTATGTGTGTTTTAATATATGTAGTATGAATGTTTTATTATAATCCCTTAAATTGTCTGTCCATTTATCTGAATTTTTGCTAATCCGAACTAGCGCCGATCCCAACTTTTTCGGATAATCGGCGCTCTACTGTATGGTGTTACTGTACAAGGTGTTAATCTGTTATATAAACACGTATCCGTTGTTTACTTGAGTTCGTTTCGCTGTGGTCTATTTTGTTTACCTATTTGAGAAAGCAGACGACATTTTGTTGTCAAACGGTTCAATTAGGGAACTATGTTGGATGGATTCTAAATCAATGTATCTCTATTGGTAGAGTATTGTCAATTTAAGTCAAAGGTTCTGGTTTCCCTGTATGAATACTATTTAATTCAGTTGAAAAAATTAAGTTGTATTCTCAATCATTTCTTTTGACATTAGACTTTGATTATCTAACTGATTAACATTTTTCTTAGGTAACAAATTGACAATTGGGATAACTATTCAGTTAAAGTTTTCTAGCTTAAAAACCTCTATGCTATTAACTAATAAATACAATAATCAAAATTATATTTTAGTGTGCATTTATCCAAAATACAGATGAGGTTACTATAATATTTTATCTCATAAATTGTAGAACGACACACAAATATTCACTTTGAAATGAACCATCTATATTTCATAAATTGTTTTACTGTATCAAATCTAGTATAAGTTATAGGAATGTTACAAATTGTTTAAATTATGCGCTGAAATGTTAAACAGTGAATCAATCACATGCTAGTTTAACATTCTCGCATAAATGGCTTGGTATTAGTAAATATATCTATATTAGTGACGTTACTTATTTTTTAACACGCACTGGGATTCAACATTTTTTTTTTTTTTTTTTTTTTTTTTTTTTTTTAAATCACAGAAAATTTCATCATAAAGATATTTGACAAATGCATCATAAATACAAATTGGATGATTTTACATTAAACAAGTTGGAAATTGCTCGTCAAACGTAGCAAATGAGGTGCGTTCGTACTATAACTAGTTATATAAATACTTTTTGCACCGGATATTGTACTGAATGTATATTTTAGTGCACTTCGTAAGTGCCTATCAACTTCATTCTATTCAAAGGGCTGTAACATCATTAAGATGCACTTGAAATAATTTTTTCCAATTGGCCGTAATGTAACAGAAAACTTTTGACTGTCCCTGTAATTAAACTATACATCCGATTTTTATAAAATTGGAAATGAGTCCACAAAATGCTGCAACAATTATATATTGAAAATTTCAGATCATTCGGAAGGCTGTAACATCATTACAATGCACATACAATAATTTTTTCTCATTGGCCGTAATGTAACAGGAAAATTTTGACTGTTCCTGTAATTAAACTATACATCCGATTTTTATAAAATTGGAAATGATTCGACAAAATGCTGCAACAATTATATATTGAAAATTTCAGATCATTCGGAAGGCTGTAACATCATTAAAATGCACTTGCAATAATTTTTTCCCATTGGCCGTAATGTAACGGAAAACTTTTGACTGTCCCTGTAATTAAACTATACATCCGATTTTCAAAAAAAATTTAAAATGGCTCGACAAAATTTTGCAACAATTATATATTTAAAATTTCAGGCCATTCGGTTGGGTAGTTTTTGCTCTGTTATATGCGGACGGACGGACAGACGGACTGAACGACTACTATAGGTGCTTCGTATTTATATAATTACGAACGCACCTAAAAATAGCATCAATTTAGAAATCTACGAAGTAAAAATACAAAATCGAAATGAATTTTCAATAAACATTACCTTCACGGTGGCTTTTAAATCCATTTTTAGATCACAGGCTATCAAAACTTGAGAACTAATGTGCCCGATGGTTCTGTATGTACGTACACTTAGGTGACAAAAGTCATGGGATACTCTGCTAATAGCGTGTCGGTCCTCCGTTTGCCCAGCGAAGCGCAGCAACACGACATAGGCTCCACGAGTGGTTGGAAGTCCTCTGGAGAAATATTGAGCCATGCAGCCTCAATAGAATCCGAAAATGTTGTCGGTGGAAAATTTTGTGCACGAACTGATCTCTCGATTATGTCCCATAAATGTTCGATGGGATTCATGTCGGGCGAATTAGGCGGCCAAATCATCCGCTGAAATTGTCCAGAATGTTCTTCAAACCAATCGCGAACAGTTATGGCCCGGTGACATGGCGCATTGTCATCCTGGAAAATTCCATCTTTGTTTGGGTACATGAAGTCCATGAATGGTTGAAAGTGGTCTCCCAGTAGCTGAACGTAATCATTTCCAGTTAACGATCGGTTCAGTTTGACCAGCGTACCCAGTCCATTCCATCTAAACACAGCCCACACCATTATAGAGACACCACCAGCTTGCACAGTGCCTGTTGACAACTTGGGTGCATGACTTAATGGAGTCTGCGCCACACTCGTACCCTTCCATCAGCTCTTACCAATTGAAATCATGACTCATCTGACCCAAAAGCTTTTTTCCAGTCGTCTACGGTACAACTGATATGTTCACGAGCCCAGGAGTGCTGCTGCTGGCGATGTCGTGCTGTTAGTAATGGCACCCAAGTCGGTCTTCTGCTTCCATAGCCCACTAAAGCCAAATTTCGCCGGACCGTGTCTAACGGACACGCCCGTCGGACGTCCCGCATTCATTCCTGCGGTTATTTCAAGCAGTGTTGCTTGCCTGTTCACACTGGAAAGTCTGTGCAGACGTCGCTGTTAGCGGTCATTAAGTGCCGGCGGTCGACCACTGCGTTGTCCATGATGGTAAATTTTGCCTGAATTTAGGTATTCTCGGCACACTCTTGGCACTATGGATCTCCAAATGTTGAATTCCGTAACGATTTCCGAAATGGAATGTCCCCTGCGTCTAGCTTCAACTAGCATACCTAGTTCGAAATTCGTTAATTCTCGTCGTGTGGACATAATCAACCTTCTAATACGAAGCATTTGAACACAAATGAAAGTCCTGCCCAGGCACTGACCATTTATACAATTTGTAAGTAACACTACTGCCATCTATATATTTACATATTGCTGCCCCATGACTTTTGTCACCTCAATTTATGTGTGTACTTAAAGCGATAAATCTTCATAGAAATATCCGATTTTTTAATTTTTTTCTAGGCTCTTTCTGATAAGGCGCTTCCCTGATTAGTTTTGGGGGTTCATTAGTTAAATATAAAGGGAGGAAAGGTGCTAATCCCCCCCCCCCTTAATTTAGATAAATAAGTTTTTTATGCAGAATTATTCGGTTTGCTTCAAATTTCGAAAATCTATTTATTCTGATAAGGCGCTCCACTGATTTGATTTGTAGGTTCAGTGGTTAAGTATAAAGAGCGGGGGGGGGGGGGCAATACCCCTTAATTTAGGTAAATGGGTTTTTCTTGCAGAATCATCCGATTTGCTTCAAATTTGGTAAGCGGTTTATTATGGGATACTAGCTTATGGGGATGAAGGGCTGTCATAAATTATAACCTCCATGGCGCTGTGGGAGTTTGTTGTGGAATTATGATGGCATGGAAGTTTAAACCATGCTTATATTTAATATCTATATTGATTTTTCCTTTAATTAAGAGTAAAATTAGCTAACATATTCATTACATTATTCTAAAGAACATAAGAAATTTCCAAAATATTCCTTTTAATGATTCCTTTTCTGAATTTTTATTTATATAACAACTACATAAATACAAGATTTTACAAATTAAATGTCATTAATTATTGTTCTGCGAGTACAAAGTTCAAAATGAAGAAAAGCCTTAGATATGTATGAAAAATATTGCCCTAAATATATATGCCGTAATTGTAAAGATTTAAATTTTCTAATTAATGAAAGACGGAAAATAGTTATTTATTTTAATTCATTGTAAAGAGTGTTAGATGTTAAAAGGTAATTTTTAAAATATCCCTTTATCACAACTTCATTATAGTAATCTCATGTATAAACAAAAATCGTTACTTATATTACAATAATTTTCAAATGTCACAAGGTTGTGTTTTGCTTTGTGTTGGCAAGTATAAAGCGCATTTTAAAATGCGGTAATTTCTTTCCATCTGAATTTTTTTTTTAATTTCTATTGACATTAAATAAGTATTTAACTCAAGAAATAAGATAAACTATGGAACTATCAGTTTATTGGAACATAGATTAAATCTTACAACCATATCGATTTACTGATTCTTATGATACTTTTTTACCTCACTTTCTTGATTTTACGCATCGGTTTATTTTCATTGTTCTTTTTTCCGCAATTGTATCTTTTTTTTTCTTCTTTTTTCGCTTCTCAGTAGTTTTAACATTGTTTTATTTGAAAAAGCAGTCACGCATTTGAAGTCAAATCACGTACAGGGAAAAACACATTCTTAAACAATTTCTTTTAAGATTATTCTTTTCTTTTTCAGATAAACTTTAATCGAAGTTATTCCAATTATTCCTTAAAATAAGATGACAATTGTTTTCTTTTAAATATATTAATCCTTAACAGGATGTTAGTGGTCTCACAGACCGCGGCTTTTTTTCATTTTTCACAATTTAACTATAGATACTACTAATATTGTGTTTCGTTTGAAACACTAATACTATCGTTATATACTTCTGAATAGAGGAATTTTAATTACAATAGTGCTGTGAACATTTAATTATGTAATTGTTTTAATTCACATTGCTAACAATGCGCAAAAACAACAGAGTGAAAAAGAGTCCATTCCAGGGATCGAAACTGGGTCTTTGTGCAGCTCAGAACTAAGCCTCTTAGAACGTCATACCTAGCCTGGAATTCTTCGCTCATATATATTGTGCTTGTTAGCGATATGATTAATAATAATAATAATAAAATCACGTAATTTAAAATTCAAATATGCTATTTCTCCAACGTATTTCCATTGTTTAAAAATGCTAATGTATATAATAAATAACAAAAACATTTTCCTGTGCATACACATACAGCCTTTTTATTCATCCTTCGATCAAGCAATCTTTCTGATCGCTTAGTAGTACTTATGTAACAATTTTTGATACAGAAGTTAGGGGTTCAATTTACAACCACATTTTTATAACTCTTGTTGGAGTAACAATGTTTCTTTACTTTTGAGTAATTATATAAACACTATTAAAAATCCGCATTGAATGTTTTGTCGTTAATTGTGATAACACGCGTTCATAGCATAGAGTGAAAATGAATAAAGCAGACATGTATTGAAGAAAAGAAAAAAATGAACCAATAACATAAATTGAGACATAAAAACAGTGATGCTACTAAAACAATAGCAAAAAATTAATTACAGTAAGCATTATAAAGAATACAAAAATGCAGTGCATTTGAATCCCTTAAAATTCCCTTTTAAATTGAATTTAAAGTAAAAAAGAAATAAAATATATTAGACGCGTATGTATATATACATACGCGATGTTATATAAATATATTATATAATATAGATTATATAATATATATTATATATTATAGTTATACAAATATATATTATATAATACGATGCTATACATATATATATATATGTATACTGGTGGACAAAACTTAAGGACCAAGGAGAAATTTGCATGTAAATGAAAATCTACGTGTGATTGTAGATCAAGTTGCAAATAATAGCATTGGCAGTATGCTAAACAGAATTTAATATAAAATTTTTGTTGAAAGGATGGGTACAGGGTGTTACGAGAGGTTTTTTTTCTGAATCGTGCATATTGTCCGATTACAAGATTGTACAAAATTGATGCAAAATACGGACAATTAACAATCATCAGTGCCATGCCAGTAAAGGATGTGGCCGCCGTGTAATGCGAGGCAACTTTCAGCACTGCGTGGCATACTCATAACAACATTATTCAGTAGCTGTTGAGGGAAGTTGCCCCATTCCTCTTTCACTGCCCGCAAGAAGGTTTCTAATTTTGTGGGAGGAAATTGTTGAGCAGCAATACGTTTCCCCAAGGCATCCCATACATTGTCAATGGGATTCATTTCAGGAGAACAAACAGGCCAAGGTATACGATTGATATCTTCGGCGCTAAGACAATCTTGTGCAGCCAGTGTGCGGTGACAAATTACGTTATCATCCATAAAACGAAACTTTTGCCAACTGCCATGTTCGAAAAGGTCGAACATGTGGGAACAGCACGTCTTCAATGTACTGTCGGCCATCCATACACCCTTGGTCAAGCACATAGAGATCCGTGCGACCATTGATCTTAATACCTGCCCACAGCATGATACTGGAAGTCGCATATCGATTACTTTTTAGAGTATTTTCGTGACAGTAAACACTGCCAACCTTGCGTCATATCAGTTTACGTCTACAATCAGACGATATACTAAATCTACTCTCATTTCAGAAGAACATGGTGACTAGTCGTCATCAATTCAATTGCGATGCATACAGCACCACTGTAAACGGGCGTTGCGGAGAAGTCTCGAGATTAGGACACTCACAAAAAGTCTTCGGGCGTTTAGTCCATTCCTTTTCCAACGACTTGAAACACTTTTTAGGGATAATTGAGTCCCTGTGGTAGCACAGAGTTGATCTGCCAAATGACCAGCTGTGCTGAGTTAGTAGCTTTATGCCTAAATAACACTATACCGATCTTCTTGGCACGTTGTACTGATAGGAAAACCTCTTCCCGTGCGCCTGGTGCATATTCTACTCGTCTGAAATGCTGCCCATTGCCTAGAAACGATATTGCGCGCGATATTAAATTCAGAGGCAACATCTCTCATTTGGCACCCTTCATCCAGCTTTCCGATTATTCTTACCCAAGTAAAATTATCAAATAGTGCTTGGAAAACATGTTCAAAATTTAAATGCTCTAACTTCACTCCTTCTCCTTCGATTTTTACATCTACCGATAACTCAGAGCACGTACCGTTTATCTGAAATCTCTTATCTCTGCTGCCACGTGAACGACAAATGTGGAAATAGTTTCCCAAAACAGACTACATCCGCATTCCTGAAAATTTACACACGTTGCTGCGGACCTATTTCTAACTGTAATCGTTCAAAATAACAACGGTCGTTAAGATTTGTCCATCAGTATATATATATGTACGTGTCGAATATATTATATATATGTGTGTGTGTGTATAGTTATGTGCATTAATATCTTCGAAAGACTTGCCAAAATTTGCAACGTGTGTTTGGTTATCGTGCAGCAAGATCATTGCCTCCTGTTACCAACTCTTTTTGGACAATCATTTCGACGGTGAGGGATTATTTGCTATATAATCCCAATCTTTACTCTTTCAAATACAATGTATTTGATGAATTAAATAAGGCCATAGAAGGTAGCCGCTTCACATCCAAACAAACGTTGATTATGCGCTGTGGAATAATTGTTGAATCGGCATTCTTCTTTCTTCTTTGCGCAGAAAATTGAGAAAGATTTACTTTTATGGCAGTTTATCTGAAGACTCTGGAACGCTAATAACGACTTGTTTCCTTTCCTTTGCTATTAAATAAATAATTACGTGTTATTCCCAGATCCCAGTTAATATTTAATTCAAATAATCTTTATAAAGGTTTATTTCAACCAATATACAGAGTTATCCACAATTATTATTTATACATCAGGTTATGCTGTTAATTTCAATATATATAGAGAGGGAGACTAATTACACACAGATTACATTATACAAAATAATTATATTATGCAGAAAAACCACAAAAAATATTTTTAAAAAATAAGTCAAAACATAGAGCTATTAGCAAGGTATTATTTTCACACAGCCGCACAAAAGGCATGCAATTCTTTCAGCGCAAAATAGCATAGAGTAAGAATAGTTTCCTTTGTCAGCAATAGTTAGAGCTTTACAGGTCCCAAAGCCAGTTCCTTTAGGTATTATAACTACTATGTGGCAGGAAATATGATGTTAAAAAATACAAATGTTTTTGGATGTAGCAAAAGTTTACAAAAACAAAACGTAACCACGTCAGGGTTCTCCACGATTTCAAAAAATGTTCCTTTATGTTTAGAAACCTGTGAAATTAATAGATTTTCGAGATTTAAAGAAGAATTTCTGAAACAAAACTTCATTTCAAAAAAGGAAAAAGATAAAACGAAACGTTTCCGAATAGTTTTTAGAGTTTTCTCAGAACTAAATATTGTTTTTTTAAGGTGCCTGCCTACCTTCGGAAAGGACTTTTTTTTTAATTTAAAAAACTGCCTAGTGATGTGCATTATATTATAAAATATAGCTAAGAATTGTGAATGACATGTAAAAATATGTATATTTT
Organism: Maratus speciosus; assembly: GCA_963932465.1. Lineage (NCBI taxonomy): Eukaryota > Metazoa > Arthropoda > Arachnida > Araneae > Salticidae > Maratus > Maratus speciosus. The sequence goes on along the minus strand of OZ010795.1, from coordinate 170,833,788 downwards.
TTAAATATTTTGATTTTAAAACACAAAACATGCATAGAAATTGCTGTAAAATGGCACTTTTTTAAACAACTCTTCTGTCAATGTCAGTGAAAAAGATTCTGATATATCTCGAGCAAATTCCCACCGTAAAAAATAAACAGGAGTCTTCCATGAATAAGACGTCTAAATAGAGAGAATATTTCCATTCAGTGTACTTGAGAAAGTCTGCCCCGACAGTATCCAGACCTCCTTGATCCGATGTATAAAAACAGCAGCCGCCATCTTGTGACTACACCCTTAGTTACTTCACTTGCAGCAGGTAGATACTAAATTATATGTCTTGTCCTGTTTATTCCTAGCTCCATTGTACTAGCACAACTGAAACGTTGCTTTTGGGGCAAATATAATAGAACATGCAACACAGTTTTTGTTATTGAAAGAATCCGATAATATTGTTTGCATTACTGAGAGAATCAAACATGTTACATTTAATGCATTTAGAATTATTTAATTTTAATTTCTTGTGACTTTTGGATCCGATTATGATTCAAAAACCTTGATAACGATATAATATGTTATAATAGAAATGAGCAAAAATTTGAACAATTCCAGAGTATCCGTTGAATCAATTTGTGTGCCCCTATTACTAATCAATGCCAATATTGGTCTCTGTTCATCCCATTGATTGGTATCTGTCAGAATTCAATGAACTATAAATTCCGAATCATTTTCTGCAAATAATTCTATAACTCTGATTGATATGCAGAAACTGTTCCAGTCATATTACATTACAATATTTCGAGGCTTTAAATTATATTTCACGTATAGACATAATATTTTGAAATGCTTTTTTTTATTAATTTCTTGATATGTAAAAGATTTCTTGTTAAACGTAACTCCAATTTAATTTATAAATGTCAGAGTATTTCATGTAAAAAATAAATTATTTAAAAGTGATTTGCATGTTTTATCCATGTTTATCCCATTAAACGCAGCTATATTATCTAGGTTAAAATAAAACTGTTTATTTTTTGTATATTGTTAAATACATTACATCTCCAAAATGAGTAATTTTGTAAATTGATATTTTTTATATTTTTCTTTTGAGTTGCAAATTTTCTAGTAACTTAACATTTAAAAATATATAACATGTTCCCGAAATGGAAGCTTTGCGTCAAAATGCGGAAGAACTTTTTTCCTCTATTGGGTAAGTAGCAATTGTTATTTTTGTACTGCATATTTGTACTGCAATACCCTTTGCGACGAGCGCTGCGTAAATTTGACATTGTGGATCATTTCACAATTCCCATCACTTCCGGGGCTCTCGGCTCGTCTACCAGGCGCCTTGGTCACGTATCATGTAGTGGTGAAATGAAATTGATTTAATATACCGGGTGTCCCAAAAATGACTGATGTATTTTAAAATTCCATAACTTGCAAACGTTAGCAGATATTAAAAAAATTCTTGAAGACGTATTATGTAAGATGTCAGGAGCTTTTATGAGGTGATTCTCAGTTTTAGTTACAAATAGCATTGAAAGATGGCGCTGCAAACAATAACCGCTAAATCCAGGCTCGATTTTTCGGTCTAGCTGTTCTACTATGCGAAAAAAGGAGATTAAAATGTATTGAATGGATCCTGAAGTACCAAAAATCGAGTCTAGACTGAGCGCTTATTGTTCTCAGGGCTATCTATCGTTTGAAATTTGAACTAAAATCGAGAATCACAGTATAAATCTCCTGACATCATACATAAACCTCTTGTAAGAATTTGTTTACTATCTGTCGAATTTGTTTACTATCTGTTACCGTTTGGAAGTTATTGAATTTTAAAATCCATCAGTCGTTTTGGGGATACCCAGCACTAGTTCTTTTAGTTTCCATGTAGATGTAAAATTTGAATGCTGCTAGTAAACAGCAGTTTTCTTCACCTTGCAAAATGGAAGAAATAAATATTATTTCTTTTGAATTAGCTTGTTTTTAAGCATGAAAACATGCTGTGTTTTTGTCGCGAATTCGTAATGCAAGAGTAACTTTATTAAATTTTATTTCTAATTTAAATATGTGAATTCTAAAGAACGATGTGATTTCAAATTATGCAGAGAAATGCTATTGGGTTCCAAATAAGGAACAAAGAAATGTACATTTATTCATATTTTAAAAATCCTATGTAAATATGTATATATCAAAAGCGTAAATATTAATTTTGATAATAATCTACAAAATGTTCTCTTGTTGCAGATTATTCTCAATTGACAAACATAAAAATAAAAAAATTCGGTTTTATTTTGCTTCAGAACATAGTATGTAAAATATGCTGCTTTAATTTCATGAAATGTGCTGAATTGTGATATCATGAATTTGCTTTCCCTAAACCATTATCATCGTGAACACGTGCACATAAAGTGAATTTTCTTGAGATAAGCTTGTATTAGGGGAGGGTAGTACACAGTGAGAAGAAAATTATTATTACTTAACGAATGACAACGATTTTTATTCTTTTGAAAAAAATTTTGCTCCATTTTTAAGCTACACAAATACGCTGCACATTAATGTATAAATTGTTTTAAAAAAGTTATTTATAAAAGCACAGAAACAGCAAAACGGAGTATCGAAAATTGTTCTCACAGTGTAACACAAGTGGTACACCGTGAGACAATGTATACATTTTCATAAATCATACATTTTTACACTCTATCAATAATTTTCAGCAGTTTATGACTTCTAGTTTATATTTCTAGATTTAAATATTTTTAAAATATGAGACTCGGATGGACAATGGCAGACATTGGGCTACATTCACGCAAATTTTCAGCCTCTTATGTTTAGTAGATTTCACTAGCCATAGCACGCCCCCCTCCCCCCCCACACACACAGATAGAGAGCGAAAAAAACCCTTCTTTTATTAATAAATAACCCTTTTTACATCAGAACCGCATAGTACATACACAATGAAGCACGTCTCACAGTGTACCACAATTGTGTGTCTCACTGTGTACTTTCGTTACGTTGTAACAAAATGGATGTCATATCTGTTTCATCATCAATTTCATAGCTTTGAATGCTTGTGTCGTTTTGTCGACATAATCTATCATTAGATATAGCTAGGTTTGGTTAAGTAAATATATGTCATAATGAAAGAAATATACTCTAAAATGGACGTTTATGCAACTTTAACCCCTGCAAAATAAATAATTAAGGCCAGTCTGCGAAAATGTGAGGACACCTAAATGCGATATTGTTCTTTTACTTGAAATATTAATGCATGAATTATAAATAAATGCAGTGTATAATAAGGCATCCGATCTTAATTAACAAAACCCGAAACATTTTTCTGCAATTAAAATTATTTTTTTAAAGAAATTTTTAATCAAATACACATCGTTTATTTTATATCGCCCCCGTGTTTCGTAAATGCGACAAAAATTCCCGAAATTGGCTCACAGATTTTATTTTTTAACTTTAAAGATCAAATAACCTCATGAACGTCAAAAACTACGTTGTCTGTTTTAGTTACCTGACCAGTTAAACTAAAGAAAAAGCGATCATATTAGATGTAAATTCCCAACTGGGCGAAAAATGTGCGGACCAGGATTCGAACCAGTGATCTCCTGGCTTAAGATGCCAGTGCTCTGCCATCTGAGCTAATCTGGTGCCGGACGAATCTGGTGGAACTTTTCCACCCAGCTAACCTTAATGATTATAGCATCTGGTCTGAAACCTGGTTCAGCTCAACAGAATAAATCTCAGGTAATGGAACTCCAGAAATCGCTGGATACGAAATTACACTAGATTATTTTTAACACAATTATAAATTAATCTAGTGTAATTTCGTCATTTAGGTTTTAGCTGCCGTAAATGCGACAAAAATGACCTAAATGCGAGAATCGTATATTGTTGCTTTATACTACAGATATAATTATTAAATTTATACAAAACAAGTTATTTTTTAACTAAAGGTACAGTATTCAGTAAGTTGTCGCTTAATAAAAAATATATTTATATGATAAAATGCCTAATACACCCTAAATGCGACAAAACTATGGGGAATTGCGTCTCATTTAGGCACAATGATCTTACTTACTATTTTGTTGGACGAGTGCAAAAACTACATCCACGTGTTGCATAAGATCAGGTGGTTCAGTGTGTGATCCAGCTAGGTTGGTTGTGTTTATGACGGCCAATTATCAACACAAGGGATATAGGCCCAAAGGGGGGAGTGCCCTTCGTGGGGGTCTTTCTAAGGGAACCTAACCCCTATTAACGCTTGGAAATCCAAGGTTCGAAGAAAACCACGAAAACTCCGAACGATTAGGCCGACGGGCGTGATTGGGTTCGAACCCAGCACTTCCCGTCTACCAGTTTCTACAGCAGAACCTCTCGACCACTGGTGGGGCGTGTTGCAGCTAGGAGGAAAAGTTATAACTATATGTCAAAATGGCTGCTGTCTCACTGTGTACCATGTCTCACTGTGTACTCCCCTACCCTATACTTCCTCGTCAGAAGTAAAAAAAAAAGTTAATTTTGTTTTGAATTTCCAATGTGTTTTGAAAAGGAATACTGTTGTTAAAAATATATATACATTTATAAAATTAAAATTTTACTTCAAGCAAATATTTAGAAGATTTTAATAATTCATAGAAATCTGTGTGATACTAAATAAAAATTTTAACAGAAAAATTATATGATATTTATAAAATAGTGAACTTGAAAAATAACAATTTTAATATATGTGCATTATTTATAACTTTTCAGAATCCAATTATTATACTGTCTTTACCGTGATTTTTTAAAAGTCATTTTTATGCACACGTTTTTTCTAATGATTGAAAATATTTTAGGGTATTATTTCTTCACTATAATAAATGTTATCTAAAGAAATATATATATAAATATATATTCGGGAAAAAACACGAAAATATCGTAAAACCAAATTGATTTTCAGCATCTGTTAAGTGATTTTTTCTTAATCCATTTGTTTCTTCTCTTGTTTTAATCCTTTACTCTTAGTTTCCTGGAACATCAGTTTTATCATTTCTTTTTGTTACTTTCTTACTTTTTACATTTATCCGAAAAAAAGCACGAGTTTAGTCAAGTCACGTTAGATCAAAAAACACATTGTTCAATAGAATTCCATTTAAATATGCTTTTGCAATTTAGTTTTAAATGAACTGTTTTGGATTTATTCGTAAAATACGTAGATAGTTACTTAATTAAATTTTTTTTTCCATTTCAAATTATGATTATATAGTCAGATTTCCAATGTGTGTAATAACATGCATACTCAAAGCCAAAAGTTTTTATTTAATGAAATGAAACTTATGAATGAATTTTATGAGTTTAATAATGAATTTAATGAAACAAAATTAATTTCAATTTGTGACATAATTATTTTACTTCATTTATTATATTAAATTTATAATATCTATATTAGAGCCTTGCATTATACGCCAGTTTATACGGAATTTGTAACATCATTTGCAAAGTATAAGCCAAAATTAGAATCATTTGTATTAAGTTGCCTTGAATCGCAACTGTTTTTTTTTATTGTTATTATTACATGCACAATGAATTTTAGTGCTGTAAAATCGCAAATTTTATGTATTAAACTATTTTCATAGATGTTTTTTCATGGTTATTAACATACAATATATGTAACAAAAATACACATCCCTGTATTAAAAAGATTTGTGTATAAGTCACTTTTATAAATATATGTATATAATATATATAAATTAGTACATATAAAAAAAAAAATTGTTCGTTTGTTTTCGTTGACTATGATCATTATTTGTCAACAGCTCCAATGCCACAGTTTAAAATAAATTTCTAACTACTAGAAAAGACCAAGGAATATTTGTTATTTAAATCTAGTAACAATTCATTTTTGGTTAGCGCCAACTTATGATATTGTAACGTGTGTATACACGGATAGAATAAAGAATATATCATATGAGGTTTTAATTTAGTTTATTCTACTTGTTGTCAATACTTCTATGTATATACATAAAAAAAATTAACAACATAACCTGATGCATCAAATTAAAATTAAAAGCAAAACAATACTGCTACACAAAATTTATAATAATACACTGTCATTATTAATAAAAATTCTAGAATGTAAATAGTTCAAATTTGAAACGTATTGAACAATGTCACTTTTTAGCAGCACAATGCGAAGTATATTCTATTTGAAATATGTCTCCATCATCCTCAATGTTAGCACAAGTTCATATAAATGGAAGTGAACAATTTCATTTTTTAGCAGCACAATGCGGAGTATATTCTGTTTGAAATATACCTCCATCGTCCTCAATGTTAGCACAAGTTCACATAAATGGAATAGACTTCACTTTTGTCTTTAGCATTGTTAGGTTTCCTTAAATATTTAGTAATTTTTACTGTTGTTCTCTAATCCTTTTTAGTCGGATTTGCTGCGTAAATATAAGTAAGATGTAATGAAACTGAGACGGAAACATTCCATTTACGAGTATTTTAGCACTTCTTCAATTGAAAGAAGTCCCGATATCATGAAATATTTCCGAAAATTTCATTTACGTTATGTATACTCTACCATAATTCAATTTCAATACCGCAGCAATTTCATTAATTATACTCATCAGCCAAGCTTGTGCAAGACGTAGTTTCTCTGGAAATTAATAAATCACACCGACTTTTCAATAAAGAATATTTGTAATTTTGTGAACACATAGTTTTACATTTACCTTATTGTGTGACGCCAATAAAATATGCCAAGGTTCTGGCTAAAACATGAGATTACTATTGAATTATCTTTATTCTCGATAGAGACCTGCATTAGGTCAAGTCGGGTGGATGTTAAATGTTTTTGTGGTTGCGAATTTAGTTCGGGTTGACTTTAAATTTTTCGGTTTCAGATCGGTTTAGGTTTGAATTTTGAATCCCCTGTGTCCCGTTTGGGTTAACCCGATTTTTCGAAAAGAAAGTAATGCATATTATAAAAACTGGTCTTGCGCTGTCAAATTTAATATTAAAATAAGCACTTTATGCTAATCAGCGTGTACACTACATGACTTAATTTGCGCCGGAGTTCTGTTTTTAGTAAAGTATTTAAATATTGGGCAGTATTCACCGGAGCTCATAAATAGAGTGGTCCGGAACCCAGTGCAATAGCGCTTCCGAAAAACCGAAGCCTAAATTACCCTTTCCTTTCCTTCTCATCTCCAAGTTTTTGCATTCATTTTTATCGAAACACTTAGATGTGACGGAATGTGAGTAGACGACTGAGTTGAAACGGACTCATTTTTTATACCAGTTTGTGGGCTTGGGCTGGCTCAGGCTTAATCTGTACGTGTGCAATTACAAGCATACATATTTAAATATTCATTATTACATTTTTCAGATTTCCTTTTTAAAAATATAACTAATACCACATATTCGAGAAAAAAATCTTATTATAACCTTATTATTCCTAATACATGATCTATATATCTCGTAACAAAAATTATCCATCATGATTTTTATTTTAAAGTTTAACAAAAATAAATTTCGAAAAATACTTCAAAGTATATCAGCAATGCATGTATATATTTGTACATTCCATGAAAGAACACGTATGATCAACACTTTAAAATTTGTTACAAATATTCAGAATTTTAACGCCTTGTTAATGAGTTAGAAGCTAACTTCCAAATTTAACACATGCACAAAAGCAATTGATTTAGAATGAAATCAGCATGTTTAGTCCATATTTTTCCGTATATATATGTTTTCTAATAATAGCCCCTTATTAGCTCATTTGATGTGACGTCCATCCAGTTCTGAACTTCAAGTTCTTTCAAAATGAGTATTAATTTGTATTAATTTATCACTATTTATTGTCCTTTTGAAAGCCTCACACCATTAATTAAACACGGAATGGTTGAAAAATTTACTTTTTAAATGTCGTTTTATGTGGCATTTTGAACTGGTAAATTTATATTTGGTCATTTTTGACTGTTAAAATATGACATATGTTATTAATTTGTCACCGATAATTACTATTAATATTATAATTTGCTGATACTTCATAGGTCACGCTCAACTATTTTCACATATGCACATATTAGTTTGAAATAGTAATTTATTTTTTCTATATGTACTTCAAAGTATTTATGTACATATTTTACATACAAATCATTAGATTCCGAATATTTTTATTTCGATGACTAATAATTATTTAGATGATTTCCCATCATACTGAAAATAAAAAAATTGACTGAAAAAATAAAAAATAAATAGTAAAATTTGAGTCATACACAAATTGCATTACCCGTATATATTTTTTGTGCATATGAGAAACAAAATAATTTCTAAAATATCATTAACATTTCTTAACTATTCAGACATTTATTCCCAAGTTTCTACATTAAGGGATTATTAATAAAGCGATAAAAAAGTAAGCATTTTTGTTTCTGACTTAAATTGCCATCATTTAATTGCCGTTTTACATTGATCTCAACAAAAGAAATAGTTTATAGATCTAATTATTATAGATCTACATCGATCTAAAAAAACCTAATTAGTTTATAGATCAATTACTTTATACTATGAACATAAATAGTATTTTTCAGCAGGTGAGTATATAATCTGAGGTTTAGTGCTGAAAACATCAAATTGAACTGAATCGTGGAGATGCGAGGTACCGAAAAGACACCTCGAATTAACGGAAACTTTCTCAGTAGAAGTTAAGCGTCTGTCAAAAATAAGTCGCCAAATTAAACAGCTTTGTTATATTTAGAACATAAAGATGAAGCTTAGTTGTGATGCAAGATTATCCGTTATTATAAGATTTGCAATCGTTAAGCCTTTTCTGTTTTTGAGGATCTCAGTTCTGAAAATTCCGAAGCAGTCTCAACCCAAATACCTCGATTTTTCAAAGCTCTAAAGCGTTCACATTTAGGTACCGATTTATTAATTTGAATGTCATAAGTATTCTTGCTTTTTGAGAGATCCTTTGAAAGTTATTTCATTTGAGATAATTTTTATTATAGTAAAGCGAGGAGAGTCTGCGCACATTTCAAAAGAATAATAATAATAAATCTAAATATTAATATTTTGCTAAACTATGCATGAATAATTTTGACTTCATTTGTTTTTTATGCATTTCCATTGTTATTTTGTATTTATACTGCAATTTAATAGAACAGCAGTAATAAAGCCAAGAAAACTATTTTGCGCAATCTCTCCTTACAGGGTAGGAGAGAACGCGCACATGGGTAGGAGAGATTGCGCACATAGGTAGAAGAGATTGTTATTAATAATAACTAAAATTAAATTGTTAACAATAATAATTACACTTAATCGACATTGTTGAAAAGTTTTTGTGAGTAAATATTATTGTATTAGGAGTGAATATTTCAACCAAATGTTTAAATAATAAATAAAAGAAAGAATTATTTTAACAACAGTTAAACATTTTAATTTAAGAAGATTAAAATATCAGAAAAAGCAAGCCCTACTAAGATTACAAAATAACATTAATCTAGTTGAACATGTTTAACTTGAAAATTATTTCATTTCCATTTCCACAGTTTCATTGCGAAGTTTGTTTGCGAATCGAAGTTGTCGTCGTCCACAATCGATGCACGTATTGTTGTAAATAGTGCATCTTTCGTGCAGCCACTTGCAACAAGCAATACATTGAATCCAGTCAGTTGTGGAAGTTGTCTCCTGGTACGGTTACAGACATTCAGTGCACTCATCCTCATTGACCTTCGGTTCTTTTCCTTGAGTTTTTTTTTATCCCACTTTTTGTGGACGCACAGTCTTCAGCAGTTTCTTTGTAGCGGCATCCTTCTTAAGTCTTTTTTCATGTATATTTTGTTGATCAGTAACATTAGTTGCACTCTGTTTCCTTTTGATTTCGATGGTATTACACTACTTGGAATGGGTGAAAGCTTTTCCAAAACATTGTATTAGAAAATTTATTTTAGTTAACAAAATTAATTTATTAGCAAATTAATTGCTCATAAATTAAAAAATATATATAAATATTTAATTAAATTATTAACAAATATATTATTAATTTATTAATAAAAATAATTACATAAAATTTATTTAATAACAACTGTATTATTAATTTATTAATAAAATTTTCATCTGCAAAAGTATTTTTTTGCAAATTAATTTGTTGCCAAATTTAGTTTTGATAATTATGTGTTTTTCCGAAATTATTTCAAAATTGATTCATTTATATGTTTTACACGTAATTTGCAATTCATGCAAATATATCAATAAGCTTAAACTAGCACTTAAACTTATGGGGAAATGCGCCATCTCTCCTAAGTAGCAGATGCGCAAACTCTCCTATTTTGGTAGGAGAGATTGCGCGGCCTGTTATTTAAATATAGCCACTTCTAAAAGGAATTTTTGGTGTTCGAATACTTAGTCCAGGTTAGTAGTTTATAAGAAATCGTTTAAGTTCAAAATATTTTGCATTATTGACGCTCTATAAAAATTCTGACGAACAGTTATGAAAATTCAAGCACTTACTTTGGAAAAAAAAAATAGCACTGCTTTATCCAAGACGCTTGGAACAATCAATATGCACATTCATGTATACACTGCACTAATGCTGCTGTACAACTACCTGGAGTCGCTGGGCGCGCACTCTACTCCTTCCCGTCGAATCTCTTTGTGCGCAATCTCTCCTACCGCGCGAACTCTCCTCGCTTTACTATATGCTTATTTTGAAGTTCTTGAGAACTGAAGGTACGTGCACTAAATTCCCTGCAGCAAATGATTTGCTGTTAGACTTAACTTCGTTACCAGGACTTGCGCAAAACTACAATTTTCAATTTAGTTGCACGCTAGCATAAAAGTTTGGAAACCACTTATCTGAACTGTACGTCATTTCTCATCCGTATCCATTTATTTCAGAGAACACGTTTAAAACAACAAATAATTCTAGATTAAATCAAATAATTTTTTTTCATGAAACGTCTGTTACACAATACCAAGTCTGAAGCTCCGTTGCTCTCCGAACCTTTTTACATGAATGGAGCAACAACATTGAATTATTTTAATAATATAAAGTATTTAGATCTATAAATTACTTGGGTTTTATTTATAGACAACGAAGTCTGATGGCAATGTATGACGTAGACTAAATGCAAACATTTAAGTCAGAAACAGAACGCTTTATATGTTTCTTAGCTTTAGAAACTATCGCTTAATTTAGAAACGCAACATTAAATGTGTTAATAGATAAAAAAATTATGAGCTTTTGTAAATTAATTTAATTATCATCAGCTCATGAATATATATACAGACGCTCTAATTTTAGTCTGTTATAAATTTTGGTTTTATTCTTTATATTTTCAGAAAAAAGTAGATAAAAATCGTGCTGAATTATTTAGATGATGATAAATCATCTAAATATTCATGAATAAACGAAATAAATGTATTCAGAGTCAGATGTCTTGTATATAAAATATGTACTACTCTCCGAAACGGATAGTGTAAACTAAAATTAATATTTCGAGAATATATACATGAGAAAATAATTAAGCGTCATTTATGAAACTTCATTTAATAATAATAATTAGTAAAAGAAATAATTAGTATAATAAACCAAATATTAATTTTGTATTCCGTTATTAGATTATATTAATCTACTGCATTCAGTACTACGAAATCACAGTACAAATATATCAAACCCGTAATTAAATAAACACCTTATTTTGAATTGATTCATTCAGACTTTTGTTTCTACAACTATTTCCAAAAGCAATTAAAACTACAAAAGTTCTCTGCAGGTTACTTTGCGAAATATGTATCATTTTCAGACACATGGGATAAAATAATACCACCAGCAATGAGTTATTAAATTTGTTTACAACTTATGGAGATTTAATTTAAAATTCCTAAAACATAAGGTAATTTCTATAGGTAAGAAAGACAAAAAAAACCTCTTTATTCTGTCTAAATTGTATATGTACGGTCTTGTTCCTCGTTCGTTGTCTATAATTAGCACCTAATTAGTCTATGTAAACCAGTTTTGCTAGGCGAACGCAATTATTTCCTGTTCTTTAGATTAAGTAAATGAGTTTAGGAAATTCTTATTTTAAATGAGTAGTTATATGTAAAATTAAAATTTGAGATAGTTTATTACTATTTAATAGCAATTTTTCTTAGTATATATACACTAAAATTAATAACAATTTAGAAATATGATTTTGTAGTTACAAATACAATCATTCTAATGATTGTAAATAACTGAAATAATTTTTCAAATATATTTTTTAACTGAATCATAAGCCTCCAAATATTATATTATCAGCCAATTTAATTATAAATAATATTTATCATTGCATTATAAACCTAATTATATTTATAAAGTTAAATTATAAGTATAACTTAAAATAGTCGTTTTATAAGGTGGGAATTCATATATGTTACAAACTCTAACTTTATATCTATACTTTAAAATTTACTTTTCAAATATTAACATAAATTATTAATGTCCAAATTTGTAATTGATGTTTTCCGGGCTTCTAGAAAATTTTATCACAGAACGCTATGTTTTTAATAATGTGTACTATTATTTTTTTCCCTGTCTGATAAAAGCTGCGATTTCTTTCACTAAAAACAATTCTGTAATATATTATTATTCGATACAATACTTGCGTGACTCGCTATTCGTGAGAGTTCAAATGTTTCAAAAATACTTAGAGAAAACACTTTTCGTTAAAGAATCCATTATTTGTTTTGTGGCTTGTTTCTAAATCATGTAACGTTTTTACTGCAGTTACAGTTTAGCTTTAGTTTTTTTAATAGATTTTATAAAATATATGCAGCACATTCAAGCATACACCAACACACACACACACACACACACACACACACATATATATATATATATATATATATATAATGCATGTATATATAATTAAAATAAAATTGCATGTGTTAAAATAAATCTAAAATGTTACTAAAAGATTAAAGAAATGAAAGTCATGCGGAATCGTCATATTATATATAAATACAGGATGTTCCACAAATAAGTTCATATTAAAATAAGGCATAAAATAATAACAAATTTCTGTATGGGAATGGGGTTTGTAGGGTAAGAATTGTGAAAGTGTAAGATTTCTTTGAAAAAAAATAAAGCAACACATTTTTTGCACTAATTGTTGATAGAAAAAATCCGAGTTCTTGTTATGTGTATATGTCGGTAATATTGCACACAGAAGAAATTATTTGTTAGATTTTTATCATTTTTTGTTATGTGAACGGACATTTTGAACCCTAGGAGCTATTTTTTTAATATAAACATACAATTATTTATGGAGCAAATAGCACTTTAATACGGCAGTCCTTTTCTTTTTAAGGAACATGTAAGATCTAAACTTACTTATGGATCCCTATAAAAAATATATCCACAGAACATCAAACTGTTTGACATGTCTTATGAAGCAACTTCGTTACAACTTTTTTTTTTTTTTTTTTTTTTTTTAAATGTGGACCGGTTTAATGGACAAGGTGTAAATACAAATGTCTCAGAAAATAATTTAAAGTTGAAATTTTGATAAGAGTAATACATCTATACAAATATTCACATTCATTAAAAAATTGTTCGAAATCTCATTAGCAGTAATGTTAAATGTGCATTATAATTTGCACACTACTGCCTCAAAACCTATAGAATAATCTAAAATAAATGCATTTTTAATTTTCTTTCTAATAAAATACTAGACAGATAACTAAATTAATTCAAGGAAACCGCGTATTACTGAGATTATTACATCCACAGATGTAACAATGCTTGTGTTATGCAATCAGTTCTGCTCTGTCCGTAACTAAAACTTTAAGTATACTTTAAGCGAACTTTAATATAAGTATTTTTCGAAACAAATATTTGTAATCAATGATTTTTAAGAAAAATCTATTTCTAGAAGTATCAATTATTCTAATCCAAAAGTATATTTAATTGATCTATGTAGTTTTAAAGTTGTGGTTAAAAACTACTTGCATTACAAGTTTTTTTGGCAACGATTACGATTTAATTTTACATTATGAGTTTTAACTTTCATAATTATTTACCAAACGATTTATGGTATGTTATCGTTAGGTAAATTTTAAGAAAAAGCGAAAAATGGTAGAGGAAATTGGTTTTCGAATTGTAATATTCAGAGATTGGTAAAATCGCACTATGAAGGTGACTCTTAATTAAAAGAAGAAGAAATAATTTCCAGTTCAATGGATATGTCCGTTCTTTTCTGGAACAAATTGATGATTAAATTGTATGGTATGTTCCTTTCAGGGGGGCATGTAAATGTTACTTGTTGAGACAGCTCGGTGCCATCTTTGAACGAAATTTAGAATTTACCCTGTAATCCATTTTATGAGCTACCATTCAAATAAGTTAAATATTTCATCTTTTTTTTCGTTTACTTAAATACTTAGTTTAAAACTTCGTCGAAAATTTTTTGACATTTCTATATATATATATACATATGTGAGTTATATTAATTCAGAATTTTTAATATTGGTGGAATTTTACACTGCCGGACCATGGTGATCTTAATTCATACAGTCAACAGCCGAGACAACTTTTGTTTTAAATATTACAAAAATATATAACATTGTACATTTGTTTACATATGGACTGTGATATTTTTTAGTAAAAAAAGTATTTATTCATTTTCAATTTTCTTTTAAGGTACTTAAAATTCAAACTGTAGTTACAGAAAGAAAAATCTGGGAATATTTTGTTTTGCATTAAACAATAATTACATAATCTAATGACATGTAAATATTTGTACCACAAAATAAATATAAATGTGCGAATTCTAAATATATATAAAACAAATTTTTATACTTGACAATTGTTTTACAAACAATTTTTTTACGAGTGCTTACACAATTAAAAAATCTCGAAAAAAATCTTTAATTCTGAATCATTCAATTTCTATTTGATAGCACTTTTGGACTTATTTACAGAATCTGTGCCATAATATTGATATAATTGATAACACTGATATTTTCGGTAGGATTAATATTTGAACTGAATGCTACAACTCCACTTGAGAGACATTATTTTTAGAAAGAAAAATATTCCCTGTCCCGTCTTATGGCACGAAGTATTGTCATCCATTAAAATAACACTGCACTCCAAATAGATCTTCTAATGTAGAAATTAGTAAATATTCTAAATTTAAAACATATATCTCTGAATTCCTGTTTTAATTCAGCATACAGTCTTCCAGCTCCATTAGAAAACATGTAGCTGCAAATAATGTTTGATATAGAATCAGACGAAATTTGGAACACTTTTCATATCCCCTTTCAATTTGTAATCTCTGAAGTTTGTATGTATAGTCACCAGCTCCAATACAAATTCTTGATTCATCGTTAACGCTTTATGTACTGAATTATGAATTCATGAAAACTATACTTTCGAAAGCATTTTTCGTTAATTGTTTAAACTACATTAGACAATTTAGATAATCTAATATATAAAAATGAAAATTTGTCTGTCTGTCTGTAATACTATACAAATCCACAGTTTAGAATCCAGAATTGTGAAATGTTGCGTACATGTGTATTAAAACACGGCCGAGGCAACTTAAGTAATCCGGAATTGGAATAACTTATAGTTAATTTTAAATTAATAAAAAATCACAATTATTTTAACAGCAATTTCCAATCAAATTTAAACATTTTTCGTTATAGCTGTTGAGAAAAGTTAACAATTCACAATACAATTCTTACCACAACAATTACTTTTATATTACAAAATTTCCATGTGAAAAAAATGAAATAAATGGTTTGACGAATTTTAAAAAAGGGAATATTACATCATAACTTTTCTACTGTAAAATTTACACTTGACAAATTAAAATAAAATAAATAGTTTGACGAATTAAAAACAAAAGCGGATGTTACGTCATAATTTTTCAGTTTTATGATTTCCATGTGAAAAATCATAATTATTTAATTAATTTGACGAATAAAAAATGGAATATTACGTCATATTGGAGATATAAAGAACGTGGTGAATATATAACGTCATATAAGCGTGAAAAATTGTATTGAAGCATGATAAAAACTCGATTATGGAAATATTGGTGATTTTAACGTTATTGCTCTACTGATGAATGAAAATAAGTTCATTTATAGCTGTATCATTTTGCGTCTGTTATATAAATTTATACATATTTATATTGGATTTTGATTTGATGCGTGTGTACAACACTTCGACTGTTTTTCTTTTATGTTTGTATGTTAAATTTTTAAATTGGTTTTTCAAAACAACATTCTTAAAATTCAGTGTAACGGCGGGTACTTTAGCTAGTCATTTAATAAATTTTAGAAGGATTTTAGAAGTATTGAAATGATTTAGAAGGATTAATTAAATTTCAATTTATAGGGATTTTGTGCAATATTTATAACTCCACGCAAATCTTTTATTTAAAATATTTTTCTTAGTATTATGTAGAATTAGGAAATGTACAAATATAATGTTCTTACAATAGAAATATAGAAATATTTCTGAATTGATAAATTCCAGCCCACTTCCCCTAACGCCAGGAAAGCTGAAAGCAAAGGCAAAAGAAATAATCCCTTAAAAAATATTTTTGTTTTGTGTAACCAATAATACCTTTGGAACAAGATAAATTAATGTATCTATAACTTATTCTAAACTCTATTTAAACTAATCGATGCATTAAATGAATTTTATAACATGTTAATGGTACCGTTAAGTAACAGTTTTAATGGTGCTTATAATTACCGCCATTAGATATAGGGTAAAACACCACTTTACTGTAATCACAACACTGGCAGTCGGAGTGTGCTTTGCCCCATCGTAATCTAACTTGCTTGTGGCGTACTGTCAGTATGGGATTTGCCTTAGCTTAGCGATATTGATATCCAGCTTTATTTAATCACAAGGCTACGTTTGATATTTTGCATCTAGATACTTTCTTCTACTCAATATTCATATCATCAGATGTCTTTCATCTCATAATTTTCCATATTTTCAAAAAACTACGATGATTCAATAATTTTACAGAAAACAGATAAATTTCATTTACAAAATAGAATATAGCCAATTTTAATAACTAAAAATCTAGACGTATATCAACATACATTCAAATACATCAAAAAACCCAAATAAATAAAAATAACAACAGAGAAATAATTTAATAGTATGAAAAATTTTACCGAAAGGAATAGTTAACATTACATTCAATAAAGATTTAAATATGCTATTTCATACATCCCTTCAAAGGTAATTTACATGTGTGCATATATTTGGGGGCCAAGCAAGCAAAAAATAACTTGTTTAATGAATGTAACGGGCTAAAAAATTCTAAAGATTCCAAAAATAAATATTCTTTGGATGATCATGACATCGAAATCATATTTATAATGTATTCTTTGTTTAGTTACATTTTACTAATTTTCGCGAAAGATTTGGAATTGAAATTATCATAAAAAATTAAATTTGCTAATTTATGTGGTTTGAGGGGCTTAAATATATAAATATATTCAAATATGATTGATCATGACGGGTTGTAAAGCCACTTATTTCCAAATAAAATATGATAAATTTTAAACAGTTTGTAAAAGTCAGAAATTATTTTCCTCGGATTAATGATGTATTTAATCAAACGTTTACAAACATATGAAGAAAGTATATTTGTTTGAATAAAGCAATACCAATTTTACTTTAAGAAAATACGGAATAGTTATCGTCATTCAACTGAAAGGTCAACAGCTGTAAAAAAATTATATGATACATAAATTGTTTCAATTTAATTCTTTCGAAAAATAAAGATTTCATTTTTGATGATATTTATAAACTTTCTAAAAGTATATCCGTAAATGACTTATACAATAGTTTTGTAAACTGTCTGGTGATAATTACATTGAATCTGAATTAATTTTTTTTTTTAGAACATAGAACATTTCAGTACTTTTATGTAAATGTAATGCTGTAATTTTATTTAAATTTACTTTAGCTGATATTATCTACTTTCAAAAATAGAATCACTTTGGAAAACGGCTTCTTTTCCAAACTTAGTAAAGTTTTTAATTTTTCCATCAAAGAATATATATACTTAATAATAATTCATTTGGAAATTTTACTTATATTTTTATAATAATATTGATCAAATACAGACATTGCTGTAATAAACAATATATTTATGCATATCTCATGAATTTGAAAAAAAAAATTATATTTTTGGAAACTTTTATCGACTTTAATTTTTATGCAACGGGTTGCATGAAAATATAATATTACAACTCTCTATCTGATGTAAATTGAAAAGATACCAATAAAAGCATAATAAAATTCCTAAAAACTGTACTAGTGAGGTCTTTGTATGATATGCTTTTACTTATACTCAATACGGTAAATAAATATGCGACATACATCACATTAAAGCTGCAGATATGTGTAAAAAAACATTTGTTATAATCCTGCTTATTAATTTTCAGAATATAGAACATACAATATTTTGGAGATAAATACATCCATACAGTGTTAATTATATTTTAATCTTAATATAATTTAAAAATTTTAGATTAGGCAGATTGTTAAAATGATAATAAATTTATAATATAATTAGTAATAATAAATATATTAATTAATATTAATAAAATTAGTTCATGTTATGAATTTGTATTTTCTCGAAGATTTTTCTCAAATATTATTGTAATTTTTTGATCAACACGAAAGTTTGATTATTATTTAAAATTTAGTATAAAGGTTTCAAAATAAAATTCATTATTTCACATAATGTTTCTCATGCAAGTTTTATAATTTATGTGGTTTTTATGTCACACTTATGCTTCCTTACATGACATTATATCATTATTTATTGCCAAAGTTTCACAAATAGTACATCTTTTTGATCAATGATTAATGGCTTTACAAGGTAATGATGTATATCTTGCATGGTATGTAATTTTATATCGTCACGATATGGAAATTTAGGCTATATGATACGAAAAGTTTAAAATATATATTTAATGCATAAATTCTAGTTTATTATGCTGAAATAATATAAAACAAATAGTCATGATATAAATATCAAATATCCCATTTGGATGAAAACATTATTTTATTTGTATTTGTATTTTAAACAATATATAAACATTACAGAATAATATGTCTGATTCCGAAAATTTCTGAAGCATGAGTAAAAAGGTTTAATATTTTCTATATCCGTGTTCAAACATTCTGAGAAATGAACATTCTCAGCAAAAAACAATAAATGTAATTTGTTAAGGAAAATGTGTATTTAAATTTTAAAATTTATTTTAAGTAAATAAGTTTTCTAACTTGAAATTACTTCAGTCAAATACTGCAATTTGCATATATATATTTGTGGATGCATTTTAAAATATCTGCAAGAAACATTTGTTAAATATTTTGATATTACATACATTTTAAAAAAATCCGAAATTTCCAATTTCTATACCACATTGGAAAATTTTAATAAAGTTTTGTTTTATTCTGTCTCCCTTTTTATTTCTTTATTGTTATGATGTTTTACAAAACTATTTTTTAAAACTGTTTTCAAGATTGTCTTTTGAATTAAAACACTTTTTAAAAAATAATTTAATTTTTAAAGGCATTTCATTGAAAAAGACATTATCACAATTATATAGGGAAAAAAATAATTCTTTTCTGAAATGTTTCTATGTTATGTGATTTTTTTGTATATGGATATATAAGCAAACAAAATATTAACTTTTTTTTAAAACATCGTTGGAAGGAAAACCTACATTTATTGTGTATCTATTGGTTAAAATAATCTTTTAAAAAACAGATATTTGTTTTTACATTTTTATACATATTTCTTTTTTTTTTATTTGCATACATTTATTAAATAGATAGCACATTTTACTACACAACCTTTTACTAAAAATTATTCTTGAACATATGCAGAACAATTATCGCATTATATAAATAAACAAATTAAATAAGTATCATTGAATACGAATGTAAAGGCAATATTTCAATGGTCTCCTATATGCCAAGATTTTATTTGTGAATCATATTTTATAAAATATATTAATACATTTGTAAAAAATCGTAAGATACAATTTAGTATAATGAAAGATCTATTTAAAAATCCAATCGGTTTTTTTTTTTTTTTTTTTTTTTTTTTTTTTTTTTTTTTTTGTAGATTTATCGCATTTTACATAATGATGTAGTCTTTCACTTTGAAAAAAAGTAAAACTACTATAAACTTTTTCGTAACATAAATTTTATTTTAGAAAACACCATAATCATATATAAGACATTCCCAGATTGTTGGCCAAGTTAAAACTTACATCTTTGGAGAACATGTTTATATCAACTTCCACTTTTAAACCAAGTTTATGGGTCAGGTTGTTGACGATATCTTAATTATATGGGATCACGGCGGCCCAGTGTTCATGAAATTTCTTGAATTTTTCAACAACAGTGACAACAAGATAAAATTCACTTTGGAATTAGAAAGAAATCTTTACCATTTTTGAATGTTTGCCTCATCAGGAATCAACTAACTTTTTGCATTGTTAGGGATGTACAAAAAATCATGTAGTTCAAACAATATACAGGGTGTTTATAAAGTCCCGTACCCATTTTGATGTTTAATAACTCATAAAGATAGATTAAAATTAATAACATAAATGGTTAGATAGACTCAAAAAGTTTCATGACCCTTGTCAATGAACTTCCACGTGTGCCCCCTTCGTCGCACGGAGAATATCAAGTCGATAGTCAATTTCACGCCAGGTAGCGGCAAGCATTTCGGCATCCACAGAGGCTATTGCGGTTGTAATTCTGGCTTTTAAGTCATCGATGTTCGACATTCTCCTCCTGTAAACATTGTCTTTCACAAATGCCCAAAGGAAAACGTCCAGCGGCGTTATATCAGGAGATCTGGGTGGTGCACCACCTCATTGGGGTACCATAGTTCGTACTTCTTTGAATGACCATTTTCCAGGAAGATGGATTGGGCGAGGAGGTCCAATTCCTTGGCCACCCAGATCACCTGATATAACGCCGCTGGACTTTTTCCTTTGAGGATTTGTAAAGGACAATGTTTACAGGAGGAGAGTGTCGAACATTGATGACTTAAAAGCCAGAATTACAACCGCAATAGCCTATGTGGATGCCGACATGCTTGCCGCTACCTGGCGTGAAATTGACTATCGACTTGATATTCTCCGTGCGACAAAGACTCCGTGCGACACGTGGAAGTTCATTGACAAGGGTCATGAAACTTTTTGAGACTATCTATCCATTTATGTTAATAATTTTAATCTATCTTTATTATTTTATGAGTTATTAAACATCAAAATTGGTCCGGGACTTTATAAACACCCTGTATTTCCTTTTAACAACCATTCTGCATTTCATTATAAAGCTGCAGCTTACCGTTTTTATATAAGACGTGTTTTTGAAGTTTTCTCTGATACCCATCTGCACGAGGAACTAGATAAAATTAAGCTATTTGCTAATAGTAATGGTTTTTCCATTAAATTTATTGAAAATTGATTTAAAAATTTAAGCTCGCAGAACAAACTAAGATAGAGTGTATTAGTAAAACAAAGAGTTACATTTATGGCAATTTATTGCATTCCTCGTTTATATGAAAAATTAAAATAAATCCTAAGGAAATATAGTATAATGTTAATAGATAGAGATAACACCAAATTAATTAATCTTGTGGAAAAAAGAGTTTATCTTATTAGTATGGACAATAAATAAGGCGTTTATATCATCCCATACACAGTATAGAAAAAGATAAAATATTAAATTAGATTGGTAAGACCACAAGAAAATTCCAAACAAGAGTTAAAGAGCATATACAGAATATTAATAAAAATGGGCCGGCTACCGTCCTCTCAAGACTGTTTCAAACTAAGGATATTGACATCCTTTTCAATACAGCGAGAGTCAATATGCAAGCTTCGATTTTAATAGTTGTGCAATTTTGGAGTCTTTGGTTATTTTAACGCAAGCAGAAAATTGTTGTAATGATGTATTATAATATGAAATTCCGCGTATCTGGGTTTTGCGCGTATTTGCTTCATATTACAGGAGAGTTTGGTCTCCCACAGGATTGAGCTTTCTCTACCCTCCTCCTTCATTATTCATGGTTGCGACCACCTGCGGGCATCCTAAAAAGTGTTTTCCGGTCAATGTGTATCAGTGAACGTCGAGTGTCCGAGTGTTTCCTACGTCAATTCGCTTCTCCTTGACAAAGGCTTAAGTTTAGCCGAAGCGTTTGGAGCAGGTGTTTATGATTTTAATATATAATGTTTTTAATTTTGGAAAACATTTGTATACGTTTTATCGCAACTATTAATAATGTGTTGAAGCATTTTTGAATGTTTCCGTGTTTTCCATGTTGCGTCTAAAATTCAGAAATAAGCAGATGAAATAACAAATTATGCATTTAAGTAGTGTAAATACCAAACACCCTCATTGGTTGGATGAATGGAAGGGTGAGGGTGGAACTCGAAGTGCAGCCACCTCCCCGTGGTGAGTTCTGGGTTGTTTAAATATTATCAAATATCTAAACAAGCAGAGAACTGAATATTTTATATGCAGATGTTGACATTGGAACGCAAAATGACCTGAGTTAATTATTTTCTTAATACATCAGAATCACTCAAAATCGAATTTTTCCCGAATTTATTGAGCTTGGCGATCGGAATATATTCTCTAAACACAATTTTTTTAAATTATTATTCTTAAACAGTACAATCTGCAAATATTTTTCACCACAGAAAAAAAATTATATAGACATAAATATTTTCTTTTAATTCTGAAAAAAATCGGAAATTTTCATTTTTTTTTGTATTTTTAGGCGGCAATGAGCCAGATCGGAAGATAATGTCCGATTTGATTTTTTCTTCAAGTATTTACCAATCGCAACTTTTCCGCTATATAGCGACTCGGAAATATCAACTTCACTTTTTTCGAACCACCCTAATATTTGTGTCAAATTGTTTATGTCTTTATTGAGTCTGATTAATTTTTATTCTTCAAGATTGGTAAAACATTTGAATACACTTCTGAGTAAATACAAAATTTAAAATAATTTTCGAAAAAACGCGCTTTTGTAAATACTTCATGGTTATCTTGAAATTAACACGTAATTTCATAATTCACGTAACCCCAATTGGACGTAAACCCCGATTATATAAAATTCAGCTGTTTTGTTACTGCTTGATAGAAAGCGATAATTAGTATTTCAGGCTCTTTTCGGCATGGTAAGATAAGTTCTGCCAACCTGAAATTTAATCCCAAAATGTCACAACGGTATTTTGATTTTTTTTTCATTTTTTAAACTACGTCAAGAAGAGTTTTTACTTATTTTCCAATACGTTTGATACTTAAATCATATAGTGAATACATCATTTGATCATTTTATTAACCCTCTCTCTGCACAACCCGAGATTTACGCGGGCAACGTAACAGTAGCAAAATTTGCGCAACCCGAGATTTCCTCGGAGATACATTTTTTCCGACTAATTAACCCTCCTTGATTATTCTCACTAGTTATTTTTTATTGCAAATTTTACCTTATTTAATCCTAGCATTTTCCCGATTAAATTAGATAAAAATTTTTGTTTTGAAAAACCTGTGACAAAACAATAAAAATTCTTAAAAGACGCCCGTTGCGAAGGGGTTAAATATGCAATTTTTGAAGATTTTTGATAAAACACTTACGCAGCGAGAGGGTTCAGAGAAGTATTTTGCGACTGAAGGGGTTAAACAGATATTTTTCGATCAGTTTCTTATTAAGATATAGTAATAAGAAAGAAAAATATCACTAATTAAATTAAAAACGCAAGATTTCTATTATTTTTCTAAACGTATAAGCATAAATTCTTTAATATTAATCTATATATCTACAAGTTCTTAAAATAAGAAAAACATACATTGTTATAGTGGGCATAACATTGTACACAATTTCTTGTACTCAAGCACATTAGAAAAAAATATATATATATACAAAATTTCAATTTTACATTTATCAACCAAGCTAACTTAAATAAAAGCATTTAAAAAATGACTGCATTTCACAGAGATATTTTTGTTAAATAGGAATATATTCTTATGCATTTTTATTATTATTTTAAGTTCATTGCTTTCCTTTCGTTCTTTCAATTTCGAAATTGAAGTCTCCCACTTGGTCTAAGAAATAATTTAATTTATTTAGTTACATCATGCTAGTTTACGAAAACCAAAAACCAAAACTATTCCTACATGCATTTTGCATTGATTTAAAAAATTAAAATTTACATATGGTATTCCACTTCCAAAATGAGAAACCGATAAAGATTCATATTCTTGTAACTGCACTTTACTTCTAAATTTTTATTTGTTCCTCTTTGTTATCAAAATGTTTTTTATCTTCTACAACAAAACATTATAAAACATTTTTCTTTATCTACTTTTACACCAGTAAATGAAACTAAAATTCAGAATAAAATATATGTGAAAAAGAATAAATAAAAACTCAATTAAATAATTTTATATCTATTTTTATTTTGTGTGTAATATAAAAAAGATTCAGTTCTTATATTAACATTTATTGTGTATCTTTATGATAAAATTTTAATCTTTGGCAACACATTCTGTAACGTTTATTGTAAGTTTACTAAATTTTATTTGCATTTGTATAGTAAATTTTATTTGCATTTAATTAGGTAGTGGGGAAAATTCTGTTTTTGTCTGTAAAAGCATCAACGCTGAAACTTTTTCTGAAATGCAAAATAATCTATTAGAAGAATTTAAAAAATGTCACTGACTTGTATATAAAAAATAAAGCACAAATAATTTCCAATTCCTATGTAATTAATATTCCAAATGCATAATTCATTCTATAATATATAACATTATATTAAACAATGGAACTATTAAAGAAGAATTAATTAGATAATTTATGCTAGAATTAGAAATTCATTGATTGATATTGTTGATAATCACTAATTGCACGAAATGAGTTTTACTAATCCTGAATTAGTTATTCATTTTTTTATCTCTATCATTGGTAAACATAGATATCAGACTGTGTCTATGTGTGTGAACTCATCGACAGTTATTATTGGCTATCCCATGAATTATTATTTTGCACTTTCATGTTAAAAGAGATAATGCTGTTTCGATGGTATTAGAAGTTATGCACGTGAAATATTAAATTAATCCTCTTTGTTAAATTTGATATTGACACAAATTATTCTAAATTTAATAAAATAAAATCTTCTACTGGTATAATTTATGGTAAGTAAATTAAGATTAGGAAATCTCATGAAAGTACTTTAACCTTCTAATTTAATATATATTTTCTGAACGTAACGTAAAATTTATAAATTTCTGAAAAAAATATTTAAGATAAAAGAATCAATAGTTGCCTCTTTTCCCTCTTATTTCAACAAACTATGAATTCCAAATACTGAAAAGATTTAAACACAGTGCACTTTTTGGAATATTAGATATACTTCCAAAAGATCACAAATGTATTTCAAAATTAAACATCACAGAAGGCGAGTGTAGCCGGTTGATAAAACAGCAGTCAATTGTTTATCCTCGATATTTATATACATGTGTTTCGTAAATAAGTACTTTCTCTTGCAACTTACCATTTAATTGAGACTTTTTGCTATTATTCATTATTTCGTATCACGTACTTTATATTTTTATGTGTGTAATTTTATTCGTATATTAAAATATTAGTTTTATTGGTAACTAGCATATGGCCCCGTCAAAAATGACGGGAAAGTGTTATTGTAAGTTTACAACATTAAGTCAGACTCAATTAAACAGGTGATTGATATGCATGATTATTCAGATAGTGGTAAGTCCTCAAAAGCATTAAAAAAAATAGTGTTTGTAAAAGTCAACCTTCAAATGAAGAAAATATGAACCACCTCATGCGGGGGGGAAGAAAAGAGCTTTTTCCAACAACCCTATGGCAAAATTCTCATTTTTTCTGCACATCTTTGATGAAATCCGTGTTTTTTTCGCAGCCTTTTGACGAAATGAGGGTTTTTATCGGGATTTGTTGAAAATTTTGCTTTTTTTCTGCGCCCTTTTGACGAATTACACCTCTCGCGTTTCTTTGACAAAATTCAGGGAAGAGTGCCACTTGGCAAAAAAAAATTGTTCAAAATCTTGCCAAAAATCTTTTCAAGATGGCAGAAAAACATCATTTTTAAATCTTTGTTATTTATAAATCAATGATTTTGCCCAAAAAAATAGAAAATGATGTAAAAACATGGATTTATAAATAACAAAGATTTAAAACTGAAGTTTTTCCGCCATCTTGAAAAATTTGTTACGAATGCCGGTAAAATCTTGCTTACAACTACCAAAAAACTTACTAATATAAAATAAAAAGATAAATATAAATAAATACCAATAAATGAGACGGCGATTCAGGAAAAAGGGAGTTTCATACAGAAAAAAATATATATATAAAAAACTAAAAATACTTACACAAAAAACAAACAATCAGTTAAAATTTACAAACAAAAAAAATCAATAATTTAATGTTTATGGTGAAATTCTCGTTTTTTCTGCACATCTCTGATGAAATTCATGTTTTTTTCGCAGCCTTTTAAAAAAATGACTGTTTTTACCACAATCCTTTCACGAAGTGAGTGTTTTTATCGGGATTTGTTGCAAAATTCGCGTTTTTCCTGCGCCTTTTTGATGAATTACACCTCTCACGTTTCTTTGACAAAATTCAGGGAAAAGTTTCGCATCCTGTGCCGCTTGACGAAAAAAATTGTGCCAAAAAATCTTTTCAAGGTGACGGAAAAACTCAATTTTTAAATCTTTATGTTATTTATAAATCAATGATTTGCACAAAAAAATAGAAAATGATGTAAAAACATGGATTTATAAGTAACATAAAGATTTAAAAACGAAGTTTTACTGCCATCTTGAAAAATTTGTTACGAATGCAGGTAAAATCTCGCTCACAACTGCCAAAAAATTTATGAAACATAAAATAAAAGTAAAAGGATAAATATAAAGAAATACCAATAAATGAGACGGCGATTCATAAAAAAAGGGGGGAGTTTCATACAAAAAAAATTTCAAATATTTACATAAAAAACAATCAGTTAAAATTTTAAAAAAAATCAATAATTTAATGTTTAGAAAAAGGGATCCTAGTCAGGGTCTGAAACATCGTCAAGGTATGGTACTTCTCTTCTAACTGAATTAAATTTAAATTTTGATGGATGTTTGGTAATACACCCTTGATGTTTTCAGACTCTGAATTTTTTCGGCAGCCGTTGGCTGAATCGTCTGTCTCTAAAACAGTAAACAATGTAAAAATCGATATATTCACCAATAAAAGGTGCATTTTAAACAGCTAATGCAAAAATCCTAAAAAAAAAAAAAAAAAAAAAAAAAAAAAGAAAGAAATAAACAGCAGAGCAAGCGAGACTTACCTCACAATCAAAATACGTTGACAGAAGCACAGGTGCATCCGAATATATGCAGCAAATTAGTTACGTAACAGAAAATTTAGCTGACTAACGGTTCACCTGATACTGAAACCAATAAGCTTCAAGATCCCCCGATTTCAAAATTTACATTTTTTTTTAGGTTCTTATGTTGAAACTTACAATTTTGCAACCTTTCGATGAAAATCTCGTTTTCTCTGTGATCCTCTAATCAAAACATATTTTTTCTGTGATTATTTGACGAAATTCACGTTTTTCGCGATACTTTGATCAAATAATGCATTTTTTCTGCAGTCATCTGATGAAATTCATGTTTTTTCCATGATTATTTGGCGACATTCACATATTCCATGATCCTTAGACGAAACATGCATACTAAAGGACCCTTTGGGAAAAATTGTGCTTTTTTTCTGCAATCCTTTGATGGAATTCATATTCGTTTGATGACACCACCCTTTTTCTACGATATTTTGATGATTTTTGCAAGCTCCTGGCTATATGTTTTTTTCATCCTGTTTGTTTCTATACATGGACTAAATGCACAGGTCATGGGAAAGGATTAGAAATAACCTCAAATTGCAGTTGCTTGTACTCGCATTTTTATTTTGTCAAATTCTGCTACCACCCCCCCCCCCTTCTCGTCCTACAAATGTCAACAAATTTTAATACTGATTTGCATCAATCCCAGGGATGATAAATTGTGCCGAAAATATGGAATTCCCTGTTTTCGCTGGAAAGTGGCATGTCTGTAAATGGTTTTAAAAATATATGCATAGTTGAAAAAAAAAAAAGCTGCTGCATTTTTCAAACAGCAAAAAATAATTCACAGAAATATATTAAATTCAGCTTAAAAAATGCAGCATAGGTGAAATAAGAAACTTAAAAATAAAACAAAAAACATATGGCATTTCTTTAAAAAATCAGATGTTTATTTTTTAATTTTAGATGAAACTTTAAAATTTGATTCATATATTTGGCCAAAACTAAAACACCATTATGTGCATCATTGAAAGTAATACACATACAAAAAGCTATGTTTTTTAACGGTACAAAAATTTAGTGAAATTTTTAAAAAAATGTAATTTTGATTTTTAAATCTTTATTATAATGAAACGTTCCTGTGAGTGATAAACACTTTATGAACATGAACTTAAAATATGCATAGTTTAGATAAAAAATAAACAAAAAATTGTGTATATGGGTGTTCTGTTCGGTGTAAACTCAGCTGAGTTTATCAGGCAAACTGAGAAATCCGTTGATTGCCGCGATCGCGCAATTCTTTTCCTGGTCAATTGGAGCCTTCTTTCCGAAAGCCCATAATAAAAATTAAAAAAACTTTTAAAACATTCAAAAATAACTATTGACAGATGAAAGCGAGTAGTGGCGAAAAATCAGCACGTTTATCCCTCTGTTGTTGTTCCTAAAGAAACAGCTCGAGAAACAGCGTTTCACTGTTGCCACTACAGAAGAGTGAAATACATGAATCATTGATATGAATCAATATTCATATGAATGATTCATATGAATAATGATGAATAATCATTAAATAATGTTTTTTAAAATATTTATTCAATAAATTACGTAATATTTCATATGTATGTCGTAAACTGACTGCTTGTAAATGTAAACAGTCGTAAATAAAATTGCTGCTTATAAATGTAAACGCATTTCAAAAAATGAAAAACGCATTTCAAAAAACTTAAAGGCTTTAATATGCTTTAAAAATATATTTAAAGCAGAATCAGATGTTAGCCGTATTTTTTTTGATGAATCGTCAAAGAGTCATTCATTTGTTTCTTAATTTGCTGGAATTTGAATCTGAATGGCAACAGTATCGTTTGTTTAGATTTGATTTCTAATAGCTTAATTTTCATTTAGAACTTAATACATTATAAATGGATATGATACACATGTTTTATATGAAAATATGCTGAACAGACATGATTTTAAGTGGAAAAAATTATCATTTAGCTGTCATATGTTAAGATATGTTTTTCATTAAGCCTAACATGGCGTTTAGCTACGGTCGTTTCGCAGACCAGAGTGGTTCGCACCGGCATCGTTCCGTCGGTCACGTGCACTCAGCTTTTATAATAAGTAGATTTCAACTACAGGTAAAACAGAAAAATGCTCCAGCACATTTAGTTTACAGTTGTGTGAAATACAATTAACTTTGTGGCAACCCTATCAGGTCCGCCATATTGAAACAAAAACATATTCAGGTTTAAAAAAATATTTATTTAAATTAATATAGGGAATGACTGTGATATATCTTTTGAATTCAGTCGACACGACTCTGCACTAAAGCACAATCTATACTTGAATCAACTGCCAATGATATAAAAAATGCTAAGTTAAAAAATGTCTAAAACTAAACTTACTTAAGGCGAGTGTAGCCGGTTGATAAAACAGCAGTCAATTGTTTATTCTCGATATTTAAATACACATGTTTCGTAAATAAGTACTCCCTCTTGCAAATTACCGTTTAATTGAGATCTTTTGTTATTATTCATTACTTCGTATTATGTACTTTATATTTATATGTGTGTAATTTTATTCGTTTGTTAAAATATTAGTTTTATTGGTAATTTCAACTACAGGCAAAACAGGAAAATGCTCTGCAAATTTAGTTGACATTGTGTGAAATACAATTAACTTTGAGGCATCCCTACCAGCTATTATGGCGATTATGGTAGTGGTATTAAAAGACAAAAAACATTACGAATGCGTAACAAATGTCTGTTTACACTTGAGAATATAATATACTCTGAATATAGATCGTAGATAACAGGGGAGAGTAGCCGAATTTGGACCACTTTAAATATTTTAAAATTTAACTCTCTTAATTTTTGGAATATCTGTAAAACGTCACTACCGGGGACAGTCTATCAATCTACTGACTAAATAAATCTTTAGATCAATTTCTTTTTGAAAATCTTATGTTTTATTTTAATTTGAAAAAATTGTCTAAAGTGGCCCACATTCAGAAACTGGTCGTCTTAGTTGGACCCCCAGTCTCCTAAATTGGTCCAAACAATATCAGGTTGTTTTAATGACTAGGGAATATAACTAATTTTATTAAAAGCAAATTTTGCGATTAATGAAACAATCACCCAAGATAACAGCAACGAAATATAATTAAATCAAATATCTGAAAATAAGAGTAATTGTTCTAAATCAAAATGTATTCAAAATATAAATCAAAGTTATCAGTAATTAAGAACAGAAAAATGGAACTAATTTCCAGTTACTTAACACGTTCACGCCGGCGCGGTGGGTCACACTCGACAGTCACAAGTCTCCGGCTTTTTAGATACCAGTATTTTAATACGGAAAATGTTGTTTTATTTAATTAGAACAATTGGGCGATTTAAAGGAATAACATTTTCTCTGAAATAATAGTGGTGTGCAAAAAGCCGGAGACTCGACAACTCTGAGACAGTCGAGTGTGACCCACTGTGCCGGAGTGAACGTGTTAAATACCATGTAAGAAGAGAATTTTTTTATTCAAGCGCGCACAACATGGAATCATATTTGGCAATCTGAACACTGAATCATTTCTGCTATTTTATTTTTCTTACACATTAGGCAAAACCAATCATCACTGTCTAGATTTTTTTTTTAAATTCCGAGTCATTAGACTTCTTTTTGCAACTAAAGTTTTCTTTATATTATGTTTGTATAGTTCTATCCTTCCATTATTTTTTTTTCAATTGTATTAAGCCTATTTTTTTAAACTTGATGTTCTAATTGCTTTTGTGCTCTGAGAGCTTCCTTTTTATCATGCTTTATTTTTCATTTCAAGGTTTACTTTATATGGCAAAAATGTCAACTCAGCTGTTTTTTTGCTCTCTGCACACATTCACTTAATTGAATTCGAATTTGAACATTTCTAATGAATCTTTGGCTTTTTAGGGAGGATTTGTAGCTGCAGCCTTCTTTCAGGTCAATTTCTTTACATTTTTCCTTTTCCTTTTCGTTTCCCACATCTTTAACAGCTTTTGCTGCCATGGGTGTTTTTCTTCCAGACAGTCTGTCTGTGTCGTTTTCAACATTTTTCAATTATATTAAAAAAGTGTTTAAAATGCGCTATATTAAAAAAAAAAAACATAGGCGACAGTTAATAATACGCAAAACATTATATGTTCAAACAGTGTTTAATTCTGGGGAATCTTTAAAATAACCACTCCCATCGGAAAATTTGAGATTTTATGCGTTTTAAACGTTTAATTCCACCCATGTAGAACTGTAAAATGTCTGCTTCCCCACCCCCTTCACGGAACCGCAAAAATCACGCATGCGGAAAATGTTTGAATTCAACTCTGTAAAAAGAAAATAAATAGAAATATATAACAAGATAAAAGAAATTGCAAACAAAATTTATTGCATAAACGTGCAAAAATATTTTTATGGTGATATAGGCCTAATAAAAAAATTGATCCAGATGTACAAAAAAAAAAATATATATATATATATATATATATATATATATATTCAAAAACTTGCATGGAGATAGTAATCCATTATAAAATATTAAAAGAAATAGTGTGCAAAGCATACAGACCTAAAAATTCATTACATACTTTTAATTTTGATGATCGTATAAATGGCTAATTTAAGCAACTTAAATTGGCCCAATTAAGGCAACTGTACCATTTTTAAAACAGATAATTTCAAAACTAAGAATGAAAACGAAATCAAACAAATCTGCGTCAAAAATATGCGCAATAAACTGATGAATTTAGATATGTATATAAAAACATAACATTTTACCCTAGTTTTAAAGTATTCACTTACGTTTAATAGGAAAAAATTAGATCAAAACACCTAATTTTAGGTTTTTTAAAATTGTCTGAAAACAGCACGTGGTAGACGGTGCTTCTTCTAATCATAAATGACGTCATTCTGATGAGTAGGATTTCAGCGGTAGATGGCGTCTCTTTCTGTAATTAACGGCAGGATGGCAACGATCCATTTAAAGCGCCGCACAGAGGAGTATTTTATGAAAAATGTGGACAGTATTATTTTGGGAACTATATCAAGTTGAAATGCTGTAAAAATCTATTTAGAGTCATTATACAGTAAAATACCGGTTATCCGAAAAGCATGGGACCAAAGCATTTTCGGTTAACCGGGATTCCATAGGGATTTTCGGATAACGGGTGTTCCATAGGAATTTTTGAATAACCGACACACTTATGGTGAAAACTTGTTTGATGAAAAGCTATGATCATAATTTAGAAGGTATATTGAAAGACAGATATTGAAGAATATTGAAAAACAGAAGAAAATCACTACATATTTTGTAAAAAAAAAAAAAAAAATGAAGTGTTGTACGTGTCTATCTAATAAAATGCCCGAAATAACGCAAAGGACCAAATAAGTAAGTTAACGCTGTTTATTTATTTCCTAAATAACTTGCTTTTTTAACACTATTTCTACCAGTGACCAATAACACCTTTCAAAGTTTTGATTTTTCATTATTTGGTTTTATTTTTTCAAGCTAATAAGTATTAAAACAACTATTCAATGTATTAAAAATGATTGGGAATTGTTTTCATCTAAAAATTACAAATAAAATAGTAATCATAAATCAAAATATGTTCAAAGGTATCATTTGATATCAGTAAAAATAGTGTTGACAAAAAAAAATTCACATTTAAAAAGGACTAAGGAAATTGAAGGTATTTCGGTTAAGCCGATTTTCGGATAATCGGGATTCGGATAACCGGGGTTCTACTGTATATGATTTTTTAACAAACATATTTTTTGAGTATTTACAAAAAATATTTGATTTTTAAAATGTAAACTATCTATTTAAGACAATTTAGAATAAACATTTATGATATTTAGTGAAATATTCAGTTTTTTTTTTTTTTTTTTTACGTATTTATAAAAAGTTCTTTCTTTAACTTACTATTCTAATTAGATTTATCTTCATCTGTTTCATTTTCATTCTCATATTCCTCTTATTTTGGATGATGTTTGCATGGTGTTTCTTGGAGTAATAGTTCTATTGTTTCGCTAGAAAAGGCTTGCTTTTTCTCTTAGGCTTTTTTCTTGAACTACTTATAAAAAAATCAGAATTTAGCAAAAGTCTGTTCAAAACATCCTTATTAAATTGCTCTCGAGAAAAATTTCGTGAAAACTTGTTGCCTATATTGGCGGAAATGTTTGTTTCTAACTTCAACAGCCCCCTCCGAAATTGACCGATGGGCAATATTGCATGTTTAATTACTGTGACCCCATGTACTAAAACTTTATGTACTGTTGGTGACATTAGGTGCCACACACATAGTTCGACATAAAGCTTTGCAGTTTCTTCGGTGTAATTTTCAAATTTCTTAACATCAATTCTGTGTCCACTGGACAGTACCTCTAAAATTACTTTGAAGCTTTTTATATGGTCAATATCTATTATATTGATTCAGGAAGCAGTATTGGAGTCTACAAAAAATCTGCCTGGTGTATTTCCAAGATTCGTGTTGCCAAAACCTGCCTTGGGAATATCTAATGGAAGACACATTTCTTCTTTGAAACTATTTTAAATTAGGTTTTTTTTTTTTTTTTTTTTTTTTTTTTTTTTTTTTTTCTGGCGCAACTTTTTTGTCTTTATTGTTCTTGCCACTTTTTTTAAAGGAATTTTATATGAAAAATGCAAAAGTGATTTAAAAAATCAAATCCGTGCAGGAAGAATTCATAAACCAAATCTTAACGCATCAGGATTATCAGGAATCTTCTTCTCCAATTTATTTTAAAAAAAATAAGTTTCTTCACATATGTGGCATCTTATTGTTGATGAAGTATTTATTGCAGCATTGCAGACCTTACCATTTACCATAGTAGGTATTAGTGTGTGTTTTACGTAATATGAAGTACCGTTAGTAGTTGTAGGTACATTAGTTTTCTTAAGATTGTTTAACATGATTTTCAATATATTGAATTTCTTCATTGGTAATATCGTTCGTTTCATGAACAAAACGAATGTGTATTGGCCTGCATAATCTTGTAGATGTAGGTAGAGGGTTTTACAAACAAAATATTTTCTTGGCCGCCAACTTTACTTATAAAACGTAAAGGAACAAGAGAACTCTTAAATATAATTTAGATATTAGTTCTAAATTGTGGTTTTCTTCTTCTGTATTATTTTGAATAATTTCTTCTAAATATTTACACAATCTTAAAGAGGTGTGATCAAGAATATCCTGTAAGTTAACTTCAGCTCTTTTTTCTGTCATATTCATCGACCCCGCACTTGTATAGCTATCCTTCTTTGCTTTCTTAGTGAGATAATAACAAGGATAAATATTCTTTTCTGAACTATGAATAACTTCCCATTGCTTTCTTATTAGATCATCTTCTACAAAAATTGATAAGACTTCTGATGGTGTATGCTCCTTAATGGTGCTTTTTTTCGGAAGTTGTAATTTTTCTGTATTTTGTAGCTCTTATTGGACTTTGAGTTACATGTTTTATAAGTGTCGAGGGATCAACATTACCAGCAGCACGTTGACATGTACTAGTTGCATATGTTCATTGATCAAGAGGCACTTGCTCCTTTAAATATCTTGTTTTTCGTTGCTTGCTTCTGTCACACGATTTGTCGAAATCTTTTGTTGGTCGAACTTATTTTGATATATTTTGCAGCTAATATCTTCTACAGCTAATTTTATGGAACTGTTAAGCCAATGTTCATTTATCTTAAGAAAGCGACTTTCTGTCCTATTGGCAGCCTCCCATTTTCCTTTTAAATCTGATATGAAACGGCTTAACGAACGTTTTAATTATTCTTGCTCATCTAACGGTCATTTCATTATTTCTGTAACTTTACTTTCCATGAAACGCAATTTTTCACCTATTTTCTTATTAGGACAATCTTGCATAAGGTCAAACAGCAACTGTTTTGAAACATCTTTTGACACAACTCTAAAACTTCTAAAAGAAAATTGAAGATTTTTCGTTTTCAAAATATCGTCATCTTCTAATTTTTTTTTTTTTTTTTAATGAAACGGTAAAAAGAAATGGTGGCAAGTTGGGGCAAGATTTTATTTTCTGAATATAACAAGGAATATCTATAGTTTATATTCCAACAAAAAGTTTTGCCGGGAAAAGGGCGGATCGTATTTATAAATCACTAAAAATTTAAAAGAACTAATAAAAATTACACCCATTTTTAACGATAAAACAATGTGGCTATTTTCATAGTTACATTCCTTTATAGCTAAAACTAAATACAGTAATTTAAGCTGCATACCTTACACTTCTTTTTTCCATAAAGGTTTTTTTTTTTTCATATATCCAATGATACAAAGATAAATGCAATTAAATAATGCACTTCTCACCACAGAGCTGAGAAAAGAAACATCTGCGATGCACGACAGCTGTGTTGAGACCTATAATATGACGGGGATTGTTACCAAACATACCTAAGATAGTGTTTACGTAGAGCACTAACTACTAATCTATACAAAAAATAAAATATTGCAATTTTCAACGAAGTTCATTTTTCGACTGTGGTCCAGCTTTTTTCAGAAATACTCCTCTGAGCGCCGTTCCAAATATGGCTACTCTCTCTTAATAGTAAGTAATGGTAACTTTTTGTTAATTTTTTTTTTAAAAGCTTTTAATTTGTATGTAAGAAAAATCATGCAGTGCGGATATTTCCACAAAATCCACAATTGTTTTTTCATACATGTTATGCATGATATATGTTGCTACATGCTTGTTATACATGAAGAACAAGCGTTCATTGAATTACTTTTTCTTTGATGATATCTTTTAGAATTAAATTTTATTGTAGATATGTGTTGATGTTAAATAATTTTGCCTCAGTCCATCACTAAAAATATAAAAGAAACAATTAATTTGGTGATGCAATCAGGCTTGAGTCAAGCCAACTGCCATCAAAAATCGACACCCATTAAAAGATACTGATCCAATAACATCAAAAATCCCACCTTATTTGCTTTCTAGTGGGAAAAGCAGGAGTTGGACTATAAAATAAGGTACCAAAGTGATCCAGACAAATTTTTGCCAGAGTTGGAGATAATCAGCCTTCCCTAGCAGCCATGTAGGAATTTCAATAAATTTATGGTTTCCGAGTCCTTCTCCGGACTCACGACTACACCTGTATTATCGAATTGAAGAATAAAAGAAGTTCATTAAACGAAGAGGTCCCCGAGTTAGTCATTTCACCAACCAAGTACTTTCTATAATTCGATCAGCCAGTATTTCTTTACTCATTTTCATAAAGTAACCCGTGAATATGATGACATATTATATATATACTAGAAAGATAGCCCGTCATAAATGAGGGAAAATGAGATATAAAGATATATACATCACATATGCAAGAATATGATTAGTTATTCTCGCGTGTTCCGCAGTGATAGATGAAAATAACACATTTTAAAATGTGGAAATATGTTGCCAAATTTTGTTCTTCGCCAAGGCAGTTTCCTCTATTTCGCCAAGGCCCCTATATCGAAAAAATACTGAGAATTTAATTTATATATCCGGCTATGTAAAGTACATTAAAACTGGGCAATTAGGCGCTCAGATAGCTCAGCGCCGTCTAGTGGCGGCTATTTTATGAGTAGCATCGGAATGAAGATGTAAAGACGTACATTTTCGTGTACTACTCTTTAAATTTTGACCCATAGATTTTGAAAAAAAGCCTTCAATGCGCAGAGTTTAAGTTAATTAGCAGTGAGCTCGATTATGGAAGATTAATGGATTTTCGATGGGAATTTCTCCAAATTAGCCAGCTATGTCCAAGTTGGCTTAGTATTAACTTATTTTTGTCGCAAATTTGGAGAAATACCGTCACCTTTGACTATGTTTTACTAAGTTGGTCCAAATTTGGCACTATTGTGGCAACCCTGACATCAGTACTTTTCAACGATTACTCATTGTTGAAGCTGTTACCGATTTCTCCATAGGAAACCTAACCCTGACATGGCTGCGATCAATGAGGCGGTCCAATCGGAATTGTGAGGGACATACAGACACTTGGATTTTATATAAATAGATAAAGTTTATTATTAGTTAAATGTGTTATAACATTTAAACATGCTAAATGTTGTTTCATTATCATGCTGCTATTAAAACATTCATTTAAATATAACTAAAACATTAATTTTTGATGTATCAACTATTGGAACATTTAGTGTCGTCTACTGGATCTGGCCTGCCAATGACAACTGCAGTAAAATGCTCACATATTTTCAATCATTACTTTTTTTTTACAGTGATATTTTATTTATTGAAGTGACATAAATTCCTGGACAAAAAATAGGAATTATTTTTTAAACATGCACATTCGCCTACTTTTGTTGATTTTAAGATATTTTTTTATAATTGCAAGACATTTTTGCGTTTATGTATTGGATGACGATGATTTGGCTGCATGTCAATGCATTGTCTTTCGCAGTACACTCGCAATACTCGCTATTTTTCACTAAATGAATTTGTATTTTGATCAACATTGAGACTGATTTGTCTGAATCATAATCCATAAGAAGGATTTTGTGCTCTTAGTTTTATAAGAAAGTAAGAAATTTGGAAAAATCTTGAAAGGAGCTGGTACATTAGAAATACAGGGTATACATAAATCAATATCAAATCTTCACAGTGCTATTAACCTTCTCTCCGCCGCGAACTCACTATTCATTCACTAGGCAGTAGGATTCCATGCAATATATAATAGAAGCTTTCTTTAAATTAATATACTTCTACAGTTAAAATCCAGATTGAAAAAATGAAGCTATGATTAATACTATCAACGCTTACATGTCTATACGTAATAAAAAAAAAATTATATCGAGTTGGAAATAAACAACTTTATTTAGCATTTAAAAAAAACTTAAAGAGAGAACAACATTACAATTTTTCTCTTTTGCTCGGCGTCCAGGGGGTTAAAATAAAACAAAAAAAGGTACAACTTGTTGTTCATCGGAAATCAAAAATAACAGTTGAAAGTTTAAATTGAACACAGTTAGCATGAATTTTTTTGTGTGTGGGGCCGCATCCAAGATCAGGTGTTTTTTCCACCGCTACGAACTTAGGACACGCATCTGCCAGACTCATATCAGACAGGCTGGAAAAGTGTGGAGTGAGTTATTTTACCGAATCGATATCTTTAGTGTTTCTGGAGACTCTCACATTGAACTATAATTACGAGGGAATGTCAGTAAGTAGGTCACAAACTCATATAAGAGGTCGGAAAATTGTAGTAAATTATTTCCAAATACACCAATAGGTGCCAGCACTGTCCAACTTTAAGATGTCAATTTCGATTTTATGAGATAACAGTTGTACAAGATGAGCAGGGGCTTTCAAAAGTTGTTGACGAAGAACAAAGATGTCGTCTTGTTCAGATTCCGACAGAAGAAACAATGGGGAAGGTGAGGTACACAGATGGCTGTGAGTGCAGCCGAAAGACTTTTATGCAGCAGGTATCAGAAAACTCATAAAGAGAAGGGACAAATATACCAATGTAAGTGACGATTATATAGAGAAATAAACATGCCTTTTAAGCATGTATCTTGGTTTCCCTTTCTAGGTGCGCTCGTAATTATATAAATACGTAGCACCTATAGTCGTCGTTCCGTCTGTCTGTCTGTCCGTCCGCATATAACAGAGAAAAACTATCCAACCGAATCGTCTGAAATTTTAAATATATAATTGTTGCAAAATTTTGTCGAGTCACTTCTAATTTTATGAAAATCGGATGTATAGTTTAATTACAGGGACACTCAAAAGTTTTCCGTTACATTACGGCCAATAGGAAAAAAATTCTTCAAGTGCATTTTAATGATGTTACA
Source organism: Maratus speciosus (assembly GCA_963932465.1). NCBI lineage: Eukaryota > Metazoa > Arthropoda > Arachnida > Araneae > Salticidae > Maratus > Maratus speciosus. Next base: position 170,794,519 of record OZ010795.1, on the reverse strand, counting down.
GCCTTTCGAACAGAATGAAATTGATAAGCACCTATGAAGTGCACTAAAATATACATTCAGTACAATATGCGGTGCAAAAAACATTTATGAAACCAGTTATAGTACGAACACACCTCATTTGCCACATTTGACGTGCAATTTTCAACTTGATTTATTGGCTTTTGTAACCTACTTATTATCTTGCCCTCGTATGTTAAATTTAAATTTTCAATTATTATTTTTGATTTCGTTGAACAACAAGGTTGTACTTTTTTCTCTTTTAATAGCCCTGTAAATTTGGTATATTCATTTATGAACACCCTGTACAATAGAATATATATATTTTTTTATATTTTCAATAAACGTATATAAAAATAAAATCATTTTTATAATTAATACTAGAATTACCGAGGTCATCCGTGTCCCAAGACGTGTTTTTCGCCCGTAGCACTGTTATTTTTCAAAGTAAAACTTTGAAACGTTTTGACTTTTCCTAAATACTTAGCATAATGCCTTAACACGAATTTAGTTGAAATTGAACGAAAACTTTTTTATCTACACGTCTGTATACCTAGAATTACCGTGCTGGGTTATCGCTGTCCCGAACAAAATAATGGCTTTTTCTTTTATTTCAGCAGGGCTTTTAACTCTACATTTTCCAATAACAGAAGGCTAATGTAAGGAGATGTATCGCACTTACTTTTCACAAAAAAGGGGGGTGGAGGTGGCAGGGCATGATCACATATCTGTCATGCAACTACAAGGCGAATGTTTGAGCTATTATTTTATTTCAAACTATTATTAAAATGTTGTAGAATATGGTTATCTCTGTTGTACCTTAGAAACTAAGTAAAAAGAATATTTTGCTAGTCATAAACCTCTTGGGGCAAAAAAAAAATGTTTGTCAATGGTATTCCATTTTCACCCTTTGATAGTGATGGCGTTTCGACGTAGGTCTTGCGAATGAGTAAATTTTTAAATTGTGAGGCGAACTTTCATAAAATGCTTTTTGCAATTAAATTACATCTGATGAGGATAACAATCTCGACATAAACGGCAAAACAAATTTTCCTGAAAATCCCTATAAAATCTCGTTGTCCGAATACAGTTCAAGTGACAGTAAGCTGAATGAAAATAGCTAAATAAATGATGCGGATGAAATCATGAAACACCAATGTGTCGTAAGAGTTTTGAAGAAAATACAATATAAAAGAAAGAATTCAAAATAGGAAAGAAAGATACAAAATAAATTACCGCTTTCGTAGCATTCATTTGGTAGAACCAAAACATGGAAGCATAAGCAAGATAAATCCGCAGTGTTCAATATCTTCTGGTTGATGACATATGCAAGATCTAGCGGTTCAAAATCTGGCGGTTATAAATATTTGGGTAGTTTATAAAGATACAAGATGTTTTAATATAAGCAGAAGCGTCTACATTCTAAAATTAGCAGAGAAGCTCAGAGATAAATACACTGCAAAAGAACATGAAGTTATATGTCCTCGGAACACCAGAGACGTTTCAAATAAATGAAAACGTTCCCAGATAAAGCAATGCTAAGACAATAAAATTAATACTGTGTGTGGAAACTGTTTACAACTTTTGTGTGGATTAAGCATATCAAATTATAAAATCAAAGACCATGGCATTTTGCGTGAATTGATTGGATGGACAAATTTATAAGGAAAACAAAATCATGGATGTATATATATTTAACTTTATTGTGCTTTAATATCTTATTAATATGTGGGAATATTATTGGAGAATTTAACTCGATAATTAATATGCATATATATTATTTAAAAAGTACATCAAAATCTCAAAGTATCTATTCTGAAATTCGAAATTAAATTTTTTTGTTGTTGTCTTTTCATCAAATTTCATATTATGCAATAGTCTAGAAGCTAAATTGTATTAATCATTAATTAAAAATCATTGTATTAATCACCAACCCTAATTGTGTCTGTATGTCCCATACAAAACAAGAATAGACTTTGTAGCTTCTCGTCTCGAAATATGCTTTTACAAGAATAGACTTTGAATGTCATGGGTCAGATATGGCCTACCCTGGTATTTCTATTTATACAAGAATCGCGGTAATTCTAGTGTTAAATGCAATGTGAATGAGTTACTATAAAGAGAGTTTCAAGATTGAAAGTATTCCTTTGAAATATGCTTTTACAATAATCTCTCGAACGCAACATATATAAAAATATTTTATTTTACATAATAATATAGAAAAATCATTACTTTTTCCTAAAGCGGCAGTATTATTTTCAATATCTTTAAAAAAAAAACCAACGCATTCTTCAAATCCAAAGCAATTTCAAATTATCTAGTACCATTAAAATAATATTTAGCTTAAAAAAGAATATCTATCATAACATCAGTTTATTGGAAACAAGATTTAATCATGCAATTATATCGAACCATTTCGCAACCATTTTTTTTCCTCTTCTGCCTTGATTTAATGCTTTGTTTTATATTCATTGATCATTTTCCGCAATTGAATCACTTTTTATCTTCTGTTTTTCCATTCCTGATTCATTTTCCATTGTTTTATTTTTTAAATCAGCCAAGTGTTTCAATTTAAAATCACGTTTATGTAAAAAAGGGTTCCTTTGACAATTCATTTTAATGTTTTTTTTTAATTTAACATTTATCGAATTTATAATGCTAGTCTTTACATAAAAATGATATATTATTGATTTTTATGATATCAATTTTTGAAACACCTTTTAAATTTTCTTGTAAGAATGGGGATAGCATCATTTTCAACACTTTCCAGCATAGTTGAACAGTACAGTAGAACCTCGATTATCCTAAGTAATTGAGACGGCCATCTTTCGGAAAATCGAAATTTTCGGATAATCGAAAATGCTTGAATTTCAATATTATGGAGAAATATATGCAATATTTCGTATTATGGTAACAAGTGCTTAATAAAAATAAAGCAATAGCAAAACAGAAACAAGAATAAATTACCTGAATTTTAATTTTGAAATTGAGTACTTTTACATATTACAATCGTTTGAAAAAATGTTTTGTTTATTGCAGTTTTTAAGAAAATATTCGAAAATATTTATATATACTCGTAGTTCGGAACGGACCGCTGGCACACAAGGAATGTGGTAGTTAAAAAAAAAAAAAAAAAAAAAAGCTTTCAAAATCGATTTTGCACACGTGGAATGTGGTAGTGAAAAAAAAAAAAAAAAAAAAAAAAAAACTTTAAAAATGGATTTCGGTTAAAAGAGTTTCGGATAAAAGAAGTTCTACTGTATTTAAAATTCGGTTCGTCTGTCAGTCGGCCGACTTTTCGTGCTCTAACTCACAGAAATATATTCGAATTGGAATGAAATTGATATATGTCACTGAATTGTATTATGGTACAATCCGTATTGTAAATAAAGTATGTAGCATGAATAATTTGTTTACAAGGATACTCGAAAGAAAAGCATTACATTGCGATCTATGGAGAAAAATCGTTTGCGATCGGTTCTAATGATGTTACACCATTTAAAACATACCGAAGTAGATATATATCACGGAGGTGCACAAAAAATGCTTACTGTAGAATATGGTTTACGGTTCATCCATCATTTACAAGGACACACAAAAGTATTCAGTTAGTGTACTATCTATGAGAAATGATTGCTCGAAGTGAGTTTTCATTTGTGGTATACATTTTTAAAGTATGCCGCTATTTTTGTATATTGCTTGGTGTATATAATGGGCATAGATCATATACAGGGCTGCACAAAATATCTCCTGTACACTTCCACGTATCAAATGTGCCGTGTGTTTTCAAATTAAATTTTAGCACGATACATAGTATAAATACAAATCTTACAGGTCATATACAGGTCTGCACAAAATAATTCGAAAAATGTTCCGTCTATTGATGGTAGTTGCTGAAATAGTATTTTCAAAAGTGTTATGCGTTTTCTGAGTTGTTTACTAAGGTATCTTTTTTACCTTAATATACAGTGAAGTTGTGTTAAAGAAGTCTGTAGATATTGGAAAATGTTTTATTATCAATTAAATATAATACTTTTCTGTGAAACAAAACAAAAAGGCATTATGTACTTACCTATCATATGCACTTTTACTGCAACAATTACATTACGTTTGAAAAATTTAATCAAAATGTAATAAGTGCCATTTTATCAATATCCAAAAAGAAATTTCCTTTCAATAGCGTATGATTCCGTAGGATATTACTACAAACAATTAACCCTGAGAAGTAAAAAAGACGGTGTATTTGTAAAAAAAAAATATTTGTCTAATTACAAACGGATTTGGCAAAGTACAAACATAGATAATAGGGACAAAGGAAATAAAGCAAATCCAAAAAGAAGAGAAAATTAACAAAAAAAATTAAAATGACTTCATTAAAATTGAATTAATGTTGAATAAAGTAATGCAAAATAGTGTTAAAGAAAGAGGCAAAAAATAAGGAAAAATCATTAAGCGTATTCGAAAAGATAAATACAGTCGAACATTGTTATCTCGACACTCTAATGACCAGAAGAAAGTGTCGTCGTAAGCGGAGTATCGCAGTAGCCGGAGTTGGAGAAAAATATGTTTATAAAAAGCTGTATTTTTAATTAATTTAAACAATTTTAAATTCATAACTGTTCTTACAGTTTTGAGCAGTAAAACAATATTATTAAGCAACATAAACAGAAAAACAAAATTGAAAAGAATAAAAATCAGATTTATAATGACTTTTTTTTAATTGTTACATGAAATACTGATGGAGTAAGGTTTGCTTATCCCTAGATATTCATCCTACAATTCTTTTTTCAATATTATACAATGAATTGTAATCAATATTCGCTGTTTCATAAATGGATGTAAGACAATTTCTGATCTTTTCAATGCAATGCAATGCTTCGGTTTTAGTCGGATGAAATACGCCGTGTAACCCCAAGAAAGCGCCGTCTGACCAGAACAAAAATACCGCGATTAGACTGATACATCTTTCTCGAGCTTAAGTGGGTTATTCATAGTGTGTGGGTTTCTTTATTCAGATAAAGGATTGAAGCAAAATTTCTCATTTATCTCAATGGGTACCACTATTGTGAAGAGTCTGGCTAAGACATTTCCTACCCCTTAATTTCCGTGCTTATAAGATGGATTATAAAAAATGGACAATTTTTCTAAACCATCGGGATATCCGGAGTTGAAAATTATTTAACGACGTGAATTCCGGTGTTTATTCACATTAAAATCATATACATAAAATCGGTACATTGAAAAATTTACGTGATAAGCGGAGTGACGTGAAAACAGGGTGTCGGGATAACGAGGTTCGACTGTATTCATAAAAAATTGATTTGAAAGAACCTTCTTCAAAATAACTTGTTGTTTATAACATTTTGTTAGCTTCTAAACTTACATATAAACAAAACAGTATCCAAATACTATTGTTCATGTCAGGATTAATTACTATGAACTGATACAGATATTGTTGATGTACCATTTAAAAATAATCAAATTTTGTATACTCGAAGTCGTCCAACGGCTTCAGGGCCTCGAGCTCAACACTCCAGGCATTTCGATGTCTTTAATTTAATGAATTTATCTTTTAAATTTATCCGGTGAAGTATTTTCTCTTTTTTTTCGTTTTGGTCAAGGGTGAGAAAGAGATCAATGTTGAAAAAAATTAAAAGAACATAGGACAGGCACGCGGAGATCCGCGCTCCGAGAATTTTGCCATTTTTCATGCCATTATCGCCAATTTTTTGCTCCCGATTCAGACAGCTAATAACACGTTTTTTTTTTTCTTGTATTTTTTAAGGAATGGCGGCCTGTACCTGAGTATTATAGCACACAGCTTTTTTGACCCATTCAAGTTTTAGCGGTAACTGCCGGTAACTCCATTTTCTCAGCTGTGATAAATCTTACGATTAAGTTTCGAGTATCTGGTTTGACTAAAAGCATTGTAATGTGCAAATTTGTAAATAGTATTATACTCTGAAAAGACTCCTTTCAATATAAATTTTTAAGCCATTCTCTTTTTTTTTCAAAAGTATTAAAAATGGAGATAAATTTTAAGGGTGAATTTTTTTTTGGAACATCTCCATTTTTTTTACCTTTGAGAAACAAGTAATTGCGTTACTGCAACGTTGAATTTACCCCGAAAATTTGAAAAAAATTAATTCAAAATAAGGAAATGAGTTTTACATATTTTTTCCACCAAAGTTGTAAAAGTAAAATTTAATTGTAATATTCCTGTGGAAATCTTCATTAAAATTAGGTGGGATATAACATATCCCACCTAAGGCAGCCCTTCAAGGAGTTAAAGAAGTACTTATATAATAATAGGAACATTCAGAATAGCAATTTTTTTTTGCAGGATGTCAAAAATGCACTTTTGAAAAAAGCGACAACTTTAGTGCTTATTATCTCAAATGGACAAATATTTAAATAATTGCAACAATTATACGTTAGTGACTCTCATTAACAGTATATAGATATAATTCAATGAGTTTGAGACTCAGATGGTTTCAAAGTTACAGCATTGCAATTTAAGTAAAAGACAAAGTTTCATACCCATTACTGTATTTTAATTACTTATCTTAAATGCATATTTTTCAATAAAAAAATGATCACAGTACATTAAAAAAGATTATTTTTAATTCGATAGGAGTTACAATACAATATTAGGAAAATATATAAATACAACATAATTAAAAATGTAAAAAAAAAGAAAAGAAATTGTAACTTAATACAATTTATATTATAATATTTATAATTATGATTTAGTTATGTAAAATTGTAGAGATCTTACTTTATTTTAATTGTTTTTGTTTATGAGTAATAAGATGTCTTCACGTAGTGATTTTCCTCTATTATTTCAAAGCCCAATCAGTTTGAATAATTTTGAGGTGCTTCTTAGCATACTTGTTCTCTGAGTTCACACTTTGTGTTTATGTATTTTCATTAAAGCCTTCGTGATGCAGCAAGAAACTTTTTGCATTACCGCAGAAGAAGAATTCATATGATAGCATAAGAGAGGGGGACATACAGAAAAGAGAGTTTCTAAAGCAATCCGTGAAGGAACTCTCTTGCAACTCTCATCCCTTCTTAAAAATGAATCTCTATTCTTACCTTTAAATATATATTTAAATACTGTCCACTAAACATAATAATAGTCAGATATGAGTATGCGAAAATGTATTATATAATATTTTATGGAGAAATCTTGTAAAAAAATGTATGAACTGTCAGTGATATATCCCAAAATCAGAAAATACTGCGAGATATATTCTAACATTCAAAAAAGAAAAATGTGAGAATTTATGGAGAATGAAATTTGGCCTAGTATACCTAAAAGAAAACGATATCATATACATCGAACAGTGGGGGAGGAAACTCAATATTTTAAGGCTATATCTGAAAACCCCATCTTTCGAATTCGCCCTTTTGTCCCTAAATTTAAATAAAGAACATAAACATCTAATTATTAAAATTTTTACATATTTGGTCATTAGAGATACTAGGTTTTAAAAGGCGCATTTTTTTAATCAAAAATGGACTTTGAATGTTGAAAACAAAATTTTGTAATTCACACAACTTTAAAACTAAAGTATTATTATAAAACTGCTTAAAAAACAAGGGAAATATCTCTAAAAAATTGTATTTTCCTTAAAATTACATTTTCAACACTTTTGAAAAAAAAAAGAAAATGTTTTAGAAGCGTGACATAATTTACAATTTTGTGCATTGCAAAGTTTTTAGAAGAACGGTACTCGACATTTTATTCTAGGAACTACTTTGGGCCACTTTTCCATGTCCCACTAACATTTTCATTATTAAAAAAATATTATATATGATTTTTCAACGTTGAAATTAAGTTGTAAACAATTAATATGAAACAATTAAGCAAACTGTATGGTTTAAAGTGGCCATTTTGTATTTATTTTATTTTTTAACTATTTTTAAACTTTTAGAACAAAGTAGCGCCTCCTAGGGTCTTCTTTGGTCCATTCACTTAGTTTCATATAAATTGAATACATTTCATATGCTGGAGTATTGAAACCTCTTGCATTAGGATCTGCTAATAAATTAACACTGCAAACTTGATAATTTTTTTAATTACATTTAAGCACAGTAAACAAATGGCTAATATTAAAGACACGAGAAACAGTTTTCACCATGTTATCCTAAACAACTGGAACAAAAATAATTAATACAGCATTTTACTATAGTAACATTTGAAAAAAAATGTTCCTTAATACATTTTCAAAGAGATTTGGTTGTATAAAAGGCATTTCTAAGTAACCGGGGCTACTTCCGGAACAAAAAAAGGCCTGGCACAAAGCAGTCCCGAAAAACTAGTTTTCATGTTAGCTTGATGAAAACGTAAACAATTTCTATCAAAATAAAATGCTAAAGGGAAAACTATGATTGCACATGGGTTACAGGTTACTAAAGGTAATAATCTGGCACTTAGTTTATTTGTAGCTCTTATCCAGATTTGTTCACCATAGAAAATTTGGAGGGTTAAAATCTACACACGAAAATAGTTGTTTACAAACACATCCAGTGTAGCCACTAACAAAAATTTAAATTACCCCAAAACTATTCAAATATTCTATAGTAAGGCATAAAATATTTTTCAGGGGCAAAAACTCCAAATTATCTTATATTGTTTGTTCAATACAAAGAATAAACACTTTTTTATGTGATGGACCGAGGACCAAAATAGTCCCGGTTGACAGTACGAGAACTGACAAAATGGAATTATACTATAGCCTAATTATGACAATTAAAATTATGAACCATCATACAAAAATACTAGCAATGAGATACAAAATGCGCCTAAAAATTAAAACAAATAGTTGTTTTCGATTGGCCAAATGTGAAGTGTATGTCATGAAATTTATTATTGTCATTTTTAAATGTTCAGTACTAAAATTGTTTTTCTATACCTCTTTATGTGGATTGAACCGTCAATATTTATTGGCTATATAATAACCGCATTGACATGAAATATTTCCCTTACAGTCGGATTTATAATTTTTTCTAATATTGGTGAATCATTGACATGTGATTTTTACAATTTTGTTGTAAATATATCCAACGTAAAGCAAATAAATAACAATTATTAGTACTTCATTAAACGTATATACGACACAGTTAATAATTTTACAATTTCGGGATCCCTGTGTAAAGCCAATCTTTGTTTTCTAAGCAAATTAATATCTTAATCTGTCTTTGAAAAATATTACAGATATAGCAATTTTTCATATACAAATTCGTAAGAAAATATCACTTTCTTTAAACTTAATATGCTTTTTACAATCCATACAAATTACAAAATAACACATTTATATATAAAGGAAAAAAGACCAAGAAGCCATATCATAAGACACGAAAATTATTTTGTAAAATAAAAAGTGATGCATATATGTTTTTCTAAGCTTTAAGCGTTCAAATATTTTAAAATTCCCTTAAAAATTAATTTTAGTCATAAGAATTTTAGTCCTTTTTATAAAAATAAATAAAATAAAAATCCTAACAAAAGATTAGTTAAGGAAAGATTTTTAAAATTTATACTAAAAGAAAGAGTTTGAAAATAACAATACAAAGATTAAATAATTCATTTTTTAACCAAAACAATACAAATAAACTCAACAACTAAAGCAAAACAAAACCGGAGATTAAAATACAAAAACTAAACCAAACTTCTCTTTTAGATAATAAAATGTAATTTACACATACATTTCAAAGTTTCCTATCCAAATATTAGCAAGAACAAAAAATTAATGAACGCAATTTTAATTGTTGTCTTCCGTGATTCTACAACATTTCATCGCAGCACGCGAAGTTTTTCATAATGTATATTTGTATTTATTTTATGACAGATAAAAACTGTGATTTCTTTCCATAAATGCGAATTTGTAATGTACTATTATTGATGTAATACTTGCGTGACTGAGTATTTCTGGGAGATGTAACGTTTCTAATATAGTTTTCATTTAACCCATTATTTGTTTTATGCTTTGAAGCTAAAATAAATGTATGTGTTATAAATGGCCTGAAGCAAAAACGAAAATTGTTTGTTTCTTTAAGAGGGTTTTTATATTTTCAAACAAAATAACAGCGCAATAATATTTATAAACAATCATTTTTCATATTGAAGTTACATAAAATCGAAATTGAAATAAAAGATTTCAATAATTAAAATTTCCGCCTTCTTCAATCTCAATTTCGAAACTAGTATGTTGTGGCCATCACAAAACTTCTATAAATCACGATATATAAATCACGATTATATACACGAAGTTCTGAAAGAATTCGTTAGGTATTTCTATATATTAAACTAGATAAATTTCAATCCAATTATTCTAAATTGTAAATAGAGGGGTTTTTATTATAGAGGTTTTTATTATAGAGAGTATGTAAATAGAGGGGTTTATACACTGTAAATTAAAATGTCTGAAATTCAAACACTTAAGTGTCTGAAACGGAGTGTTCAGTTTTCAGACATTTTAAAATGTCTGAATTTTTTCAGACACTTTTTGTGTCTGAATTTCAGACACTTCAAACGTCTTAATAGCATCCATTTTTTTTCTTAAGCATCATACGTAGCCATGTTTGACCACCTTGAATCCTGAAAAAATATTTGGCTGCGGTCCTGCCCCCCCCCCCCTACAACTTGATTTTTTTGGTGCTCCCAATTTTGGTACGCAATTTTTGTTAGGCTGATAATTTAAATCTTTTACGACATTTTACTGATTATAATCAATATTTTGAACTTCAGGAGTAGAACAAGATTAAAACAAAAAATATTTATCTAAATATTAGATTTTTAAAATTTGTTTTATTTTTAATCTTATTTTACTTTAAAAGTTCAAAATATTGATTATAATCGATACAATTTCGAAACACATTTAAAATATAAGCTTTACAAATATCGCACATCAAATATGTGGGCACTAAAATCGTAGGGGGGCGGGGCACGGCCCAGTATGCCCATTCTTTAATCAAGAAGTTCTTTTGCAAAAAATGCAACCCTGCATTATTGTTATCTAAATTGAGATGTCCGGTATTCGGGAGTATCCGTTGTGGAGGTTATTGGACATTCCCGAATAGCTATTCTGAAACATCTATTTAGCGAATACTTCTTTAATCCGCATGGCATACATATTTGTATATTTTTACCTCACAAAAGCAGACATCTCCGATTATCGGACAAATTGAACGGCAAGGGCTATTGAGGGCTTTTAAAGTACATGGATAAATATATATATTTCTTATAATCTTGTTCTACTCTACTTCATATAATTTAAAAAATAGATTTTTAAAAAATTTATATTGCCACATAGGCAATTTTACATATATATCAGATGATAATCACAACAGCTATTTAACTATGAATAAATAAATAAATATTCTACTTTATCCCTTTGCACTCGAGGGCTCCGGAGCGGAGCCATTTAAAATTTGTCTTCAAACTCGAGGGCTCCGCTACGGAGACAATGCAAATAATTTTGTGATACCTGTCTAGAAAAGCCAAGATTACATGGTATCACAAAATTATTTGCATTGTCTCCGTAGCGGAGACCTCGAGTTTGAAGACAAATTTTAAATGGCTCCGCTCCGGAGCCCTCGAGTGCAAAGGGTTAATATTGAAAAAAAAAATTACTTCGGTATTTTGTTTATTTATATTTTGTGTTTTTTAATCTTGTCCTACTCTAAAAGTTCAAAACTTTCATTATAATCAGTGCAAGATTTAAGGTATCAGCTTTACGAAAATTTCATACAAAATCCCCCCCCCCTCCCCGAAAAACAAATGAAAATTCTTATCATTTAGAAAGTAGATTTTTTAAAAATTTATATTGCCACATGGACTTATTGTTATCATTCCTATGAACTACTAAACAAGACATCTTTAAAGCAAAATAAAGACGCAAAAAAAAAATAAAAAAAAAATAAAATAAAATAAAGTTAGCACATGATATCACTATGATACACACTTGCGATGCTTATCAGTAAAGTCTAATTGGAAAATGACCTTCGAATCCACAGGAGATTTTTCAAAGTTTTTTTTTTTTTCTATTTCCTTCTGGTCGTTTAGTATGAGATAAGCATTAGCCATTGAAACTATGAACTGCCATATTGAAAACAAAACAAAACAAGAGAATGGACTTAACTTTTAAATATGTCTGTTTTTAGTGATGTTATTACTTTAAATTTTAGAAAAAAGATGAGAATAAATAATACATAATTTGTAATAAAAGACAATGTCATAAATTTAAAATATATACTTCTAGAATTAGTGTTTTTTTTTTTGTTGTTTTTTTTTTTTTTGCAAAAAGATTCAAAACTAATTAAATTTCATGTCAGATTTTGTTTAGTACAATAAATAAAATCATAAAAAGACACTAATTTTAGTACTATAAAGAAATTATAACACTTACTTCAATCGCTGTTTGCAAGAGGTAAGAAAAATTCCTCGATTTGAAATTTTAAAAACTACCACAACCACAGTGAGGGAGAAAGACTTTCATCAGTTTAAAAGGTAATCCCATAATACATCCGACTAGCCATATTTAAAGAATGAGATGTTTCATCCTCGAAACAGGGCCCGCCAGACAAAAGTTTCTTTTTTTTTTTTTTTTTTTTTTTTTTTTTTTTTTTTTTGCCAGCTTCGACAGGACGAAGATGAATAACACAATATTATTGATATAAATTAATACGAGTTAACACTAAGCCCATTGCACACGCTTTGTAGAATTTCCGGGTGTAATCTTCAACCGTCGTCTACTTCTGTTCTGTGTCTATCCCGCCCTTATATCGACGACAGCTTCTAAGAGACCTTTGATGTCGAGCACACACGTCAGATGTATGTATTCAATAAATAAATAATCCAAGTTAATACGAATTAAAATCACAGTACTTCACATTTCGTAAAAAAAGAATTAAAATACACGCGTACATAAAAACAAACTTTGTTTGAATTACAACGTATACCATTTCGCACGAAGACATCTAAAACGCATGCGCAACTGGGAGTGCTAGTGCCTCCTGGTGGTGATTGCGTCGGAAGAATCAAAACGTCTTAAATTAAGACACGTTTAAAGCAATGAAGTGTCTTAAAATAAGACGTTTGCGGATATTTTAGACATTATTCTCAGTTCGTTTACACCATGGTCATAGTAAGACACTTATGTATCTTAAATTAAGACATCTATAATGTCTGAATTTTCAGATTAAGACACTTAAGCGTCTAAAATTCTTTTTCAGTCACATATGTGTCTAAATTTAAGACGCTTCTATTTGCAGTGTATGAGTATATGAGATGTAAATTTTCAACTGGGCAAAACATGTCAGGACCTGGATTCGAACCAGCGATCTCTTGGCTGAAGCCGCCAACCTGAGCTATCCCGGACTAATCACCGGGATTCCGTCCGGAATAGCTCAGATGGTAAAGCATTGGCGGCTTCAGCCAAGATATCCCTGGTTCGAATCCTGGTCCGGACATTTTTCACCCAGTTGGAATTCAAAGTTTAAAAATCATATTTCTCTATATATTCCATAAAAAGTCCCGAAAAGAAAGCGACCAGTGATATTTGGCTATATGTTGCATATAGATAGTATTCTTTTTTTGTTTTAATAAATTAACTATTAAATCACACAATAAAGGCCACTATAGAATTAATCTAATTATTAGAATACATTAGAAAACTGCATGAATCTAATTTTACTATATGCACAGATTAGAGGAGATAAATAAATCTAAAAATACAAGATAAGAACGTTAAGATAAGAAAATGCAAATTTATATTGTGAATCAATAAATCAAATGCAATATTCCATAATATAAGGAAGTCGCAAATGAGTATATTACTATACATATATTATATATAAATACAATTTTGCTATATTGAATTATTATCGGTCAATAAAACAGTAAAAATAATTTTAAGCATCGATATGAAAGCGATTTGCATAAATAAAAATATTACAAGATCAAGCAAGCAAAAGCGCATTCGTTTAACGCTTCAAAAACTAATGTTATTTTAATGTCTAAGGCATTCAAAGTATATAGATGTACTACATTTATTATGGATAAACTTTATTTATTTCCGTCACAGATTTGCATGTTACAGTGTGCTAAATGCTTTCATTTAAGCGATTTAAATAACTTAATGATATAAATATTCAAATGTAGATTCATTGTGACAGATTGTGGGGGACATTTATTTGAAAGTAAAATTAAGTAAAAGTTAAACACTTTCAAAAGTCAATAAGTTGTTTGTAATAGTTTAGAAATACATTTCTTCAAAATGCTTACATACATATCGAGAAGTTTCATTAATTTAAAAGTTTTAACTTTTATTTTAAAATGCTATATATGTACTATAGGTAGTTCCCTTTTTTAATTAGTTTTGCTTAAAGCACACTGTTAAAAACTTTTTTCTGTGGAATTACAGAACATGCACTGGTAATCTATTGTCTCATGACTTAGTCAAATTACAGAGATTAGATAAACAAAGATTCTGATAACAGAAAGTTATTCAGTAACATTACAGTAGAATCTGTAAAGTTGCATCGATAAAAATACACAAGTCTCTGTAAATTTATTTATTTTTACTGATAACATTTTAATATATTTTCATAAATTAGAGATTTTTTGAAATTCGAAAATTGAAAATTTTCGATTGAATTTGAATTGCTGTACCATTTAATTTTCACAAGATTTATTTCTATCTGGAACGTGATTTTATGAAAAAATCCATTTTTATAATGTAATGTCTTTCCTATTAGTTTATATTTTTGAAAAATATTTTTTTTATGGATACTATATCGGAACTTTAATATATGTTTATTTTTCATAGCGTATAATCTGTACTCTGTATACGTTTAATAACTGATATGATAGATTACCATTGTTCAGAAAGACTTCCCTTAAATTCGATATCATATACATACAATTTTTTTATTTAAAAAAATATTACTAGTTTCGCTGAAAATGTTAAACAAGAAACGTTATTAGTCCATTGAAAAAAATTAAAATTTCTTTCAATGTATTTGACTTTTTGGGTTATTTATTTAAATTATATCGACTGTTTTAATTGTATTTGAAATTTAAAGAATTTTATCGACGGAAAATCTAGATTAGTTTGATTTTTGTTTTGATAGTCCTTTCAATGGCATAATGATACAATGATACAAATGAAAAGTAAATATATTTTTTTTTTTTTTTACATTTATGATTAAAATGTGTGGTTATTAAAGGAATAATATAGTATTGGTAATTGGTAGGTAAGGTTGTAAGGTAATTTGTATAGTATTAAATCTCATATGCATAAATTTAAATATTTCTTTATTTTATTTCTAATATACATACCCTATATGCATGTGGTGATTTGGCAGGTTCTGGGTAGATTGGTGCATGACAGAATAAATAATCCGTTGTTGGGATGCCATCATCTGTAAAAAATACCACAGTCGAAAATTATATGCAGTCGAAGACCATGTTATAGTGACCAGCAATGTTCAATAATGAACAGTTATGCAGTCGAAAATAGTTTAGTGGTAGGTAAGGATCACACTGTATTTCTCCAAAAGAATGCGGACAGTCCTTTATTCATAACAGCACATCTAACAGTTCCCATGTATTACAGTTGGCTAAAACTCCTTACGGGCGATGCAGTACGTTGACATTCAAAAGATGTTGGTTAAGCAATCCTCATATTCTACAACGTCAGACAGGGGCGTAGCTACAGATATTTTTTCGGGGGAGGAGAGTTCGAAAATTTCCCAACTTGAAATAAAATCCTCCAACATTCAACTAAAGTGATATGCGCAAAGTGTGTAATAATGATAATGAAGCTTATGCATAAAAAATTCCTTTCCAAAGAAAAATTTTGAAACTAGAAATATAAAAATTCTGATTATTAGTTTGTTTAATAAAAAAAAAAAAACACGCGTTTTACTTTCTTCTGTCTTTACAAGACGAAAGTATTGAATTCGTAAAAAAATTCTACAACTGGTTTTCGACGGTTTGATACGTTTTAGAAGGTCCTGAACATGATTTGACTGTTTTTAGAATATGTCTATTTGTGTGACTGCGACACAAATTTTGTGGGTGCTCTATCTCAAGAACTAATTCGCGGAATTTTATAAAACTTTAGATTCAGTTATACCTTGATAAAAATTAATGCTGATTAGTTTTTGGTGTAAATTACCCAAAAGGTGGAGGCTATGCTGTATTTTTCACGATTTACACGATTTTAGCGATAGTTATATCTCAAAAACTGTTGCACAGAATTTGATCTAATTTTATATTCTGTTAAACCTTGACATAATTTAGTGCTTATTAGGTTTTTGTATATATCTGTGGCACTGCTGTGCAGCATTTTCCCCGATTTTCGCGTTAGCTATATCTGAAAAACTAATGCACGGAAATTTAGTCAAACTTCATATTCGGTTACACTTCCTTATTGGGCTTGTGTGTATACTGTCCAAAGGTATCCCTTTTGAGCTCTTTGGGTTTGGAATTTTGGTTGCAGACATCTAAGAGCATGGGTGTCGAAATTCAATGATTTGTTTGAAAAATGCGATGCTTCTATCTCCTTTTTAAATGCACACAATTAAACGAATTATAAATTAAATGCACACAATTAAACCTTTAGAATTCATTATTATGGGCATAGAATTGTTATTTAATTTTAACATTGTGATTGCAAATTTTGAAGTATTAACATGTATGGGATAGAATAAGGTTTTGGGATTGGCATATCCAAATAGTTTTTCATTTAACATCAATTCTTTTGGTCTTCAAAGAAGCTAACCCTGATGAAGCTAACCTAACATCGTCCAGTTAAATAAAATACACTATTTCACTTTCACATTTTAAAAGCATTAGGCTGACAAGTCTGTCAGGCCTCATTGTAGCTTGTAATATATATTTTTAAATTTTTATTTGACTAAAGATTCTTTCATTAGATGCAGCGCCAAAAGGATAAGCTGCTGTGAATGTTACGGTACGAGTATATAGTTTGACAGTGTGACCCAAATAGTCTTTGAATTTCATGGCATGAGTAAAAGGTTTGTTAAGTGAGTTGCGATTTGGTTTATTTCTATTTGACTCTGCAAGTCATGTACATCTGGTTTCTCATATCCAGGTGGAAACATTATTAACTTTTCTCAGTTAGTGATACTCAAATTTGCCTTGCACAATTGTAATTTAAATATGGAATGTATTGGTGCAATATTCTCCTGATATAGGGAACATTGTCATTTAAGCCCATTACTAAATTGCCGATATTTTCTTGTATTTCTTATAACTCTTCCCTATAAAACTTATGTCTATCAATGTCCATTGCTATGCTATTATTTTTATCTATTCCATTTGGTGAAACCGTTTTCCCACGGTGCTTTCAGAAGTCAGCTTCTTCAATCACATCCTAATATTCATAATTGTTTATGAACTTGTCTATAAGGAAATCTTTATTTCTTCAAAATTTTATTCAAGTGCAACCTGTCAGTGTTTATGTCAACCTGTATGTCGATTTTTTCTTCAGTTGATGGACTCCTTTCATAGTCATATTTCTGTTCCAAATTCAAATCATCCACTTTTTTACCTTTTTCATCCTCGAATGAAAACTCTTTTCCAATTATGAAGGGTTCTTTCGTGCTAAGATTTATAGTCATTTTTTAGAACAGCTTTAAACACACAACACTGGGCTTTTGGTTTAAAATTTACTAAACACCTATAAATATAAATAAACAGGACATATATATATATTTCCGCACACAAATAAAGGTAAAATGTGGCAAATTTATCTAAACTAACGACTTCTTATATTAACATTTGTTCATATATTGCTTTTGTCATGACAGCGAAGCGTTAACTAATTTTCGGAGCAAAAAAATCACAAGAATGAGTAAAATATTGTCCAAAAATCGCAAAATTAGTGCTATTTGTGAAAACTCATCAAATCTTCTTGCCCAGCTGTGTTTCAAGTAGGTGACTACATCCCTTTCTGTTGTGCTACAAGTGATCTCCAATTTTCAAAAGAAGCTGCAATCTCTTTGGATTAAAATAGCTGGATTCTCTTTTGGGAGGGGAAAGGGAGTAAGGGTGAAAATTTTGAGAAAGGAGTCAACTTTTGAAGGAAATAAAGGAACTGGATAGTCAGCTATTGGTGGATAGGAGTACAGAAATTTAAGTCTGGTATATGTATAATATTTTTGTAGAACTGAAAAGTACAATGATAGATTGAGTGTGGTTGATTTCTTTTTGTATTTCTTTTGATAATTTAACTTGCTTACTGTTACAATACTCAGTCAGAAACATAATCACTAAAACAATAAAAAATTCATAATGTCTCAAAAATCCAGAATTTCCCAACTCTAAGCTCAAATTTCCCAACTTCACAAATATTGGGGGGGGAGGCTCCCCCCCATACCCCCCATGGCGACGCCCCTGACGTCAGAAAACACCGGATAGTTATTATACCATTTGAAGACAAGCGAAATTCTCTGAAACTCTGCGTTCCGAGGCCGTGCAGCTCAGTTTTGTCAAGTCGGCGGCGTAAAGATATAGGCCATGGGACGAAGCATCAAAAGTGGCTAAAAACCAGTTTTCGTTTACCAACTCCGGGAACTAAGAAATTTTGCATGCAATACAATTATACTATACTTATTAACTAAAAAACGCAAAGTTCACCAAAAAATATTTGCACATTAATTTTTTACACCAATTTAAAGTGGTACCCTAAAGCTGACATTATAAAGGTAATGTTCAGTGTTTTGGTTAGTATTTTCCCTTTTAAATAAGAATGAAGATAAAATTTATTGAATTGTCATCATTTACTAATAAATATTAAATACTGACAGTAAAATATTTTCTTTAATATTAGTATTGTATTTAATATTTGCTGTTTAAGAAGTTGGATATTTTTTAATATATTTTACACGAATGTAGCTTAAATAATAGATTAAATGAAACTTGAAAGTTAAAATAATAAAATAAAAATACTCTATACTTTCAGAACGTATGTTTTAACACCTAATGAAGTAATAAATATAAAATTTAAGGATTTGCCCTCATATGTCGACACCTATATCATCTGTTGAAAAGAGCAATTTTGAATCTTAAACTTGACATTCCCTTTAACTATTCAATTTTTGAGGTAAAAACATTTCTAATACAACTAACAATTTTTTTCGAATACTTCTAATTAATAAATAAAAGGTTTAAGTAACACAAGGCTCTTTAAGCAATATAATAACAGTAAAGAGACTTTGATATAATGCACTTACCTCTTAATAAAATGCTTAAGAAGTTACAGGAAAACTTAGACAAACAATATCTAAATGATTTTAGAAAATTGGTAATGCTTAAATATAATACTGCTTATCTGCTATATAAATAGCATTTTTAGCCAACTTAAACTTAATGTATGGTCACTGAAAAGAGTCCCTTTTTTTTAGATGGGATATCCCTTGGTAGCTTTTTCGCCTGTCCTTTTTGGAACTAATGGAATTTCTTTCTCTTTTTTTTATCTAAATTTTCTTTTTTCTCTTACATTGTTAAACTTTTAGTACTTCAAGTTCTCACTTTAAGTTATTCTTTTCTTAACTTTTCTAGTGATTTCTCTCATTGTGGCTACCAGCCACGTTTAAACATTCATTTTTTAAGGCTCAATAATGCCCTTGCAACACGATCACCTCTTCAACTGGATGTTAAGTTGCCACGCAACTAGGAAGTCCATCAATAAGATCACATTGTTTCATGCTTAAATGCTTGTCTTAAATAAAAACTTTACTTTAGGCATGTTTTATGTATAATATTATTTATTTTGGTACATTTTTTTAGAAAATATCATCTACATTATGCAAACTATCAATATCTTCATATGTCTGAATCAACTTCAAAAGTATCACTGAAAAATTAATTTTGTTCATTGGAATTTTCCAATTAGTACATGAACATAATTCGTAACAAGAAATTCCATTTAATTTGCATGAGCATTTACTTGATAAACAAACGGTCTTCTGGCACTTGCACAAAATGTTTTTTAGTAAACTATATGGAATACAAAGAATTGTGTTCCAACAAATCCTTATATTTATCCCATTAATGATCCACCCATGTTCAGCAGGATTAGGGACACTCATTTTGTTTTGGAAACACCGACGATGAATATATGCTTGATAGTTTGCCCTTTTAATATGGCATACTAAAGCATCATAATTTGGTGGTAAAGCAACATCAATTTTAAACTTCAGTTTGAACAATGTGTATCTTGAATCATTTACTGAGGTTTTAGTAGGTTGGCCATAAAGTTCGCAAACAAATAGTTCAAGGGTTTGAATAAGAGCACTTGATAAAGTCCAAGAAGTTCCAAACCCTTTAAATGCATCAATATAAACAATTTTGCTTTTCATTATAGTCAATTTTACTTTTCATTATAGTCAATTTTACTATTCATTATAGTCAATGCTTTAATTTTGCCCTTGTCTTTAAAGGCTCTACAACTGTGGCAATCTGTAAAACTGCGAAGGCCTATTAAACTATCACAAATGTCTGGACCTAAAATAGTAGTGATAGATAAAACATTATGAAATTCTAAATTACTCGCTGTACCCAGAAGAAATTTAATTCTGTTGTTAAAAATCTACTCATACAAAGTGAGAGGATGAAAACATGTGTCCGAACTTTTAATAATAACATGTATGAAACATATCGAAGCATTTTCTACATGGAACAGCATTCTTGTATCTGCTTCTTGGTGATCAGAATGCAGTTCGGGCATATCCCTTACTATCAGATGACTGTTTTCACCGCTTATGATATGACACTTTTCCCCCATGTGCAACAATCAACAATACACTTTTCAGAATTGGGGGATCTACTGAGGACCATTTTTTAAAAAGAAATTCAACCAAAGCTGCCTTATTTGACCCATTTGCTAGAAATTTTAACTGATGAAGTTTTTTTTTTTTGCGTTGAACTTCATATTTTAATAACAGTTTCACCTCCTGTAGCCATCCTTTGTCACTCGCTGCACTAAATGTTGAAAACAGGATATGTGTCAGTTACAAAGTGAATTGCTTTATATTTGTAGCTAACACCCATACCAATAATATATTCCAATACTTGTAAAGCAAGATCTCCAAAAGTATTTGGAATATTCTGCATTTGTTGCGAAACTCCCATACCGTCCAAAATTAAGGCATTATTTTCAGGTATCTCACTCGGAATTTGATACTGATCCACTGATTTCAGCACAAAATGAGTCAATGCTGCGTTATTTGTTTTTACGATAGAACAATCAGGGTTTGCTATAGGTGGGGGATAGGCAGTTAAATTATACGTCATGACATTTTTTATATCAGGTTATGATGTTTGCCCCATTACAATTATGTGAGCAAGAATGTTGCTTGTATCTTTCAAGATCCCAGTTTCCAATTTAGTTTTTGGAAAAGCTGCCTGCTAGTATCAGAAAAGGTAGCAGCTTTAGTTGAGCAATTTTTGAATATTTAATTTTATGTTAAAAGAGCCTTGTGTTACTTAAACCTTTTATCGTTTTATTAGAAGTACTAAAAAAAATTGTTAGTTTTATTAGAAATGTTTTTACCTCAAAAATTTAATAGTTAAAGGGAATGTCGAGTTTAAGAGTCAAAATTGCTCTTTTCAACAATTAATATAGGTGTCGACATATGAGGGCAAATCCTTAAATTTTATATTTATTACTTCATTAGGTGTTAAAACATACGTTCTGAAAGTATAGAGTACTTTTATTTTATTATTTTAACTTTCAAGTTTCATTTAATCTATTATTTAAGCTACATTCGTGTAAAATATATTAAAAAATATTCAACTTCTTAAACAGCAAATATTAAATACAATACTAATATTAAAGAAAATATTTTATTGTCAGTATTTAATATTTATTAGTAAATGATGACAATTCAATAAATTTTATCTTCATTCTTATTTAAAAGGGAAAATACTAACCAAAACACTGAACATTACCTTTATAATGTCAGCTTTAGGGTACCACTTTAAATTGGTATAAAAAATTAATGTGCAAATATTTTTTGGTGAACTTTGCGTTTTTTAGTTAATAAGTATTGTATAATTGTATTGCATGCAAAATTTCTTAGTTCCCGGAGTTGGTAAACGGACTTGAACAATTTCGCCACTCGTCCCATGGTCTAATACAGTGATTACGTAGTATGCGAAACGAAATAATTAGAACAAGGCGGCCACTCTCAGACGATTATCTACAACGAATCGGGAGAGAGGGCGAGGCTTAAATAAAAAGAATTCCAGTTTTAAGATCTAAGATATTTTGAGTGAAAAGTCAAGAACGGGAAAGGTGTTTCGTAGAAAAAAAATTAGGAAGAAAAAGAAAATGACATTGAAAATATTCGAACATAAAAATTAACTTTACTCAGAATAAGATATAATATACACGTTTTACATTAAGGTTAATTTAACACTAGAACGGCGGGAAAGGAATAAATGATAGATATTATTAAAGTAGCGAAATATTGAATATGTCGAAAAATAGAATAATTTAAGGAATATCGCGACTAAAATTTTTAAATGGCATGCATCGAATACTACTTAAATGATTGTATGTAGCATATTTGTGGAATGATTTTATGAAACGACAAACATATGAATGGAATATGTGGACCAAACTTATCTGGTGATCAAATTCGCTATTTGTAGTATAATAATTCATAAACACAGAGGCAGAAATACGGGCAGACAGTAGACTGACATGATAGACAGTAGACAGTTAGACAGCAGACAGATAGACAGTAGACGACAGATATCAGGTACATAAACAGACGAACAGCCGACAGACAGCAGACATACAGGCAAATAGGCAGTAGACGAAAGGCAGCAGACAAAGAGACATACAATCTGCAGACTGTGGACAAACAGACAGAAGATATATAGACAGACAAATAGAGAGTAAGCTGAAGAGCCAGGCAGACAGAGAAATAGAGACTAAAAATATGTCTGAGAGTTAGCACTTGAAGGAAAGTATACTTATATATAAATATAATGTCATTACGTCATTTAATTTTTCAGATAGGATTTCAATTATGTTAACAAAACGCTTGACGAAACGCGAATATACATTTTTTAATCGTTAAAATATTCGAAATTTCATTAAAATTTGAAATTTTCTAAAACTATAAATTTTCTTCTTAAATTTCCTTCCCAAAAGTAAAATTTATCGATTAAAAAATATTCTTAAACTAAAAAAAAAAAAAAAATCGGCCAGAATCGTCCTGGATAGCTCAGATGGCAGAGCACTGGCGGCTTCAGCCAGGAGGTCCCGGGTTCGGATCCTGGTCCGGACATTTTTTGCCCAGTTGGAAATTTACATCTAATATGATTTGTTTACCAATTAGAATAATTTTGTGAAAATTAATCTGGTATTCTTAAACTGTTGCTTAAAATCGAGAAATTCTGACTTTTTTAAAATATAAAGATATAGCGTAACGTTTCTCTTGGGAAAAAATGTGAAACTTGAAATTTACTTAACATATCAAATTTAAAACGAATAAAAAATAAGAAAAAAAATGTTTTTAATGCTCTTAAATCGCAATAGCAGCTACAAAATACTATTAAAATAGTTATATTTTAAAAATAAACTCAAACTTCCACTTCCCATTATGTAAATTTAGTCATTTAACGTTCAAGTTATTCAAATTTACTTTGTAAAATGCGCTCACGCTTACGTTTGCCATATTTAAACTTTCTAATGCAGTACAGATATTTTGCTCATTTCGCAGAATTTCAGATTTCATTTTGGATGATTTATGAAACAACCACTTTTTGCTGAAAATATTATAGAAAATATTAAAACGAGTTTATTTTTTGAATAAAAGTGATTTATTAATCGATATAACTTAATATTTTCCCGAAATATCCTCTAGTTTTTTTTTAAAAAAAGCAATTTTAATAAAGTTGCATTCATTACTAATAGAAAAAAGGTAAATTCTCATCATATATATATATTTATTTTAAACAATTAAAAGAACCAACTAATAGTGAGTTTGTTGGCAGTTTTTATAATAATAGAGATTAATCCTAAGTAAAATTTCAGGTTATTCCTAAGTAAAATTTCAGATTACTCCTAAATAAAATTTCATATTATTCCTAAGTAAAATTTCATATGACAGTGGAAAGAAACTTAACGTCTGCCACGTAATTATTCGTTTTAGGCAGTTTGGCTTTAAAATATGATATAAATAGTGTATTAAGACTCGGATCGCCAATCAAAAGGACAGAATTGTAAAGTTGTTTTCTCTTTAAGTTTTTTCTTTTTATTAAAACTAAAAAAATATTATTTTTCCTGCATGGTATACAGAAATTCATTACGTATATGAATATAATCCTTATTAGTATTTATTATTACTCAGTTTTTTAAAACTAAATTATATCAGTACTATTATATCAGTTTAAATCATTGTGGAAAGAAACTTAACGTCTGCCACGTAATTATTCGTTTTAGGCAGTTTGGCTTTAAAATATGATATAAATAGTGTATTAAGACTCGTATCGCCAATCAAAAGGACAAAATTGTAAAGTTGTTTTCTCTTTAAGTTTTTTTTAATTAAAACTAAAGAAATATTATTTTTCCTGCATGGTACACAAAAATTCATTACGTATATGAATATAATCCTTATTAGTATTTATTATTACTCAGTTTTTTAAAACTGAATTATATCAGTACTATTATATCAATTTAAATCATTCTTTTATTGCGGTGAAACCTGCAGCTTAGTGAATGGACATATCAGTTCACGGCAGTGAGAAGGTTAACACTCTATAAATTAAACTGAAGTGTTATAAGCCTAAAGTTTTATTATTAATAGAAAATGTATTCAGGAATTCAGATTATTTCGAATTTTGTCTGTCGTAATTAAAGCATTACCAAAAATTACATAATTTTAATTAACATATTATTTAATTAGTTTACACAAATTTTGTATTTTCAATCTTATAAATACCAATTAAACTGTAGTGAAGTAATATAATATGATCACATAAAAGTTAAACGAAGTGAAAAATGTCTAAAATGTAAAACATCTAATACATTAATTACAAACTTTCGTTGTTATATTTTATTTAATTAAAAATTTCATAAAATATTATATTAATTCATTAAATATTATTATATTGAAGCCGCGAAAAATCTCTTTAAGACTTAAAGAAAAAATGCAATTTTGTGTTGTTTATTTACATATCAGCAATATATATATGTATTTTTTAAGGAAAGTACTTTGGTAAAAACGAGAATACCATGCACTCGTTGACAATAAGAGTAATTCCAAGACCGAAATTAGAATTCAAAATGCAAACTTATTCGTAGGTGTGTTGGGTTGTGCTTCAAAGGAATTGAGCTATCATTCCGAGTTTTTTACACGTGAATAATGGTACAATTGTTGACTATTTTTGACTGTAATTTTATATTAAAAATATATTTTTACAAAAATGTTAATACCGACTCTTCATTAAATTTAAATTTTACTTTAATGAATGAATTGGAATTACTGTAAGAAAATATACTTACTAGAAATAAATGTTCATGTGATTCTTATATGTTTCTAATACTTTCATACAAAATGTATCTGAAGTTTTCTCGTTGTTATTGATTGACCTTAATGGGCACAAGTTATATGTGGGGTTTTTTTTTCGGAAAAATAACTTCATTCTTGTATCTAAGGGAGAATACGTGAGTAAAATTTCGATAAAACGTCTGGTTTAAAACATTAAAACAAACTCTTTACATTCCCACAGTTCAATAACGATACTTCATATATTTCTACAAATACACTATAAACCGTCTAATCCGCCTGTCGCGTTATCCGACGTTCCGAATAATCCAACGCGGTCAGAATTGGTGAGGATTATTTACTTACTCTCAACCTTCCGTAAAGTGGTATCTTCCTTCGATCCACTACTCCGTCGTGAGATGTGGCCTTCGTCTGTTTCGTTTCTGATGCATTCCGTTGAGTGAAAGTTTAAATTTTCGCTTAGACAACAGATTTACAGTACTGCAGCAAGTTTTCTCTAGTTCATTTTTAATTTATCGTGTCATTCAGGATGCCGTCTAAACGTAAACACGTTACCTTAACCATAAAGGAAAAACTGGAGTTAATAGCTAAGTTTGAGAAAGGTCTTTCTAAGACAGCATTGGGAAATGAGTATGGAGTTGACAGAACAACGGCTTTCGACATTGTTAAAAACAAATACAAAATACACAAGTTTTCTAGCCAAATAAACAGTGAAACTGCCACTAAATAACGTAGAATTGTATGAAAACCTAATAATGATAGAGTAGATGAGACGCTGGACAATTCGTTTGGGAAATGTAGAGGTTTATGTCTTTCTATCAGGGCACTAATTCAGAAGAAAAAGGCTCTAGCTTTGAACAGAATTACGTGTGGTGCAAGTTTTACTTCTTGCAATGGTTGGCTGAGTCGCTGGAAGAAAACGTCATGGCGTTCGGCAATTGACGGTAACAGGAGAAAGCAACTAAGGAGATGAAAAGGCGGAAAATTAATTTCAGAAGGACTTCGAAAAACTGATAAAATAAAACAACCTGGTTACCGCTTAGGTCTATGATGCAGATCAAACGGGACTCTTATAAAAATAGTTGCCATTCAAAACCTTAGCGGTGGAAAGTGAATCAGCGGCGCGTGGTTACAAGCAACAGAAAGCACGGGCTACAGTTCTGGTATGAATGAACGCCGATGGTAGTCATAAACTGCCTCTTTTGGTTACTGGAAAATCTGCACGTCCTGTGTCCTTCAAAAATCTTGAAATGGAATCGCTACCAATGACCATACGGCGATGACCATAATGCGCGGATGGGTTCGTTAACTTTTCAGAATGGGAATCATCTTGTATTCGTTCCTCATGTGTCGAAAGAGCTGGGCAAAGAAATTACCATTAAAGAGTGTACTGATTTTAGATAATGCTCCATCACACCCTACTGCGGATGATCTAACTGATGGTGATATCCGATCTGGTTTTTTTTTGCTAGCGAATGTTACATCAGTCATTCAGCCACTGTATCCAGGTGTTTTACTAGCACTGAAAAGGCGTTACCGACGAGCTTTATTGTTATCGTTGCTTCTTCGATGGACAGCGAGGTGACAACAGAAATGTTATTAAAAACCTGGACAGATGTGAACCTCCATCATGTGGTTTCTAATTTAGCAGAAGCATGGAATGGCATTTCCGACGAAAAAAGTAATGAAATGCTGGAAAAAACTTTTGTCCGGCACTGTCAAAAGAGAGGACAAAACTGTTAATGGCAATCTCAGCAGTAATAAAGAAGTGTTCAGCCAATTGCCTGGGAGTGAAGAAGAGGCCGAGTCAGACATTGTGCACTTGCTTCAGTACGACCAAATGGAAGTTCCACAACACGTTCCCACTGAAGAATCTCATTGTGAAATAGAAAAGCTTTCTCTGTAAATTCCATTTTTGTCATTTTACTATGATTATGGCCAACTCTCTCCGATTTAAAAACTTTAATCTACAAATTAGCTACTAAGGCTAGTAGGAAATATTAATTCGAAATTTCTTTGAAAAAAACACGTTTATTTTAGAAAGAATAAATTTATAAACTTCTTTTATTATATGCCAGTGGTAGTTTACAAGACATTGTAAATAAGATATTATTTTTTTAATACATTTGTTATTTAAATTTTCTCTATTATACTTTTTATTCGTCATACATACAGAGTCAGATCTTATAGTTATAAATGTATTACGCATTAAAAATTTACAAGATTCAAAAGGTAATTGTTGTTTACTCCCGCGTGTTTTGAAATTATTTGGCTAAGATCCATTTTCAAGGAAACCATTATTGAAAAGTTTTCATATAAGAGACTTATTATTTTGATTGGTTGTAATATCAAAAATCTGGGCATAAAAGTGTATTATTTATTTTTGATTGAATTGATATTGTGGCAGAAAATTTACCAAAATATATAAATTATAGATTTCTGTTGATTTGGTATTTATTTTTATTTTTGTTCTTAGAAATATGCTGATAGATGTAGAATTCGGTGGTTACTTTGTTGAATCTGAATTATTTATAGGAATTAGGTTATTAAACTATTAAATATTTAAATAACGATTATTTTCGATTATATAAATATAATGTTAAAGCACTATTTTTTCACTGAAAAAAATGTCAGATTTATTATGTAAAGTTGCATTTGTATAAAATGCTGTCTATTCTATTGTTTTATCTTTTTTAAACACATTTCATAAAATATGCATTAAGGTATTATGAAGAAAAGCATATACTATTATTCATGGCGTATAAACTCAATTTTGTGTGACTTTGTTAAGTATATATTAGTTTATCAAAAAATACTTAGATTAAATACCGTTTTTTATGCATACAAATCACTTTCGTAAATAAACTTGCTCTACTCTTTTTGCTAAAAATTTATATATAAAGGAGAATTATTTTTTTTTATTTATGCAGTCAAAAGTTCGTCATTTTTAAATGGCTCGTAAAAATTAATAGTTTTTAATTTTACCTTTTGGAACTTCAGAATAGTTTTATTTTTGTTTCAACTTGTTATTTCTATCTATCTATATTGCAAAGGACAAACGTGTCCATGCGTAACGCTAACGTTATTTTGTCGGCGCAACAGCTGTCGATTAAATTTGACTTTCATTAGTTTTTATTGCAAATTTTTAAACTCCTAACTACCGCACATTTTTTTACCCCGTCGAATAGAAGAAAAATTGTACTTTAAAATGCAATTAGTTTGAAAACTGTATCGTAATTTGTTTCAAAGCTGTATCGCAATTTTCGTTATTTTTATTATTTTTTTAAATGCTTTTCGAGCATTCATTTATTTCAAATCTATCTCTATTGCTTGCAGACGACAAAGAAAGATAAATCCGTTTACACTAAAATTAATATAAATAGTTCATCATTTGTTCCCAGTTTATGTTCCATAAAGAAATTTTAGCATTCATCAACAAATAAATAAAACACAAATTTAAGGCGTTTAATTTATTTTCGCACTTACACCACTGAAATGAACAGACTCAAAAAGGCTGATTGTAAATAGCGATCTTTATCGATTTCTTAGGCTGTTAACCCCTGACGTGAAGACAATATTAAAATATCGCTTTTAATACATTTCAAAACCTCATTTGAACGCATTACTGCAATATTTTATATAAATATAATTTTTGGTATTGTTAAAGGACATTCTAAAAAATATACACTATATTGCCATTAATGACCGGCAACTTTCAATTTTAGGCATTTTGTCGAATATTTAGAAATATACTTGACAGATTCTTCTGGAATTTCAGGATTAAAAAGAACAGGTATGACCTCATATTTAGTAATGTCGATTTGTTAAGGGGGGCAATTAGGGGGCCAGCAAAAAATCAAAGAAATAAACAATACTTGAGATCACCCTGTAAAATAAAATGCATGAAATGATCTATCGCTACCAAATATAAATAAACAGACATTATGAAATATGTGTACTCTTTTGTGTAAGAATAGCACGTATATTAATAGAGATATAGCGATTTATTTAAAAAAATTAAAAAAATTCTTGCATGTGTTTTGCTTATAACATGCAGGGTCTTCAACCAAATTTAACGCCGGTTTGAGAAAAATTGACAATATATAGTAGAAACAATGTAGTGTAATTGGAATATAAATATGTTAAATATTTTAGGAAATATGAGCAGTTGTGTGAAATAATTTTTATCTGCGCATGCGCGAAAGATATCAAGGATCATTTTACATAATTTAATAGTCAACTCTATGGAGCAACTTATTAAAAAAAATCTAGTCAAATATTGTAAAAATTCCGAAAGATATCGCCGTTAAAGTGAGCGTATTTTTAGTTGTTCTCTAAAACCAGCTGAATGATAAGGGGTTTTACACAAATTGTCATCTTTTATTAACTGACTTTCAGAAAAATTTAGTATTTAGTGAGTATCAACGCGTAGATTTTGAAAAAATGCTTCGATTTTTGTACTTCTTTTGATCATGGTATAGGCTCATTCTGGTGGTTATCCAAGAAGAACTAAAGCATCAATAAGAAATGAAAATTAAAAAAAAAAATTAAAAATTAAAAATGACAATTTGTGGAAAATCCCTTATCATTCAGCTGCTTTTAGAGAACAACTAAAAATTTGCTCACTCTAACGCCGATATATTTCTGAATTTTTACGATATTTGACTAGATTTTTTTAATAAGTTGCTCCATAGAGTTGTCTATTAAATTATGTAAAATGATCCTTGTTATAGTTCGCGCATGCGCAGATAAAAATTATTTCATACAACTGCTCATATTTCCTAAAATATTTCATATATTTATATTCCGATTGACACTATATTGTTTCTACTACATTTTGTCAATTTTTCTGAAACTGGCGTTAAATTTGGTTGAAAACTCTGCATGTTATAAGCAAACAACATTCAAGAATTTTTTAATTTTTTTTAAATAAATCGCTATATCTCTATTAATATATGTGCTATTCTTACACAAAAGAATACACATATTTCCCAATGTCTGTTTATTTATATTTGGTAGCGATAGATCATTTCATGCATTTTATTTTACAGGGTGATCTCAAGTATTTTTTTTCTTTGATTTTTTGCTGGCCCTCTAATTGCCCCCCTAATCAAATCGATATTGCCAAATATGAGGTCATACCTGTTCTTTTCAATCCTGAAATTCCAGAAGAATCTGTCAAGTATATTTCTAAATATTCCACAACGTGTCTAAAATTGAATGTTGCCGGTCATGAATGGCAATATAGTGTATACTATATGTAAAGAAATCTATTATAGAGTATAAAAAAATTAAATGAAAATTGACCCGTGCTAGCCATTCTCGTGCAATCTTTGAGATTATTTGCTGATACTTTTTTTTCATTAATTTTTGATTAATTGTAATTTTTTTAAATCGAAAACATGTTTAACGATATATAAGCATACTACTTGAAAGGCTTGTTGAACCTTTGAAAAATACCCCTTCATCTCTCTCTCTTTCGTGTGAGCAAGAAAAAAGCCGTTAACATCAGAAATAATACATATGATGGTTTTCACATAAACTCTTTAACCCGGAAAGGCCGGGTATATCCTCCAGTATATCATAATGGTAACAATGCAAGTTTTAGAATAATTTTTTTTCATATCGAAGATTAAAATAAATTATTTAAAAATAGAAAAATTAAAAGTATAAAATAAACCCTTACTATAAATTTCAATCTCCATTTTCTGTATTTCAAATGCTTATATTTTTTAAATGACTTTTTTATGTGGAATTATTCAAGACCTTTGATTTTAAAGCAGTTACGAAAATAAAGATAGGGATTTGACATATAAATTGAGATATTTTCAAAAACTGTAAAGCTTTTCTAAAAATTCCAATCTTTAAAAGTAAAATTTCTATAGATTCAAAAAGCATTATTATAACGTTGAATTCAACCGTTCCTTACTTTCACGTATGAACGACACTTACAAACTAACTTTCTACTCACTCAGGGAAAAAATTAAACTTGAAATTTACATATATTTCAAGTTTAAAACGTCTCAAAAGAAAATAAGATATGTTTAATGCTCTTGAAGTGCAAAATAAGCTTAAAAAGAGCAATAAAATATTTAAAATTTTAACGGAACTGAGATTTGCGTACCACGCTTTGTAAATCTAGTTTTCTATTTGCGTTTCAAATATTCAAGTTTACTTTATGAAATGCTCTTACGCATTATATACGATTTATATATATTTCATCCAGTTAACATAGCTATGCGTTTTATTTTTATTTATTTATTTATTTATGTATTTTGCTCATTTGATAAAATTTTAAACTGCGTATTCGATGATTTATGGAGCTTTGAACTTTATTTTTCAACGGTAAAATAAGCATATTTTTAACCTACCATGACTTACCGTTTGATATCAGTTAATATCTTAAACACAATGTATAAAATATAATGCATATAGTAAAATATGTATATATATTACCAGTGTTGATGTCGAAAAAAAAAACAGAGAGTATACGGTATAGGGAGAGGGTATACGCTGACGTCATGAACGTTCATATATAAGGTATACGCTAATGCTTTATTTGAGAAACAAATGGTATATGGAGCTTCTTTATAAAAATCCAGAAGGTACACGGCGTATACCTCGTATAGGGTAACTACGGGAGAGTCGCCGCATACGGGATAGATGCCGCACCCCCTGTATTTCTTGTAATTATCTATAGATGGTCGTCAAACGCACAGTATAGGTGCACAATGAGATTATTTTAACCAGTGTATAGCGTGAAGGCCATTTCGATGTTTACTTGTAAATGTACAATTCTTATTTTGACGTAAGTGCATGATTTCACTGTCCAAACTTTTAAACACGTTATGTTTAAATACTTTACATACACTTATTACTAACTGCATGCAGGATTTCGGAGTCAAAACTAAGTGTAGCGTTTGTATGGAGTACTGTGCGTATGGTTACGCCATTCCCCTTAGATATTGCATGTAACTGTGGTGGCCGACGTCTGCACCATGCAAAATGGTATACATGCCGCACTGCTATTCCGGTATACATGCCATTGTTTCTTTTGTACGGGATGATTAAGTGTTATTAACTTTTCCTCTTCTTTTTGCACAGACTAACCATGTTAGGTATGCTATCAACATTACTAAAACCAAAGGAGAAAAGGGGGAAAATAAAAAGTAAGAAGGGTAAGAAAGATGCAAGTCAAGATGATAATAATGAAAAATTGGATTACGCGTAATGCAGACGTTCTTTGCAAACTACTCCAAAAAAGAGGAAGTGTTGGTTTCGTTGCATCATGTCTTTAAATGTAGTTACATAAAGACTGTACTTTTTCGACACTTTTTCTGTAGATTGTAGTCTAAAAAACAGGTCTCTTAACCCATTCGGGACTATAGGTGCATATAAGCACCTTCATAAAGAGCTTACAAAATTTGTTTTTGGCACCAGTAAAAAGGAAAAGTAATATTTACTTTGTTTAATTAGAGCATTTTCATGATTATTTAAGTAAAGGTAACTTCTTTTTAAAAAGTGCTACCAACCGAATAAAACTTGTGTAAAAGCCACCGGTCCCGAAAGGGTTAACAAATAAATTATGTAAACACAATTTTATTTTTTTCTTTTCCCTTTGTAATACATTGATGTTACGTTGTTGCTGAAATAACAATTAAAATTTAACGTAAAAAAAAGTGGATAATTTTAATAGTGAAAGTAGGCAACAATTATTAATTTGAATCTACTAATACATTTCATTGTACCCATTTAGTTTCATTTTGTTATTACAGCGTTAATTATAGTCCAGATATGAATATATTTTTTAATATTTTTATTTTTAATTTCATTCTGTTCTTATTACAAGCGCGACATATCTACCGCACAAGTGCGGCGTCTCAGCCTGAATGTACGGGTGACGCGCCGCAGTGTAATGTTTTAGAAAAAAAAAAATGTTAAATATATTAATAATTTATTTTGAATTTTTTTGTCGCACTACACGCGTTGTATATTTAACATTAAATAGCTCACAGTATGATTTTTTTTTTTTTTTATGTTCACCATGGGACTTTATACACAAATTCAAAAAAAAAAAAAAATGTGTGGCATAAATCCCGGAATTACCCTACCCTCCACTACATCCCTCTATATCACGCTATTGTACGTGGCACAGAAATCGCAATTATTTTTTAATTGCTTAATGGCAACGCCTGAATGAAACACATCTCATTGGTTATTGAATAGCATTTAATGCATCTCCATAACTATAAGTGTGGTTACCACTGGGGGGACCCTGTCCTGTCGCCAAACACTGCAAAGTTTGTCGCCAACTTGGCAATATATCGCCAAATTTGGTGACCAAAATTAGTCGCCAAATGTGATGCCAACTTGGCGATATCTCTAATATTTCTCAAAATTCCCATAGACTTCCATTGTAAATCAACAAGGTTTACTTGCTTACAGAAAATCAACAAATTGAGATATTTTAATGCATTAAAAACTAATATTAGCTTAAGGGATTATATGAATTATCTATAAAGGAATTCAAGTAAATTAAATTATGAATAAATTAACATGTTACAATGCTTAGCATGCTTTCCCAAACATTAATTTTAAGGGAAACCAAAATGGTCGCCAAGGGCGGCTAGTGTATAAAGCATACCCGTGAAAAATGTTGACGCCATTTGGATGATTACAACATCTCACTAACAAATTTTTCTTTTAATGTGATTTTTTTTAGTTTCTAGAAACTGAACAATCTCAAATTCTACACTGTTGAAAAAAAGAAAAAGAATGTTCTTTTAAGTAAAATTAGTTTAAAACCTTATTTCAATTTGCTGAATTTCTCTGTTTTTAAAAATAATTTTCAAGTTTGTTTATTTTTTTTATCTATCTTTATCGCGTGCTCCCCGATTGATACGTTTTGATGTAAAACAATATAAATAGTTTAGAATTTCTTATCAAAGTTAAAACTTTATCAATAACAAAGAAAAAGTATAAATGAAATGCAAATTTAAGAGACATGTAATTGATAGGGTGAAGCATATGTAAATTTATCAAAATCAAAAAGGCTACTAAAAATATTTAGCGATCAATTCATATATTAAGTCACTGACATCATACTACAAAGAAAGTATCGAATTTAATAAATTTCAAAGCTGTATTTTAATGCATTATCGATATTTTTATGTAAAAATATTTTTTGTGTTGTTAATAGGCAATTTTAAAAATTTATATTAAATGTAAAAAATCTATCAGCGATTTCAATTAAAGGAATTTCCGCTGTATTTTGAAACACGAAGTGTCCGCATTTTTGACCTAGTTTATATAACTTTATGAGTAATGTATATCTATCTATCCATATTATATATTACAAACGTGTCAATGCGTAACGTTGACGTCTTTTAGATTGTGGCAACAGTAGACAATAAAATTTAACTTATATTAACTTTTATTACATTTTTTTAAACTTTTAAATACCTCATAATTTCGATTTTTACACCGTGGAATAGGTAAAAAATCTACATTTAAATGCAATTTTTTTGAAAACTGTATATAAATTCACTCATTCTTTATTGTTTTTAAAATAATTTCTACGCATAATTTTTTTTTCTTCAAATGTATCTCTATCGCTTGCAGACGATTAGGAAAGTTAAATAATTTCGATTTTAAATTAATATAAAATTTCATCACTTTTTCCTAGCTTATATTCCATAATGCAATTAAAATATTCATCATTCAATAAATAAAATAGTAAAATATAAATAAATCACGAATTTGTGTAATCGAACCCCTGGAGCTAAAACCACTGAAATTGACTTAATTAAAAAGAGTGAACGTAAATAGCGATTTCTTGGGCTATGAACTCCGGGCATGAGACCAATAGTAATAAGTTTCAAAAATTTATTTGAACACATTATTGCTATTATTCATATAAATATGATTTTTAGTATTGTTAGTATTATTAATGTGCATTCTAAAAATGCAGTGTAATTTCCCTTTAACGAAGTCTCTATTTAACAAAGTTTTCTGATTAGCTAAATTTTCTGCCGATCCTTGACTTTGAACAACCTTAACATGGAAATTAATCTCCATATTACGAAACATATATTCTATATAATGAAGTTTATTCCACTTTCGTGAGTGTACAACATGGCTGTTGTTGCGATGGATGTAGGAATTTATTTCGGAGTATTGTATTAAAGTGAAATTATGTATTTATTTATTTAATCATTTTCTTTCAAAAGAAGAAATGCTAACAGCCTTCTATACAATAAGGAGATTCCAGTTTCACGAAAATGTTACAGATGAATTGTTTGGATACTTACAAAGATAATTTTTTTTATGAACAGTGTATATTTTATAAGAAACCTGTACAAAATAATATTATATACTTTTTTAAAGTTAAGGATTTGCAATACTGAGAAAAAAGAAAGGAGGTACGCTGCGCTTCAGTTTTGGTTTACCTTTCTTTATTATGTGCTTTTTTAGACATTATTCTAATAAAATTTTCCCTATATGTCTACATTGCATAAAAAAAGTTATTGTCCGATAAAAATACATTTTTTAAATAGTTCCATTCTATGTGTATTTTTCTTTTTATGCGTGTGTATTTTATTATACAATTTTCATGAATTTGAGTTGATCTCTATTTATCGCATTTTCTTCATAACGAACTGTTTAAGTTAACGATGAGACTGCGTGAAATGGAAGTTTCATTGTATCTACACAGTAAAAAAAAAATCTGTAGTTCTACAGATGTAAAGTTACATGCTTACTAAACTTTCACCTGTAACTGTACGAAAAAAGCTGCAAGTCTACAAAACTAGTTTTTGTAAAGCTGCAAAAATCTGTAACTTTACAAATGAATCTGCTAAAATTTCAGTAATCTTACTAAACTTTTATTTGTAAACCTGGCTGCAGTTACATGAAAAGTTCTCGGAATCCCAGTTTCCAAAAAAATTCTTAGTATCCTTACAGATTTTTTGATTTTCGGCGCAAAAGTGTGTCTGTTACATGAAATTTTGTTGTTGCCGTTACATGAAAAGTTCTAGGAATCCCAGTTTTCTAGAAAAACTTTAGTAACTTCACAGATTTTTTTTTTTTACAGTGTATATCGTGTAAAAAAGATATTTAAGTTATCTTTAAAACATACTAAAAACCCGTCGAGACTTTCTCTCAGCAAGCTTTGATATTTTTTGACACGTTGTTTCAATAAGTTTAGATTAACAACTTTAAAAAAAACTAAATAAAACAATGTGTTTTACTGTATGTAAAAACCTTTCGAAAAATACATCATTCATCGCTGTTAAAAAGAGAGAAAATGATGATAACAAGCAGAAAAAAATTACATCATGGTTTTTATCTATATTCAGAGAGAAAATGATGATAATAAGCAGAAAAAAAAATTACATCATGGTTTTCATCTATATTCTACAACCCGAGAAGCTCGGGTTTACCCCTTTGTATTAATAAAGTGAACTATGTTGCATGTACAGGTATGCTAACAATGACGAGCATTTCTTACATGAAATGTGCTAATTGACGTTATTTTTAATTGACGCCCGAAATTAACGATTGTCGATACAATTTGGTTGAAGTGTCGGAAACCCTCATACTCTTGAATTATCAGCAAAATTTCGTTACTATCGATGTGTAGTACTTCCTTGAAATTAATTTACAGCACAAAATATTCAAGGTTATTCATTCAATTTTATTGCGTTTTGAATATATATACCTGCTGTATAACACTTAAAAAAAAAGAAATCCACCCAAATGTATATTCTGGTGGAGGTTTTTTGTAATGAGATTTTTGTGTTTAACAAGGCTTTTTTTCTTTTTTTATCGCTTATGCATTAAAACTTATCGTATTTCAACATATGAAAAAAATATTGATATTTTTTGTTTTTTCTTAAACTTCCACAAATTTTTATAACAAAATCTCTTTGTTTTATCATTCTTTCTGACATAACGGTCTTTTTCACGTTTAACGAAAACTAGTTCTGCTTTGATCACCCTTATAAGAATTTTTTAATTTACATTTCAATTGCAAAATTATTTATACTGCTAGTTTTAGAAAGTCAACTTCAATATGCATATAAACTAAAGTTTCGGAGACAAATATACGATACCATTTTAAAGTATATTATCTTTCTTGCCGGAAAAACACAGTGTTTCTTCAATGCCTTTAAGGAACCTTTTTAAGGAACTTTATATATGTGTCGTTTTCAAATGCTCCGTTATCGTGAGATTTTATGAGAAAACTTTTAGATGAATGTAAATTATTTCTTTCTGACAATTATGCAACATTTCCATGAAAGTTGTTATCTTTTTTTAAATTTAATACCTTACATAATACGGACCTAGATTTTTTTTTCAAAGCTCCCATCAAGTGGAATATAACGAGAAGCTAACATACCTATTGAAAAAAAATATTACATATTAGGCAACAAACGTGAAATTTACATTGCCATTAAAGGATCTGGTAAATTTGAAATATGGAAAAAGTTTTAAAGGTTATTTTCTTTAAAATATTGTATCTGCATAAACAAGGGATCAAGGTGATGTTCAAACACTCCTTCTCTTTAAAATTTTTGTTCCCCGAAAAAAATATATACTTTTTATTTTTTCTTTATTAAGTCATAGAGAAACGGAAAATGATTTCAATAATTCATACCCAATTCTAAAGGATGACACTTACACAAATTAACTGTAGGGGATAAATCTTAAAAATAGGCAAAATAGTATTTAATTTAACTTTTTTACCATTGGAACAAATCTCGTTTTCTTTAAGTGAAAAAAAGGTAAATCTCATAAAAACGGAAATTTTGGAAGCTGTTTTAATGTTTTATAGAAACCTAATTTTTGTCATAATAAACAGTAGGACTATAGTTTTAAGGCAGGTCGTACACATTAATTTGCTATATACGATTTCATGAAAATTCTGGTTAGCCTTTATTGTGAAATGGTAGGTGAAATAAAAACAAGTGGGTAAGAGTGATCACAGATCGCACAGAGGGTTTCGTTTAATATTCCTGTCAAAACACTTTATCCTTTTCAAAAATCTGTTAGTTCCACATTTCGCAACCAGGGGCGCACTCTATTCTAAACAAACCTCTATCCGAACGTAATTCCGTTTTACATACTATCCGTATATATATTAGTCGAAGGGATTGGGTCCATAGCACCCGAGATAAGTAGGCGCCCCTGGTGGTAAAAAGTGGAACTAAAATATGTAAGGCTATGGTGCATAATATGAAAGAATGATCAAAGTGGTGTCGGCAAAAGTTGGAAAAGTGCTCACCGGGTGAAAAGGGCGGAGGTTAGAAAAATTGCTTAAAATATACAAGTTAGAGCCCGGAGGAGTAAATAATATAAGACTTTTTGAAAATTTTATAATTTGTCGTGTGGTCTGAGGTATTCAGCTATACGTATGCAAAAATTCATGTCTCCAACTTTATTAGGGGCTCTCTTAGAAAGAATTGCTTAAATTTCATATATGGTAGCTCAAAGGGTTAAACGTAAGACTTTTTCAAGATTTTATGATTTGTCGCCTGGCTTCAGGTGTTCTGCTATAAGTATGCAAAATTTCAGATCTCCAGTTTAAAAGGGGCTAAGTTAGAAAGAATTGCTTAAATTACGCATGTTGGAGCCCAAAGGGTTAAATGTACGACTTTTTCAAATTTTTATGATTTGTCGCATGAGGGTGTTCAGCTATAAGTATGCAAAATTTCACGCCTCCAACCTAAATAGGGTGTCACTTAGAAAGAATTGTTTAAAATACACATGTGGGAGCACAAAGTGTTAAATGTACGACTTTTTCAAAATTTTATGTTTTGTCCTTTGATGTGAGGTTTTCAGCTATAAGTATGCAAAATTTCACACCTCCAACCTAATTAAAGGGATCCCATAGAAAGAATTGTTTAAAATACACATGTGGGAGCCCAAAGGGTTAGATGTACGACTTTTTCAAAATTTTATGGTTTGTCGTTTGATGTGAGGTGTTCAGCTATAAGTATGCAAAATTTCACACCTCCAAACTAATTAGGGTCTGGCTTAGAATGAATTGTTTAAAATACACATGTGGGAGCCCGAAGGGTTAAATGTACGACTTTTTGAAAATTTTATAAATTGTCGTTTGATGCGAGATGCTCAGCTATAAGTGTGTAAAATTTCACGCCTCCAACCTAAATAAGGTCTCACTTAGAAAAAATTGTTTAAAATACACATGTGGGAGCCCAAAGGGTTAAATGGTACGACTTTTTCAAAATTTTATGATTTGTCATTTGATCTGAGGTGTCCATCTATAAGTACGCAAAATTTCACGCCTGCAACCTAATTAGGGACTCACTTAGAAAGAATTGTTTAAAATACACATGTGGGAGCCCAAAAGGTTAAATGTACGACTTTTTCAAAATTTTATGATTTGTCGTATGATGTGTGGTGTTCATATATAAGTATGCAAAATTTCAAGTCTCCAACATGTATTGTTTCTGAGAACGTGCTCAGTGACGGACGAACAGACAGACAGAGACAGACAGACAGAGGAGCGAGACGAATAGGGTTTCGTTCATCTGACGAAACCCTAAAAAGCTTTTTTTGAAGAATGCTTATTTATTCAAATAAATTTCTTATATTGTGTTTGACGACCAGGGAACATATTATAAAAATATTGTCGATGTAATGCAAAACTTTTAAAGCGGCATTAGTTAAAATATTACAAATATCCAAAATTTGACATGATTATATATAATTCCATCCTGTTTTTTGCCCCACCAGTGCCCGACAGATTCTGCTCTCGAAGCTGTTAGACGGGAGATGCAGGGTTCAAACCCAATCGCACCCATCGGTTTAATCGTTCAGAGTTTTCCCTGTTTTTCTTCGAACCTTAGATTTCCTTGAGTAAATACGGGTTAGGTTGCCTTAGAAAGACTTCCACGGAGGGCAACCCCCACCCCTTTCGGGGCTATATCCCTCGTGCTGATAATTGGCCGTCATAAAACAACAAACATCAATCTTGTTTTTATGTCAATGCTACTTCATTATCTACAAAGAATTCAGATACAAAAAAGGCAATATTTATACTTTTCAGTGAATTTTCTACAGTAGAGTTTTCATTTGGCCCAGTTTGTGGAATATGATCTTTGGATGGGTATATTAGAATTTTATAGCGTATGGATTAGGTTGGATTCAGATTTGTTATGCTTCCGATATATCCATTTTTTAGAAGAAATTCCAGAAAATTAATTTACATACAAGTTTAAAATAATGATTAAATACAAGATTTTTTTTAATGCAACAAACTTTCGGATTTGATAATAGTAAATGCAATTTTTGTAGACGAAACCAAGTTCTCTATCCACTTGTTGAGTAGAGACATGGCCTATGTCAAAACATGCCGAATTCTTATTTTTAATTAATAACTTTAGTTAATAACACAGTAAAATATACACGGTGCATCCGCGCTGCATTATTTAGTGTTTTAATGCATCCCTGCTGTATTAAGAATCGTTGGCTTTGCAAAACTGCCAAATGTGTGGAACGAAATGGATTACAGATTGGGTATTTATCGTTTTACGAAAGGTTAGCACCTTGAATATGCAATAGAGAAAAAAACTTGGAATGTACTTCTTTCTTCTATCAGTTATTATAATATGTCTAATAATTTTGAAAAAAAAATCTTTTTTTATTCCGGTCCTTCATTTGTGCTAACCCTGTACATTTGTACCATAATTAAAAACATTTTTAAAAATAACATGCAATGTTTCGGGAGGAAAACAAATGGCAATTTTGGAAGTTAAAGTTAATTATATGTTACTTTTTACGATACATATTGCAATACAGTAACCTCCCTCTTAACCAGAACTTTGCTTTAACCAGCCGACTTTTTTTCCCAACATCAGGCAAAAGTCAGGAATGACGGCCACGGGATCTCAGCTTACGCTTTCGAGTTGAAGTGCAATCCCGAAGGGAAAAAGGCAAATTCAGAAAGGAGAACGTTGGTTCGAAATGGATACGCATTGACCTTCACCAGTATTGAATTCAGGATGTGGCCCGTGGGGGGGAGCTGACGACCCCCCCCCCAGATAAAATGAAATGTCCCTTTGAGATTTTGTGTTTTTAATTGTCAAAAGTACAATCTTACCCTTACCCCCCCCCTCCCCCGCCCCTGAACTCTATAATGTCTGACCTATCTTTACACTGTTTTGTACAAACATTTAAAAAGCTTGAGGGATGCCAACAGATCACCATAGAAGATAAATAAGATTGGTTTGAGTCTGTTAAAGATCTCAAACATGAAACATTATTTGACGAGGATATAATTAGGACAGTAACTGATGTTGTTCAACACGAAGACGATCCTGATGATGATCCAGTTGAAGTTGACACCGCTAAAATTCCTCACACGGAAGAGGTAAAAGCATTAGAGTTGGCATTACGCTATGTTGAGTAGCGACTAACAGCCTCCTCGGTTAAACTTATGATGTTAAGAGATCTATAGATTATGCTGCAAAATGTCGGGCATCTTGCCTTCAACAGAAGAAGGTCAATGATATCTTTCTGGCTGATTAAATTAAATATACATAATGTAGAACAATTTCCTCTTCTTATAAATGTGTGTGACAAGATTGTCAACAATTTAATTTGTGTTAAATATTTTTCATTACTTGTTATCAGTGATAACTTTTCTTTCAATTCAGTTAATTAAAACTAGTATTCATTTCACAAAATATAGAAAATACGTACTTTTATAAAATTACACAAATTGAAAAACTAAATGCATCGAACGGGTTTAATTAATTAAATTACGCAGATACTTTTTAAATTTTTTTTACTTCTCCTCTTTAACTGGTTTTTCTCATAACTGGCTAACCCTTAGTCCCGTTTAGGCCGGTTACGCGAGAGGCTACTGTACTTCTGAATACTTTCTGTAAGCAAATAACTGTGAAATCAGTTTTTTCTTCCCGTGAATAACTTAACAAGAACTTAGTAGGCATAAAATATAAGCTGTTAAAATTTCAATCATTCTGCGGGACAGTTTTAAGAAAAAGGTTTTTAATATATTTTTTAGAAAACAATAGACCTCAGAATATGCCGATATTCAGAAATCAAAAAACGAGTCTCAAAAATTCAGAATTTCTGTTATAAAAAATTAAAGTTATAAACTAAATATGATTCCAATTTTAAAAAAGATCAATGACTTTAACTGTGTGTATTACACGGTTAAATTATCTAGAGTTTATTTGCCAATGCATCATATTTGGGCAATATATCTCAAATCTTGAAAGATTATCAAAAATATTTATCACTTCGTATTTTTCCAATGTTGTTTCTTAAAATGAACTCATATACTGCAGAACAGCTACATTTTTTCCTATGCTGAAAGCTATACTAATATAGATATACAGTTTACTCTGTGAAAATGTAACCTGATGCCGAAAGTAACCGTGTTTTAAGATAAGTTTCGCATGTTTCAATATAACGTTAAAAGTCTAGTTCAGAAGAAAGCAGAAACACTTTTTTTTTTTTAATTTGGCGACTTTTTAAGTTTTAATTTCCTATTTGTGAATATAAGAAATCGACGAATGTAAAATCTAGGCAAAGTTGACGGGATGCAGAAAATTTAAAAATGCGTCTATTGTCAAGATTTATTGAAGTTTTACTTTATTTATTCGAGGCATAAAATATCTTCTTGTATTATTACGCCATATGTTTATGTCATTAAGTAATGTTTATAAACATTTTACCCAGTGGTAAAATATTTTATTTCCATATGTTTAATCAACTTTAGAAAAACAAACATTTTACTTTCAGTTATTGATAAATTTGAATTAAATTAAAATAATTAAATTTAGAGAGTTTTGTTTAAAATAGCCTAAAATAACTGTACGGCTTAATTATTGTTTTGTTACCAAAATATTAATGGTTTATGTTTTTACCCGACTGCCAAGAAGGGCTATGAGTTTCACCCGTATCTGCGTATGTGGATTTCTTTATACCCTCGAAACATCCCAACGGTTGGATGGATTTTTATAAATGAGATCTCTATCGATTCGTCTTAACCGTCCGATGGTTTTAGGCTAGATTATGTTTTTATAAATTCAAAATGGCGGTACAGACGAAAAAAAATTACGCACCCTATTGGGTGGCATATCATTGGATAGGTCTTTCAAAAGGAAGACGATGTTTCATTGACTATTTTACAGTCAGAAGCTCCGCTTAAATATTACACAACCTGGAAGCTGTGTAGAAAAGATCTCTCGCTTT
Source organism: Maratus speciosus (assembly GCA_963932465.1). Lineage (NCBI taxonomy): Eukaryota > Metazoa > Arthropoda > Arachnida > Araneae > Salticidae > Maratus > Maratus speciosus. The sequence continues at coordinate 170,750,710 of OZ010795.1, read as the reverse complement.
ACTGCAACTCTAACTTTCATAGACATCTATAGGCCTCATCAAAACAGTGTTTACAGATAGGAACTAACAATTAAACACAACTTAAAAGTCATCAATACAAGTAAATAAGAAAATAGGTAAGTAATATAAAAAATAGCTTCGCATTGATGAGAAATAATTAATTAGTTCGGGTTTTTTTGATTTTTTAAATATAATTTTTATTTATTTTTTTATTTCAAATGCTTACATTGCTTTCTTTTATCGATAAGGATAAAGAATATGTTTATTTTAGTCAGCAGCTATATGAACTCAAGAATATCTTTTTAGAATGCTGCCTTTGGACATTGTAAATAGATTCAAGAAAATTTGAAAGGGAATAATGTTTCCTAAAAAATATTTCTCTTAAAGTATTTTAGTTTTCAAACTGGGTTCTTAAAGTTTTCAAAAATAACAACAGAATGCAGATTTCTACAAGTTTCTAATTGTGTGAATGAATCCTCCAAATATTAGCCACCGCCCCCTGAATACCAGGTCTGAATGTTCACTCAAAAATGGCTGTCGAAGGTGAATTTTTTTTAATGTATGTACATTGTACAGTCCCCTAAATTTAGGCTTGAGAATTTTTAAGAAGATTTCTTTGTCCTGTCTAATCTCATTAAATTACAGCGGAAAAACTAAAAAAAAATAAATAAAAATAAAAATAAATATTGGTACCAAAATTCAAAGGGACGTACACCCGCTTAATAAAATCCGTCTTGAGCAGTCATTATTTTTCTGTTATTCAGGGCCTGGTATTCAGGGGGCGGTATATTAGCAATAGAGGACGCTGCGATATTTCAAATTATTGGAATATTTAAACTAACGTATGGATAAAAGTTTAATAAGCTTATAATCTGTAGCGTAATCCTCAGATGTCTAAAAAGCCATTTCCCGATAATAATCTGGCTTAATAAATAGATCGAAATTAATATGTGAATGTAATTTTCTGGAAGTTTCTGATTGTTCAAAGAAAGCCATAAAATATTATCAATAAATAGCGCTGCGCTATCTAAGCCTTTTAGAGCGCACAAATTAGTGTTCGAGTATAATAATAGATTAAAGTTTAATAAAGATTTAACCTTCAGTCTGATCCTGATTTACTGTTTCATTAACTGAGACATTTTCCAATTATTAAAATTAATTTGCTAAAGTATATAACAATAACTTGTGAATTCAGTATTCTATACGTTTCTAATATTTTGAAGAACACTTTGAAATAGCATCAATAGATGGCGCTGCGCCCTCTTAAAATGTTAAAGAGATAAAACTAATGTAAATAAAGGTGTTAAAAGTTTAATCAGTTTTTAACTATTATTCTCATTGGGTGTTAAAATTTCAAAACAGTATGGTTTCCGCAGGGTTTAATTTCTAAGTAGAAAAGTACTGGTGCTCTAATTTTCTATAGTATCCATACTGTATCTCCCAGCTCCCTTCACCCGTACACTTATATATCACACATTATTTTCAAATTTAAAGCAATTTCATTTTCTGCAAAAGAGAAAAAATACATTTTATGACTGTATCTGTATGCAACTTTATATAATAATATCTAATAAATAAATAGTTCTAAAACATAAATATCGGCGTTGAGAATTTTTCAGAAAATCCTTCTCGCCAAGGATTTCTTTATATCAACTACTAGCAAAACAAAACATACAGAAAATCATTCTCCCCAAGTATTTCTTCATATTAACTACTAGCAAAACAAAACACACAGCATTGCTATAGTGATCTTTATTGCGCAGTGATCCAACTAACTTTTAAATATTAACGAAAAACAAAGAAGTACCGGAGCTGTGTTCCTATGAGCTTTAGGGCACATGAAGCGCCGCATGGAGCAAAAAAGTTGATCAGTAAGCGTGTTTTACAAACAGGAACGAAAGAAAACAGCAAGTAAACATAACATGATCATGAGTGAAAGTGGCTAATACAGTTGCGATTAATTCTGGTATTCCTCGTAGTAACACTGAGACATGAAATAATTGAATTTACACTTGCGAGCGCTAGATAGGAGTATGCTACATGCGTCAACGTGTGCGACACGTTATGTCACAAATGTAAGCGCTTTGGTAGGGAAAGACCCAAAGGATTATAGATAAGAGGAAAAAGAAAATATAATTTAGGCTTCAGTTTTTTGGAAACGCTCTGCCACTGGGCTACGGAACGCAGTATTTTTGAGCTCCGGTGAATTTCTGCCAGTATGTAAATAATGGCTAAAACCAAAGAAGTACTTGATCTTATCTCCAGTAAGCTCCTCCCCAAATTAAGCACTGTGTATCCGTTTGGAAATTACGAAGTAATTTAGAGTACTATTGCTGTTTGGGACGGTGCTGTTATATCTATCGGTGATATTTGGAGCTAAAACAGTCAAGGGTATTTAGGAAACTCCTGAAGGCACATTAATATCTGGCAAGAGTTATTTCAATGCTGTCACCATTTACATCACTGAATTATAATGTATTTCATTCCATTTTAAGATTTCTCCTGTATATTCAAATAACAATATTAATGAACTGATTATAAAGCTGAATATAAACTGAATATATGCCAAGAAATATAAAGATTTTTCGGTATCTTCTTAAAAATGTTCTTATAAAAATTAATTTACAATAAATATCTACATGTATTTTAAAGTAGAACACTGTATCTATTTTTCTTTGATGTATTAAAAATGGCGGTTTGACACCTGATGCGTGGTAACCACTTTCGAAAAAGAAGATAAAGATGAACCCACAATGATTCATTATTTACTTGACATTTTACAATCAGACAAAATAATTTTTTCTTTAAGGCTAATGTCAGACGGACGTCTGTTTTCACGCTTTTTTTACTTACGTATTATCCCTATACAATGCTAGCGGCATTCTGTAGGGGTAATACGTAAGTAAAAAAGCGTGCAAAAGACGTCCGTCCGACATTGGCCTAAGTTAGTGAAATACGTAGCAGATTAAAAAAAAATATGCGTTTTAAATGGAATGCCAACAATTCAATGTAAAATTTAATTTTTCACCGAACATTTCTTTAAGGAAATTTGCAAAAATTGGCAAATCCATGTATCAACAATATATATCGTATTTCACTAGAAATATATAAGGTATTTTTTGTTTCAAAAAGAAAAAAATGATGTCTATAAAACTGGCAGGGCTAATGTGTGCACCGGTTTTGAAAAAAATTGTTCTGAAAAAACTGACTCAAAGTTCTCCTTTCTTTTTTCTCTTTGTGGCGCACTCTACTTCTTTAGCTCCAAAGTAGTCCTTTCCTTTTCGGTATTGATTTGTAGCTAATAGAATAACAATATCCATTGTATTAAGACATGTATATCACGTGTGAATAAGATAGATATATATAAGGAATATTATAGAAATATATAAGATATTTTGTTTCAAAAAGAAAAAAATGATGTCTATAAAACTGGCAGGGCTAATGTGTGCACCGGTTTTGAAAAAAATTGTTCTGAAAAAAACTGACTTAAAGTTTTGAGTTGAATTAAGCAGCTAAATACATAGAAATTTTTTACTGGTTGAATTGTTGTTACCTCTTTAGTTAAAAAAGGAAATATCATAATGATCGTAACGAAATTTTGAATCATTACAAAAACTAATGTTTTTTAATGGCCATGGGCAATAAAAAAAATCTGATGTACTATAACCATCTGATATAACGCAAAACTTCACTTGTTTCCAACGAAGTATTGCATTTAATATTGCGTTACACAATACTCCTTTAAGTGATTTGAGTTGCTTAATGAGATAAATATTCAAATACAGAATCATTATATCACATTGGGTAAGTATTTATTTGAAATTCAAATTAGGTAAATGTTAAACACTTTCTAAAAGTCAGTAAGTTGTTCATAACATGTTAGAAACGCATTTCTTAAGGAAGTTTACAAGCATAATCATACTTTTATTGAAATAAAAAGTGTGCTAATTTTCTTGCGAATATTAAGGGTGGTAATGTAGCTTTTTTGTCATTGTGTCGTTTAAATGATGAAAACTACATATATTTTTAGGATACCTATTTATTAAATAATTTATACCGAGATTTCTTTAAAGATCCATTACCATTTAAGCAACTAAATCTTTCTTTTGTTATACGCAATAAATGCAGAAATTCATATTTGGCATTTATTGTGGAACTAGCCGCGTAGGAAGCAGATGTGTTGCATTTGCAACAAGTGAGATTTTTGATAAATTGAGGGGGAAAATAATCAAAATTATTGTACATTTAGAAAAATTATAATCAAAATTTGATCTAATGCTAAACTTATGTATTATTTATTATACTAAACATTCGATATTCTAGGAATTGTAGTTGTGAAATACAGACAGGCAGATTTTATATAATAAGTCTTGGCCTTTGGCTGCTTGACAGGAAAACTGTTGCGCAGATCTGGACTCCTATAACGTTATCCCCGAGAAACTACCTAAACATACAGTGATGGGGGAATATTGGGGGAAAATATTAACGGATAAATCACTGTGCATACAAGAAAAACATGAGGAAGAAAACATGGGAGAGAAGGGGGTTGACTCAACACCCAATTACCCCAGAGTAAAATATCCTAGCTAATTCCTACTTACTTAACCTGTAGACTTCATAGTGTTAATCTAGAAACACATAATTAATAAGATAATATACTGTGATCGTGAAATTTGGTCCTGGCTAACCTCTGAGATAATATATATACATACAATTATCTCGAAAGGGGGCGGGAGACATGTATCTCAAAACCTAACCAAATTGTGTTGTGATTGTTTTTGAAATAGAAGTAGCTTTTAGACCACGCAAATGGCATGTATTACAGATATAAAAATTAATCATTAATAATTCGTAAGCGATCCGTACTTCCTGAAATAAAAATATCTAATACAAAAATAATTAACACGGACTCATGGTTGAAAAATAACATATTCAAATTTAACAAATAACAAAAATTTATTTACATTAAAATTTACAATTAAGAAAGATGTGTCACAAGACACGCTTGCTCTAAGCAACAAATCAAACTCGTCATTATTATTGTAACATTAATCCTAAATTACTTATTATAAAATTACTAAGATACATGGTTACCAAATTGGAGAATATAGTCCCTAATTAAAATTATATAAATACACTTAAAAAACAACTCTTGCAGGGAACAAAAATAGATATGAAATGACACTACCTTCTTTATCCTTTGAGCAGTAAAAGAGCACTCCTTGTGGGTTCCGGTAGAGGTACATAATCTTAAAAGCCCCCAATGATAACGGTGCACATACACTAACTACAGCAGAGGCCATCGACCTCAGCTCTTCAATAGAGGTATTCGAAGCGTTTACACTAATACAACTAGTGAAACGATAATCAATAAACTTCTACATTTTGGTCGAGACTGAAGGCAATTAACACCTCAGACGAAAATCTTGAGAAGAACACTTCTCATCACTAGGAGAGCCCCTTAAAAACTGTCTCATATGAAGAGCCTCTTTTTGATTAATGATAACTTACTATATACCTTACTTCATACTCTTAAGTAAAACTCTCTTCTAGACAATAGGGTATGGGGCTTGTACACCCTTCGTTCAATTAGCGAAGGCTTGTACGCCCTCCGTTCAATCAGCGAACAGCGTATCCGACCCCCTTGACAACAAACTCTCTTCAAAGCATCTCATTCGGTAACTTGGGGCCATGCGGTTCCAAGAGCACCGCCCTCCTGAGGGGCTCTGAAAAAATGAACACGTGGCTAGCTGAACATGTGTGGTCCCCTTTTACGAGCAGTCGCAAATTCTCCAATAAATATATTCTTGACATTATTGTCAAGACAGTGTTAGCTGTTCGTCTCCATGGCGTTGACCCAAAGATGCGTCGTAGAGATAAACGCCATCTGTTTTGCCTTCACTCGTAAACAACTTGAATCCATTAACAAATATATGCGTAACCATAATCAAATTAATAGTCATACATTTAATACACAAGTTTATAAAATTTAAAATATAATAATAATAATAAGTCTTAACTTCATTACATATAAGTACAGGTATATTTTATAAGAAAAAATGTCTTTAATCTGCAAGACACGTAAGTGGCCAGCAAAAACTTACCAGTGAGAAACACAGTCAAATGGGGTAAAAGTTCATGGAATAACATCCAATACTCTATTTAAAATGTATGATGAAAGCAGAGCCTATGTGTAACATTTGAATGCTACAAATGAGTTTTAAATATATGGCTGTTGCTTTTTTACGGTCTACGAAGTCATAGGTTCTGCAGATAGGATTCGTACTGTTTTAATTTTTTAAGAGCACTAATTTAAAATAACAACTTTATTCTTATTTAATTGCAAATAATTGTCAGTAAATAGAAAAATATTGTATTTGAAATTAGAGGTAGGAATTCTAAAGATATACGAGAGGGTATCGTAAACTTCTAATCATCAGTAAAAAATAATTGATACATCTGGATAAAAATATTTTCTGCATATTAATTTATCCTTCTGTACCTAATGTTATAAATTACAGCTATTAATATTGATTCTTTTGCTTTCAGGAAGCTGAAGATTGGAGTAACCCGCAGAATGGAGAAGATAGAGGCTGACCCCCCCCCCCCCCCCCCCAACCTCGTACAGAACCCGGCAAATTCAAAATGAAATGTTTGCGACTTATGGAACTGATAGCCCATCATATTGCACTGTTGTTAGATGGAAAAGGATTTTTCCAACTGGCCACATGTCCCTCACAGACGATTCAATGTGTACAAGACAAAATTGGAGAAATTGAGGAAATGACCGAAAGGTAACTGTCCAAATGATCATGAATGCGACTCATCTTAGATACGACAGTGTGTGGAAAACCAACTCGGGAAGATCTGCACACGTCAAAGGTCTCAGCACGCTGAGTTCACAGATTGCTCACGCCTCCACCCCTACCCCTCATATCGAGTTTCGGTTAAGGATTCTAAGCGATGTGGCTACATCCGCCCGATCTTGCTCCAAGCTACTTTTTCTTAATCCCAGAACTCAAAATGCATTTCGGGGTCGGTTTGACACCACAAATGAGGTCGAACATTGGCTTTCACAACTATTTTAGAGTACTTCAGTGACGGCCTTCGAAAATTAAAAAAACGCTGCGAAAAACGTAAAACTCTGGATATTGACTATATACAGGATGTCCGGTCTCTACGGTGTCCAATGGCTAATTCGTAAACCGTTAGTCATAGACATATAGTTCCAATTACAGAAATGTTTTAAATGAGGTAAAGAAGTATTTTTAAAGCGATTTGGGTCAAGAAAACCATTTATTTAAAAATTACGAAATTTAAATTTTTATACGGTCCCCTGGTCCTATAAGTGATATTTAGTAAACTTTTCCTATTCCTCTAACAAGTACGGCAAAAAAAGTCCCATTCATCTCACCCTAAAATTGACCGAGTTATGACATTTTCAATTTTATGACTTAAACCACTTTTCTGTAACTGAAAACAGATGAGTTGAACCAAGCTTTCAGGGATCATACGCGAAGTGCTTAAAGTATTATAAAGGGCGTCCACTCCAAACGATGTTCGTGGCCGAGAGGTTCTGCTCTCGAAGCTGGTAGACGGGAGGTGCTGGGTTCGATCCCAATCGCGCCCGTCGGCCTAATCGTTCGGAGTTTTCGTGGTTTTCTTCGAACCTTGGTTCTCCAAGCGTTAATACGGATTAGGTTCCCTTAGAAAGACCTCCACGGAAGGCACTCCCCCCCCACTTAGGGCCCATATCCCACGTGCTGATAATTGGCCGACATAAATACAACCAACCAACCAACCAACCAACCAAACGATGTTCAATGGCTAATTCCTAAACCGTTAATCAAAGACATATAGTTCCAATTACAAAAAGGTTTTAAATAATATAAAGAAGCATTTTTAAAGCGATTTAACAGAAGGTGCTTCCCCCGTATAAATATTACGGTAGTGTTAATTTTTAGTAATTAACTTTCAGATTGGTTAAAATAATTGAAGAAGTGAGTTTCAAAACTCGCCTTATCGAGAAAATCAAATTTTGGGAAATCGCGTAAAAACTTTAAATGCGCCCATTGGTATTCATTGAAAATTGGGAGATTGTAGTGTTTGGTACAGTTATACCAATAGAATAGATTGATAGAGAAACACGATTTTTTAAATTTCGGATAAGGTCAGTTTCGAAACTGACGCCCTCAATAATTTAATATATGTTTTGATTTAACAATATTTTCCCCCAAATTTTTAACTAAAAATTGATTTTAAAAAATAACTGATCTAATGAATATTTGCTGAGGGGAGAGACAGTGGAATTTTCAGAAGGGGTAATGTAATAATAATAATTATTATTATTATTTTTATCGTTAGAATAAAATGACAAATGGAACAAAATCTTAAAAAAAGAAAAGTTAATTAAAAAGAGAGAATGCGTGCGTTTATATGATGTCCGACCTTTAATGGATAAATCTGTGCTCTATTAGAACAAAATATTAAAATATTGTAACAATTTTGTTATGTTTATTTAAATCATTGAAGTAATCGCACAGGTTGAATCATATAACTCAAATAATTGATGTTTATTGTAAAAGAAAATAAAAGTGATACGAGGATCATTTTCAAAAATGGACATATTAATTTCCTTAACATATTCAGAGCAGAAATTCAAAAGTTATGTATAAAAAAAAAAAAAAAAAAAAAAAAAAAAAAAAAAAAAAAAAACATTAAGATAGTACGAACAAATTACTTACAAATTGAGATTTCTTGTGTCTGTGCTTGGGACGGGAAGGATGGGGGGGGGGGGGAGATGTAACAAAATTTGGAGCGGATATTTCAGGGGGAATTAATACGGCTGTTTAGTGTTCATTACTACAACAGATATTGCTGCATAAAAAAAAAAAAAATGTAGTTTTCAGGATTATAAAATATGTGTGTATGAGAGCCAGTGAGGGAAAAGTTTAAATTGCAATTTCAGGTGGAATTTAGATTATGGATTACTTATTAATTATTGCAGCAATAAAGAAGACGGACCTTTTTTCGCCGAGTTTTACAGCGTGATGATTCTTTGCACATCAGTAGATTTTCGCTTTTTTGGAAGACTTCATCTAAATTAATCGGCCCCTTAAATTTCTACTTCCCCACTTTTTGCTTCACCTGCACGCAAAGTTAAAAATCTATAGAGGTTTATATATATATTTTTACTATTCTACTCTAATTGTCTAATTAAACAATGCATCTTCTAAAACTCCACGCCCGTTAAAAATTTTATTTCCTATTGTCTTAATAATAACACTTAATTATTAGAGCATAAAGAGGTAATAATTTTAAAAATTATTAAATTTGAAATCATTAAAAAAAGATTCAAATTTATAATTTATATAAGCAATTATAGATTTCAATTATAATTTTATTTAAGTATAAATTACTGATTAAATTAAAAATATATAGACATACTCTTAAATTAAAAAATATAAAAAATATATTAAATTTAAAATTATTAAAATTAATAACTTTATTAAAATGTTAGGAAAATTTTCTACTTTGTCTTTGTAGTTAGCCGCTACTTTATAGTCATAGTAAGTTACTAATCATCTCAATCCTCCCTAAAATTTATACTCCCCCCCCCCCAACTTTTGCTCGGCCAATACATACTGTCTAAAATTATGTATGTATTTTCCCCTATATTTTATTTTATTATGCAAGAAATAACTAACCAATCTACCACATCAACCCCCCTAAAAATTCTACTCTCTCTTCCCCTAACTCACGCGAAAACACCCGTTCGCTATTGTTAATCCCATGGAAGTATTTTTTTTTTAAAGATAGCTCGTCGCAGAATATCCCCCCCCCCCCCTTCTGTTGTACATGATACAGATTACTTTTTTTTTGTTCGAGCGTGGGGGCGATATTTACACATTAAAAGTTCAAATAACGCAAATTAATATTTAGAATTGATTGATTGAATTAAAAAAAAAAAAAAAAAAAAAAAATCCAAATAGAAAACTAATTTAATATAATTCTATTACTTCTAAGATAGTTTAGTTTTTCTAATTCTCCTGGTCCTCATACGAATCACTTTTTTTTTTTAATCAAAACTCTATCCTGTAATGGCTTTCGTCAAGCACGATTCCCGCCAAGAATTGTCACTTTGATGCTGAAACTCTGACCAATCAAATTACGAGATACAGCATAAATGGCAAAATGTATTTGGAAAAAAAATATTTTGTTTTAATATGTGAGAATGAACAAAAATCTCAAAATATATTTGTAATGTTAATTTACTATCAATGTTAAATTTTATATCTGACGATTATTTTTATTTCTAGTAAATTTGTGACTGACCCCTATTTTGCAGCAAAAAAAGATACTCCAACTTTAAACATCTATTACTCGGTCAATTTTAATCGCAGAGGAACGGGATTTTTTTTGTCTTACTTGTCAGTGAAATAGGATATATTTACTAAATATCACTTATAGGATCTGGGGACCGTATAAAAATTTAAATTTCGTAATTTTTTAAAAAAAATGTTTTTCTTGATCCAAATCGCTTTAAAAATACTTCTTTACCTCATTTGAAACATTTTTGCAATTGGAACTATATGTCTATGACTAACGGTTTAGGAATTAGCCATTGGACACCGTTGATACCGGACACCCTGTATATAAACCTTAGGAAAAAAAAAAGTTTCTATCTCAATTATTCCCTAGTGATAATTCTAAGTTAACGATACCCCCTCGTATGGTGGCAGGAAATCCTGACATCATGAAGAAATGATTTAATAAAAGGGGAAATGTCAATCATCGGAAAGGGTTTTTCATTAGTTTTAGTAATTGTTTATATATTATTGACTTTCTTTTTCTGATGTTTATGATGGCAGGTTTTTGCACTTTGTTCTCACTGTTAAATTTATGTTATTCATGTAAAAAAATATTTAAAAGCATTCGTTCTAATTCTTAAAATTAAAATTTGAAAAGCATTTAGCAACTGAAGTAGTATAAAATAAATTAATTTATCATGGAAATCGCACAAAATTTTTAAATAAAATAATACGGCTAATTCATAATTCTTCTGTGGTTTATAACATGGGTTAATTCTTAAATATAAAACCTTTCTTGATTATTAGAATGATTGAGAAGGATTAGAATTTCTTGATTATTACTCTAAGAAATATTTTTTAACAAGCTTACATTTGTATAAATACATATATATATTTTATTGTATACATATATCTATATATAAAAAAGCTGTTCTCTGAGTGTATGTCCATAGACAAATCTTCAATTTTTGACCGATTTGCACGAAACTTGATGTACTTACATTTTAGATCTTGGAAAAGATCGCTGTCTACTTTAAAAAATCATCAGACCACTATTTATCCCTTTTTTCTACCACCGTCCTTAATTTAATATTATAGAAATATCTCTTTTTTTAATTTTCTAATTCAATCATTTCTTTCTTGTTGCCACACCATAACAAATGACACAATAAAATGATAATATGTGTATTTATTTTTATAAGCAAATAAAAATTCAGATTTTCTTGCTATATTTTTGAATTTTTGAAATCGACGGCTTTGTATATGTAACATACAAAGTAGTATATGTATATATGTAAACATTTTAACTAAACGTGTGTTAAAATGACGTAGTAGCTTCATTTGATTTTTTTTTAAGTTGCAAAATCTATTTTAATACAGGTGTTTGAATTTCAAGAAAACAATTTAGGAAAAAGTTAATAATAAAAAAAAAATCGTTTGCTAGATGTGACGTCAATTTCGTCAATATGATTCCAAACTAGTTCTAAAAACCAGCTGCTACAGTTTATTTCCTATTTCTTTGTAATGCTGTATCTTTAAATATATAATTTAGATAACTGTTTTCATATTGAAATGCAGTGATAACATTCTACGATTTATATCGAATACGGTTACATACAATACGATTTTTCTACGATTTATATTAAATAGAAATTGTAACATAGCTACTATTTTTTTAGAATAAGATTTTTTCTTTTTAAACAAAATTTCATGACTGACATTACGATGAACGCTTTTGGAAACTGGTGTCATTTACATTTTAACGGCTGTGGATTTAATTTTCATGAATGAAAATATGAGTTTCCATTAAAAGATTACCGGCAATGAATCTTTTTATACATGTGTTAAAGATGCCTGATATACTGCCCATTAACAGAACATAAATAAGAATCGTTTTTAATTTGAAACACAAATATATTTTTAACCTTTAGCATATTTGTTAGATTTCGCAACGGCTACAGGGGAAAGTATTTTTTGTATTTTTGTTTTAGTGAACTGTTAATCATAAATATTTTCACTATATTGCACTTATTTTCTGAGTAGCACATTTTGCACGCTGAGGTAACCAGTTTCTCCAAACAAATCTTGAATTAAAGGAAATATATCGGTGAATTTGATCTTCCATTTTAAAACAATATAGATCTTTATCTCAAATGCCCTTCCTTATGGTTGAAAATGATACGATCATCACTGCGCTATTATATTTTCTAGTGTGCAAGACACAATTTCGGGTGTTAAGGACCAAATTTTTTAGTTGATCATTTGCAGTAGAATTCGGTCGAAGAAAGATAGACGGATATGCAATATACTTTTTTAAAAGGCTTAATCATTCAGAATTGGTTTCACATGATTATAGAACATTTCAGTTAATTCTGTAACAAAGCATGTACAGCAAAATATTATATACTAAAACTATTCCAGAAATTTGGGTGCAAAGTAACAGTGCAAATTTCACCAAAATCTGTCCAGTAGAACTTTTAAAAAGGGCTAATCTTTTATAATTGCGCTCACCTGAGTATTGAAATTTCTTCTATAATTTTATAGCAAAGCGACGTAAAACTATATGGAATATTTTAAAACGATCCGTGTAAAATTATCTTACAAACAATGAAAGTTCCAATGAAATCCATTCAGAATTTTTAAACAGACTAATCTTTCATAATCGGGTTCCATATGATTATGGAATTTCACCCTATAATTCTATGACTAATCAGCGTATAACAATGTTACACACCAAAACCTTAACTGAAAAATAATAGTGGAATTTGGATTAAAATAATTTCAGCAGAACCTACGTTATAAGCAGCCGAAATGAGATTCCCACACGAAGACAAAAAATACTGAAATTTGCCGATTTAACTATGGAAAAGTACACGAAAACAAACAAATGCTGAATTACATAATAATGTTTTTGAGCAATTAAGTTAATATTTTGTAACTGGGTAGCAGGCATATTAAAAAAAATTCAAGCTTGAAAATTACTTTAAATGGCATAAAAAATCTGTAAATTGAAGCAAACTTTCCAAACAAATTACTGAAAGTGTTTTTTGTTTTCTATTAGACGTTGAAATAATCTGATGTATGATGTTTAAAGATCAAATTGTAGTAAAAGCGTAATTTATGGTACATATAGGTTGTTGCCACCAACAATATGATGCTAGGCGTTACTCATAAATACGTCATTTCTTCATAATATTGCATTAATAGCAAACGGATATATCTTTCTTTATTGGGTTGTAGGTATATTTAAAAATATTTCCGTGATTGAAAATTAATTTAAAATGAATAAACAATCTGTGAATTGAGATAATCTTTTCAAACGAATACTACTGAAAGTACTTTTTGTATTCTATTAGATGTTGGAACAATCAAATATGTAATGTTTAAAGTTCAAATTGCAGTAAAAGTTAAATTTATGGTTGGAGCATCACATTCGCATCTTATTCGGTTAGTTTGTTGCCACCAACAATATGATGCTAGAGTTACTCTTAGCAGTGTTTTTTTTTCTGTCTAATGTTGCATTAAGAGCAAACAGGTGTATCTTTCGTAATTGGGCAGCAAGCAAATTTAAAAATACCCATGATTGAAAATTCCTTTAAAATCGATTCAAATCAGAAAATTTATATACAATTTTCAAAAATAATTTCATTTGAAAGAACTTTTTTTCTTTTCGACAGTGTGAAAAACGAAATTGTATGATTTTCAGAAGTCAATAAAAATTTCAGTAAAGGCACAATTTATGGGTTTGGTCGTAGCCATCATCAGTATAATGTCACAATTGGCATTGCATTTGTAGTTTTTTGTATATTCTGAAGATGACTCGATGAAAAGAGTTGAAAAATGTAAATTTTTAATATTTTTAATGTGCTTTTTATTGAGATGACATCTTTTAAGCAAATAATTGTATTCTAATATATGTTTTGACATTTGTTTGGAATGTATATTATTATGGTATAGTTAATAGTAGGAGTAATTAAGACTATTTTACTTATATTTATATTTCTTAGTCTTTTTAACGATTCGTGGACGGTAATGCACCAATCTCAGTTATCGTCATTGCAGTATTATTTAATTTTAATGTATTTTACCCGGGAGGACCCTTATTATTGACACGGGCGAAGCCGGGTTTTTCTGCTAGCTCATTAGATAATATTTTGTCATGAAAAATTGCAAAATATTTTAAAGTTTATTAAGTAAAAGTGTATTTATGAAAAATGCTGCCTTTATTTTTTAACACTTTCCAACAAAGTTGAAAGTGTTTATGACTTCGGTTTGTCTGTCCGTCTGTCCATGCTCTAACTCTCGTAAATATACTCGGATCGTTCTGAAAATTTTGGATGTTAGTGAGCTCAACCATAGCACGTTCCCTATTTCAAATGAAGTTTGTAGCATGTTTAGTTCATTTACAGGGGCAGTCAAAATTTTCCTATACATTACCGTCAATGGGAAAAAGTCGTTTCAAATGATTTTTAATGGTGTTACACTCTTTCAAATATAGTAAAATTGATATTCATTTATGAAGCCCACTAAAATATACATTCTGTTGAATATGCGGTGCAAATAATAGTTATTGTTCATTTACAGGGTCACACAAAAGAATTCCGTTCATAATGGTATAGGGGAAATTGTTTGAGGTGTATTTGAAAAGATTTCAGATACTATATTGTATCCGAATTACTGTATATTAGTAATGATTGCTTGAAATGCATTTTTAATTAGGATATGCGCTTTTCTAGGGTTTCTTTTATCTGCGAAACACTATTCGTCTCGCTCCTCTGTCTGTCCGTCTGTCACAGAACCCGTTCTCAGAAACTATACATGTTGGAGACTTGAAATTTTGCATACTTATAGCTGATCACCACACATCATAGGACAAACCATAAAAGTTTGAAAAAGTCGTACATTTAAGCTTTTGGGCTCCCACATGTGTATTTTAAACAATTCTTTCTAAGTGAGTCCCTAATTAGGTTGGAGGCGTGAAATTTGGCATACTTATAGCTGAACACCTCACATCAAACGACAAATCATAAAATTTGGAAAAAATCGTACATTTAACCCATTGGGCTCCCACATGTGTATTTTAAACAATTCTTTCTATGTGAGCCCTTGTTTAGGTTGGAGGCGTGAAATTTTGCAAACTTATAGCTGAACACCTCACATAAAAAGACAAATCATAAAATTTTGAAAAAGCCGCACATTTAACCCTTTGTTCTCCCACATGCGTATTTTAAGCAATTCTTTCTAACTGAGCCCCTTATTAAATCGGAGATTTGAAATTTTGCATACTAATAACAGATCACCTGAGGCCAGGCGACAAATCATAAAATCTTGAAAAAGTTTTACGTTTAACCCTTTGAGCTACCACATATGTATTTTAAACAATTCTTTCTAAGAGAGCCCCTAATTAAGCTGGACACATGAATTTTAGCATAGGTATTGCTGAATACCACAGACCACACGGCAAATCATAAAACATTCAAAAAGTCCTATATTATTTATTCCTCCGGGCTTTAACTTGTGTATTTTAAGCAATTTTTCTAACCTCCGCCCTTTTCACCCGGGAAGCACTTTTTCAAATTTTGCCGACACCCCTTTGACCATTCTTTCATATTATGCACCATTGCCTTACATATTTTAGTTCCACTTTTTACCGCCAGGTGTGCCTACTTATCTCGGGTGCAATCGGCCCAATCCCATCGACTAATATATCTACGGATAGTATATAAAACCGAGTTTCGTTCGGATAGAGGGTTGTTTAGAATAGAGTGCGCCCCTGGTTGCGAAATGTGGAACTAACAGATTTTTCAAAAGGATAAAGTGTTTTGAAAGGAAAATTAAACGAAAGCCTTTGTGCGATCTGTGATCACACTTATCTACTTGTTCACTATATTTATGCATACTATAAAGTGCGTATAAATGCTATAATTCATATACAGAGCTACAGAAATGAATTCGTAAAGGTTACTGGGTATGAGCATAAATTGCTTAAAGGTGGGTTTTAAAGGTGTTATGCATTTTTACGCTGAACTGAATTTAGTGTACTAAGAAATATTTGTAGAATATAAATAAAATGATATACAGGGCCGCGCAAAGAGTTGGATACATGGCCGTCTATGGGTGATAATTTCTGGAAATGTAATTTCAGTAGTTTTAAGAGTGTTTAAGTTTGAATTAAATTTTAGCTAAATAGTGGCATGTAATAAAGGTAATATGTAAACTACAGGGCTGTAAAAAGTATTCAAGTATGTTTCCATCTATTAGTATAAATTGCTGAAAGATGAATTTCAACCTGTTATGCATTTTCTTGCTAAACTAAATTTGCCCATTATATAGTACATATATCAACATACAGATCGAATACAGGGCTGTTTAAAAGAATTGGAATACATATTTGGCTATGGATGGTAACTACTGAAATCAGATTTTTAAATATTTACTTTGTTATCTTATTTACCTTATTTCCCTAAGTAACGTAGTTTCCTTAATGTTTTCAGGGAGTGTTGGAAAGTGTTTCATAATCTATGCTGCACGCCTGATTTTTCTTACTTGTTCTTTTTTTAAATCAGTTTCATGATATATGTATGGAATATCTAAATTTTAAAGAAGAGAAAAATATATTTCTTGGCGCATAAATATACAGAGTGACAGGGATAGATTTCTTCGATTAAATTTTCATTATTTTTTAATTAATAAAAAAAATCATGCTTTATCTGTTGGAGATATAGTAAGCAATGTAACTTGGAATATTGTTCAAGGGAAGGCAGAAGTTAAGAATTTTTTGTGAAATATTCTTACAATTAATTTTTAAACAGTTACACTTTTCAAGATTTTATACGGTAAGTGGGTCCTATAAATTATAGTTAGAATTTTCCCTCTCCTCCATTATCTGACAAGATCAACCGTAAAAATTCCACTTTTCTACGACCAAAAGCCAATGATTTTTTATATTTTAATTTTTATTTGGAAATTTCAGTTCTTTTCGGCACTAAAAAGATAAAAGAACACCTTTTTTGCCGGAAAGATGCAAAATTTCATAAAATTTAAAGCATTATAACTCTTTGAGTTATGGCCGTAGATATACAGAATTTTAACTGTTATACATGTTATACCATTGCGGAAATGTTTCTATATCAGGACGAAAAAATAGACAGCATAAAATGTAATAAAAATGTAACTGTTTGAAAATCAATGATAGAACAATTTTATCAATAAATTCTTAATATCTATCTTTTTTTTTTAAGTTTTTGCAATCTGCATTACCTGCGTATCTCCAATAAGTAAAAAATTAAAGCGTGTTGTGTATTTTTGAAAACACGCTGTATAGATTGACTTTGTGAAGAAACACTTATGTAAAATTAGATTTCTAATGCATGCAGATTTAAAAAAAAGACTAAAGTTTTCGCTGGATTTTTAATTCTCTTGTAATAATTGCTACAAAAAAATGGAATGACAACAATATGGTCATTTAAAATTGTCTATTGTGATTTGTTTTTTAAGTTACAGTAATAAATAAAATTTCAATGTTCAATATTACAAGAATAATTATTTTTATTGACTGCAACAATAGAATGGTTTAAATTTTGTCTTCGCTTTCTGTTAAATAGCACATTTTACGTAGATTTCATAAGAAATACTACCTATTGAATCTCCTCTATCTTGGAATTTCTGAAAGATTTTTGCAGATCTACACCGATCATGACCCCTCAAACCCCAAATCACACCCAGTTCAAAACTTTATCTATATCTATCTATCTATATATATATATATATATAAACCAGTATAAGATTATATTTAGCCTGAACCAGCGCCCCCCGCCCCTCACAGAACAAGAAAAAAATATCTGTATGTAAAAAATTAAAATTTTAAAAAAACAGGAAAAAATAGGCTGCGGCCTCATCGGCAGTGGGTTATAATTCAAAAGCAGCCGAGCATTCAAAAAAATGTAGATAAAATATGCATTAGTGGCAGTGGGTTTCGGCCAGAACCCACTATTATTTCACTAATATACCAAATAGAATATTAAAATAATTCTATTTGGCTTAAAGTTTAAAATACTGAGAAGATTGCAACAGAAAATAGGAAATTTTAATTTTACAAACCTGCAGTTTAAAGATTTAGTTAATGATTTTTTTTGTTATATAAAATTGGCAAATGTGGTCCTCCTGATATAGAAAAAGTTTATTTTGTATGCAATTTTCAGCAAAAAACTCTTGATCATTTACAATTAAGCTCAATAATTTCACGTTACAATAGCTTATTTCCACTTATGGATATTGCAGTTATATCGACTTACAAATATACAAAAACATTGGGCAGTATTTTATTCAATTACAGAGAAGTTTCTCAAGAACTTGAATCATACCTGGATTTGGAATATAAATGTGAAGATTATAAAAATTTAAAGTTTTTAAACGATACTGGACAACATATCGTAACAGGAGATCTGAACATTATCAAAAACGATTATCTACGCTATCTTTTGAATTTCGGAACCAAATTCCGTATTAACAAAAAGTTGAATCCAGTTAAAAGTTTTAATACTGATTTTAATACTTTTAAAGCGGATTTGAATGCTTTTATTTTAAATTTAAGTTAGAGATACAATACACCAATCCCCCTCTTTACAGATTGGAAGCTACATATTTTAAGTGATTTTAAATCGTTTCAGGGTAAATTCCTTAATAATTCTTCTTATACTTATCATAATTTTAGTATGGATATCAGAAATGAAATAGCCAATTTGAAGCGGATGTTTCTCTTTTGTCAAATAGATAAAGCTGCTGGTAATTTTGCAGTCATATGAAAATTTTTTTATGCTGAAATGGTTAACGCAGAGTTAAATAATAGCATAACTTACAGAGTATGTAAATCTTCCGTGCAGACACTTATTAATAAGCATTTGGCTTTTTCGAAGCAAACAAAGATTTCTTTCCCACGTAGTAAAAATCTATCATTTCCATTTCTTTTTCTGACCCCTAAATTTCATAAAGTACCTACTAAATATAGATTTATTTGCAGTAATGTCAACAGTATAGGCAATAATTTTAATAGGAAATTTGAAGATTTACTTTAAAAAGTTTTGAACATGTTAAAATACAAGTATAAAGACAGTAATTTTTTCTGGATTATTTCAAATAGTTTCGAGATTGCTGAAAAATTAAAAAGCAATAGTATTCATTCTATCCAATCATATGATTTTGAAAATTTATTTACTACTATTCCTATTAATAGTTTAAAGGAGGCACTTTTAAAGGCAGCGGAATTGGTTTTAGATGTTACAGATTTCAACTCTAACTTGTTTAATAAATTATGTCGTTTTTGCCTTTACAACAATTATGTTTATACAGGCTCTAAAATATACTTACAAATCAATGGAATTGGTATGGGTACTAGCTACTCATCTACAGCGACTAACTTATTTTTATTTTTTTATGAGTTTCAGTACAGTATTAATAAAGCTGATGTCCAGTTCCTGGCTTACAGATACATAGAAGAATTGATCGTGTTAAACTTCAATAGTGATTTTAATGAAATTTCTCAAGAAATTTATCCTGATTCCCTGACACAAAAGTATGAGCCGATATCATCCTGTATATTGACTCATGGAGAATTGTAAACCACCCACGTGTTTGCCGTACGTGGCGACCCGTGTCCCTGGAAAGGGGGATCCTGGCAGTTGAGGGAAACCAACACGCTGCTTTGGCCCCTGCTTCAGGTAGACGGGAGGTGCATATTGGTCCCGTATGCATCAATCGGCTGGTCAGCTGACTTGTCACTGGCTGGGGATCAAGCGAGCGAGTACTTACTAGCCATCTCGTTAAGGGTGGAGACTGGCATAGGAGTGTCTTGTGACCGTATGGGCCCTGGTTAGCACTGGTGCACGAATGTGCATCCCCTTGTTGGGCTCGGTGGTGGGTGGTGCGACCGGGGTCTGAATTGTTTTTTTTTATCTCAATATGGATGGAAATAATTTACTTCCTTTAAATCCTCTCCCGTGTGGAGAGAATGCGAAACAAAATAAGTCCTGTGCTGATAGAGATGGTGATATTGCCTCTAATACCAATTCATGTGCTGAAAGATTCTTTATTATCAAAAGACAAGAAGGCAGTTTTGACAAGACCTCTCCCTTTCTGATTCACAAATCTATCCAAGGATTGATTGGTGAACCAAAGACCATAAAAAAAATTCGATCTGGTGATCTTCTTATTGAAGTAAACAATAGCAAACAAGCCATAAGTTTAAAGAAATGTACACATTTTGCAAATATCCCGATTTCCGTAAGCCCACATAGAACTCTCAACACTTCTCGTGGGGTGATCTCAGAATCTGACCTCCTGCATGTAACCGAAGATGAAATAGTGGAAAACTTAAGGGAACAAAATGTCATAGGAGCTAGACGTATAAAAATCACCCGTAAAGATGAACAAATACCAGCGAATCAAATTCAGATACCTACCAAGCATATAATACTTACTTTTAACTCGCCAAACCTACCCAAATATATAAAAGCCGGATATCTTTCATGTTCTGTCAGACCTTATATCCCAAACCCACTGCGTTGTTTTAATTGTCAACGCTTTGGGCACTCAAAAACCTCATGCCGAGGTAAAACCACATGTGGTCGGTGTAGTGCAGTTGGCCACGAAAGTGTACAATGCAATGCACCACCTTCTTGTGTAAACTGCAAAAAAGAGCACCCATCTTATTCGAAATCCTGCGAGCAGTGGCGAAAAGAAAAAGAGATACAAACAATACGAACAAAAGAAAATTTATCATACCCCGAGGCTAGAAAAATAGTTGAATCCAGGGCACCCACAGTTGGTGTATCATATGCTGCTGCTTTGTCTAAAACTGTCCAAAAAACTCATAAAACTATTGCAACCCAAACCGATTTCCCCACTGAAACTAATTGCCAACGTAATCAAAAAGAAAATAACCTGTCTAATAATTCTGGTAAGACGAATAGATCAACGCAAGCTGCTGCTCCTCCTAAGTCACCAAAATCTGCTCATCCTAACTTATCAAAATCTGTTCCTAATTCACAACAAAATACCTCGTCACAATCTTTAATCTCTAAACTTCCAATCCATAAAAGAGGTTCTCAAAATACAACAAAATCGCCATCTGTGAAACCAAACCGTAAATCTGATGCAGAGAAATTTAACCTGCCAACAGTTACAGTCACTGTGCCATCTGAAAATGCAGCCAAAAAGAGAAAGAGTAAAACATCCAAAAAAGAAATCCACCCAAAACAGACAGATAAAATGGAGGAGGATGATTCTCTTGCTCTTCACCCAGATTCGGATGAAGAATTTAACGATGGAGATAGTATGACTATCTCCGAATAACTTAACGCAGATAAATTACTAAAAAAAAAAAAATCATTCATGTCTAATATTATCTCGTGGAACTGCCGTGGCTATCATAATAAATATGACGAAATCCGCAACATTCTTCATGACCATCAACCATTATGTTTAGCGTTACAAGAAACCCATCTTAAACCCAATAACAAAGCAAAATTGCGCACTTATGCTACATACCGAAAAGATTTTACTGGTAGTGAAAGGGCCACAGGTGGAGTGGCTCTTTTCATCTCTCGCAACCTACCCCATACGCATATTAAGCTAAACACAAATTTACAAGCTGTTGCAGTCCGTGTACATATTAACCGGCTTATAACAATCTGCACCTTATACTTACCGCCAAATCAGTCTATTCAGTCAGCTACTCTTGATAATCTCCTTCTCCAACTCCCCACTCCTTACATCATTGTTGGAGATTTTAATGCACATAGTCAACTGTGGGGAAATACCGATTCTAATCAGCGTGGTGATGTTATTGAGAAATTAATATCTGACAATGGCTTATGCCTGCTTAATAATGGAGATAACACTTACTTTCATGAACCAACTCGCACTTTTCATGCAATAGACCTTACAATCTGCTCCCCATCTGTTTATCCATTCTGGAACTTCTGGGTCTCAAATGACCTGCACGGCAGTGACCATTTTCCAACATTTATCACACAGACTACTCCTAACAGGGACTCTAATACTTATTTTAAGCGCTATATTTATGACAGAGCAAATTGGCCATCTTTCGAAAATCAGGCTACAATTACAAACGACATGATTGACTGTGATATTGACGATGCACTTGATAATATCACCCAGTGTATTATCAATGCTGCAGATATTAGCATTCCTAAATCCACTGCTACACCTAGACACAAGAAGCCGTGGTGGAACAGTGATTGCCAGATTGCAAAAAAAACTCAACAGAAGGCTTGGGGCCTCTTCCGGAGGTATCCCAATAATACAAACTATATTGCCTTCAAAAAAGCAAAGGCGGAAG
This sequence comes from Maratus speciosus, assembly GCA_963932465.1. Classification (NCBI taxonomy): domain Eukaryota; kingdom Metazoa; phylum Arthropoda; class Arachnida; order Araneae; family Salticidae; genus Maratus; species Maratus speciosus. Next base: position 170,728,042 of record OZ010795.1, on the reverse strand, counting down.
CTAGAAGAGTGCGTCGTAGGAGCCAGCGTGAATCTTGGATGCAATACATATCTAACATTAGCTCTAATACCTCAAGCAAAGTCCTCTGGAAAAAAGTAAAAAATAGTATGGGCCTATATTCCGAAAACCATATCTCAATCCTAAATCACAACGGTCAAACAATAGCTTCACCCAAAAATATTGCTGAAACAATAGCAAATACACTTGCATCTAACTCTAGCACAGATTCATACCCAGAACCATTCTTATCATATAAAAGACAAATGGAAACTACCCGCATCAATTTTCATTCTCGCCATTCTTTTAACTATAATAACCCCTTTACGATTTCAGAGCTCCTAAGTTGTTTGCAAAAAAGCCACCTCTCTGCTCCAGGTCACGATGGCATCACCTATACCATGCTAAAACATCTTTCCACCGCCTCACTTAATAACTTACTTGCCTTCTATAATAGAATTTGGGTTGAACATGCCTTTCCTTATGCCTGGCGTAAAGCTGTTATTATTCCCTTTCCTAAACCAGGTAAAGATTCCAGGGACCCCAATAATTACAGACCTATTGCACTCACTAGCAGCCTTTGCAAACTTCTAGAAAAAATGGTAAATATCCGCCTTGTGCATATTTTAGAATCTAACAATCTGCTTGCCGCTTTTCAAAGTGGATTCCGACGAGGTAGATCTACTATCGATAACCTGATCCATCTTGAAACTCATATTCGGACTGCTTTTCTAAAACGCAGCCATTTGGTGTCAGTCTTTTTTGACATGGCGAAAGCCTATGACAAAACATGGCGATACGGGATCCTTCGTGATCTGTTTAATCTTGATTTTCGTGGGAATCTCCCAATTTTTATTGACAACTTCCTCGCCATGCGACTCTTTCAAGTCAGGATTGGGGGAACTCTATCAAGTTTTTATGTACAAGAAGAGGGTGTACCCCAGGGCAGTGTCCTGAGTGTCACCCTCTTTGCTATTAAAATAAATGATATCCTTGGTCAATTACCCCCTTCGGTGAAGGGAGATCTCTATGTTGACGACTTTCGCATTATGTGTATAGGTCAAGATATTCGTTTTATTGAGAGACAATTGCAAACTGCCATCACTCATATTCTTAATTGGACAAATAAAAATGGTTTTATCATTTCTAAAGACAAAACTTCTTGCGTGCACTTTTGTAGACGTAGAGATCTACATCCAGATCCTGAAATTTTTATTGACTCAACTCAGATTCCTGTTGTGGACAGTGTCCGTTTTCTGGGCCTTCACTTTGATAAAAAGTTAACCTTTTTACCACATATCTTGCAGTTACGCACAAAATGTGAAAAATCTCTTAATCTTATAAAGGTGCTTTCAAATACCTCTTGGGGAGCAGATCGTACTTCTCTCCTTAAAATCTATCGTGCCATGATCCGGTCTAAAATTGACTATGCCTGCCAGGTCTATGGTTCAGCCAGTAAATCTGCTCTAAAAAAACTTGACACTGTGCACCATAGCGCACTCCGGGTTTGCTCTGGTGCATTTCGTACGTCTCCAATTTTAAGCCTTTATGTTGACTGTAACGAACCAGCATTACATCATATTCGTGATAAACTCTCATTGGAGCTGTATTACCGTGTCCTTTCATATCCTGGCCATCCCCTTCATACCCACATTTTAAATACAGACAATGATATCCTTTATCAGCATAGACCATCTTGCATACCATCTTTTGGAGCCAGAATACGAAGAATTATTGATGATAGTGCTCTAATCAATATTGAAGTGAACCCTTGTCCAATGTACCAGTTCCCTCCCTGGAAACCTCCTGATATTACCACGCTCCATCCATTTAAAGGTTACAATAAAAATAATCTAACTCCTCTTGCCTTTCAACAACTATTTGCTGCACATCGTGCAAACTTTAATAATTACATAGATATCTATACGGATGGTTCTAAGAGTGGGGATATTGTTGGCTGCGGGATTTTTTGTAATGACACTACCTTGAGTTATCGTCTGCACCCTTCAATTTCTGTCTTTACATCCGAATTGATTGCAATAGAGAGAGCCATGTCGCACATCTCTCATCATCATATCTCACCCTTCATCATTTATACTGACTCAAATAGTTCTATTGATGCTATAAAATCACTTAAAAAGCATCCCTTTGTTTCGTCCATCTTAGAGTTTTATAATAAATTGACAAGACGTGGCTATAATATCTTATTTTGCTGGGTACCTGGACACATGGGTATCCCTGGAAATGAAAAAGCAGATGAGGCGGCAAAGCTGGCTCTTAATCCCTTACACCATAGAATACCATTCTCAGACGTTAAACTACTTATAAACCATTTTATTCATAATAAATGGCAAGAAAGTTGGGATTTAGAATACAATAATAAATTGCACCATATCAAACCTACAATCAGAACGTGGCCTCCAAATTATCCAAGGAAAACAGATGTCCTTCTGACTCGTCTGAGAATTGGTCATTCTAGGATCACTCATAAACATCTTTTACTTCGGGAGGATGCACCCATGTGTCCACATTGTCATTATGATTATCTGACCATTCATCATGTTTTAACTGACTGTCCGGGCCTCCGGCACTTATATAGAATTTATTTTAACACTTCATTACCAGCAATGACAAACCTCATCGGGGAAACACCTCATGGGGCACTCTTTACGTTTTTAAAACACGCAGGATTTTATTTTGATATCTAATCTTTTATTTATTTCGTTGGTTTTATGACTGATTTTTGGTTTTAACATCTGGATGGGATACCCCATCCAGATACCTTTTCTACGTTATTTATTTTCTTTCATATTTACCTATATTTTAGCTACTTTATTTAACTTCATCCTTTTTTAGTCTATAATTATTTTTTTGGCGCAGCATGTCCCTCATGGGACTTTGTGCCATAAAACCATATACAACCAACCAACCAACCAACCCTGACACAAAAAAAACCCAAATATTAATGGTTTGGAGGCTGATTACCTTGATTTAACCCGGGATAACTCGCTGCATGAGATTTTCTCTCACAGTCGTACTTTTTTAAGACTCTTATTTAAATCCTTTTTCATTTTAATTAAAATTTCACAATGTTTTTCAATTATTTTACCTATTTTGTGAATAAAAGTACTAAGCCAACCAAAAAAAGTTGATATTATATGAATGTAAAGTAAAAGAAAAGCAATTGGACATTCTCACAAGCGAGTTCTCCCGGGTTAAAAAGGGTTAAATGTATAACTTTTTCAAATTTTTATGATTTGTCGCATGATGGTGTTCAGCTATAAGTACGCAAAATTTCACGCCTCCAACCTAAATAGGGTGTCACTTAGAAAGAATTGTTTAAAATACACATGTAGGTGCCCAAAAGGTTAAATGTTCGACTTTTTCAAAATTTTATGATTTGCCGTTTGATGTGAGGTGCTCAACTATAAGTATGCAAAATTTCACGCCTCCAACCTAATTAGGGGCTCACTTAGAAAGAATTGTTTAAAATACACATGTGGGAGCCCAAAGGGTTAAATGTACGACTTTTTCAAAATTTTATGATTTGCCGTCTGATGTGAGGTGCTCAACTATAAGTATGCAAAATTTCACGCCTCCAACCAAATTAGGGTTCACTTAGAAAGAATTGTTTAAAATACACATGTGGGAGCCCAAAGGGTTAAATGTACTTTTTCAAAATTTTATGGTTTGTCATTTGATGTGAGGTGTTCAGCTATAAGTATGCAAAATTTCACGCCTCCAACCTAAGTAGGGTTCACTTAGAAAGAATTGTTTAAAATACACATGAGGGAGCCCAAAGAGTTAAATGTACTTTTTCAAAATTTTATGATTTGTCGTTTGATGTGATGTATTCAGCTATAAGTATGCAAAATTTCACTCCTCCAACCTAATTAGGCCCTCACATAGAAAGAAATGTTTAAAATACACATGTGGGAGCTCAAAGGTTTAAATGTACGACTTTTTCAAAATTTTATGATTTGTCGTTTGATCTGAGGTGTTCAGCTATAAGTATGCAAAATTTCACCCCTCCAACCCAATTAGGGCCTCACATGGAAAGAATTGTTTAAAATACACATGTGGGAGATCAAAGGGTTAAATGTACGACTTTTCAAAATTTTATGATTTGTCGTTTGATCTGAGGTGTCTATCTATATGTACGCAAAATTTCACCCCTGCAACCTAATTAGGGACTCACTTAGAAAGAATTGTTTAAAATACACATGTGGGAGCCCAAAGGATTAAATGTACGACTTTTTGAAAATTTTATGATTTGTCGTTTGATGTGAGATACTCAGCTATAAGCATGCAAAATTTCACGCCTCCAACCTAATTAGAGGCTCACATAGAAAGAATTGCTTAAAATACACATGTGGGAGCTCAAAGGTTTAAATGTACGACTTTTTCAAAATTTTATGATTTGTCGTTTGATCTGAGGTGTTCAGCTATAAGTATGCAAAATTTCACCCCTCCAACCTAAATAGGGTGTCACTTAGAAAGAATTGTTTAAAATACACATGTGGGAGCCCAAATAGTTAACTGTACCACTTTTTCAAAATTTTATGATTTGTCGTTTGATTTGAGGTATTCAGCTATAAGTATGCAAAATTTCACGCCTCTAACCTAATTAGAGGCTCACATAGAAAGAACTGTTTAAAATATACATGTGGGAGCTCAAAGGGTTAAATGTACGACTTTTTCAAAAATTCATGATTTGTCGTTTAATCTGAGGTGTGCATCTATAAGTACGCGACGTTTCACACCTGCAACCTAATTGGGGACTCACTTAGAAAGAATTGTTTAAAATACACATGTGGGAGCCCAAAGGGTTAAATGTACGACTTTTTCAAATTCTTATAATTTGCCGTATGATGTGTGGTGTTCATTTATAAGTATGCGAAATTTCAAGTCTCCAACATGTATAGTTTCTGTGAACGGGCTCTGTGACAGACAGACAGACAGACAGACAAACGGACAGACAGACAAACGGACAGACAGAGGGGCGAGACGAATAGGGTTTCGTCAAATGAACGAAACCCTAAACAAGTGGGTAAGTGTGATCATAGATCGCACAAAGTGTTTCGTTTAATATTCCTTTCAAAACACTTTCTTTCAAAACGTCCAGTACATTTATCGCCATGGAATACCTTCTAAATTTTGGCAAACACATCCTAAACTATGTTAAAGTTTCAAACATATTCGCCTTGTTATATTTCCTAATTTTGTTCGCCCCCCCCCCGAAATGCTACGATATATCACATGACGGGTATCTGCCAATTTTGGAAAAGTGCCCCCGTTGGGGGGGAGTGGGCAGATGGTCACCATGATTTTTGACGCGGCCTGATTTTAAAAATTTATGTTATGTTTTATAAGCCATATTAAAGTTTCAAACAGATCGTCCAGTTATATTTCCTAATTTTGTTCGCGCACCTCCCTCAACCCCCCCCCCCCACCTCCTCGAAATGCGACGCGCCCTTCTTCTTTATAATTTGTTATCGTGTGTTATAAAGTATCTTAAAGTTTAAAACAGATTGAATTGTTAGATTTCCTACTTTAAATAAAATCGCGGTCTGTTAATTCCACATTCTACCACTAGGGAGTGCACTGTATTCTTAACAAAGGCGTATGTGAACGAAACTCCGTTACACAACCCATTAGTAGATATGTTACTCGAGGGGGTGGCGGTCTTCAGCAAGAATTTAAGATAATTGTTGAAATTACTATTCGGAAATAGTGGTAATTTAACTTTTGACATATTTATATTTAATAAGTATAAGTAGCATGTATCTGAGGACTCCATCAAAAAACGCACCTGAAACGGTATGAAACAAAAAAGAAATATTTTGCCCCTCCCCCTCTCCCCACCTTCCCGAAATTTCACGCGCCATTTTTTATAAACTTTTTCTAATGTGTTATAAACTATCGTAAAGTTTCAAACAGATCGCCTTGTTATATTTCCTAATTTTAACAAAAATGTTAGTTCCACATTCCACTACCAGGGAGCGCACTCTATTCTTAACAAAACTGTATCGGAAGGAAACTCCGTTAAACAACCTATAAGTAGATATGTTACTCGAGTTGGTGGCGGTCTTAATGAGAAATTAAGATATTTGCTGAAATTACTATTAGGAAATAGTGGTAACTAAACTTTAGACAATTTTATATTAAATAAGTAGCATATATCTCAGGACTCCCTCAAAAAGTCACCTAAAGCGGTCAGAAACGCTAATTTTTTAAATAGAAATCTAGCGCCCCCCCCCCCCTTTCCCCGGAATTTCGCGTGTCATTCTTTCTTACACTTTATCTTATGTGTTATAAAATATCTTAAAGTTTCAAACAGATCGACTTGTTAGATTTCCTAATTTTAACAAAATCGCGTTATGTTAGTTCCACATTCCACCACCAGGGAATGCACTCTATTCTTAACAAAAGCATATCTGAACGAAACTCCTTTACGCAATCTTTCCGTATATAGATGGGTCGGGATGGTGGCGGTCTTAAACAAGAATTTTAAATATTTGTTGCGGTAACCAACGCTAAGATTTTAGAAATAATTCTAGCTCCCCCCCCCCCCCCCCCCGCTCCTCGAAATATCACACTCCATTCTTTTTTACACTTTTTTTATGTGTTATAAACTATCTTAAAGTTTCAAACAGACTGAGTGGCGGTCTTAACCAATAATTCAAAATATTTCCTGAAATTACTATTAGAAAATAGTGGTATGAAGTAAACTTTCTGATGATGAATGAGTTATACTTATCTCATATCGCTGTTCAAAAAGCCCACGCAAATTATTAGATTTCCTAATTTAAGTTAATTCGTGGTTAAAAAAGCGCGTGTCTTCATTTTAATCGACGCATTTGATAGCAATAAACCGATTAATTAAATAATAATTAATATTTCAGCTTGTAATTAAGATAGGACTTAGATATGGGTATCAATGAAATCAGAGAGAAATTTGACATCGGGATGCCAAAAAATTTAATCAAAAAAGTTAATATTTAAAAAGTTAAAATTTCGTATTAAAATATGCTATTATGGAAAACCGCAGCGTCGTCATATCTACCTGCTTTCCCGCCGAATTGAAATCTTTTTATTTCCTTGTCTTTCCAATTAAAGAAATTAAATTTTTATCGATCGACTTTTAGTGGATATTTTAACTTATACACATCTCAGAAATGTGAACTTTATACCAAATGAAAGTAGATTTTTTTCTGCGTCTGTCTATTCCATTTACAAATTTCTCGGACCAATATTTTCTGATATACGATTTCGCTTTAAAATCTCCACTTCATTTTTCGGCTTAATTTCCTCCGTGGTAACCGTGCATTCGGCTGATTTTAATGGCAACCCTTAGGAGAAACACGGATGATTTCGAGAAAGTCCGTTTGAATTTGCGTTAAAAAGGTTGATTGGTTCATTTTAGAAGTTAATTAGCCCATCATTCGGTTAATTACCGACTTTTTCAAAATTTTAGGATTTGTTGTTTGATGTGAGGTGTTCAGCTATAAGTACCCAAAATTTCAAGTCTCTAACATGTATAGTTTCTGAGAACGGGCTCTGTGATGGACAGACAGACAGACAGACAGAGGAGCGAGACGAATAGGGTTTCGTGAGATGAACGAAACCCTAAAAACCGTATTACAATATGAAATAAATCTCATGGTAAATATTTTTTTATTGAAATTTGTTTGGTAATATTATTATTTTGGCATTGTAAATATTACATACTTTTCCCAATTTACTGCTTTTAACGCATAATAATGTATATTTTATTTCAGGTTTCATTTATTTTTAATATTCATCTGTGAATACAAATTTATAACGTAATTTTCTCCATGTCATGCTTTTAACAAATGACAGTTTAATTATTATCTATTTTTTTCCGTTTTCAATAGTCAGATATAAGGGAATACTATTCTTTAAGGTTTTTTACAATTTCGAAACAATTTAAAATAACTTTTTCTAAATACAAAGTAAATCTTTAGAAAAATACTGAAAATTTGAATAAAAATTTTCAAAAAAATAGTAAAATTACAAAATAATAACAACACATTGTACACAATAAGATTTTCATGTAAGTCCCTGCAGAAGATGGTTAAATTTTTATGCACAGTTTTTGTTCCTATAAAACTTTTTAACTGAACTATATTAACATTAAATAGCTGTTAAAATAATTCTTCAATTTAAAAACTGTCTAGTTCAGCGTATTTATCAAACATTTCTATAACTAGTATTAAAAAATGCTCTGACGAGCACCAAAAAAGGCTAATATGTTTAAGTATGAAAAAGGGTTTGACAAGTGCTTCTAATAGAGCATGAAAAAGGACAAGGGGTCCCTTCTTGGCTGCAGCTCACTGTCAATGCCAACTTTGAAAAAATCATATTTGCGCTTTTTCCATATAAAATAAATTCGCGGTACTTTAGTAAAACTTTCCGTCGCGCTTTACATGTTAACTGCACTGTTGTACTGCGCATGCGTCTGCAATTCAACTTTGTACAGTGCACTGTGTACCATTATTTCTCTATAAATTGTACTACACTGTACATTCCTATTATGCTTTTGATTTTTGAACCTCAGCGCACATTCACACTGTGCTTTTGTACTTCCGTATTAAAGGTGTATGCGTCTAATGTTCGTTTATAATTTACATGCATTGCTGTACTGCATAGTACATTGTACAGCCACAGCCACTTGCTTTTAATTTCAACAATCAATGAATTAATAAATATAATGTTATGCGTGCACATGTGGAATTGTTCCTGTGCAGAGTGCTGCAACAGTCTGCACTGCACTACAAATCAGTTTTCTGTACAGTTCTACATTGCGGGCGTGCTTGGTGGCCCTACATGAGTGTGATACGCTGTAGGAACTAAGGTTTTTGGTACTATGTCGCCTTACATTCATGTTTAATCAGGCTGCGTCTTTACTGGTTGTGTCTTTACACTACACATTTTTATCGTATCTGTGGCTGATTTTTTTTATATGAAAAAAGCGCAAATATGATTTTTTCAAAGTTGGCATTGACAGTGAGCTGCAGCCAAGAAGGGACCCCTTGTCCTTTTTCATGCTCTATTAGAAGCACTTGTCAAACCCTTTTTCATACTTAAACATATTAGCCTTTTTTGGTGCTCGTCAGAGCATTTTTTAATACTAGTCATTTAAATTTTTTGATAATTATATATTGAATATAAATAAACTTGAGTTGCTTTAAATATTCCCAATACTTTTTTTCTTATTTCGCACAATAATGCACTATTTAACCAAGTTATGCACATTGTTTTAAGAGGTTCCAGGTTTTTTAATCAAATTCACGTTATTTTTATTCATAATTTAATTTACTTGGGATCCCTTAAATATAACTAATATAATTCCTTAAACTGATGTTAGTTTTTGTTGCATTAAAATATCTTAGTTTGTTGATTCTCTCTAAACAAGTAAACCCTATTAGTTTACAATGGAAGTCTATAGGAATTTGGCGGTATATCACGAAGTTGGTGACAAACTTAGCGGTATTTTGCGACAGAACAGGGTCCCGTATATGGTAACCCTTCTTATAGGTATGGTGATGCATTAAATGCTGTTCTATAACCAATGAGATGCGTTTCATTCGAGCGTTGCCATTAAACAATTAACAAATAATTGCGATTTCTGTGACACATACGATAGCGTAACATATATTGTAGATTATCGTGGAAATCAAAGGTTTAGGCCACATCGTATTGTTTAGTTAGACCGGTTATACTAACATCGTTCTCATGTTTTGCTACAATTTCCTTTATTGAACAGTAATTCGCTTAAGCTTCTTACTACTGCTATCACTAAGCACTTTTTCATTCTTAGAAGCCATAATGAGAGCTAAAATTAGCGCAAACCTGAGTAAAAGTAAAACAAAAAGTTAATTTTTTTACAGTAATAAAGGTACACAAAGCACTCTGATATGCACACCTTACTCAAAACTTGACTAATAACAAGAGTTATGTGAGGGTTGCCAACTGAACTATTCGGCAGCCTTGGTCGGGAACCGAGATATTGCACGCCAAACTAGTCAAATTTTGATCACCGAAGTTGAACATAAACCGAACTGGTTATAAACAGAAGCGGTCGTGAACCGAGGTTCCTCTTATATTTTGACCTATAAGTTTGAAAATATGGCATTATTTATATATTCAATGGCGATGATCATTAGGCATCTTGGCGATTTTGGCGATGAAACTCATCGATTTCAAAGTAACGTTCCGAAGTGTACTTGAACCGCCACAGATGTCATATACGCTTCACGTTGACGCGATTTTTTTCTGACGCCAATGTCATATACGCACCGGGGTACTTAACTGGCGCCAAATTTTTCTTATTTTGCTTGATATGGTAACCCGAATGTTGTTGTTTATTTATTAATAAATTGTTTATTTACTTTTATTTTCTTTTTTAAAATTATATAAACTGTTTTGTTCTATTGTTATTAATTAAACTTTTTAAATTTTATTGTTAATTCCTTTTTAAAAATATATATGAAACTGGTATTCGAAAACGAGGTTTTCGCCAAATTAGCGTCAAAAAAAATATCGCGCCAACGTGGTGCGTATATGACATCTGTACCATACTTGGTACAACTTGATTATCCTGTCGCCAAAAAGTTATCGCCAAACTATAAAATTAAATGACAATAATGGATGGTAGTAAATGTTACATTCATTTGACATTTAACACGATACACATGTTTGTTACGTCATCAAGTGATTTTTAATTCAAGTTTTGGCAAAGGTGTCATATACGCCGCATATTGGCGCGATTTTTTTGACGCCAATGTCATATACGCACCGGGTACTTAATTGGCGTCAGAGTGTCGTTATTTTGCTTGATATGGTAACCCGGATACAGATGATATATTAAGGAGGCTGGCACAGATGTCATATACGCCCCATATTGGCGCAATTTGTTTCTGACGCCAATGTCATATACGCAACAGGTACTTAACTGACGCCAAAGTATCGTTATTTTGCTTGATATGGTAACCCGGATATTGTTGTTTATGCTGCTGATGTTTTCTAAAATTGGCGTCAGAAAAAAATCGCGCCAATATTGAGCGTATATGACATCTGTGCCACGAGGTTTTCGCCAAATTGGCGTCGGAAAAAATCGCGCCAATATTGAGCGTATATGACATCTGTGCCCAAGTTTTTATTAGTATTTTTATTAATGTTTTGGCACAGATGTCATATTCGCCCCATATTGGCGCGATTTTTTTCGGTTGCCAATTTGCGAAAACATCAACCGCATAAACAACATAATCCGGGTTACCACATCAAGCAAAATAACGACAATTTGGCGCCAGTTAAGTACCCGTTGCGTATATGACATTGGCGTCAGAAAAAAATCGCGCCAATATGGGGCGAATATGACATCTGTGCCAATGTTTTACTAATTTATTTATCCTTCCGTTACTTAAAATAAAAATTATGTCAGTTTGTATCATTTGGCGAATAGTTTGGCGAAATTGGTCGACGGGATAATCAAGTAGTACCATATATTTTTGCTGTACATTTTCGACAATATCTCAAGCAAAAGTACCTAAAGTTAAACGAAACCCTAATTATTCAAGGCACAGATGTCATATAAAACAACGGGTTTGGTGCGTTTTTTTTTTCTGACGCAAATTTGACGAAAACCTCGTTTTCGAATAGCAGTTACATATCTATTTTTAAATTACTTTCTATTATTTTAAAAAGGAAATAACAATAAATAATGAAAAATTTAATTATTAATAACTATAGAACAAAACAATTTATATAATTTTAAAAAATAAAATAAAAGTAAATAAAAAAAATAATTGATAAATAAACAACAATAGCTCAGTTACCGTATCAGGCGAAATAACGCCATTATCGAGCCAGTTATGTACTCTGGTGCGTATATGACATCTCTTCCTTATTTAAAATAGATGGAATGGTATTTTTTAAGTTTATGCTTAGTATGTGAAGTAATTACATTACTGCATAACTGTCGCTTGTGTAAGTCAGGATGTTATGATGATAATAAAAAAAAAAAATTTACATTTAGCTCCTGAACAGAAGCTTGGGATTTACCCTAGTTTTTTTTTTCCTATCAACTCGTTTGTGCTCCATTGTGTCTATTACCCCAGTTCAAAATATTAATCAAAAAAGTTTATATATGTATTTATGAAAATTATGCATTATCTGCTTAGGTTAACGTCGGTTTCAAAAATACAAAAATCTGTTAGTTGAATTTCAATTTTTATTAACTTATAAAAACAAAAGTACACGTGTTATCCTTTTTTTTTTTTAAATATTGTTCTGCTTATTAGGGAATGGCAACACGAAAGAAATTATTGAATTAGAAAATTAGAAAATGAAAAAGAGAGATTTCTATAATTTTATGGAGACATTATAAAAGACAATTTCGATTTTCTCAGCGACCGTCAAACACACAAAGATGAAAAAAAAAACCTATTCTAAGTTTTAACAAGAGGATTAAAATAAAACAAAAAGGAAGTTAATCCATCCACTGGAACGTTAGCTACACTTTGTTGAATTTTGTGTCTTCATTTTTTCGTTTAAGATTAAATAAAAAACTACTGAAAGCTACAGTAATTTTTTAAATGCTATCAGTTTATTCGTCTCGTCGAGTTCTATCTTTCAAAAGAAAAATCATTGTCGTATGTCAACTGGTTCGCTAGAAATTTAAGAAAGTCATTTGCATTTTCTATTTCTTAATCATATTATAGCTTAACGCTGCCGCGTTTGCTATGATTCTCTGGCAATTTTCATATTTTTATATGCAATAATTTTCTTAATATTAGCCGATAAAGACATCCGTAAACAAAAAAAAAAAATCACTTATGGCGGTGACAGTGTTAGTTACTTTTTCTTAGAATAGAGAGACTCTCCGACATCAAGTAGTGTAAAATATAATTATAATTTTTGATTGGTCTAAATTGGTCAAGCTACCTAGTTTAGTATCATTACGCTTATCAGATCGACCGACAGATGGCTCTGAATAGCCTCAGTTAAAACGAAACACGCATTGTATATTCCCAGTTTGCGAAATAATATAAAGTAGGATGCAGGTAATATGGGAAGTAATTTAATGAAGATTAATTATGCATTTCAAATTTCGTAAGATTTCGAATAAATATTGACTAGAGGATTTAATTTTCTTTAAATAGAAGTAAAAATATATTCTATCAAATTGTTATAAGGAAAATATAATAAATGTAAATTAAACTGGAATAAAAAATTACAAAGTATTAATAAAAATTTCGGCAAAAAAACAAATATATATATATATATATATTTAACATTTTAGAAAAAAACTACAATATGCATATGTGCTATTTTTTACTGAGTTAATTAAATATAATTTACATAAACGCTTCATTTTTTTTCTTTCTTGTAATTAATATATTAAATAGTAGAATAAATTTAAGTCGTCCGTGATCTAGAACATTTTATCACAACACCATAAGATTTACATAATGTAGTATCATGTTTATTTTATGTTTTTAAAAACTGTCGTTTCTTTCACTAAACATGATGTAGTAATATATTATTATTCGATGTAATATTTCCGTGACTCACTACTCGTGAGAGTTGAAACGTTTTTAAAATACTACAAGAAAATATTGTCTATTCAATAACCGATTATTTGTTTTATGCTTTAACCCTAAGAGCATATATCTTTTTTAACTGCAAAGTAGAAGATACAAATAGAAGTTTCTTTCTTTTTGCATTCATTTCTGCGTGAGTTTTAAAAAGACACCCTGTATATTCCCAGTTCACTGAATAATATAAAGTTTATACAGGTCAAATGGGAAGTAATGTAATGTAAATTAATTATGCATTCCAAATTTCGTAAAATTTCAAATAAATATTGAATAGTAGATTTAATTTTCTTTAAATGGAAGTAAAAAATATACTGACAAAATATTAGGAAGGAAATTACAACAAATATAAATGAAACTGGGATAAAAAATTACGAAGAATTAATAAATTGCTAGGCAAAAAAAAAATATATATATATATTGTATATTTTAGCGGGGGAAAAGGTAGAAATGAGACAATATACACATGTACTATTTTTTTCTAATGTTTTACCAAGTTAATCAAGTATAATTTACATAAACAATTAAAATTTTTCTTTCTACTAATTAATATATTATGTGGTAGAATAAATGATGTATTTTGTGATAAAAGAACATTTTGTAACAACACGCTAAGATTTTCATAATGTACTATCGTATCAAGCAGGACGGTCGTTCTGCCAAGCCAAGCTGAAAAAAAAAAAAATGCTAACCTCGCCAAACAAACAAACGCCAAGAATAAAACGCAAGACACCGTAACTGCTTATTATACTGATGACAACTTCTCCATGTAAAATCAACCAAACATGCCAGCGTAAAATTTCCCATATCAAAAGAACCAATCATCGCAGAAAAATAAAACCAAAACCAGAAGGACCTAATGGAAAATATCTTCAATTTGAGACCAAATGCATCCTCATAAATTAATTATAAACAGAGATATAGATTTTTTAAAATAACGTCGAGATACTGAAAATGATCGATTTATTTTCTTCGTCACAATTTATGGTTCAATCAAGGTAGAGACTTAAATAATGGACATAAAAAAGTAAGGATTGCATTTTTGGACAGATATTTACTCAATCTACGTGCTTTTGTAAAATTCAGCTTTTAAAACACAAATTTTCTTTCCTTAATTAGCGAAAAACTGTTAATTAATTTTAAAGTTTATAAATTATGCCAAATAGCGATAAACCCGCCAAATCATTTTAGAAGTCTTTTAAAATTTTTTATATTATCCTTTTGCATTGATTTCATCGAAGAAAACTATGGCCGAGATCCAGATAGATTTTTCGCTGTTAGCGAAATGAGTTTGACCAATCAGAAGCCAGAATGTTTGTGAATTTTTGCTGCTTCTGGATCCCGGCCTATGTCATAAAAGTTTTGAGTCATTTTCTTAGTGCCATGGATGAAGTGCAATGTTTACAGAAATTTAGGCTGGGATCCAGATGGATTTTTCGCTGTTAGCGAAACGAGATTCACCAATCAATAGCCTGCATTGCTGCAAACAGCGAAAAGTTCGCAAAAGTGCAAGCTTCTGATTAATGAATCTCGTTTCGCTAACAGCGAAAAATCTATCTAGATTGCGGCCAATTATGTTGAACACAATTTGCATTTCCACATCCAGGAAGGGTATTGATGTCATAACAACAGTGCGTATTCGAAACTATTTAAGGCATTGATTCTGAACTCCTTTGCTATACATTTCAATATTAAAGAAGTTGTTGTTTCAATAGTTTTAGTACTTTTCTCTATTGCTCATTCTAAAACTCGAATATCGAAATTTAACCAACAGCGCTCAGAAACTATAGCGCCTAGAATATATAGTGTTGAAATCGGCTAACCCTGTAATACTTAAAAAAGCGCTAAAATATTGTATCACTTAAATGTGCAATGATACTGCTGTAATATGCAGATCGCAGCGGCAACTGCAGGATATTTTCTACAACTGCAAGAAATTGCTAGTCTATACAATGTAATAATAGTAATACGAATATCCCACAGATGTCGCTGCGAACGACACTTGAAATTTTAGCAGTATCGTCGCACATTTAAGGGATACAAATTTTTAGAACTGTTTGGATAGCATATTTCCACACTAGCTATTCTAGGCGCTGTATCAGAAACAAACCATAACAGAGAGCCTTTATACATAAGAGTGGTGATATATGCACAGGAGACATGCTCATTTCAAGATTTTGTCGAAAGTACGGCAATTCGCTTTCTTGAATAGAGGATATTCAATCTACGTTATGATCACATGGTCAAGGCATGAACGTCTAGCGTAAAGAAGGGAAGGCTCCGTCTACGTAATGTAAATCCCCGCTAGCCAATGAAACAGTTCATGGGAGAAAGCAGTAGTACACTGTTAAAAATATCGTGAAAAATTACCTCTGTTTTTAAAGGCTATCTGTATTCTGCCCAATTAGAACGCTTCACAGGCGTTTATGTAGCGTTCTCATTGGTCAGAAAATAGAGAACCTGTAAGAACCGAGGTAATTTTTCACGATATTTTTAACAGTGTAGTTTCCTGTTTCCCTTCTATCAGTAAGAAATTCTTTGGGTAAATTACCGGTACCACGTGACTTTTTCAGCCTCGAACCCATATTTGGAATATCCTTCATTAGAAGATACGCGCATGGACGAACTCTATTAGACTAGGGAAATAATTCAGCATGCATTAACCTGGCGATAATGGCATGCTCGCAAAGAACTTTAACGATTTGTTTTTATCATTTTTACCAATAAACATTTATTGGCCGTATGTCGCTACTTCGTTATAGAGACACACTTGTTCCTAATTAGATCCCGGCCTTAATGTATCAAAATACAGAGTTTGCTTTCTGTACTATTCCTGAGCTCAGTTATAGCGTCTAGAAATATAGGCCGGTATCCAGGTACAATTTTGCAAACAGTGAAAAGTTAGCAAAAATTCTGGCTTCTGATTGGTCAATCTCGTTACGATAACACAGAAAAATCTACCTAGATCACGGTCACAGTGTGGAAACCGGCTATTCCAGTAATTCTTTAAAAAGTGCTAAAAATTGAATCCCATAAATATTGAAAAATACTGAATGACAAATATCGATAGGAGCAACATTTTCTAGATCTTCTCTGAGCGAAACGTTTTCTTTTGAAATAGTTATGTTGGAATTACCATATGTCGCTATAATCGACATTCGTCGTTCAGCCTCGTTCAACATTTATGGGATACAGTTTTTAGCACTTTTTTAATAAGCCGATTTTTAAACTATATCTTCTAGAAACTGTAGCTCCGTTATAGCGTCTAGATTATATGTTGTAGAAATCGACTATCCCAGCAATACTTAAAAAAGCGCGAAAGTATTGAATCCCTTAAATGTACTACGATGTCGAATTCCAAACAGTCATTTGCATCGACATCTGCAGGATATTTTTTAAAGAAGAAAGAGACATGTGTAATGCACCGCTACAGCGTCTAGAATACATAATGTGGAAATTTGCTATCCAAGAACCGCTAAAAAGTGTATCCCTTAAATGTGCACAGACGCTGAAATCCAGGGAGATTATCGCAGCGACATCTGCTATATATTTTCAAATTTCAAAGTAAACATCGTATTATTACAGCAGGTTTGACGCCAAGCACACAGGTCAAATGTAAGTTAATAAAACGTTTAAAAAAAATGTTACAGCGTCTAGACCAAATTGTCTTGGAGTTTTGGGAAATATCCTGCAGATATCGCTGTGATCGACTGATTGGATTTCCACACTATAAATTCTAGACGCTGTAGCGCCGCGGTAGCCTGTCCTTTTTCATTTGCCTCGAAGTAGATGACGTCATTTGAAGCTGTTCCTAAGTGTGGCCAGCTCATCACGTCACACGGAGTTGATTATCTGTACATGGCAATGGACACAAAAAAAAATCGGCGCACCGCTTTGTACTAATCATCGTGTAAAGATGATCCAACTCCGTGTGACTTTTAAACGTCATAAATTGGCCTAGTATGTCATTGGTCACGCTAACACCCTCCCCCTTGCGTCCGCCATATATAGCTGCATCTTGCTATGGAGACTGCTAAATGGGCTGCTATCGGTCAAAATCAAGAGAGAAAAGGGCAGAAGAGGGGGAAAGAACTCGTTTTCTTTATGTAGTTTTTCACACGGGAAGATTGACATGTCTGCTCCTCTCCTTTCATAGCTTCATGGTGGTGAAATAAACAAACGCCCCTTAAATATTTGAGAAAGTCTTGACACGCGTCACAAAAACATCACACAAAGCAGGCAAAGCAAAGGAACAAAATCATTCATTGGCTCGTGGATATGAACGAGCCTATGAATGATTTTCTTCTTTGTTTTGCCTGCTTTGTGTGATATTTTCCTGACTTGTCAAGGCTTTCTCGAATATTTAAAGGACGTTGAATAGACCGGGATCAAGATAGATTTTACGCTATTAGCGCGATGAGATTGATCAATCAGAAGCCTGCATTTTTGAAAACTTTTTTTGATGTTTGCAGTAAACACTCTGGATCCTGGACATTAACTTTGGTTGGTTAAGACGATTTTGAATAAAATCAAATCAGAAAGCCAATGTTTTTAAACTTTTTTGGTTAGTTTAATCGAAATCTTCCACGTCTATTAATGAAAACTGAGTTACTGTACTTTGGACAAAAACTTGAATATGAGTACACGACTTGTGCATATGTGTCACCACTCTTACATATAAATGTACTCTGTTATGAGCATGATTCTAAGCGCAGCTGGTTAAATTTGAGTATCTGGGTATTAGATAAAGCAATAGTGGCCCACCGTGGCTGAGTGGATAAGACACCACGCCGCTAATCGCTTGAGAACGTAGGTGGGGGCGGGTTCAAATCCCGCCGTGATCCTCACGTGATCTGATATATATGTGTTCAATAAAACAAACAAACAAACAAGCAATAGTGAAAGGTACAGTTGCCATGGAAACAACGACTTCTTTAATTCGTATAGAAAATTAATGAATAGTTGTAAATAATTTAAGTTTAAAATGTAGGCAAATGCTCTGAAAATATCAATGGCTCCCATCTAGTATTTTACAAAAGTAATTTAATATATTCACATGATGTATAAGTTGATGCAACTCTTACCTAATGAAAATTCTGCAACAAGACTTATGTAGGTAGATCTTTTCAATGATTAATTCAGAATTCTAAGAACAAAACGAAGTTCTTAAGCACCCTTCCTCACCCCTCCCCCCACTCAAAAAAAGAAATACGATAGAAAGGTATAAGTATTTGGATAATTTCAGTATTTCTGTGATCTTTTGTCAGAGTTTAGAAAAGGTGTCTGGGTATTAAAAAAAACATATAACAAATTTGACGAACGATAAGACTATAAATTTCAGGCAATTTTTAACTGCAAAAAAATTTTATTCTAATGTTTATGCGGCTTTAATAATAGACTATTAAATATAATCAATTTACGGGAATTTTTATACGAAATTATATTCTCACATTTATGCAAATAGGTATGGATAAACAGACTTGAGTAAAATACATATTTATTCTTTCTTCTCTATAACACGATCTAAATGAAGATGAAGTTATATGTACAGTTTATATCTTTAAATTTTTAGATTTTTTTTATCAAAAATGTTTCATCATCATGTCTAGAATTGCTAGATTTACTTCTTTAGACAGATCTTCGATTCTTTAGATGCCTGCGGGGCGTCATTCTCGGATTTTCCGTAGGTATTTGTAAAGATAAATTTATTTTGCAAAACCGTCAGCAAAAAAATGTTAGAACAAACAATTAACTGACAGACTAACTGTAAATATATATTTTATTTTGACTCTATTTGATTTTTACTAAATTTTCATCCTTCATAGAAAATTTTAAGGCGATATAAATTGAGAAAGACTGATACTTTGAAAGAAGAAATTGACTTTCCTTACTTTTAAATTATTAATTACTCTAAAAAATGAATGATAGGTAAACAAAGTGTATACTATTGTGTTTGTTCCCTGCTTATAAAGGCTATACAAGGACTAATTTTAGCGAGTAGAATTATTTCAATTATATATAATCTGTTTAAAAAAAAGAACTGATATCTACTAAAAATAAACTTTTCAAAAGTAAAAAAAAAGCCAAGCAAAAAAAAAAAGCAAAGAAAAAAGGGGAAAGTTGTGGCTAAAAAATAGTGTGATATCAAATTTCCAAGCTAATATTATGGTACTTATTTAACATTTTTTATTAAAAATTTACCATATGTAAGTCGAGTACCTAAGTATGCGTTGATAGAAAGCCTTTTCTCCTTTACTAAATACATCATAACGTGTTTCTGAAAATTAATTTTTTTTAATTATGCATGATGGGCTTGGCGGCCATCTTTCCATATTTTACACAAATTTCTAAGCAGACAAGCTCGTAATATGTTTGCATTATTAAGAATTTTGAACTTCTAGTTTTGGCTACAGACAGATAAATTAAGAAAGTCTTTTATTTTGAAGAAAAAAAAAACAAATTGATTTTTACTGCTTTAACTAATTAATTAACCCCTCCGAAAAAAGAGAATCATAAGATAAAACCTGAAGTTACTTCAACTTTATTTTAAGACACAAATTTCTAGGCACTCATTTCCATAAATTAAAAGCATAAAATGTTTGCTTTAGCAACAATTTCGAATTTCCGATCTTAACAATGTACTTGTGTGCTTAGAAAATTGTGTAAAATATGGAAAGATGGCCGCCAAGCCCATCATGCATAATTTAAAAAAATTAATTTTCAGAAACACGTTATGATGTATTTAGTAAAGGAGAAAAGGCTTTCTATCAACGCATACTTAGGTACTCGACTTACATATGGTAAATTTTTAATAAAAAATGTTAAATAAGTACCATAATATTAGCTTGGAAATTTGATATCACACTATTTTTTAGCCACAACTTTCCCCTTTTTTCTTTGCTTTTTTTTTTTTGCTTGGCTTTTTTTTTACTTTTGAAAAGTTGTTTTTTAGTAGATTTATTTTACAGTGGTGGCCAAAATTGTGGACAATTTTAGAAATTTTCATGTTTTATAACTTTGTTTGTTTGAAGAACATAATAAATTTTACTTAAATACAAATGTTTATGTATGAAATTCTAGGAAATTTAATGTAGGATTTAATAAAAAACTGAATCACAAAAATTTACGCTTACAAAAAAAAAAAAAAAAAAAAAAAAAAAAAAAAGATCTATCTTAGATTTCATTGTATTTTAAAGTTGCGCTTATACATTTAGTATTTAGTAGGATAACCCTTCTTTTTTATTACAGCTTCATAACGTTTTTTCATTGAGAGAACTGGTGTTTGGAGTTCATCCTTTTCAATCATATGATGTCACGAATCAATTAGAGCTTCAATAAGTTGCGTTTTATTAGATGGTCCCTTTTTTTGTACGAGGATTTTCAAACGTCGCCACAAAATTTCTAATTCAGATTGAAATATGAATGAAAATGAACAGAATTCAGTTCAGGGCTGTTTCCTGGCCAGGGTAATAATTTAATTCTTTTATTTTTAAACCATTCTTTGCATATTTTCCCCGTATGTAATGGGGCTGAATCCTGCAGAAAGATAAATGGTGCTTTATTAGGGAAGAGATCACTGTTGGATGGTATCAATTTTGGTTCCAGGACAGTTCGATGTATTTTTTTTTTTCATTCAGAATGCTATCAATCACGTGAATGCGGCCCACACATTCTGCAGAGACAAACAGGCCTAAATCATGGCATTAGTTGTATTATTTGTAGTTGCTTCAATGCAATCAGGATGCAGCTCTTCCCCTACTGTTCGGCTCACATATTTTTGCCCATCACTACCAAAGAGCGATATTTTACTCTCATCGCTCCAGAGTTTTTGCTTCCATTGACTTTCTGACCAATTAATATGTTATTTTGCCCACTGAACTCGTTTCTTGCGTTGCTGAAGATGTAAAAATCGTTTTTTTCCTCGGAACTCTACCTTTTAGTCCAAAACCAGCTAAACTTCTCCTTATTGCTCTTGATCTAACTGAAATACCCATTGCATTCATTTCACATCTAACAGCTTCTGATGAAAGTCTTCTGTCTTTGAGGCATATCCTTTTTATCTTTCTATCGCCAGAAGCAATTTTGCTTTTTTTTAGGCCTGATCTTGCCTTAATTATCACAGATTAAGCTTCTTCATAATGTAAGCACAACATACGTATGACAGATAGAGTGACTGTTCCACCAACCGGTCTTGCAAATTTCAGCATAAGAGAGACCATTTTCCCTTAATATGATAATTCTACTTCTTTTTGTAGGTGTCCAATCAGATCTTGTTGTTCATGACATTATTTTAAACTATTTACATAAAAAAAATAGAAAAAAAAAACATTATTTTATTTAATTACACTAGTATTCACCTTCTGCAAAATTCATCCCAGCAAAATACTGCTTTTATAAATCAAAACATACTACAGTTTAGTTACTGTCATTTGATTGGTTCTCAGAACAGTCATTGTGAGCAGCCTGGAAGCTTTTATTACAATACACTTCAACAGCCAAGACTAATCGTGTTTGAATTTTAGACTAAAGTAGGTGTAACTTTTTTTGTGTAGCAATATTTTAATACTTTTTAGGTGCGTTCGTAATTATATAAATACGTAGCACCTATAGTCATCGTTCAGTCCGTCCGTCCGTCCGTCCGCATATAACAGAGCAAAAACTACCCAACCGAATGGTCTGAAATTTTAAATATATGATTGTTGCAAAATTTTGTCGAGCCATTTCAAATTTTATGAAAATCGGATGAATAGTTTAATTACAGGGACAATCAAAAGTTTTTCTTTACATTACGGTCAATGGGAAAAATTATTGCAAGTGCATTTTATTGATGTTACAGCCTTCCGAATGGTTTGAAATTTTAAATATATAATTGTTGCAAAATTTTGTCGAGCCATTTCAAATATCAGAAAAATAGGATGTATAGTTTAATTACAGGGACAGTCAAAAGTTTTCCGTTACATTACGAGGAATGGGGGAAAATTTTTTGCAAGTCATTTAAATGATGTTACAGACTATGCACTTATGAAGTGCAAAAAAATATACATTAAGTATAATATGGGGTGCAAAAAATAATTATAAAACTAGTTTTACTACGAATGCACCTCATTTGCCACGTTTGACGAGCAATTTCCAACTTGTTTTATTAAATTTTACATTAAATTTCCTTGAATTTGATGTATGGACATTTGTATTTAAAGGAAAATTAATAAATTTTATAAGCACACAAAGTTATAAAAACATCAAAATTAAAAAAAAAAAATGTCCGTAATTTTGGGCACCACTATATGATTCTAAAAAACTGTTGTTTCTTTCCTTAAATACGATGTAGTAATACATTATTATTTCATGCAATACTCGCGTGACTCACTACACGTGGGAGTTGAAACAATTTTAAAATACAAGAAAATATTGGCTCTTCAGTAACCGATTATTTGTTTTATACTGTAACCGTAAGAACATATATATTTTTTAACTACACTGTAGTAGATATAAATAGAAATTTCATTCTTTCAGATTTCATTTTTGTGTCAGTTAAAAAAGAAACACAGTGTATATTCGCAGTTTGCGAAATAATATAAAGTATTATGCAGGTCAAAGTGTAAGTAACGTACTGTAGATTTCTATGCATCCTAAATGTCCTAAGATTTCAAATAAATACTTACTAGAGAATTTAATCTCCTTTAAATGGAAGTAAAAAATGTACTTTGACAGAATGTTAAGAAGGAAAATATAACGAACTGAAATGAAACTGGAATAAATAATAATAATAATTATTATTATTATTTCATCAAAATATAAAATAATATCTTTAACATTTTCGAAAAAAAAGACAGAAATGCGACAATATGCATATGTACATTTTTTTACATAGTTAATTAAATATAATTTACATAAACACTTTAGATTTTTCTTTCGAGTAATTAGTATTTTTTAAACAGTAGTAGAAATGTATGTCTCCCGTGATCTTAGATCGTTTTATCCGAACGCGCTAAGATTTTCATAATGTGCACTCATATTTATTTTATGTTTCTAAAAAGCTGTTCTTTCAATAAATACAATGTTGTAATATATTATTATTCGATGAAATACTTGCGTGACTCATCACTCGTGAGAGTTGATTTGTTTTTTAAAATACTACAAGAAAATATTATCTATTCAGAAACCCATTATTTGTTTTATGCTTTAATGTAAGTGAATAAATCTTTTTTAACTGCGTTGTAGAAGATACAAACAGAAATTTCATTATTTTTGCTTTCATTCTATATTTCATTCATTTCAATTAAATTTTACTAGTTTCAGCCAAACAATTACTTTTGATATTAAGTTAAATACATTCATGAAATTATTTAAATACTCAATATAATTTCCAATATTATAAATATAATTTTTTCCCATTTACTGTTTGATCGTTTAGTTGTTATTTTAAAGTTTTATTTTTAATTTTATTAGACACATGATTTTTAATTGAATAATAATAATCGTGATTAATATTTTTAAGCGAAAGTAAATATTATTATTTGCGTTGTTTTACAAGTTTGCATTAATCTTAAAATTTTAACCTTTCTTAAATATGATAAAATTCTTTATTGAAATAATTAAATTTTAAATAAAATTAAAAATAAATAAAATTAATTAATAAAATTTAAATTTAAAAAATTTAAAAAACTTAAAATATATAGGCAAATTAAAACAAAAAATAATTGCATTGTACGCGCTGCAAGCTAGTATCTCTTTACAAAAGATGATTAATTTGGTGCGCATCGTTTGTGTTATTATAAAAAAAAATTACCGGAACTATTTTGACTCCCTTCTATACTAAATAGCTTTGTAAATAGTATTTTTGTTTTAAAGCTTTCCGCTTCTACTTGTTTATTGGTCATTTCTCTATAAAACCATAAATTTCTATAGTTCTATATTCAATAGTTCTATATCCATTAGTATTTTAAAGTACAATATTACGCCAAAGGGGGGACAAATGGTTACTACGGTTTCGTAAGTTAATTTTTTGTTCTATTTAGATTAAAGAAACTCCTTCTTGCATTTTTTACAGCAAAGTTATTGCTGTGCAATCATGATAATCAGTGAAGAAGCAGAAAGTAAAGTTGCACAATTCCAATATCTTTCACTGAGCATTTTATTAAATAAGATAAAAGCTAGTTTTACATAACAAAATTATATCTTCTTTATTTACTTGCAAGCATTGAATATTTTTACTTCATAGTAATAGAAAACTTTGAATATTATAGACTAATGGCCATTTACAAAATTTTGTTTATTTTTAAATTTTTAAGACGTGTGTTCAATATTGAAATTTTTTTAATTAGCAAATTTCCACCAATGGACACCTCATGTGACCATTACTAAATATTAAATTGCTGTAATACGCACAAAATCTTTTGATTAAACTATAGAGCTAAGTAATGAAATTTAATTTTTAAATTTCACTTACCAAAATTTAATAAGAACAATATTTTTTTTATAAATAACGACTTATAAATAAAATTATTTTATTAATCAATTTTAATACGAAACTACACTAATTGCTTAGAACTCTGCCTTACATTGTTTAAAATCTGGAATTCAATTAAACTCATCAAAGAATTAATCTCATGAAGAGTATAATGTAGGCATGGAACAAGGAGGGGCTCATAAGGCTCCAGTCCTTCTTATTCAAATAAAGACATTTCCTTTTAGTAACACAAATTGTTAAAAATCTATTACTTTCTTTCATAAATGTTTGATTATTCAACTCTGAAAAATCTACTCTCTGAATAAAGATATAATAGACGATTAACCCTCGCAGTACTACGATCAAAATATTGCCTAAATGCCTAACATTTAAAAAGTGCTGACCCTATAAGTAATTTAGCCCCCCCCCCCCCCCAACTAATTATAATGTCCATACGATGTAACGATTCATTTTGGTGAATAGCGAAATTTACGCACAACTGAATACAAGAAAAGAGAAATAAAGAAATAAAGAAATGAGGGAGGCACCTACACTCGCTAGCATGGTAACTCTATACTCACAGCGAGTTACATTTGGCAGGATGTCAAAAATTATCTTTATTTCTCTTGAAATGAGACGAATGATAGAAAGCTTTCATTTATTCCCTGATTGCCTAAGATCAGAGATGTAGTGGAGGGTGTACTGGGATATACGACGTGTACCTTCTGGATTATTTTAAGAATCTCCGAATACCCTCTGTTTTTCTAATAAAGCATTAGCGCATACCCTAACTATGAATGTTCATGACGCCAGCGTATACCCTCTGCCCATAACGTATAATCTCTGCTTTTGTACGACTACAACACTGCCTAAGATGAGGTCCATGTTATCCCATTCGCAATTGCCATAAATAAGCAAAAAAAAAAAAATAATAATAATAATTGTGCGAAACTTACTAAGTTGATAAAATCATGAAAGGGACCTTTATAGAATAATTCCAAGAAAATACTTTTATCATACGCCCAGGCGCAGAATCGGCGCAACGCTGCGACGCACGTCGCAGACTTTTGAGAAGGTCTGCAGACTATTTTTCAACTGTTAAAATTTAGAAGAAAAAAAGTTTGTTAGAAATTATTTGCCATGTGCCATAATAATACGATCCACGCCACATGCGATTGACGGAGCCCCGATTCCCTTTAAAATATAAATAATTCACGGAAAAAACTCTAGACATGCGATCGTGAAACGCCCATTATTAAATGAGTCAATCCTCGTAGGGGTGATTTCTTTAGAAATTAAAAAAAAATCGGTCATTAGTCCGAAAATTCGGACGTAAATATCACGAAGTTCGACGAAAAAACAATTTCGTCAATCCTTTGCAGTTAAATTACTCAATTTCGTCAAAGGATCGCGAATAAAACGTGAATTTCGTCAAAAGATCGCGAAGAAAAACGAAATTTTGTCATAAGATGAAGAAGGAAACGTCAATTTCGTCAAAAGGCTGCGGAAAAATAGCAACTTTCGTCAAAGGCTGGCGGAAAAATGCGGCTTCTGTTAAATGATCGCAGAAAAAACACGAACTTCGTCAAAGGGCTACGGAAAAAAGCAACTTTCGTCAAAGGATTGCAGAAAAACGCAAATTTCATCAAAGGATCGCTAAAAAATGAGATTTTCGTCAAAAGGTCGTAGAAAATTGGCGAATTTCGTCAAAAGATGGCGAAAATTTTGTCACACGATAGTGGAAAAAAAGCCCATTTCGTCAAAGGGCTGCGGAAAAATAGCAACTTTCCACAGAGGATGGCGGAAAAACGCGAGTTTCGTCAGATGATCGGAAAAATACGTTTTAATTTTGACAAATGATTGCGGAAAAAAACGCGAATTCTCTCAAAGGATTGCGGAAAAACTAGAATCTCGTCAAAAGTTCGCGGAAGAAACAGAATTTCGTTAAAAGATCACGAAAAGACACGTATATCGTCAAAAGATCGCGGAGAATACGCGAATTTCTTTTCAGAGGATTGGCGGAAAAAGCTCGAATATCGTCAAAAGATGCGAAAAAAACGCGAAGATCGTCGAAAGATCGCGAATAAATGTGAACATCGTCGAAAAATCGCGAATAAATGTGAACATCGTCGAAAGATCGCGAATAAATGTGAACATCGTCGAAAGATCGCGAATAAATGTGAACATCGTCGGAAGATAGCGAAAAAAACGCGAACATCATCAAAAGATCGCGAAAAAATGCGAACATCATCGAAAGATCGCGAAAAAAATGCGAACATCATCAAAAGACCGCGAAAAAACGCGAACATCGTCGGAAGATCGCGATAAAAGAAGGCGGACACCGTCAAAAGGTCGCGAAAAAAACGCAAACATTGTCAAAAGATCGCGAAAAAAACGCACATTTCATCAAAGGATCGAAGAAAAAATGGTGAATTCCGTTAAAGAATCGCGGAAAAATTTGTTGCAACATTGATGTTTTCACAAGATATTTTTTAAAGCTGAGTGGCAGGTTAAATATTAGTTAGCCATGTTTTGAGTGAAAGCATGTTGAATTTTGAATTGCACAACTAGCTAAGATTGCTAAATAAAACATTGTATTAGAATTATTTATAGTATTTGCATGAATTACTCAAATTTGATTTTCTAAGAATTTCAATCTGCTCCAATAACAGCTTTTATTGCTAAAAAATTAGATTTTTGCTGCTATAAAAATGAATTTTACTGCTACAAAATTAGATTTTTGCTTCTTCAAAGTGGCTGTATGTGAATACTGTGCGTAACTTTAGGAATGAAGACGATTAGGTTTCTTTTTCACATTTTTCATAACACACAGCACACAAATGTTACAAACAATCACGAACACTGAAGAACATAGAATGATGAAGTGACGTTGGGGTAATAACCCGCTGTTAGAACAAGTGACGTTCATAAAACATATTTTTGGGGAATACTCCCGCTATAAGAAACAGAATAATTGGGGAGAAGACCCGCTATAAGATAACGTGCCACAATGGCAGCTCAAGAACAACATACTCTATACTTGGGGATAAGACCCGCTAGAATACACAATGTGCCACAATGGCAGCTAAAGAACAATTGAACTGGGTCGCATGACCGCAAAGCTGTGGAGCTCGTTCGGCATGCGCACAAGGTCCGAACATGCCGCCCCGCGTTGCAATGTGCGTAGCACATTCAAAATATTAAAAATACATTATAAATACAAGAACTAAATAAAATACCAATACCATAAAATAATATTACAATACAAATACAATAAGGATAAGTTGGAATAACAAGAACTATACAATACAATAAAGTGCAATTCTAGGTTAAACAAAAGTTAAGCTATTTTCTAAAAATAGTTCTATATTGTCCTTAAGAAAAGTTTAATGTAGAATAACCTGTAAATCTTAGGTGCACTTTAAAATAAGTAAACAATAAGAAATAAGTATACACATTACATTTCATTAATGGGCAAGACACACAATCTAGATATGGATCTAAGAAAGATATTCGAGGCTGTTTTTACCTTTGCAACCCTAACATTACCATCCTTTCCTGGTATAACCTCTAAGATTCGCCCTAGCATCCACTTACAGGGAGGTAAATTGTCCTCCTTTAGTTTATGACAACCATCGCCCCTGGTTTGATGTTTTCCCCTTTTACCTGCCATTTTGAACGATTTTGGAGATGACTCAATTAATTTAATTGCCAATTTCTCCAAATTAATTGGACGAATTTAGTGATTCTCTGCCACCTAGATAATCTCGATTCTGTGATATCAATCAACTGAGGTTCTGGAATGGCATCGATAGGCCAACCAATTACGAAATGGCCTGGTGTCAATGTATTAAAATCATTTATATCGGTCGATAACGGAGTTAAGGGACGCGAATTTAGTACCCCTTCGATTTGGGTGGCGACTGTTTGGAATTCTTCCATAGTCAATCTAGCACCCTTTAATGTCCGTTTAAGATAATACTTGAAAGATTTTACACAAGCCTCCCATAAACCACCGAAGTTGGGCGATCTAGGAGGAATGAACTTCCATTCAATAGCTTCTGAAGTAAGATAATTAGCTAATTTTTCATCCGGTCTACGAACTAACTCATAAAGTTTGTGCAATTCTGATTTAGCACCCCTAAAATTCGTAGCATTGTCTGTCATAATAGAAGCGCATTTTCCTCGCC
The DNA here is from genome assembly GCA_963932465.1 of Maratus speciosus. Classification (NCBI taxonomy): domain Eukaryota; kingdom Metazoa; phylum Arthropoda; class Arachnida; order Araneae; family Salticidae; genus Maratus; species Maratus speciosus. The sequence continues at coordinate 170,698,784 of OZ010795.1, read as the reverse complement.
TTGAAACAAAGCGTTTAAGTGCGGCGATAAACGCATCAGATGTTAGATCCGTTACTATTTCTAAATGAATAGCCTTTGTTACTAAGCAAACGAAAATCGCGACATAAACCTTATGAAAAATCCCCTTTCTTTGATTTTTATATTTAATCTCAAAAGGGCTGCAAAAATCGGCTCCCGTATGGTTAAACGTAAAATTTGGAGTTACTCTTTCCGATGGGAGGTCACCCATGATTTGTTTAGCAGTAACTGGGTTGTTCCTAAAACAGACAACACAATCATGCACTACTTTTCGTGCTAAATCTTTTCCACTTACGGGCCAAAACCGCATACGTACGTAATGGATTAAAGTTTGGGGACCAATATGAAAATACTTCCTGTGAAAATGCTCAAATATGAGTTTTGTAAGCTTATGGCCTTTCGGCAAAATGATTTGATGCTTCTTATCAAAGTTTAAATCTGAATTTTCCAACCTACCGCCAACTCTTAAGATATTATCTTGATCCAAAAAGGGGGATAAACATTTAATTTTACTGGAAGGGGGAACCCTTGATTCCCGTTTTAAACCCTTAATCTCTTCCTGAAATTCTGCATTTTGTACTAATCTAATTAGAGAAACTTCTGAATTTTTTATTTCTGGGGTTGTGAGGCTGCCTCTGCGCCGGTCTGCTAACTTGCATTTGCAATTGTGAAAAAAACTATAAACAAATGCCAGTATGCGAAGAATACCATAGTATTTACCACTTATGTTGAGAAAAAAATTTACTTCTTCAGGATTCCTGAAAAGAGAAAGGGAAATATTAGAATTAAAATCATTACAGTTATTTTTATATTTTGATGTAGTCTCGGGAAAGTAATCTGTTTCTGGCACAGAAATAGTTTCTTGCTCAGTCAGTAAGTCATCAGCTGCTAGGAATTTTGGTCCCCTAAACCACATTGGATTCTCTACAAGGGAATTAACACTCGCACCTCTGGTCAAGAGATCGGCAGGATTGTCCTTGCTAGAGTAGTGATACCAAGAGTTCGAATCTGAAAGTGCATTAATCTCTATGACACGGTTTGCCACAAACTGCTTCCATCGCTTTGATGATCCCTTGATCCAGAATAAGGTTATTTTGGAATCCGTCCAATAGTACACTTTCGATGTGATTTTTTGATCTAAGATGGGTTTTACTTTATTGGTCAGTCTTGCACTTAGTAAGGCTCCGCGAAGTTCTAGCCGATGCAGAGTTATCTCCTTTATCGGTGCAACACGACTTTTCAAGGTCACGAGATTGACTTCCACTCCACTCTCTCTTTTTATTCTCAGATAAATTGCAGAGTCATACGCTATTTTACTAGTATCAGAAAAGGCGTGTATTTCTACAGCTATTACTTGATTCAAACAACCAAGAATTTTTCTCGGAATTTTTAATTCTGCTAAATTTGGAAGTTCTTCGAACCACTTTAACCATTTTTCGTGTACATTAGTTGGTAACTGTTCATCCCATGCTGTCTTCTTTAGCCATAGTTCTTGTAACAGGCATTTTATTCTAATGGTGAATGGCGTCAGCATGCCTAACGGATCGAAGATTTTACCAACTGCTTGCAATAGTAGACGTTTTGAGCTTTTTTGCGATGACAAGAATTCTATTAAACTTTTGACTTCGAATGTCAGACAATCTTCTTCTGTTTTCCAGGACATTCCTAATACCTTGCTTAGATTGCTTCCTAGGCTTATTGCAGCATGTTCTGCTTGAATATTTAAACCTTCCTTTTGCCAGCACTTCAGTAACGCTTCATCATTGGTTATCCATTTTCGAAGAATCATTCCTGCTTCAGACATTATTTTGTTAGCATTCAGGGAAACATCGAGAGCTTCTTGCAGCGTATCTTTGCCAGATATAAAATCGTCCACATAAATATATTTATCGAGTAGGTGAACAGTTCTTAGGTGTAGGTTCATAAACCGCTTGATGTGCTCCTTTATTGTAGCAGATAGGAGGAATGAAGAGGCATTGACTCCAAAAATAACACGTTTGAATCTGAAGACCTTGAAAGATTTTAAACCATCATCATACCACAGAAAACGGACAGAATCCCGATCTTTTTCAGCGAGTGAGATTTGAAAGAACGCCTTCTCAATATCAGAAGAAAAGGCAATTTCGTATAATCTAAAGTGGATTAAAATATCAAATAGAAGTGGATTTAAGTTGGTGCCGGGCCATAAACAATCATTAAGGGACAAATCATTGTTATCATGAGAGCTGGCATCGAAGACGATTCGGACCTTTGTAGCAAGTTTATCTTCTTTACAGACCGCATGATGGGGCAAATAATAAACTGCCCTGTCTAAAACAGGTTCATTTTCTTGCACCTGCTCTATAATTCCTTGCTTTAAATATTCCGTGATTATTTCAGAATATTGTCGAAAAAGCTCTGGGTTTCGATAAAATTTTCTTTTTAGACCTTCCAAACGCTGTTTCGCAACATTAAAATTATCGTTTAAATCCTTCCAGTCTTTTTTCCACGGTAACTGAACTTCATAACGATCGCCTACAAATTTGACAGTTTTATCGAATATTTGTTGTGCTTGATCAGTTTCCGATATTTTCGGATCATCATGTTTAATGCCTATAGACTCAAGCTCCCGAAATTGTTTTAAATTATCATTTATTTCATCGAAATTGCACATAGTAATATTGTTTGTTTGCGTGTTCTCCTCTAGCGCCCCAGTTGGGATCCATCCAAAAACAGTGTCTTGCAGAAAAAGTTTATCATTTATCTTAACTGAATTATGCTTTAAAATTCTATAAAATAATTCAGCGCCAACCAATGCGTGAATTTTTCCCGGTTTGAAAAATGTGGGGTCTGCCAATTCTACAATATTCGGTAAATTAATGTCCGATACATTTAATTGATTTGATGGAATTACATCCGTGATTTTGGGAACAATTAAGAAATCTATATTCTCCCTGAAAGAGCCATCTTCGTTTGTAATTACACTCGAAATTTTATTTTTTACATTATAAGTATAACCGTTTAATCCTGTAACGGGTACATTAATTATCCTTTTTTTAAATTTCAGCATGTCAGCGCAATCCTTAGTTAAAATACTGACATTGCTAGCATTATCCAAAATTACTCTAAACTTTCGTTTATTTCCGAAATTATCTTCTATAAAAACAAAGCATGTACTCAATAAAATTGATTTTCTTTCTTTACTTATATTATTCAAGGTCTTTAAAGATTCATTATTTACCGAAATGTTTTTCGTTTCTCTATTTACCGCACCTGCAAGAGGGGAGGAAATTTGGGGGGAAGCCAATTCATTTTTGGATTTATTTTCTTTATCTCGATGAAGCGATGAGCTGTGTCGCAATCCACAGGTATTACAATTATATTTTGAAATGCAAGAATTTACGAAATGAGAATTATTCAAATAATTGGTACACAGTTTATTTTTCTTCACAAAATCGTATCGTTCAGAAACATTCATTTTTAGAAACTGAGAACATTTGTTCAAATTATGAAAAGCCAATTTACACAGAATACAAGTTTTTCCATTCGATTTATCATTCGAATTTAGCATGAAATTTTTTTGTTTGTTCGAAAGAGGAATGTTTTTGTTTAAGGGTTTTGAAGCAGAGTATCTATTTACGCTTTCTAACGTAGAACTTCGGTTTTCCAAAAATGACATTAATTCATTAAATTGCGGGTATTCTGATTTTTTAATCGAATATTCAAATAATTTTCGAGATTCCTTATCTACCTTATGCAATATAATATTGATAAGGATAGCATCAGACAGATTGTTTTGTTCATATTGTAATGCTTTTAAGGCCCTCAAATTTTTATTTACACAATCAATAAAGGATCTCAATTCTTTAGAAGACTCGTAATGTATTTTTTCATAATTAATTATGGCTGATAAATGAGTGTCAATGAGCAAACGTTGATTTTCGAATCTTTCAGTAAGTGCTGTAAACAATGACTCAAAGAAATCGTCTGGACTCTCTAGTTGTTTTGCTTCATTTTTTAGCGATGCTCGCAAATAAAACAGCTTCTGAGCGTCATTTAACTGGGCATTATTGATAATTAAATTTGTAAATTGTACTTTAAAGATTGACCACTCTTCATATTTACCATTGAATGTTGGTAGTGGGATTTCAGGTAACTTAACTTTAATATTATTCAAACTTATAGATTCTATACTATCAGCATGCACATTTATTTCAGAAACTTTAAGATTTTTAAGAAATATGTTGAGACTTACCTCAAGTTTCTCGAGACGATCTTCGAGTTCATCTAACTCGTTTTCGATTTCTGGTAAGTCCTTAATATCAGGGATATCATAATATTTATCCCGTATTTCCGATACTTTTGCTTGAAGCTCAGGTAATTTTCGAATCTTTATTTCGAGCTCGGTACTCGAGTAATTAATTTCGTCTGTATTATCTTTTACGAAATTTTCTAATTTCGTTATAGCACCTTTTAGAGCACCTTTTGTTCTATTTAATTTTTCCATAGCAGCTATTTCGCTGCGAAATCGAAGGACCACAAAAATTGTATGTGAATACTGTGCGTAACTTTAGGAATGAAGACGATTAGGTTTCTTTTTCACATTTTTTATAACACACAGCACACAAATGTTACAAACAATCACGAACACTGAAGAACATAGTATGATGAAGGGACGTTGGGGTAATAACCCGCTGTTAGAACAAGTGACGTTCATAAAACATATTTTTGGGGAATACTCCCGCTATAAAAAACAGAATAATTGGGGATAAGACCCGCTATAACATAACGTGCCACAATGGCAGCTCAAGAACAACATACTCTATACTTGGGGATAAGACCCGCTAGAATACACAACGTGCCGCAATGGCAGCTAAAGAATAACTGAACTGGGTCACATGACCGTAAAGCTGCGGAGCTCGTTCGGCATGCGCACAAGGTCCGAACAGTGGCTTTAGTGCACTTTCATCCCTGTATCATCACATCTATATGTAATTTTTGATATTATCGCATTGTATCAATCTTTTCAAAAATTTTAGAAATTGGTGTTCATGTGATATTTTTACTGTTATTCTGTTTTCTGACTTCACAGAAATTTTGACTAATTTTATGAAAGATTTTTCAGATAGTGGAGTTAAAAATTTTGAGAAAAAGGGTAAATTATGTTAAAAGGTACTTTCCTTTTATGTTAATCACAAATACTGGGGGGGGGGGGGTGAGTGCATGAAGGATTGGAAAGAGGGCGTTTGTCCTTAAGTTCTGCAGACTGTTTTTAAAGTTTCTACTTGTGTTGCAGTCTGCAGAAAAAAATTCTGCTGCTGGGATCATACGTATTCTAAATGAGAAAAGAAAAACTCCAAAATGTCCAGATAGGGGGGCAGATCAAAAGATTCAAACGCCATTTCTCCTGTTTTATGATGCAATCATTTTGTTTAGTAACTAAAATGCTCAACCAGCAGCAGCATTTCTCATATCTGTATCGGAAATAAGTAACCTATGAAGTAGTTTCAGAACTTTTAAGAATTGTAATGGAAAGTATGATTCCATGTATTGATACTCTAAGAAATTGTTTCTGATATTCTTTATCTCATCCCCAACTAAAACCTTACAATATTTTCCTTTACTCACAATAATGTGATGATTGTAACTCTCAAAAGTTCAGTATTTGAATTTTTTTGTTTTTTAAACTTTCAAACATAGTTGAAAAGTTTTAATAGTCTGTCCTCCCGTCTGCTCGTGCTCTAACTGGCGTAAATATAGTCTGATTGTCATGAAATTGATATATGTTATTCGGGTTTACTATGGCATGTTCTACATTGAACATGAAGTGTGTAGCATTTACGATTAATCTGCAGGCACACTCAAAAGAATTCCGTTAGATTGCGGTCTATGGAAAAAATCGTTGTGCGAAACTTACTAAGTTGATAAAATCATGAAAGAGACCTTTATAGAATAATTCCAAGAATAATTTTATCATACATCATCATTTTAATGATATTCCACTATTTTAAATATACTGAAATTGATACATATGTATATTTGACAGAGGTGTAATAAAAGGTTCTTATTACAGAATATGGTGCGCATAGTGTTTACCGTTCATTTACAGTAAAACACCAAAATACTTTTACTACAGAAAAAAATTAACAATATTTGAACTATTGAAACCTACGAACAATAATTGTTAACGAACAATAATTGTTAGAAGTTCGTTTTCAGTTGTAGTATGCGTTTTTTAGTTTAACTTTTATTTAAATATTACTTGGTGTTTAAGTATCCAATAGATCATATACAGGGCCGCACAAAATTTTCAACAAGACACATTTATTGGCGGAAATTCCTGAATGGAAATTTTCAACTGTGCTATGCGTTTAATTTCTCTAACTTATAACATACTATGAAGTATATACATATACGTATACGTAGATCATATACACGATTGCACAAAAAAATCATTTATTTTATCGAATCTTCATGATAATAGCAGAAATTTGGTTTTAAAATATGTTACGATTATGCGTTTTCCAAATTTTTTATTTAGACATCATCTTTCACCTTAGGAAACTGTGAAGTATTGTTATAGTATTGAGAACGTATTGAAGAGTGTTTCATAATATATGCTGAACGCATGATTTTTCATTCTTTTTTATATATTAGTCTTGTGGTAATTGAAATAATTAATTTGAAGAATTAATTATTCTCGAATATTTATTTCATTAATTATGGATATGCAGTTAAATTATTTAAAGAAAACTATTTCGTTTCATTTAAACTATTTCATTAAGTTTTGATCATAAATGGGAAGACAAAAGAAAATTATCTAACAAATTTTGTGAACTTTTCCATTATTTGTATAGTCCATTACTCGAATAGTGAGTGATCATCACTGGAATTATAGGCGTTTTCATTTATTTCTGTTATTACAATTTGTCTTTGATTCTGAATGAGAAATGAGACTATGGTATTAATTAAACATTGTTGATATATAATCATAATATTTTAAAACTGTATTACAATAATTATTATTAACTAAAATACATTTTCTGAATAAATTCCTGAAAGTTGTTCATTACTGGAACATTTACTATGCGTAAAAAACAAATTCTTTTTTGAATCAGAATATTTATAATTCAGGTGCTACTGAACAGATGAGGGGATTACACTCATAATTAAGTTATTATTTAGGGAAGTTTTTAGTGTATAACTCATTATTCTAAGTTGCTTTGTTACAGAGCTAAGGAGGAAAGTTTTTAGGTGTTGAAATGTTAATATTTTTAAAAAGTTTTGCGAACTGATGCTGAAGGGTGTTTCACTCTTTCCTGCATAAATATTCGTTTTATAATAAATAAAAATTTTAGTTCATAACATATTTTTCTTCCTTTCTTATTTACAGGGCTATGGTGTGTGTTTTATAACTGAGTGAACTTGATTACAATAGATATATCTATTATATATATATAAATAATATATATATATATATTTCATTTTATCCATTTATAACCATTTTTTTGCTACGCATTGTTTTTGATCTTATATTAATATTTTAAACTGAAGAATTTTCACTTAATTCAATATGAAAAAAACGCTTAAAACAATATTTCCAATTACGAATTATCTGCTTCAGTGTGTTTACCCACCATCCCTCTATAAAACTACTAGTTTGTATATTTTTAAATGAATTATTTTTTTAAGTAAGCCGGGAAAGAGTTCCAGTCTTAAAATATTTAATTACGGCAGAAACGGAAGCGGTAGTTAGTTTTTTTCCTTTTTGCAATGTTTTATTTAACTTGAATTATCTGTCCATTCGGTTCAAACATTGCAATTCAATTTTAACCCCTTATTGTGCTACAATTGACCTTTTTTTTTTTTTGTACTGTACCTTATTTTCGGTGACAATAGAATATACTATTGACAGTTATTACGAAATGTAATCTCAAAATCAAGGACATTACATTAATCAAACCCAGAAAATTGTTTTTCATCTGTCAAACGTGATTTATAAAAGCAATTATGAAAAGTGCTTGTTATCCGAAACAAAGAAATGATTGTGCAATTCTAAATAAACACTCTGTATAAACATTTCATCATACTGTGTGTGCGGTCTCAACGGTGTCCAATGGCTAATTCCTAAACCGTTAGTCATAGACATATAGTTCCAATTACAAAAAATAAAGGTAAAAATAAGGTAAAGAAATATTTTAAAAGCGTTTTGGGTCAATAAATACATTTCTTAAAAAAATAAGAAATTTAAATTTTTATACGGTCTCCCGGTCCTATAAGTTATATTTAGTAAAAATTTCCTATTACACTGACAAGCAAGACAAAAAAAGTCCCATTCATATAACACTAAAATTGAGCGAGTTATGAAACTTTAAAAATGCATGACTTATGCCACTTTTCTGCTCTGAAAACAAATGAGTTAGGTTTGGATTTGAAGGGTCACATACCGAGTGCTTAAAGTATTCGAAGATCTTATTTCATGTGTAACTGCGCTTTGAAAAAAATCGTACAAGTATTACGATTAAGTTAACATTTATTAAGTTTCCGATTGGCTAAAATAACATATGTTTTATTTTGTCAGGATTTGAGACTGTTTTTTTTTTATGATTTATTTTAACAAAAATTATGTTATTTTTATAAGTTTTTATGTTACTTCAACGATCGTATGTATTTTTTCCAGTTCAACATTTGTACTGGAACTTTAACTCACTTTTAAAATGATCGAGATTATATTTTACATACTGCCGCAAATCCAATAACAATCTAATATTATGATTTTCGGTGGTTACCATTTATACTTATTTTACAGGATAACACAAAAAAATTCGGATAGATTACCGCGAAGAAGTTTAAGAAAAAGTTTTAGATTAGATAATACAAGACTGAGATTGTTGGGTTTTTTTTTTTTTTTTTTTTTTTTTTTTTTTTTTTTTTTTTTTTTAACTTTTATGTATTTTTTAGCAGTGAATCCGAAAATTACATTAATTTTTAACCATCATGTCAGGATATTTCGCAAATCATAAATTGTCAAATTTAAAGAATAACAAAAATCGGATACTATGAAGTAGAGGAGATGGTTGCGTTTTTTAACTTTTGATAATTGATTTTTACGTACTTTTTAGCACTGAATCTGAAAATGACCTTCATTTTTAACCATCACGTTAGAATTTTTTTTGCAAATCCTAACCGTGTAAGTTAAAATATAGCGAAAATCTCCTACTGTAAAACATATGTAAAACATTTTTCGTTTTATTTTATTTTATTTTATTCAATAAATTATTCGATATTTTTGCTTATCCTGGGATTCTTACAGCTAAATAGCTGAGTGGTCCGATGAGATGAGGGAGGAGATCCAATTTTAATTTTGAACTTTTTAATTTTGAAATTTGCGAAAAATCCTGATGTGATGGTTAAAGATGAAGGTCAATTTCAGATTCAGCAGTACAGAATGCTTAAGAATCAATTATAAAAAAAAGTCCTTCCGGCCAGTGCCGGGAGGAAGAGGTAGCTTTCATATTCTTTATTTTTAAAAAGCCAACTTATATTATTCAAACACACGAAGCTCAATTAAGTGGAAACCGAATGTAGGAGATTCAATACTAATTTTTATCCATACTAAATCATTATGAATGAGAATTTCGCGAAATTAGTCAGCTTTATCCAAGCTGCTTTTATTTAAAGTCACTTATATTTGGCTGCCAAATTCGGCGATTTCTTAAAGTGCCTGCCATTTTAAGACAACATGGTAGATGAGGCTAACCAGTGAACTTGGTCGAGACCTTAGTAATTGCTGTGCACATGCTCACTCATATCGGAATCGGTTGATATATACGAGTGCTGTCGCAGGCAAAAAATCAGATTTTTCAAAATGTCACCCACTTTAGAAATTGAAACTGCTATATCTGAGCCCTTTTTTAAGATAAAGACAAACAAAAAATGCTCCTGAATCCTTATATCAAGGTCAAATACTTAAGAAAGAAACCTTTTTCAATTTCTAATTTTTTTGCACCTCACTTTAAATATAATTTATTTTTTAATTTAATGGCCGCCATTTTGAAACAAGATGGCTGATGAAGCTGGCCAGCGAACTTGGTCGAGATATTGATGTATACTATCCACATGCCTTCTTCCATCGAAAGTGTGGTACTTCGTGACAAATACAAGATCGTTTCAAAGTGTTAGCCATGATAGAAATTCAAAGTGCTATAATTCAACCACTTTTTAAGATATAAACAAAAGAACAAATTTTCAGAAACAAAAACTGCTCCAGAATCTTTGTATCAAGGCCAAACACATAAAAAAAATCTTTTTCATTTTCCAATTTTTTAATACCTCATTTTAAATTTTAAATTACATTTTTTTTTAAAAATGGCAACCCTTTTGAAACAAGATGGCGAATGAAGCTGGCCAACGAACTCGGTCGAGACATTGGTATGTACTATGTACAGACCAAGTTACATTCAAATCGGTTCATAAATACGCCTGTTATCGCGTGACAAAAATCAGGTCGTTTTAAAATGTCAGCCACAATAGAAATTCAAAATGTTATAACTCAGCCATTTTTTTAGATGTAGACGAAACAAAACCTGTTCCGGAATCTTTGTATTAAGGTCAAACACATACAAAAAATCTTTTTCATTTTCCAATTTTTTGGTATCTCATTTTAAATTTATTTTTTTTTAATTTTTTTAAATGGCCACCATTTTGAAACAAGATGGCGAATGAAGCTGGTCAACGAACTCGGTTGAGTTATTTGTATGTACTATGTACACACTAAGGTACATCCAAATCGGTTCATAAATACGTCTGTTATCACGTGGCAAAAATCAGGACGTTTCAAAATGTCAGCCACGCTAGAAATTCAAAATGCTATAACTCAGCCATTTTTTTAAGATATAGACGAAACAAAAACTGCTCCCGAATCTTTTTATCAAGGTCAAACACATAAGAAAAAAATATTTTTTCAATTTTCATTTTTTTGCTACCACATTTCAAATTTAAATTTTTCTTAAAATTTTAAATGGCCGCCATTTTTAAACAAGATGGCGGATGAAGCTGGCCAACGAACTATTTCGAGACATTGGTCTGTACTATGTATAAACGAAGTTACACCCAAATCGGTTCATAAATACGCCTTTTATCGCGTGACAAAATTCAGGACGTTTCAAAATGTCAGCTTCGCTAGAAATTCAAAATGCTATAACTCAGCCATTGTTTAAGATATAGACGAAACAAAAACTGCTACGGAGTCCTTGTATAAAGGTCAAATACATAAGAAAAAAATATTTTTCCATTTTCAATTTTTTGGTACCACATTTCAAATTTTAAATTTTTAAAAAAATTTTAAATGGCCGCCATTTTGAAACAAAATGGCGGATGGAGCTGGCCAACGAACTCGGTCGAGACATTGGTATGTACTATGTACACACCGAATTACATCCAAATCGGTTCATAAATACGAGAGTTACAGTGTGACATAGGTCAGATATATATATATATATATATATATTGATATATACAGGGTGATTCAGCTCGTCGGTGACAAACTTTAAGGATCGATAGAGCACACCTAGACGAACATTTTTGAATAGGGAATGTAGGGTCCCTGACGCGATGGTAAGGCGCTAGGCGCTTTCGAAAATTTGGGTGCCGAAATTCGAAACGTCATAAAAACTAGGGAAATGGTTAGATTTTCTTGCTTGTTCCGTCGAAATGATTCTGTTTGTTTAGACTTTCTTCAGTACCAATTTGATAAGCGTATCTCTTAAAACATGGATAGGGGGCGCTGCAGACTTTGGAGAGCTAGACAACAACTTTAAGCCCGTTATTTTGATAATTTAACACATGCTCGCCAAAGTTTATACTCTAACTTAAAGTTTGAACCCAAAAGTAGAGCCCTGCAAAAAGCGTAAGAGCCGGAATAAAATGTCAAAGTACAGGGTGGTCGAAACTCGAAGGCTCCTAGGAGATAAACAAACAGATTTCTTGACTTATGGCATGCATTTTCATGATTCTGTTTGCTGGGGCTCTCTGAAACTCAGTTGAACGGTACAAAAAGAAACATCGATAGGGGGCGCTTTGGGCAAAAAACATAATTCGTTGACATTTCGGACGCTAACTGGAAACGGGGCGCTACGATCAGTTAGAAACAAAACAAGAGAGTAATTTACTTATCATAAGAAGCTATTAAAACTGCAGTTTGTTTGTTTTTTTTAACAAACATAGCTGGTTTCAATCATGCACAATGCGCGCAATAAAATTTACATAAGGTGCTTTTTGCTGATTTATGCAAAAGATATCGTACCATATCGATATGCAAAAGATACGTAATGCGTAGACGACAACGCGAGATGACGTAGTTGTATGCGCAGACACGTCTTTTGAACGTGCGGTACCTACTTAAGCTTCGGGTTACTTGTCTGCAGATCGGTAGTAGGATGGAACGGTACACAAACTCTGAATTGGCTGACATGCATTTGGCGTATGGCGCTGCTGGTTGTAATGGACGAGCCGCTCAGCGGTTGTACGCCGAGCGTTACCCCAACAGGCAAATCCCCTGCCATGCCTTCTTCGCTCGAGTACACCAGAGGTTGTCCACAACGGGATCTTTCGACGGAGGCAGGCCTGAACGGGAGCGATCAGTGAGCACCCCCGACAACGAAGAGGCTGTGCTTAACCTGGTTGAGGACAACCCAGGTCTTAGCACGAGAGATATCGCCAGACATGTTGGCATTTCGCAAGCAACTGCGTGGCGCATCTTACGTTCCCGGAATCTGCACCCCTACCACATCCAGCGGGTGCAGTTGCTCAGAGAGCAGGATTTTGGCCCTCGAGTGGAATTCTCAAGATGGTACTTGGCGATGAGATCCAGGGATCCCCGTTTTGTAAACAGCATTTTGTTTACGGACGAGTCCACCTTCAGCCGGGAGGGAATGTGGAACGCCCACAACAGTCATGTGTGGTGTGATGAAAATCCACATGAAACCAGAAGCCGAGCAGCCCAGGAGCGTTTCTCAGTAAATGTGTGGGCCGGCATTCTGGGGGATTGCCTCATTGGCCCTTATTTGTTACCTGAACGGCTGACAGGTGGAAATTACCTGATTTTCCTGGATCAAGTGCTGCCGCAGCTTCTGGATGAGGCGCACGTACCCGAAGGTTCGCGTCGCCAGATGTGGTTCCAGCACGATGGAGCTCCGGCCCATTACACGAACGACGTGCGTCTCCATCTAAACGCAAGGTATGGCCAGCGGTGGATCGGGCGTGGGGGTCCAGTTCACTGGCCTGCCCGATCACCAGACCTCACCTGCTTGGATTTCTTCCTTTGGGGTTACCTGAAGGCCGAGGTATACCATACACCTGTCAGCAGTGCTGAAGAACTTGTGGCGCGCATTGTGGCAGCTGCAGGGCAGATCAGAGATACTCCTGGCATTGTTGGAAACACACACTCCTCAATGCGACGGAGGTGCGAAGCCTGCATCATGGCCCAAGGTCGAAATTTCTAGCATCTTCTGTAGTGTTATTTTTTGTAAATAAATTTCCAGTATCATTGATGTTTTTGGTCTAAATTTATTCAGAAGTGTTGAGCAGAGGTAGAAAATGTGTTTTCATTATTACTAACTGATCGTAGCGCCCCGTTTCCAGTTAGCGTCCGAAATGTCAACGAATTATGTTTTTTGCCCAAAGCGCCCCCTATCGATGTTTCTTTTTGTACCGTTCAACTGAGTTTCAGAGAGCCCCAGCAAACAGAATCATGAAAATGCATGCCATAAGTCAAGAAATCTGTTTGTTTATCTCTTAGGAGCCTTCGAGTTTCGACCACCCTGTACTTTGACATTTTATTCCGGCTCTTACGCTTTTTGCAGGGCTCTACTTTTGGGTTCAAACTTTAAGTTAGAGTATAAACTTTGGCGAGCATGTGTTAAATTATCAAAATAACGGGCTTAAAGTTGTTGTCTAGCTCTCCAAAGTCTGCAGCGCCCCCTATCCATGTTTTAAGAGATACGCTTATCAAATTGGTACTGAAGAAAGTCTAAACAAACAGAATCATTTCGACGCAACAAGCAAGGAAATCTAACCATTTCCCTAGTTTTTATGACGTTTCGAATTTCGGCACCCAAATTTTCGAAAGCGCCTAGCGCCTTACCATCGCGTCAGGGACCCTACATTCCCTATTCAAAAATGTTCGTCTAGGTGTGCTCTATCGATCCTTAAAGTTTGTCACCGACGAGCTGAATCACCCTGTATATATATATTGATATATATATATATATATATATATATATATATATATATATATCAATTTTGAACGGAGGGTGGTTTCGGGGTCTGGGGGTCATGATCGATGAAAATATACCAAAATTTTTTGAAATCGCTTTCCTCCGAACGGCTGCAATAGGTAGCTTTTTGTAAAGAAAGCTACCTAAAAGCTAAAAAACGTGACATAACCCAACTTTTGCAGGCTAATTTAGGCTGTTAATTTATCATCATTTTATTTAACATTTTTTTTTTCTTTCTTCTTAAATGTTTATTACAAATTGCATATTTTGCATTAATATATCAGAATGATTAAAGATTTCAAATTTATTTTGCAATGTTAATTTTACTCTCAACCATTTTTTAATGTATCTGACGGAATTATATTTCGACTAAATTTGTGAATGACCCCCAATTTGCAGCAACAAATATGCTGCAACTTAAAACAGCTATTACTCGGTCAATTTTAATCGCAGAATAACGGGACTTTTTGTGTATTACTTGTCAGTGTAAAAGGAAAATTTTACTAAATATAACTTATAGGACCGGGGGACTGTATAAAAATTTAAATTTCGTAATTTTTTAAGAAATGTTTTTATTGACCCAAATCGCTTTTTAAATATTTCATTACCGGATTTTAAACATTTTTGTAACTGCAGCTATATGTCTATGACTAACGGTTTAGGAATTAGCCATTGGACATCGCTGAGACCAGACACCCTGTATATCCAAGATATTAAATACATTTGAACATTAATAAACTGTTTTAAATTACTATGAATGTAAATATCAATATAAATAATGTAATATTAAGATAAATGACACCAATTTCCTGTTTTTTCGTATCAGTAATGTATTATATATGTTTTTTCTACACTTACTTGTAATCTAGACTCTCGAAAGGAGAGATGTGATTTTTAGGCTGAATTAAATTTTTTGTTTTTCTTTCTTTAAAAGTTCGCTCCAGATATTTTTTTTTTACAAGTCACAAATAATTACGCGTGCTTTAAGATGAGAACCGAATATCATATCCTTATCAATGGACAAAAATAGATAAACAACTAGAAGCTATAGATTGCATTACCCTGACGATGTTGGATACCAGACAGATAGACTCATGTACCTCCTCTTAAATTATTTTAAATTATTGATTTTATACATATTGAATTTTTATACTTATATGGTAATTTGTAAGACATTTTAACCAATGACTTGTGAAAAAAATCATTTATTTATCTTAGTTTTTTTTAAATTTCATTTTTTTATAAGATTGACGTTTAGTTCCATCTAATATAAGTATATGTTACATATTTATACGCTGCAATGAGTAATTCCGGTTTACGTCTACATCATTTTCATTTCTTTGGCTGAAGTCCAATTTTATCAAAATGATTAGAGAAAAGTGTTTAGATAAATGATTGATAGATGTTTTGATCTATTAGGAACGGTACGCACTTATGAAGAAACATATAATTTTTTTATTGTTTATCACAATATGTTATGTTCAGTTCTTCTAACTTGTTAATTATTTACATGAATCACAGCAATATTTCTAAAGCTGTACAAATTAAAGTAATATCTTTATATTTTTAAATAGCACTTAATCATCAGGCTTATGAAATCTCGGTATAATTATTAACCTTCAGAAAATATTCCAAGTAGATATGACATATTTCCTAGAATTGGATAATTTGTGAAGCGGAATACTATTTCCTAAAAATCATAAGTAGTACTTACAGATTTCACATTTGTCTTTTATGATATTTTATAGCATAAGCATTTTTGATGTGATTAATTTCATTATTTTGTTTATTTTTCTTTCAAAAGTATATGAGTTGTTGTGCACTTGAAATCGAAATTGCTTTTATAAACTAGTTTAAAAGAAGGAAGGGGGGGGGGGGGTATAGCGACATTTTTGTGAATGTAATATGAATTACAAAATCAACAACAAGGAATTTTTATGTGTAAATAAAATCTAATTAAATATTTTTTGTATAATAACAAGGTTTAAATTAACTTAAAAAATTAGATTTATTGGTTTAGTCGTTTAACGTGACTGATAGTTTTTGGCCAGTTTTATAGTCAGAGAAGCATCCAGTCAAAATTTATCGATTTTTTGACTAAACAACATGTAAATACGAAACTAGGAACCTCCCTTACTCCATCAAATTACTAAAATGACAATTCATTTTCCAAGGGTTCAACGATATTGGCGTGTTTTCGGATGGGTTTTTTTTTTCTTCCGAAATGCGTTAATGTAGGTTTCGTTTATAAAATTTAAACTTTTATTTAACAAGTTTTCAAAAGTAGTAACTCCTGAAATTTTGGTTTGGCAGTATTTTACCAAAATTGATATTAAAGGGCATTTTAAATCGAAATGTACAAATATTTAAAATCTGAATCGTTACTAAATGAAAGTAATATTAACATAAATAAGATCAAACATTAAAATACATTACTATTAGCTAATGCTAATAACTGTTTAAATAGATTGCATGTAAATTACTATAAATTATTCCGTCACCTTAATAAACGTTAACATAAAATATACAGTAGATCCCGCTTAAAGCACATGTACAAAAAATAATACTTTAAACAATCGCTCAAGTTTATCAGATATTTAATATAATCTTTTAGTATTTGAAGTTGTAAAAATTTTGATAGTTGCTGTAAGTTTGTTTGAAAAGTCTGCAGGTTATAAACAAAATATACGAGAAAAAACTTTGAATTTGTAAAAGAAACAGTTAGATCTTTATAAATATACTAGGGGGTCCAGCCTACTGCGAGCTACGACCGCCAACCCCCCGTTTAGGCTTCATAGACGTTGAAAACATTCTAATCATGCCTTGTTTAAAAAATATTACCATGTTATGAAAGATTGAAAGATATTATCAGTACAACAGCGATTATTTTCTGTAATCGCGTTGCCATGCTTTGCTGTTTAAACGGCATTTTTCGGTTACTATTGCCTCATCCATCACTGTCGTAATAAATGACGTCTGTTTTAGGAATTAATATTTAAGATCAGTTATTCATTTGAAAAGCAGCTTATATAAAAGAGTTAAGTTAAGAATGCGCTATCTTTCTGAGTTTTATAACAACGCTATTGACAATTTTCTTCCTATAGGTTTGAGGTTAAAAAAATCCGTCTGATTGGGAATAGCTATCAGATCCACGTACTGAAGAGCACTGTGTTTTGAAGTTTTAAGCTTACATTTCATGTCTGGGTCGAGTTTTAGATGCATAGCTTATTAGCGAAATTTTTTCTCTATTTTAATACGCCATTCTGCATATTTTCAAGTTATTTCCAATGTATATGGTTTGTATTGTTTAATAAAAATATCTGAATTTAATATGTATCTAATATGTATTTATTGAATAGTAATTCGCACAAAATAAATCGAAGGTATTTTCCGCATACATTTACTTGTATTTATGCTGCATCAAGTGGTGTAATATATAAACTAATTTACTTATAGCATGTGACGTCAGATAAAAAGTATCGGAATGAAAACCGTTTTATATGTATCGTTCTACTATATGACGTAATTCTCCCTATTAAATGCATTTCTCATCTACTAATTTATTTATTTATTTATTTTTCTCTTTTAAGATTCACGGGTAGATATATTATTTAACTTAAAAGTATTTGGAAATATTTTTATATGAGCTTTTTAAATATGACCTAATATTCACCATTAAAAGTTTTTCGCTTGTAGTAATTTAATTACTTCATTTCTTTAAATGTTAAGATATTTCCTGTTTAAATCTTTTACTTATGACTAATTATCACCTTTAAATGCGTTTATTCTGTGATAATTGTTTTATTTTAAAGTTTTCGTATTTTTTTCAATATTTACGTGTAAATATTTCGATGTAACATTTCTTATTTTTTTATTTTAACACTTGATCATTTAATTTTTATTTTAAAATTTTCTTTCTGTTTTTCAGATTACTGATGTCATTTTCTCTTTAAAATTGAAAAGAGAACCTTTCTTATTTACGTCTATGCAATTTGAAAGTGGCAGACGATTTTGGGTTTCTAAAATAAACTGATTCCAGATGATCAAAATATGAAAAATGTATTTTTTTCTGAAAAACATAATTGAATCACAATATTGTCCACACTATCGACTGAAATAAAAGAAAATATAAATTTAATTACTTTAAGGGAACTCGGCACACAAAACATAACATTTTTTATTATCAACTTTAGAAAGAATATTTAAAAAATTATAATGTAAATGTTTAATAATTATAATTTATACTAAAACAAAAATTTAAAAAGAAATATTTTTAACAAAATTTTAAAAAAAGTTAATTTTAACAATCTTCCTTAAAACGCTACTAATACTTTATTTTTTAAAATTTTCACATGATTTCTTTTGAGCAGATCTGTAATGATAGTTTCAAGAATTTTAAGCATCGGATTTATTTTAATCGCAATAGTTTTAGAGAAAAAAATAATAACTAATTTCCACCAGAAAACACAGAGAAAATGCTATTGTTAGTTTTTGTACGTATGATTTTTTAAAAACAAAAGTTACCAAAATATTAAAAACTCGATCCTATCTTTTGTATATGGTATGATTTTCATCTAGAAAAAAATCCAAGTCCATTCATTCATTTCCAAAAAAGCCTTAGCATTTTCAAGACATTGAAAGTCTGAAGAAAAAAAAAAAAACACGAACTGAGATAAATCAGTTCAACGATTTCTTTTAAAGTGTGACTATGATAATAGATGTTTGTTAAATCAGCCATAACTGTGGTTCTATAAGCAGTATGAGCCTGAAATTTTGTCAGATTGTAGTCGAAAGTACGCGATAAGATAAAAATCTGAGCATCACGTTTTTACGAAATTTCCATATTGGTAGGGTGGTGAGTGCCCTTAATTTTTGTAAAATAAGAAATTTAAAACAAAACACGACTACTTTCTGTAGCATATTATTCGTGAGAATGCAGTATGGAAATTGTAACACAAACTTAGTTTTCTTTTAATTAGGCGATAAAATTTAAATGATGAATATTTAAGTCAATTTTACCTTATCAACATAATGATGTGACATCAATGATATGACAAATGAACGCTGAAAGAGAATAAAATGTACAGTAGCTCAAATTATTACTTATTAATTATTTCTGTTATCTACCCAAATGATAACTCTTAATAATAAATTTAAAAAAGGTCACCAATAATAATAGGTCATAAATTCAATAATCATAAAAAGGGAAGAAGATTTGCAATCATTTCAATATAAAAAAATAATATCTATTTTATATTCAGAAATCAAGTAATAATTTATTCATAATAGTTTGTTGCTTCAATCATGCAAACATAATATTTTTTTTAATTACTTTTAATCTGTCAATTTAGTTCACAACATTTTTTAACTGAGGACACTTTTGATTGCAATCTCGTTGTTTGCAATGACATATGTGCTTCCAAGTTTTAGGAGAAGTAAGCCTTGGAGTTTCTCGAAAAACATCCGTAAAGCTGGCCAATGTCTCAGATATAAAAATTTTCTTACCGATGAATACCACGGCAAGGAAATCTGTTGTATAAACTGCTCAAAATAATTAGGGGAGCACATGGTTTTAACAAAATTACGCAAATATTTACACCGATAAGTACCGTAAAATAAAACATATATATAATTTAAAGCGTAGTAGAAAACAAAGAAATTTTCACACGCAAATTTAAGTTTATGATGTCAAAAACTAGAAAAAGGAGATAAGTGCAGAAATCGGAATTTCGCAGAAACGTCTGTTTAGCTGTCTCAATTGTAAAATTCAATTTCTCAGCTTATGTTTTGAGAAAAGGTGACTTGAAAATGTCACAACAATGTGATTTACGGGAATCTGTGGCTTGACGTGTTATCGGGACAGTTGAATCCGTGGAAACACAACGGAATGTAGCAGAAGCTGTTGGAATTGCAAGAATTGCCAATGCAACACTGTGGAATATATTCCAAGACACATGGAATGGTAGACATCGACAACGGCAAGGTCGGCCATGTGCTACCACAGAAACTGATGACCGATATAACCTGTTAACAGCTCTACAGTAATGCTACTCAGCTGCTAACACAGTTGTTATTGGCCAAAAGACGAAGGGTGTCCAGCCAAATATTGCGAAATAGGCATCATGAGGGTGGACTCATCAGATGCTTCATCAGGGTCAGTATGCACGTAAGCCAATGGTGTGTATTCCGTTGACCTCAAGCAACTGTACGGACCAAAGAAGGTGGGCAGCTGAACATCGAGTTTGGAAGCAACGTTGTTGGAGTCAAATTCTGTTTACAGACGAGTCCCGATTCCGTCTGGAAGTGGCATCCTATGTGTTTTGGCACAGAGAGAAAGAGGTACTCAAAATAATCCCGCTTTCGATCGTGAAAGATCGCATTACAGACGAGGTGGGTTGATGCTATGGGCTGGAATCTGCGTAGGTATCCGTACAGGCCTGCATATCATTAGGAATGGCACTTTGACGGTCCGCAGTTATACAGACGAGATACTGAGACCTCATGTCGTATTTTATGTTGCAGCAACTGGTGATTTCTTTTTATCATGCGTAATAATGCCAGACCGCATACAACTGATCTTGTGGAGAACATTCTTAAAGTTGAAACAATACAGCATATGGAATAGCCAGCATGCTCTTCTGGCCTGAATCCGATTGCACATGTATGGAATACACACAGACGATGCATTGCAACGAGACTGAGGCCTCCTTTTTTTTTGCCTGGGACTTGCAGATTGCAATTTTTGAGGAGTGGAACAATACTCCTCGAAAACTTTTCGATAATGTCATCGAATCCATGAAAAACAAGTATGCGACATTTTTATCTATTCGGAGGGAAGACGCGCCATATTAAATATCTTGCATCAATAGGTTAAATGGGTAGTAGGTATGTCAGCGATTTTGTTGCCAACGTCGGATATGAATCCGATTACGGAATGTTAGGCGAATTAGTCTGAATAATTGTTGATATTGGATTTGATATTTTGCGTAAGAAATTTTTCCTACGAAAAGTTTTTTTTTTTTTTTCATACTATATAGATTGAGCCTTACGAAATAGGGTTTCGCTAAACGCAAAGACATTTAGTGATTTGTTTTCGTATTATTATGGAAAATATATATTTTTCTGTTACATGCACCAAAGAAAATTCACATTCTCATTTATAAAGCCGAGTTTTTTTTTTTTTTTTTTTTTTTTTTTTTTAATGATTGTGTTCGCTAAATGCAAAGCCATTTGGTGATTTTTTTCGTATAATTAGGGAAACTATATATTTTTCTGTTACATGCACCAAAGAACATTCACATTCTCATTTATAAAGCCGAGTTTTTTTTTTTTCAATTCCTACAATTAGTTCACACTCTCCCTATATATATATATATATCTTGTTCAAATTTTCAATCATTAATAAAATACTTATTATTCATCCTATCAAGTTGAAATAATTTTTTAAAACTTGTACTGGATGACAATTGATGTTACTACAGTTCTTTCAAATATTAATTGATTAATTAAATTTTAATGAATTAATTTTAGGTTTATATGGGAGACAAAATGGCAGCCATTGGTTATTGAACGGCATTTAATGCATCTTCATATCTATAAGGGGGACCCTGTTTTGTCGCCAAATACCACCAAGTTTGTCGCCAACGTGGCAATATATCGCCAAATTTGGCGACCAAAATGAGTCGCTAAAAGTGACGCTAACTTGGCGATATTTCAAATATTTCGCCAAATTACCATAGACTTCCATTGTAAACCAATAGGGTTTACTGGCTTATAGAAAATCAACAAATTGAGATATTTTAATGCAACAAAAACTAATATTAGCTTAAGGGTTTATATTAATTTTTTCTTTGATGACCTAAGTAGGAATTGACTTTAAAAACAAAATTTTTATATTACTTGTTATGATTGTGTTCGCTAAATGCAAAGCCTTTCTGTGATGTTTTTTTCCATATTATATGGAAAACTATATATTTTTCTGTTACATACACCAAAGAAAATTCACATTCTCATTTATAAAGCCGAAACTTATTTTATGATTGTGTCTAAGTAACTTCATTTTTTCTTGGTTGTCTTTTAACGATTTATGTGCGGGAATGTACACAGCACCGTTATTGTGATCTCCATATTATTGCATTTGTTTTCGTTTACCTGTAATGCCCTCATGATTAACATGGTCAAAGCCAGGTGGTTTTGCTAGTAACCTATATTTAGAAAAAGAAGGACATTAAAGGAAAGTTCTAAGACGGACATTATAAAAAAATATTTTACGGACAAAACATACTGAGTTATGATATTTTAAATCTTATAATTTTTAGTGTTTTCCGCTCATTTCAACCTTTTAAATTTAAATTTGTTTTTAAATTGTTCTTAGCGAGCATTACATCTTAAAAGTAATCACCATACCAATTTCCATGCTTCTATACAAACTGTACCACATAAAATCACACTTAATTTTATAGAACATTTTTTGCTCGTGCACCCTTTTAAATTAAAAAAAAAAACTGTTCTTGGCGAGCATTTCCGTCTCTAAAGAAACAGCCATGCCAAATTTAACTTTTTAGATTTAACAGTTCCAAAGAAATCGTAATTTGGAACGCTTTTATGACGTTTCAAGCTTATTTCATCTTTTTAAATTTTAAACTTTTTAGGAACCGTTCATAGCAAGCATTCACATCTGAAGACCAAATTTCAAAATTTTAGCCCCAAATATTTCCCAGAAATCTTATTTTTAGAACGTCTTTTGTTCCAGCACCCGGTTGCTGTACCGACATAATATATAGCCTATATTGGAGCAGAGATGGCCACCAGCATTTTGCCATCATTATTTCAAAAATCGGTTCAGTAGTTTCAGAGATCATCCTTTAGAAGGGAAAAAACCTTACTTCTTTATAATATTAGTAAAGATTAAAATCAGAGAAAAAAACATTTTTATCCCAGTGCTCGCTGGGATTCCTGTTCAAGCTTCACTGAAGAAGTGAGTTCTTTATACACATGCTTGCATTAACCTTGTCTTTATAAGTCAAACTGTCCACTTAAAGCTATCCTAAATAGGAATAGTTTCTGCGCTAAACAACGTGAAATTTCTGACACATTTACAGAGTCACTTATATAAGTAAAAAGCATGAGATTCGTAGGCACGACTTCTGAAGAGATTTGGAATCGAATAGTAAGTACTATTCGATTCCAAGTGTTTCTTTTTCTTTTATTTATTTTTTTTTTGGTTGCATCATCAGTTATAAATTACTGCTGTCTTATGACTAATAATCCTAAGCTGATGTATATTCAAAAATTATATTAAAACGCTTTGGCAGCATTTGCTGAAATTTGTTTAAAATCTTTGGAGGCAAGCGTCACGTTTGCGTGCCGCATTAGATGCTCAGAATCCCCGAATATTCCCACCAGTTATTTTATATTGTAAACTTTGCATTATTTAATCAGAGAATTTCTGCAATTGAATTTCATCTGTTTTTAAAAATCGGTGGTAAAAGAATAAAAAAAAATCTGTAAAGGACGCTCGTCGCGAAGTAGTTAACCCAAATAATGGTAAAAAAAAAAAAAAAAAAAAAAAAAAAAAAAAAAACATCAAATAATAACAGCTTTAAATTTAGTGCATTTAAAAAGAAAAAAATAAATCGCGAATATGTAGGAAATTTCTCCTTTGATTGAAAATTGATCGCACTTCTTTTAGGATGAAGGTGGGGAGGGTGTGTTTCTTTCATATAAATTAATTTTGCCAATATCAACTGAGGAATCTTTTAAAAGCGATTGAAAAAAAAATAAGCGCTAAAATAGAACAATGAAAATTGAGTGCGCTCGGTGCAAATTATTGGGTGGGCTCAGGCCTTATGGGCCCATACAAGTTGGCGCCACTGGCTCTCTTTACTCAAACTTAAGCAACGTTCAACGTTAGTTTTTCACGTGTAAGCAATCCACTTCAATTCTAGAGCTTTCACTTACAATGAAAGGATAAATACTAATCAATTCTGTAAAACTTTAATAAATTTATATATAAATTGTGTACTTATTAAAATAAATAATATAGAGGTTTCCTGAAAAAATCAATGAGTTGGTGAGAGGAATAAAATAAAAATAAGTTGAAAACCGATTTAAAATTAGATTATTGAGTCATAAAATAATAATGCATAATCACAATGCCTTAAAGAAATATTTAAAATAAAGTAAAACCATATTTTCATCAGGAGTGCAATTTAATACATATTTCACTAGGAATTGTAAAAAAGCATAGTCTCCAAAATAAATTGCAAAAATCGCTTCTTCATAGTATAAAACTGTATTCGTAAAGCGATAACTATTTTTAGCTTCTTTTATTATCACCATTATTGAATACTCTTCAATATGGTGCAGTGGTTCTGTACATTCATGACATAAGTTCATTGTTAGATATTTTCCTCGCACTTCTTCATACATATGCAATAATTGAAACAAAAGCATCATAGCAATTAGTTATATATATATATAATTAGGCAATAAAATTTAAATGGTGAATAGCTTAGTTTCAAATCAGCATAATATCGTCAATATGTACAGAACGAAAAGTCACAATACTTCAAAACATTACTGAATAATTATTTATTTTATCTTCTCAAACGAAATCTCATTGATATACATAAAAGAATGTCATTAACAATAGTTAATACAAAATCCACTAATTCTGAATAAGAAAAAAAAAACATTACAATTATTTCAATATTCAAAAATCTGAATGCATTTTACTTTTTACATTCAAGTAATTATAGTTAAAATGGTTGGTTTCAACAAGAGATACATAATAAAAAATCTTTTAGGTGTCTTGGAATCTGCAATTTAGACACAGCATCTGGTAACAGAGAACACTTTTGAATACAATCTCGAACTTTGCAACGACATAATTGCTTCAAAGTTTTAGGAGCAGCATTTATTGGTGATCCTGGAAAGACTTGCTTAAAACTGGTCAATATCTCAGATATAAAATTCTTGTGATCCATGAATACCACATCAAGGAAATTATTTACATCTTTCAAAGAGATCGCAGCATCTGGCAAAGTCATGGTATACAAACTCATACAATGTTCAAATTTTCTGTCATTGTTGAACTCCCAACAAGATATGGCCACAGCTATTGTAATGAGGGTTAATCTTTGGAAGTTAGGTTTCTCCTCAGAGGTAGTCAATTGCTCTAATTTAGTGCTAATCAAATGGTCACTATCTTGAAAATTTTCTATTACAAGACGCCGACAGAAAATGAACTTGGGATTACATCTACGAAAAAAATTGACATATAATTAATTTATTATAGAACAATGCCTATTAAAAACATAAAAAAAATATCATTTTACTAATAAAAATCTTGAAAAATTTTTAGATTTCGATTTGCGCATGTAAGAAATTATTCCTATCTGGCATACAAATGATATTTTTTATAAAAGTCATAAGATTTCCTCGTTTTCTTTAATTTGTATATATATTGATGCATTTCAAAGATTTCAATTTACAAGGTAAGTCAGTTCCGGAAATTATTACAATTTATAAGGTAATGCGACTTCGGTCATGTTTTCATGCATGTATATTCAGAAAGAACGCTAGAACAGAACTTTTCTGTATTTTTACATTTCTTTTGAGGACAAAAATATTAAAAACATTACACGTGATAAAAAACTATGAAGGTAAATTAGATTTTAAAAATATATATATACAATTTAAGGATTCAGCTGCAGCATGTCAAAAATATCCAAACGATAATCATCATTTCAAGACTTAAAATCCAATTTAAATTCCTTTAAACCTTTCTTTGGGATTTTGTTCACAAACATAGTAGTAAACATTGATTATTATCATATTCAATTTTGAACTTGATATTATTCATAAGTTATAAATCTAACTATCTATCTATATCGATACTAATAAAAGAAGGTTTCACTCTGAGTGTGTGTGAGTGTGTCTGTTAGCGATAGATAGCAAAATCTACAGCGCATACGAGGATCAAAATTTCTGAGAGGGTAGTCGAAGGCATCTCCTGGTGCACCTGAGGTTCATAATTTTAAATTTTTCATTAGCTGAGATATTAATTAAAAATCACAACGAATGTTCATACAAAATGCGCTTTTTCTTTCCATTTGCTTTCGGTTGGTTGGTTGTATAAAGCTTTCGCCGAAATAATTATATAAACCGGGTTGAATTAAATAGACCAATTTGAATGTTTTATGTTTCAAGAGTTACTGTTTTTTCAACAAAATATCAATATTTTAGCACGAACGTTAAACACATGCTTTGTAAATATATTTATTATCCATGAAATTTTAAAAGAAAAAATCAGCTCCAACTTACGTCACACCATAGCAACCCAGGTTAACGAAAGAGGCTACCAGGGTGTATTCCACGTATCTTTTTTTACAAACCGCTAGCGTGACGTGTTGCTCTTTTCGTACAACTGCATTGGCGCATTCGAGCATCACATGACTCCAGCAGTCTGTAAAAAAACGATACGCGTAAATGACCGCGGTAGCCTTTCTTTTTCGTTAGCCTCGATAGCAAGCAACTTGAAAACCTGGTGGGAATTTTGCTTGCCCATCAGTTTCCCATCCTTTGTTCACGGAAGTTGCTGAATGAAAAATTTTAACTGTGCTATTCGTTTACTATAGTAATCAAATGGTCAATCTGATCTCCAACAATAAAAGAAAGCGTCAACCCACCTAGACAGTATTGAATTCATAGGGCGGCCAGTGGGGACATTCCCCTCCGGAGAAATGAAATATGCCCCCAGAATATTTGAGATTTTGTGTTTCCTGTAGGGATCGGAACAATAGTTGCCCTATCGTCGGAAAAATTTCCGACCACGGTCGGAATAAATTCGTTAAATCGGAATAAAATCCGTAAAATACCGTTTTATTGACTATTTCCTTTTTTTTTACGGATTTTATTCCGAGCTGGATCGAAAAATTTTCCGGTACGATAAGGGCAACTATTTTGCCGATTCCTACACAAAAACTGGTCGGATTTTTTTTTTTTTTTTTACGGTGTGAATTGCATGAGTTTAGATCATAGTATGAATAGCAGAATATGATAAAGGAAAAATTTTACTGCAGTAAAATTTTGCCATGGCAGAAAATCATTAATGAAAATTTTCTAATGACAAATTTATAAAATTTCTCTAGATATTGATGGTGTTCGTTTACTACCTCATGATCGATTGAATTTAACTATTTTTTTCGCGATCATTTAACGAATTGCGATTTCTTTCCGTGATCAATTGACGAATTCATTTACAGTATTTCCGCCAAAAAAGAAAAAAAAATCCTGTGAAGGCAAAATTGCATTCAACTTTTTTTATGGAGCAGGATTTTTTAATCATTTGGAAAAATGGTTATTGTTCTCGTCAGGGTAGGAAATGAAAAGCATATCTGAAGGTTTTTATTGGTTTATTAACCATTTGGAAAAATGGTTATTGTTCTCGTCAGGGTAGGAAATGAAAACCATATCTGAAGGTTTTTATTGGTTTAATCCGCATTTTATTCGTTTTATGATTGATCTATACAGTAATCTGTATTTCCCTTTAGTTTTAACAGAGATGGACAACAGATGGTTGCCACTATTACAAAAAAGTAAAAAAAACTACAAAAAAAATTAATAACTCAGAAACAAATTGAGATACAGCTTTCAAACAAATCGCATCTAAAAAATCTCTACACGAAGATGTAAAAAGTAATATTGTGGGATGTTTAGAAGTTTAAGAATAAAATTTCATTTAAAATGTGTCATCAGATTTCTTGGAAATCTGACGACGGAAAAGCCTTTTCCCGAACAGCCAATGAAATGCTTGGATAATACGCAAGTTTCAGGTGGATAATAACTAATGAAAATGAAAGAAAATGAATAACAATTTCTGCCAAAAAGTTAATTTTAATTTGTAAGATTTTCACGTGCAAAAGAAAAATGGAATATGCCAATTAAAAATAACAAAAAAATAAATAGGACAGGAATGAATACATATAAATATTTCACACCAAATACGAGTCGCAGGCGATTTCTGTCGCTTGGAATTTTTACGTGTAATAACACTATTAATGTTTAATTCATGGCGTACGTAATGTATGATCAACTCCGTGTGATTTTTTTAGGTCTTAAATCATTTTCCAAATGGTCGTTGTAATTTGTAAAATTGCTTTTTTTTTTTTTTTTTTTTTCTTGTGCACAAAAACGTACCCGCAAGAAATGAGTCGAAAGTGGGAAATTTTTTAGATATTCCATCACCTTATCAAGTTTCATTTTATGGTGTTATTTCATCGAAACTTGATTTTCAGGTGCGTTAGTATTTATATAAATACGTAGCAACTATAGTCTCGTCTGGTACGTATTGAAAACAAACAGTGTTAAACAAAATTGAAATTAAAATGAACAAAATTGAAATTAAAATGGCAGATGGCCATCTCTCCTTAAAGCCGAGGAGAGATGGGCATCCAATATAAGAAAGAAATAGTAAAGTTAAATAGTAAAAAAAAAATAACACATTTCATATAGTTAAGCATGAGAAACATATGGCAATTTGTAAAGATTCAGTGATATGATGGATAATGAGTGAATAAAACTCGAATACACAGAATTTAAAGTATAATTTCAATACTTCGCTTTTCGTAAGACCTTACCACATGTTTGGCAAATGTCTTGATAATTTATACACGTTTTATGGAACCACTTCAGGTACCTTATGCATTGTATCCAGATATCATTTTTCCATGCGATATTATATTGTTTTGGACAACCAACACAGTGATCATAATCCAATTCTGTTTACTCTGAATCTGTAGAACCTGATAATTTTAACACTAGAACCGCGGGACTTTCGGTATACCTACAACCGCGGAGCGGGTCATTTTGACCCTAGATAGAGAAAATATGCAAATACGCACAAATGTTTAATTTAGTTAACTAAGACATTATATTTCCATGTAATAAACAATATTTCTCACACTTAACACATTACATTTTATGTATAAATCACCAGAAATTACATAATTCTTTAGAAAATGATATTATTCATAATCGTATTTGCTTAAGTATAATAATATATATTTTAAACATTAATAAAGTTACACTTCATAATTTTGATAGAAAATAGATTCTCTCATTCGAATAAGTTTAGACATAATTTCAAAGAATAATTCAAAGAAATATATAAAATTAATACCTGTTACTTAGTAGTTTTACAGATTTGTTTAATCCGTGTTATTGTGTGCATTCAAAACTTGTAATACATTTTGTACATATACCGCAAATATATGCATTTTGAAAAAAAAAAATTCTGAGGGATTTTTTCAAATTTTGAAGTGCGAGATCGGTCTTGTTTATACTTTGTTTATGGTTCTCCATCGTTTTTAGTTGTTGCTTCGCACCCAAATGAGACTTTTTTTTTTTTTTTTTTTTGCCTTGAGAAAACAAACTCTTCAACTAATTTTTGAGTAAATTGCCATTTTCTAAGAGATTTTCCATTAATGGGTTTGTATGAAACTCAAGCAAGTTCATTATAAAATGCATGCACTTATCACTTATATAAAGCATATTTGAGAGTACATACTTCCTTGTCTTATGGTCAATCACATCTACACCGAATTTAGTGGCGCTGTAGTACGCAAGTGTATAAGGTTGGGTTTTTTTTTAGAATTATTTAACACTTCAAACGTTGTATGTAGACTGCTGAGCAACAAAACATTTTTATATTTTTTCCCTTGGTAAACATTTAGAATGAATGTCTTTATGGGTTAGTACATGCAATTCCGATTTTGACATTTTCATAAAGACGATATTTCTATTGAACGATTTAGACCTTCAAAGCTGTGTTTTTGGATTTCAATTTTTTTGTAAGCTCCAGTGTTGTATAAAAAATGTTTGTAGTATTATCATTATTGCGATGAGAAGGCCCAGTGATTGTTAGGGCACTGGCAGAGTCGTCATCACTTTCATTTTCTACATCAGAATTCTAATTTCCTTCAATTGCAGGCAGATCCGCATGCTCGCTATTCAAAATCGAAAGACTATCATCATTGTTATAACTTTCTGAATCATTTCTAGATAATTATTACAATTATTCCAAGCCTTCTTCAACGCTAAGTTTACGACATCGTGAATTATCTATACTTACAATACATACAGAATAGAAGCAACTTCAAGAATTTTTATAAACATATATTTTAATTTTTTACTACATTCAACACATCTTCACAACGAGCATATACGATTTTTAATTGAAAAACTTCACTATTCCATGAGTTTCTACGACCTTCACTATTCCTTCAATATTCAATGAATTTTTTACTACATTCAACACATCTTCACAACGAGCATATACGATTTTTAATTGAAAAACTTCACTATTCCCCCTCCTGGTTCTGCCCATTGAAGGAATTTAGGGTGAGGCAGATGTACTTTTTTACTAAGACCAGTGTCAGACGGGCGTCTTTTTAGCTGTTTTTTTGCTTAAGTGTTATCCATTCACAATGCTATAGTATTGTGCATGCATTCACATGCTATAGCATTGTAAATGGATAATACTTAAGCAAAAAATCAGCAAAAAAGCATTGTGAATGGATAATACTTAACCAAAAAAGCAGCAAAAAGGACGCCCGTCTGACATTGGTCTTAGTTCCAACAAAATGCTTCACATTTTTGTCATTTATGCGTAAAAACATATAACGGGTCAAATTGACCCGCTTCGCGGTTCTAGGTATAAATGGTTATAACTGGAAATTTATTTATTTTATGCGCTTTCAAATTTGATAAGTTGTTGTTTAACTTAAAATATTAAAAGTCAAGGAGGGAAATATTTTTTCAATTAATATTTTTCGCATAGTGACAAATTAAACATCGATTTGGGTCAAATTGACCCGTTCCGCGGTTCTAGTGTTAAATGCATTTCGTTTTCTTCGTTACTGGAAGTGTCGTGTTTTATTTTTTTTTCTCTCGCGTTAATTTTAGGTTTATTACGTTAATTTAGTTTATTTATCAACTTTATCAGTTTTTGTTATGAAAGTTTCTGATGTTTTTCAGTATTTTCTGAAACAAATAAATCTTTAGGTTTTATTATATTATTATTACTATTAAAATATTTATATTAGTTAAAAATTAAACAATTCTATCAATTAATATACTTATAAACATAAACATTATATATTTATTTCAAATTTAATTATATTTAGTTAAAATCATCACTCCGTATAATTTTGAAATATTGATTAAAGGTGGAGATTTCTTCTCGATTTCATGTGACCATATCTCCAGAAATTGAAGGACTGGTGGTAGCCCAATTTAAAGCATCAACAGCCATTGTACGTCTTTGTTTTAGGCTTAAAAGGAAAGTTTAGATTATATACGTGCCTTAAAAGTACATAATATAGTGTAAAAATATATACTATAACGTATCTACTGAAAACATTCAGATACCTGAGTGAAACAAAATATTCAACAACTAAATTAAATAAACATCAAAATTACACTTACTTTTTATAATCGAAAAACACAACTGCACGTCGCAATAAATAAACTCGTTGAACTATTTCATACGAACAAAGTATGCGTTGCAATCTATGATCAAGTTTTTGGAAATATTTAGACTGACCATATCTCCTCTATGGCCATCTATCCTAGAGTTACGCTAGTGTAATCGTTGGAGAATTTTGTTGAGTCATTTTAAATTTTATGAAAATCGAATCAAAAGTTAAAAATATATTAGTAAAAGTTTTTTTTTTCATTCTATTAAATCCTATTATACAGTTATATCCCATGATAGGTAATGATTCTAGGTTGCCATGATGATTACGTCATATTTAGGATGGTGTGATATAATTTCCGAATTATTGAATTTAATATATATAATAATAATAAATTTTGTATTCCTGCACTTTTGCATAATAGTTCAATAGCTTTTGCATCAACATCTGAATATTTATAAAACTAGATATATTACGAACTATATGCCTTTTGAAAAATTGGAAAAATTGAACCCTACTCACAAAATTCCAAACTTATCCTGAAACTGACACGTAATTGGAGAGTTGGAGTCGAATCTACACGAGCTCAACCTTAAAGTTAAACCGACAGACCCAAACTTACAGTTGGATTTTGAAAAATATTTGGTTACGTGACATGATGCAGAGACAAATTTAAAAGCGAAAATTAATATAGTTTACCGTATAATTTAAACTTTGGAGATAATAACACAAATTTAAAGAAAAAAAAAAAAGAGTAAAACTCTTTTTTTTTTTTTTTTTTTTTTTTTTTGCCATTTGTTTTAAATTTAAGAGTAGATATTCTTTAAGGTATGTGCATACCTTCGGTGTACTATTTTTGAAAAAATATGAAATTTTTATCAAATACAGTCGAACCTCATTATTCCGACACTCTAATGACCAGAAAAAGTGTCGTCATAAGCGGAGTGTCGCTGTAACCGGAGTTGGAGAAAAATATGTTTATAATAAGCTGTATTTTTAATTAATTAATGACAATTTTAAATTCATGATCTGTTCTTGCAGTTTTAAGTAATAAAACATTATTATTAAACAAAATAAACACAAAAACAAAATTGAAAATAATAAAAATCTGATTGATGACTTTTTTGTATTGTTACATGAAATACTGAAGAATTAAGGTTTGCCTGTCCCTAGATGTGCTTCCTACAATTCTTTTTTCAATATTGCACAATGAATTGTAATCAATATTAGCTGTTTCAAAAATGGAAATTAGATAATTTTCTGATTGTTTCAACGCGACGCAATGCTCCGGTTATAATCTGATGAAAAGCGCCGTGTAACCACAAAAAAGCGCCGCCTGACCAGAACAAAAAGACCACGAGTACACTGAAACGTCTATCTGGAGCTTAAGTGGGTCATTCATAGTGTGTGGGTTTATTTATTCAGATGAAGGATTGAAGTAAAATTTCTCATTTATCTCAATCAGTATTTTAGACACTTTTGTGAAAAGTTTCGCTAACATATTTCTTACTGCTTAATTTCCTTGCTTATAAGATGGATTATGAAAAATGGGCAATTTTCCTAAACTGTCGGGATATCCGGAGTTGAAAATTATTCAACGACATAAAATCCGGAGTTCATTTGTATTACAATCTTATATAGAAAATCCGGACTTTAAAAAACTGACGTGATAAGCGGAGTGACGTGAAAACCGTGTGACGGTATAACGAGGTCCGACTGTAATTGTATTTTTAGATAAAGAAGGTAATAAAATTATGAATTCATATAATTTTTTAATTAACATTTCAAATTTAGGCAATATTTAGTAAAATTTTAGTAAAGAATTGCCTTTATGCAAAACCTTCTGTAACTAAATCTATTCAATATATTTACTTATTTTTCTACAATATATATTAGCAAACCACTTACATGTGTTATGAAGCAAAAGCTTTGCAGTACCTCCTACATTTGCCAATATATACCGTATTTTGTATAGAAAACATGATTTTTTTTAAATGTGTACTTTTCAATAAAAATAGCTCTTAAATTAATATATAGGGGAAGACGGGGTACAATGAAACAAAATTTACTAATTATTTTTTCCTATCCACAATTTTGCATGCACAAAAATATAATTAATGCATATTTTTAACCTTGTATTTTCCCCATCTAAATAAATTTTTATTAGGTTATAAACAATATCTTTATGCTTGAAAAATAACAAAAAATAAATGTCTTACAGTGTTTCATTGTACCACAATGAAACACATACTGGGGTACAATGAAACACTCTAAATGATGGAAGCAATTTTCACCCAGTATAGTTTATTTTATGAAAAATGAGATAAATACAGAAACAAAACTTGATTAATAAGAAACTTGATAAAAATATTATAGTCTAAGATGAAAAATAAGAAAATTCTATTAGTTTAAGAAATACCTTTCATTTTATATTAAATTGGCTCAAGTCAGTTTCAAAAATTAGCATTTCTGCTTATATTTCAGTTGCTCCTGAAGGAATATGGGATGGTAGTTTCAACACAATTGAGTTTTTTTTTTTTTAATGTAAATTTCTAAAAAAAAAAAAAAAAAAAAAATTAAAACTTGATTGGAGTTTTTTTATATCAAGTTCTTCACATTTGACTTCATTTATGTATGATTTCTCCAACGGTATATATTTCCTTATGTTTCCATTTATACGGATACTGCTTGTACCATACATGTTGTGTGGGGATATCTCATTCTTAGTACCTCAATGACCAGCTGGGACTGGAAAAAAAAATCTGGATCATCATCAGAGTCTGTTGCAGGCAGAGTTTGTTTTCAAAACAATCCCTTCTTAGCTTTTTTTCTCTTTCTATTTTTTAATTGCTTAACAAGAGCATTTTTTACTGATCTGGTTAGAACAAAACTCTTTTTTTTTCTGTTTTCCTACTCTTACTTCTAATATATTCTATTTACTATTTTTATTACTGTAATAAAACATGTTTCATTGTACCCCGTCTGCAAGTGTTTCATTGTACCCCGCACTGAGGTTACTAAATAAAAATTTATTTTCAAACTTCTAATATTTATTATTTTTAGTTTGGTTTTGGAGGTATGAAGACAACAGCCCAAAGATAACAATGTATAGAAAAAATAATTATTACATATAAAAACAAGGAAAAAGAAACAAAGTTACTTTCAATGGTGCAAAAGCAGTAATCTTCTATTGCTACTGTTGTAGAAGTGTGAATGTATCCAAATCACATCAGTAATTGGAACATATAGTTGTATAACATATATATAAACTGCAACTCTGTATGACAAATTTGATTGATTTTACAAGTAATGTTTCATTGTACCCCGTCTTCCCCTACAAACTTACAAGCTTTATTTTGCTTCATAACATACCAATAGAAGAACAGAATCTTATGACAAAATTTTATTTTAATATCTTAAAAACTTTTTAAGAAATTAGGTTTCTCGTAAACGTACACAATAAAAAACGCAAGTAAGATTTTTATACAGCACAGAAAGTTATCCACCATATTTGTAGGGGTTTATATATTTGTGTATTAAAATGTATTGTTTACCTTTCTGTGGCTCTTTAAATGGACACTTCCGGTTTTAATAAGTTCATTTCTATTTTATATTTTGGGCTATAACTTAACTTCTAATTTACATTTTTGGAATCTTACATGTTTGAATTTTAATTTAAAATGTGTTTTAAAAAATGGAAAATTTTCGCAAAAACAGCAATTTGAGGGTAGTTTCGGTTGAGGACAACATTAGGGAAATTTTCTCTGTTACAGAACAAAACAAAATAAAAAAGCAACATCAAAAAATAAATAAGACGTATTCAATGGGGGATTTTGAACTAAATGTATGAAAATAATAGGATCTGCCATATATTGTTGTATTTAATAAGCATTCTTAACCTTCACATGAGGTTTATAGATGATAAAAAATTATACATAAAATATAAGATTTCAACTGTAGTAATTTTACAACACAATCTTACATGAGATTACCGTGGAAGAGAGGGTAAATCGAAATTTTCGTTATACTGCAAACTTTTCAATGCGGTGTTGTTTATAGCGTTTTAAAGTAACTATATTTCAATATAAGTCAATGAAATTTCATTTTTTGACCCTATGCACATGGTTTTTCATATCCAAATCCCAATGATATCGTACGACAAAAGGCAGATCGAGGGTCGATCCGGACAAAATTTGCGTGCTATTTTGGGCTCCTTCACAAAAATCAATTTAATAAACCAGACCCTTTCATTTTTTTTTTTTTTTTGTTTCACAAAAGTCTTCTTAATAAAATAGGCCCCTTCACAAAGTTCCATTGCTTAAAAAATATTTTTCATTTTTTTTTTTTTTTTTTTTTATGATTTTAAAATGTGCATTTTGTAAACAAAACAAGTTCGGCTGATAGCAGAACTTAAAAAAGTTCTTAGCAATTAATACTTGATTCAGAATTAAGGAACGGAATTTCATCTTTCATTATGAAATGTACCTATTTTTCACAAAAAGTTTAAAAAGTTCACAAAAATATAAAAACATTCTCTAAAAGATAAAATTTGATAAAAATAACTAAATTTTTACAAAATAGGTCATAGGTCTAAAAAAAATTCTGCATCGTTTTAGATGTATATATATATGCTTTTGAAAATGGTTTCATCCGGACGACTTCAACAGTTACCTTATTATTTTTGTAAAGGGATTAATAAAAAACCGTATTGATCTTTTATTTCAGTAGGTACTATGTATTGTTTTTTGTCAAGTAAAAGAAAGACTTGTGTGATTTTGGTTTAAAAAAATCTAATTTAAAGTTATAACCTTTTAAACAACTAATTGTAAACCAGATGAACTGAATAATGTTAATATTGATATAATTTCAATGCTTTTAATAAATTTTATATAAAAAGAAATTTTTTTCAGTCAGTAAAATGTACTAATAGAATAGAGTTAAAACTCTTTCGAAAATTTAAGTTGATTTTTCATGTATATACACAGATAGATATATTTTATTATGAAATGTACAGCACTTGAGGATTTCTTATTAGGTACTAATAAATCTATTTATAAGATATAAGAGTTTTTAGGATATTGGTGTAAAATTTGGGACTCTTTACTCAAACTTTCGCAACGTTCGGAGTTACTTTATCACGTGTAAGAAGTCCACTTTAATTCTAGAACTTAAACTTAGCATAAAACGAAAAAATACTTTTCAATAGTGCAAAACTTTACTATATTTATTTATAAATTGTACTTATTTATTCAAAATAAATTATATAGAGATTTCCTAAAAAAATCAATAAATAGTTGAAAGGAGGAAAATAAAAATAAGTTGAAAACATATTTATAATTAGAGTACTAAGACATAAAATAATAATGCATACTCACATTGCCTTAAAAAAACTTTTAAAATAAAACAAAACAAGTTTTTCATCAGGAGTGCAATTTAATCCATATTTCACTAGGAATTGTAGAAAAGTATAGTCTCCTAAATAAATTGCAAAAATCGCTTCTTCATAGACTCTCATAGAAAACTCTTCATAGAAAACTCTATTCGTAAAGCGATAACTATTTTCAGCTTCTTCTTTTATTATCACAATTATTGAATCCTCTTCATTATAGTGCAGTGGTTCTGTACATTCATGACATAAGTTCATTGTTAGATATTCTCCTCGCACTTTCTCATACATATGCAATATTTGAAACAAAAACTCGCTATCATAGCAATTAAATGTAATAAATAACTTAAGAGCATATTCACAAAATATCTGTAAATTATAAACCTTACTCAATTCATTTTTATGAGTGTGAAAAAACATTTCAAGATGTTGCCATTCAAAATCATTTTCATTTTTGGCTGATTTAATAAAGCGTTCACAATCTTCTTCTAAGGCACTTAAAAACAGTCTCTTTCGCCGTGCAACA
Organism: Maratus speciosus; assembly: GCA_963932465.1. Classification (NCBI taxonomy): domain Eukaryota; kingdom Metazoa; phylum Arthropoda; class Arachnida; order Araneae; family Salticidae; genus Maratus; species Maratus speciosus. The sequence goes on along the minus strand of OZ010795.1, from coordinate 170,661,119 downwards.
TCAGAGCAAACATTACCTTGCTCGATGTTTTCCATTTTTTAGTTCCTATCTATTTTGGAATTCGATCTTTTTAAACTTAATTTTAGAATTGTAATATGCGAAAGCGAGTCCAACAATCGTATAACAAATAAGAACATTTTCAAACTACATGCGATTAATAAGAAAATTCAGTGTTTTTCCAGAAATACATACGACATTCTCTTAAATTAAAATACTGTAGTCAATATTTTAGAAGAAACAGCAGTGGAAAATATTAACCTGTTGCAAGGGAAAAGATTAAGGTGTTCCGATTTTTTCTGGCGTCTTACATTAACTGCCTATTGTACTACGTATCACCTTTATTTGGTTTTCCTCGAATGCTCAACGTTGCGAAACTCGTTTGGACGAATTCATTCTTTTTAGGGGTAAATGAAATATGGAAAAAATGTGCGGTTTTTACTGTGAATATAACAATCTCCAAGGGTAAAACGAAGCATGGATCTGAAACTCAACGAGAAATCTATAGAACTTCTTAAAAAATCGTAAAATTATATATATTGATAAGGAAACACCTACGAGTATACACCATTAATATGAAATAGTTGTTTCCAGTGATGTAGTCGTAAAAAAAACAGAAGGTATACGTTCTAAGCAGAGGGTATACGGTCAAGGCAGAGGGTATACCTTAGTGTATATATAGTATAGTTTTCTTGAGAAACAGAGGGTATACGGTGTTCCTTAAAAAAATCCAGAGGGTATACGGCGTATACCCCCGTATACCCTCCACTACATCCCTGGTTGTTTCTTTTATATTTCGGAAATGCAGCATGCCACAAATGAAACTTAAAAATTATATGCGTATACTTAATACAGCTAGAAAGGTTAGAAATGACCAAAAAATGTAGATATTATTATTATTATTATTATTATTACTATTATTATTATTTCATTTTTGTTTTTATTATTATCATAATTATCATAATTATTATTATTTGTGTTTTAACTTTTAAAAAATTGTATAGTTTGTTGGTGAAATTCGTAAAATTAGTGTCGTACATTCGGTAAACGTAGAACCGCGCTAATAACTATGGATAATTTTGCCTAAAACTATAAACTCGATCATATCGAAAGGGTGTATTTCAGCAGTTTTGTCATGATTAATTTTGAACAACCTACGGATTAAAATTTTTCTTGTTTTTTAATAAAGCAAATTGAATTCTATGGTATCTGTACCGCAAATACAATGAAATAATAACATTTTTTCAGGAATTAAAAAAATTCATTTTTTGCAGATTTTACATTTTTATTTTAATTAAAAATATATTGTTCTTGTGTTTCAGTTATCTATACAAATATTTAAAAAAAGTAACATTATTTTGTTTGTTGTAGGGGTAAACTCTGAAACTACCGTGTCAATTGATGGCGACAAATTGATGGTGACAGTCTCTGTTCCGACATTGGTTATATTGTATGTCGATGGCCGTTATCCTCAATGCGTGTAGGAGTGATAGACTTTCTAAATATTAATTCTAAATATAATGACCCCTATTTCGCAGAAAAAAAAATGCTCCACCTTTAAACACCTATTACTTCGGTCAGTTTTAATCGTAGAATAATAGGACTTTATTTTGTCTTACTTGTAATTTTTCTTATACTAAAGGGACTAGAAACTAAAAAAAAAAGAATGTCAAAGTTGTTACTTATGAGATGTAAATTACCTTCAAGAATTGTTTTTACAAAATTTGGGATTTAAACAGATGAATTCAATGTTGAATTCAGGCACTTTTCTCCGGGAGGGATTTATGTGAATCCGGGAGGACATTATAGAGTTCCGGGGTGAGAATTGCACTTTTTGACCATTGAAAACACAAAATCTCAAATTTTCGGGGGAAGGGGGGTCCCAATTTTCGAGGGGGAGGTCCCACCCTGGCCACCCCCAGAATTCGACACTCGGTGGGTTGTGCGAAAATCGTTCAAAAAACAATTTAAATGCGATTTCTATGGAATTGTTAACGATAGAAACTTGAAATTTGGCAAGGCTCCTACTTTTACGACATAGTTGAACGCACAGAACACTTTTCAAAAAATCTAAATTTAAAAGGGTGCAAGAGAAAAAATGTAAATTAAGATTTTTTTTTTTTTTTTTTTTTGTTATACCGAAAGGACTAAAAATTAGACGTTACTTTTAAGATACAAATGGTCACTAAGGATGGTTTCTGAAAGTGTGAAATGGAAATTTGAAATTCGTTATGATTGTTACTTTTAAGACATAAATGTCCGCATAGAATAGTTAAAAAAAATCTAAACATAAAAGGTTCGACTGCGCAAAAAGTGTTCTAAAACATTCAAAATACTATTTCTGTGTAATTGTGATCCCCTTAGAATACGCATCTGGGTAGATCTCAACCCAATCACATTTTTCTTCGAAAAAAGGGATACATTGTTAGAGGACGCTTTTAACCTGTCTTTTACCTTTCAATGTCACGATCAAGATGGGGTGGGTGAAGGAATCCTTTCCTTTTCTTCTAGGAGAAGAGAAAGATACCTCTTGGGAGTAAATAATCCCGTTTGTGTACGACCATTTTGTTTCGAAACATTCATTTTTTTTTTTTTTTTTTTTTTTTTTTTTTTTTTTTTTTACGGGATAACACACACTCATATAATTTTAATGAATAAATAACATAAAAGATACTTGTATATATTTATAAAATGGTATTAATTGTAATTAATATCAATTTGGTAATATGATTCATGTTTTAAGATATAAAATAAATCTTTTGCAAATGTACAGCGTTTTTTTCTTAAAACGGCTGGAAAATATATAAATAAACAAAAAAAAGCATGATTTTTCTGTTAAAAGAAGTAGAACGGGTGCATTTTACAATATACAGCAGTAGATTTGTTTTTAAAATGTTTTCAGTCAAAAATATAATAATAGACAAAATGTCGTGAGATTTAACCAATGCGTGTGCTGACGTTAAAATAATAGGCTCGTGTGCGTACAGGTTATAGGTAACAACTTCCGTGTCATGGGGAGTTACATTTGTAATACAAATGCTCACTAAAAATGGTTTCTAAAGCAAAATCGACATGTAAGGAAATGTAAGGAAAAGGAAAATATAATTTAGGCTTAGGTTTTTCGGAAGCGCTGTCAGGGGCGCCATTTCAGAATTTTCTTGGGGGGGGGGGGGCAAAGCTGTCTTTGAGGACAGTGGCATAGTCAAGGGTGAAGTGGGGTTCGGCGGCGTGGGGGGGGGGGGAGCCTGTACTCTCTCCCATCAAAACGAAAACCTATGAAAAATTCCGTTTTAAGCAGGGTTTTTTTTTATCTTAGCAGGTATAATTTCAAGATAGTGACTAACAATTTTTTCGTTTAAGACAGGATTCTATTATAGACAGTTTCCCTTTTTACAAGTATTCTTAAAGGCTTAACATCCTTTCTATAGTATACCTCTGAAGAGTATAGGTATATTACATTTATTGTAAAACTTGCGAATACGAAACCTGTCAAAACAAGAATTGTTTCGAAAACGGAAAAAAAATTAAGTTTCTATGAAGAAAGCACTGTATAATTATACTTGCTAAGAAGGGTTCCTGTCTAAAACGGAGATCTTTTTTTTTTTTTGGCTTTGCAGGCTTTACGGACAGGACAGGGAGCCATTTAATAAGTTTCTTAGAATGGGGAAAGGAGGCAAGATTTTGTTTGAGGGGAAGGATTTGAAATAGCATGCCATTCTTAACATTTTCATAAGCATGGGATTCTTCAAGAAATATTTTTAACACTTTCCAACGCAGTTGAAAAGTGAATTGGGTTTGTCTGCCCGCCTGGTCATGCTCTAACTCACGTAAATATACTCGGATTAACGCGTAATTGATATATGTTATCAATATTTACAATGGAATGTTCGGTATTCAAAATCAAGTGTGTATCATCCATAGTTCATTTACAGGAGGACTCAAAAGTATTCCGTTAGATTATGGTCTATCGGGTAAAATCATTTGCGGTATATTTTAATATTGTTGTATTACAGTATTTAAACATAATAACATTTATATTTAAGTATTGCGCGGCAGCGCAATACTTATTTATTTCCAGTGTCACTTCTCAATGTTAATTTAACATAGAAAAGCCTATGGAGATCATAACTTTTTCATTTTTTCTTCCCACCTTTTCGTCCCTGATGCCACTCATTTTTTATTCTTTACTAATTCTAATGATATTATAAATTTAAAGTGTAAAAACGTTTGCCTGACGTTAGGGTCAAAACGAATGATAAAATGCCTTTGCATGTGTGTGAATTATAACCCAGAGAGAAACATTGGCCATTTTTAGGGTTTCGTTCATCTGACGAAACCCTATTCGTCTCACTCCTTTGTCTGTCAGTCTGTCTGTCTGTCTGTCCGTCCGTCACAGAGCCCGTTCTCAGAAACTATACATGTTAGAGATTTGAAATTTTGGGTACTTATAGCTGAACACCTCACATTAAACAACAAATCATAAAATTTTGAAAAAATTGGTAATTAACTGAATTGCGGGCTAATTAACTTCTAAAATTAACCAATCCACCTTTTTAGCGCAGATTCAAATGAACTTTCTCCAAATCATCCGTGTTTCTCCTAAGGGTTGCCAGTAAAATCAGCCGATGCATGGTTACCACGGAGGAAATTAAGCCGAAAAATGAAGTGGGCATTTTAAATCGAAATCACATATCAGAAAATATTGGTCCGAGAAATTTGTAAATGGAATAGACAGACGCAGAAAAAAATCTACTTTCATTTGGTATAAAATTTACATTTCTGCGATGTGTATAAGTTAAAATATCCACTAAAAATCGATCGATAAAAATTTATTTTCTTTAATTGGAAAGACAAGGAAAAAAGATTTCAATTCAAAAGATTTCAAAGCAGGCAGACATGACGACACTGCGGTTTTTCTTAATAGCATATTTTAATACGGAATTTTAACTTTTTAAATATTAAATTTTTTGATTAAATTTTATGGCATCCCGATGTAAAATTTCTCGCTGATTTTATTGATACCTATTTCTAAGTCCTATCTTAATTACAAGCTGAAATATTAATTATTATTTAATTAATCGGTTTAACTCGCAGAAGAATAAATGTCGGTAACTCCCACATGTGTATTTTAAACAATTCTTTCTAAGTGAGCCCCTAATTATGTTGGAGACATGAAATTTCGGGTACTGATAGCTGGATACCTCACATCAAACAACAAGTGATAAAATTTTTAAAAAAGTCGTACATTTAACCCTTTGGGCTCCCACATGTGTATTTTAAACAATTCTTTCTAAGTGAGCCCCTATTTAGGTTGGAGTCGTGAAATTTTGCATACTTATAGCTCAACATTCCAGATTACACGTCAAATAATAAATTTTGAAAAAGTTTTATGTTTAATCCTTTCAACTCCAGCTCGTGTATTTTAAGCAATTCTTTCTAACTGAGCCCCTAATTAAATTGGAGATTTTAAATTTTGCATACTTATAGCAGAACACCTGAGGCCAAGCGACAAATCATAAAATCTTGAAAATGTCTTAGGTTTAACCTTTTGAGTTACCACATATGTATTTGAAGCAATTCTTTCTAAGAGAGCCCCTAATTAAGTTGGAGACATGAAATTTTGCATACGTATAGCTGAATACCTCAGACCACACGACAAATCATAAAATCTTCAAAAAGTCTTATTTTATTTACCTCTCCGGGCTCTAGTTTGTGTATTTTAAGTAATTTTTCGAACATCCGCCCTTTTAACCAGGGGAGAAATTTTCCAACTTTTGCCGACACCCCTTTGACCCTTCCTTCATATTGTGCACCATAGCCTTACATATTTTAGTTCCATTTTTTACCGCCAGGTGCGCCTACTGATCTCAGGTGCTATTGGCCCAATCCCCTCGACTAATATATCTGCGGATAGTATGTAAAACGGGATTTCGTTCGGACAGATGTTTGTTTAGAAATCGAGTGCGCCCCCTGGTTGCGAAATGTGGAAGTAATAGATTTTTCAAAAAGATAAAGTGTTTTGAAAGGAATATTAAACGAAACCCTCTGTGCGATCTGTGATCACACTTACCCACTTGTTTTTTTTTTTTTTTTTGTTTGTTTTGTTTTTTTTTACATTATTCAAATATTTTTCTTAATAATTCCAAATTTCGCTTTTGTCATTGAGAATCAACGGATATTTTTAATAGAAAATGTAACATTTTTTCTCCATTGTTGCAAAAATTTCAAAAGTCGTAATAATAATTTATTTCTTTTTAGTTGAAAGATTGCCACATGCAATATTAAATTGAACTGTTTTTTTTTTCAAGAATTAAAATGGTTAATATGGCGTCATAGTGGAAATAAAAAGGATATTTTCAGATGGATAGCTATATTTACGCAGGTAGCAAACTTAGTGAGGAATTACATAACTTAAATTTTAAAATGTATTTTTTTTTTTCGAGATGAGAATTGAGAACTATTTATACGCCAAGTTAAACTTAGGTAATAATTTTCTGATGTGTTTACATCACCCCTTGGGAGAGAATAAGGTAACAAAATTTCAGTAACACTTTTATTTTTTTATTTTTTGCTGTATCACAGCTATAATATTGTTAAATATTAGCAGTAAGGATTCAACATAATTTATTTTTGCATTCAAAGCGTTCCTGAGTGGGAAATAGGGTATCTAAATTTAAGTGAAGTTAATTTTTTATGTTTTGATTATAGATTTTTTATGTTCAGATTGGAAGTTTTTGTCCAAACTACAGCAACCTGTATACAGTGGTGAAATATTTTGAATTATACATTGGTAAACTGCATCACACATTGCGATGCAATACCGCATACATCAAAGCCTGATGATGATACCCTCTATTAATTTTGAAATGAGTTCGTCTGAATGCTGTAGTTATTAAAAAGTTTGACATATTAAACAAAAACATAATTTGAAGAACAAATAAAAAAAAAAAAAAAATTATTTTCTACATTGTTTAAGCCCGAGAAGGTGCAGATATTAAGATATTTAATTCAATTAGTTCTATATTTAATGTTAAATTTTTGTTACAAACTAGTTCAGCAAATTGAAGAGTAAAAAATAAAAATAAAATTCATACAATATAATACTTAAAACAACCTAAAAAATTACATTCCGTTCAAATGAAATCGAAATAAATCTTAGCTTTCTTCCATTTGTAATTGAAAATATTTGTATTTGCAGATTTTGTATTATGGTTGTGACAATTGTACATTAAATGATAAGATGCATGCAAAATACAAAACTTAAAAAAAGTCTAAGATATATTTCGATTTCATTTGAACGGAATCTAATTTTTTAGGGTGTTTTAAGTATCATATTTGTATGAATTTTATTTTTATTTTTTACTCTTTAATTGGCTTAACTAATTTGTTACAAAAATTTAACATTAAATGTAGAACTAATTGAATTAAATATCTTAATACATTATTGGGGTGTACTAAAAGATGACTACTACATGTAATGTTAGATTTAGCACTTACAGTTCGCGTCCAGGAGAACTCACAAGTATTCGGTTATATTATAGTCCATGAAGAAAGAATGTTTGTGACGTATTTTAATAATACTCCGTTACAGTCATAGTGAAATTGATAAAAATTTCTGAGATGTGCTAATTAGAGATGAGTTCGGGCTCAGTTTTCAGAGCCCGGTGCCAACAATTTTAAATCCGAATCCGAAAAAGTTTGTGCCATCATAGCCCGATTCCGATACGAAAAGTATACAAGGGAAAAAAAAAGTTTTAACAAAAATGCATGATATTTAAAAGTTGTTCTAAATGTAATAGATCTCATTATTTAACTACTGTTAATCTCTAGCACATAATTAATTTTATGAAATTTACATTAAATCTTATCAAAAGAGACGTTTAGTGTCAAATAGTTTAGTGTCTTCCCTAAAAAGATTTTTAAATTTTTCTCCCGCAACAAGTAGGTATCTCTGATGGATACAATAACAAAGAGCATTTTATGTATAAATTAATGAAATTTGCAGAAATTATGATTTATATGACGAAGAATCGAGCAACGTTTTCTGTTTCCTATAAAAGGTGTACATCTTTCACATTTATCATGGCTTTGAAAATCAGTTTAAGTTATAAATTTGACACTGTTACCTAAAAGATCCGATGCTTTTATAGAAAAAGAGGAAATGCTGCTTGATTGCTTTCAATCGGGCATAACAACACATGCCAATTTTATCTACTTACGTATGAAAGTGATTGTATGAATATGAAAAACAGAGCCACAGAATGAGCAGACTTCAAGAATAAACATGAATAAAACCACCAACATTATTTTCATATAAAGAGCGATTACAATCGCAGACAATAGGAGACTAAAAATTTGCTAATCTTAGGCTAATGCTGATTGACGTAAAAGAAAATATTTATTTCGCGTTAGATCTTTGAAGAAAAAATAATAAATAAACATTCCTATTAAACAGTATCCTTATGGCGCCATACTCTGATTGCCGCCAACATCAACAGATCGTTACTCGCGTTAAACAAACTACAGACATAAATCATCAAATATCACAAGTTTTCTTTCAAAGTAATGTTCGACAAATACTAAAAAAAAAAAAAAAAAAAAAAATCTATTTCTCTTTCCTCCTGATCAAAATAGCATTAAAAAGAATTGCAATGGGATAATTAATTTTTAAGGGGTAAAAAAGTTATTTTTTGTTTCTATACGAGTACGAGAATAAATAAAATTGCCAATTTGAGAAAGAATGGGACCGAGCCCAAAGGCTGGTATAAAAATCAAACCCGTGTCAGGTCCGGCTTGAGTCCGTCTCATCTCTAGTGCTAATACATATTTTCTGTAGAATATGGGGTGCAAAGCATTCATCACTCATTTACAAGGTTATGCAAAAGAGTTTGATTATATGATGGCCTACGGGTAAAAACTGTTCGCAGCGTATTTCAATTATGTTGCACTATTTCAAACATGATGAAACTGATATACATTACTGAAGCTAACAACAAAATGCTTGCAGTAAAATAGGATGGGGATTGCATTTATCATTCATTTACAGGGACACATAAAAGATTTCGGGAACAAATCTGTATGCGAAGTTTGACTATTAGGAATGATTGCTGCAAGTCCGTTTTCACTTATGGTATGGTTTTTTAGTTTAACTAAATTTTTGAATACTACATGGTGTGCATAAATTCTATAGAACAGGGTCGGCGAACCTTTTCGCATCCGCGTGCCAATTTTTTCCCCAAAATATTTTAAATGATCACAGCGTGCCAACAAATTTACTGGATCGAAGCAGCAAAATTAATTAAAATACTGATTTTAGGATTTAAAATATATAAGGGTGTATTCCAATCCAAACTGTTTATTTTGCGATTTATTTTTAAATTCACTTTTGCTCTTAAACGCATCAAACTGCCAAATTCTCTTATTTAGAAAGTACATAATGTGCCGTGCTCGTCGATTTTTTGATAAATGCAGAAAATATTGTAAAATATGCTGTCAAAGTTGGCGTTTTGAACCGGATTTTCCGAAGCGGGAGATCTGGGGATGAAAAATATGGTCGTACTGAGAAAATACTTGTTTATAAATCAAATTCTAATTAATTGAGCGAACAATGAAATTACACGTCCTCTTATACATCTCTTCAGAAATCACCTCAGCAAGTTTCACGTTAAAATGAGCCTGAAAATGTCTCAGAAAATTTAGAGCTGTTGAGGGTGGAAAAATATTTTTTCGAATACACCCTTAAGTATTTTACAAAATACAGTAGAACCGCTTTTATCCAAAACTCTTTTAACCGAAACTCTCGGTCAACCGTTTTAAATCCCCCCTTTTTTATTATCACATTCTTTGTGCGCAAAATCCATTTTCTTTAAACTATCGTATTCCTTGTGTGCAAGCGGTCTTTACCGAAATACGGGTACATATAAATTCGACCCCCTTTTTTTGAGTTCCTTTGAATTTAACTTGAGCTCGCGTAAGCTGCGGAGTGGAACAAAGAAAAACAAACAAATTAGCAATTTTGAAGCTTTTGAATGTTTTGCAAAAGCCTGGTCATGACTGAAGCATCAGAAAGACTGTATGATACTGGTGAACTAATAATATTATAAAACTCCGTGATAGAGCTTCAAAGCAATGGCAATCGAAACTGTGACAAACAAAACATTTTTTCAAACCCTTGTGATATATGTAAAAGGTTCTTAATTTCAAAATGTAATTTATTCTTGTTTCTATTTTCCTATTGGTTAATTTTTATTAAGCACTTGTTACCATAATACGAAATATTGCATATATTTCTCCTTAATCTTAAAATTGAAGCATTCTCGATAATCCGAAAATTTCGATTTTCCGAAAGATGGTCGGTCCCAATTACTTTGGATAATTGAGGTTATACTGTACTACTTCTCTTGTTACGTCTTAGAAACCAAATAATATAGATCAGCTTCGTATTCCAGTTTTTCCTTATGAGAATGCCAGCTGGATTGGAGACACATGACAACAATTTTCTACTTGATTTTTCATACTTTTCATGCCCCCCCCCCAAAAAAAAATTAATTAATTAATAAACAAATAAAATAAAAATAATAAAAATAAAAATAACTATCAGAAAAAAAAATATATATCAGAATGGTTTCTTAAAAAAAAAAAAAAAAAAAAAACTTCTTACTATGGAATTGAATTTGAAATTCCATCTTCCATTTCATCATCGGAATTTTTGCTCATGGTCGTTATTTCCCGATAATCTCCTAATTCTCTCAATATAATTTTTTGACTCAATATTGAGATAGATTGGGATTTATAAAGTTGCATTTCAGTTTATTCAGTCTATATGACAAGGACAAGCAACCTAATCTAGAAAAACTCAGCGAGTCTAAATTCAAAATAGTGCATTTTCATTATCTGAAACGCTGGGGTGTAAAACGTGGCAACTGACATTAAAAAAAAAATAATAATAAAAAAAATCTGATTTTTTTTTCCAACTTTCTAGAAGTACAGAGATTTTACAGGATATATATTAATTTAATAATTTTCTCATCTGAATTTACAAAATGAAAACTATTTGCACATAAGTACTAAAATAAAGTCTATCAGGGAAAAATATTGCATTGCACATAAGTTAACAGAAGTTCCATTCTTAACAAATCAGATGTTTAGCAGGAAACAATTATAATGGTTTTGTCTGTATTTTCTTCACAAAATTTGAAAATTGACTGTATTAAAAGTTCTATTTTTTTAATTATCTTGCGTTACACGGGAGCTCTGCAATATCTTAATTTAGAACATGAGTCTATGCCGTGCTGAAAACAATCTCCCGCGTGCCTCCTCGGTTCGCCATCCTCGGTTCGCCGTCCCTGCTATAGAACATATACAAAGCAATTTTTAAATTCGTAAGACACACAGTGGCGTAGGAACTTTGTACAAACAGGGGAAGCCTGGGTATATTGCGGAAAGCAAGTGGCATATAAAAATATCACCAACCCTTTAATCCAGTTAAAATAATTTTTAATAGATATACTTGATACATAGAAACTTGATTTATGTGCGATCCCGACTACAATATTCAAATTTAAGGCTTCTCCCACTTCCATTTACCAAAAATTAAAGTGCTTTCTGATGTCTTGCTTACAAATTCTTTACTAATCTCTTCCAAATCAATTTAAAAGCCTCCTTTTTATAAATATGTTATCGGTGCAGGTAATTTGTAGTAGTCCTATATAAGACCCCTTTTTTCTGGAAATCGGGAGGGTTGTAAACAATGAGAAAAAGGGTGAAGGCACAAAAAAGTGTGCTCACCACCCCCTCTCTCTCTTCTCTTTGTGATATAGTTCTCTATAGTGTGAATTTCCTAGAAAAAGTATACTTTATTTTTTAATTCAGCAATGTATAGTAAATAGATGTGTTGCGAGAATTGCTCCCGGGGGAGCTGAGCCCGTCTGAAATATTCCAGGGGGAGCCCGAGCTCCCCCAGGTCCCCCGGTTCCTACGCCCTTGAAGACACACGGAAAATTTCGTAAGCATTATTGAGAAAGAGCGGGAATTGCTTAAAGATGTTAATTTTAATTTGCGTTATGCAGCTTCAAGTTGTCTTTCAAGCTCAACTACGTTTAGAATAATATACTAAGGTAAGTTTGCTGCATATAAATAAAATCATATACAGGACTATGCAAAGAACTGGATATATAATCACCTATCGATATTAACTCATGGAAGCGTAATTTAAGTAGCTTAAGCATTGCTTGAATTAAATTTCAGCATTAATATGTGGTGTGTATTAAAATCTGTATGTCATATACAGGGCTGTACAAAAGAATTTAAGTACCTTTCCCCCAATCGGTAGAAACTGCTGAAGGGGAATTTTTTACTGTGTTATGCATTTTCTTACTAAACATAATTTAAGCATACTGTGTAGCATATGTACAAATTTATAGATCATATGCAGAGCTTCACAAAAGAACTGGATTACTTTTACGGTTATGGGTGGTAATTATTGAAATATGGTTTTTAAATGCGGTATAAGGACTGTTTCCTAGAAATCTGCACAAACTTTTCTTGACTTGAAAGTTATTAAAAAACGAGATAACGCAAAATCAATTCGTCAATTGACCGCAGAAAAAAATTGCGAAATTTGTAAATTATCTTGGAAAAAATAGATAAATCGGCAAATTAGAATTTTTTTTTTTTATAATTATTAGTTTATGTACCTAAAGTGTTTACTTATACGTGTTTTTATTGTAATAAAATTTGACAAGCTATTTCAGGTTTTGAGTAATTTTTTAAAATTCTTTTGAGTCTGACCTGCGATGACAGATAAATTTTCTAAAATATCAAATTCCTTGGGGGGGGGCATGCCCCCCCCCCATCAGCCCCCTCAAATGGCGCCCCTGAGCGCTGTTCTTCTGAGCTCTCTAGCATATTATTTATAAGCTCCGGCAAATTCCCACAAATATTTAAATTTTCACTAAAAACGAAGAAATACAGTATTTGAGCTCCTGTGCAAATTAAGCACTGTATAATCTAACATTATTAAAGTATTTTTTTTTTATCTTATTAACTGTTGTTGATGCATGAATAGTTTCTTGTTTTAACGTATAATATTTTTAACATTTTTTTTCTTTTGTTTAGCTTTTGTTTTATTAATTTAAGTAAACTATCTCAAAACACAAATTTCCGGAGCCATTTCTGCTTTTATAAACTTACTTGCTGAGTAGTAATTAAAATGTCCATGGTGTAAACAGAACTACCACATTAACATTGTTTCAGCGTAAATGCCCTTGAAGAGGAAATCAAATTTATTGTTTATAATTTAAGTCTGTTTATCGTTTATATTATGAAACATAATTATAAAACTGATTGATTTATTCTGACAGAAAATCTAATTTGTTTATAATCCTGGCTCTTGATCAGTATTTATGGGTAATATTATGATTTCAAGGTAATTTAATATAGATTTATTAGCTTTTATAATAATTTTGAATTCTTGATAATGATTTATTAATAATTTTATGACTTTGTGATTTCTTGATATAACTTTATGAGTTATATTTATTTTGGTATCATTTAAATAGATTTATCAGTTTCATAATTACTTAATGTCATTTAAATGAATATTATAGCTGTTTATAATAATTTATAGCTAATTTAACGTGGTTTATGATATTATTATTAAAGTAATTGAAGAAGATTTATAACCAACATATTGTAATTTTTACTTTGATGTTTTTTTTTTTGTATAATATGTATCCTTTAGGAAAAGGTCTGTCTTGACTCTGCAACCAAGCAGAGATCTTATGTAACTTGGCTCTGTTAAATACAGAGAATTTGTAACGATGAAACCATAGGTTAGTCTTGACTCTGCAACCAGAAAAACAGCATGTGAATGTCTTGACTGATTGGAAAGTTTAATTATTAATTAGTTATGATGCTTGATTTAAATATATTAATTTATTTTATTAATAAACTATTTAACCACTAATGGCTCTCGCACCCTCACTTTGATTTGTGATTTACTCGATTTTTGAAATATCACCGCCAATAAACATATTAGTGAAAAAAAAAAATACAGTCCACCTACCATACAAGATTAACGAAAACATAATAGTCCAAAGCCCTCATTAGCATAGTTGACACTATCACGAACAGAAATGTCATTTTTTGGCACAGAATTGTCTATTTCCGTAGTTTCTGATTTCACTAATCATCGCTAGTCAACATAAAAAAAAAAAATCCGGTCCGGCTCGGCCTACAGGCGGAGGTAAGATTTCGAAGTTAAGTACTCATTTAACGAAAAAAACTAAATCAAGATTAGAGATAAACACAGTTTAACAATTTTATCTGGCCACTTTTGACGAGTTTCTAATTTCATTATTCTGTATGAACTCTTTTTATCAGAATCTTGTTAATACGATAATTTTTTTTCAACCACTATTCGTTTTTAATTTGTTACTGCTGTAAGAGCTTGTCCTATCAAAAACTTGTCAATATAAAAGTTGTAGATAATATTAATAAGATATATAATAAATATAAGCGGATTTTATATCTTGTGAATTGACGATGTTATGATTTTTCTCTCCCCCCCCCCCTTTTCTTTTCGTTATTTATTTATTTATTTATTTATATATATATTTTTTTGGCGTTAAGAGTCGGTCCTATCAATAACGTGTCAGTATAAAAATTGTAGATAGTATTAAGAAGATTTATAATACGTTTAAGTTAGTTTCATATCTTGAGATTTGACGGAGTTGCGATTTTTTTCTCCCTAAAACCCTATTATTTTTATCCTTCAGCCCATTTTTAATTTCATCAAAAATATGTGATACATAAATTTTTGGCCCTTTTCAGAGAAGTAGTAATAACTTTAAAATGATTTGATATGCATTTTTATTAAGAAGTCATGGGTTTTTTTCAGTTTTCACAAAACCCACCCTATTTTAAGAACACGATCCGTGCATAATTGCGACTTTTATCGCGCAGACAAAATTTTGTACATACATACACTTTTTAGTTGGGGGTGGTTTTGGGTTCCTGGGGTCATGTAATGAAAATATATGACGGGAGATTTCAAAAGTCGCACCATGGTAACGACAGGCGCGGATCCACGGGGGGGGCGATTGGGGCGATCGCCCCCCCCAAAAATATAAATCCACCGATTATCGCGAATTTTGTCAAATAGTCGCCGATAAAAATCAATTTCGTCAATCGTTCGCAGGTCAAAGGATCGCAAAAGAAATGCGGATTTCGTCAAAGGATCGCGCAAAAAACGCGAATTTTGTCAAAGGATCGCGAAAAAAGCGCGGTTTTCGTCAAAAAATCGTGCACTTCGTCAAAGGATCATGAAAAAAACGCAAATTTCGTCAGAGGATCGCAGAAAAAAACTCGAATTTTGCCAAACAATTACGCAAAAAACGCTAATTTCGTCAACAGGTCTCTGAAAAAGTACGAATTTCTTCAAAGAATCGCGAAAAAATACGCGAATTTTGCCAAAGAATCTCTGAAAAAACGCGAATTTCGTCAAAGGGCCGCGGAAAAAACGCACAATTAGCACCGGGAGAAGATTCCCCTAGGTGCGCATCCACGGAAGGGGGGGGGGGGGCGGGGGTCGACCGCGGCAAAGAAGGGAAGAACAAATTTACCAAATTGGTTTTTAAGAAATCAACACACCATACACAATAACAGTAGGGTAACGTGCCCATATTTCGTCCCCTCTCCCAATTTCGTCCCCCTTAACTTCTCCGCTTCTACGAAAGTGGCGCCACTTATGACGCAAGGCACAGGGGACGGGAGGTAAAAGGGATCAGTATTGAAAGTTTCGTTCGCCAAGACGCATACATAAATTAAAGACGGTGAATTTTCTATTTTTAGAAGACCCGAACTCTTATTACGTCGTTTGTAGAACGTAATTTACTCTACTGTAAGTATTTATTTCTTACTCGTTGCATGTATTTTACGTTGGTAAGATGCTGACAGTAGCATACAGTGAGTTTTATGACGCTCAGTTCATCTTACGGGAATTGAAACTCCGTCTTATTGGGAAGTAGCGTGATTCCAATTTCGTCCCCCTTGCAATTCTTATTTTCGTCACGGGGACGAAATTAATTTCTGTTATAGAGATTCAACATACACGAAGTGGCATCGTACCCCACCTCAGCCCATAGTGCCAAAAATTATGGCGTCATATGCCTTTTGACATGACTTAATCCTTTTTTGTTCAGTAATTGCCAAAACGTCAGTGAGGTTTACCATTGACGCCCGAAAAGTGTTTGGTTTTCGTTTGCTTGTCTGTCCGTTCCACGAAAACTGCCGTTAAAAGCGTTCGATTTATATCTTGGGGGGGGGGGGGGCGCCTCGATCGATCCCTCACTCTCCCCCAATGGATGCGCGCCAAGGAAAATCTCCTCCTGGTGCTAATTGTGCGTTTTTTCCGCGCCCCTTTGACGAAATTCGCGTATATTTTTCGTGATTCTTTTCCAAAATTAGCGTTTTTTGCACGATTCTTTCGCGAAATTAACGTTTTTTCAGCAATTGTTTGGCGAAATTCGCGTTTTTTTTCTGTGATCCTTTGACAATATTTGCGTTTTTTCCGTGGTCCTTTGACGAAATACCCGATCTTTTGACGAAATTCACGTTTTCTCCGTGTTTCTTTAACAAAATTCGCGTTTTTGCGCAATCCTTTGATGAAATTGGCGTTTTTTGTGCGATCCTTTGACGAAATTCGCGTTTTTTTTTGCGAATCTTTGACCTGCGAACGATTGACGAAATTGATTTTTTTTTCGGTGACCATTTGTCGAAATTCGCGATAATCGGTGGATTTATATTTTTTGATCCAAGGGTGGGGGGCGATCTCTCCCCTTCCTTGGATCCGCGCCTGTGAAGAGGTATACACACAACTTAGATAACACATTTTGACTTTTAAGGATGTTAAGACCCTCTTCAGATTTCTTAAGGGGATCCTTTTTCAGAGATTATCCTCTTTCAGAAATCTGATGTTAAAAAATGGGTGTGATGGTTATGTTTTTCAGCTTCTAATAATTGGTTCTTATGTATTTTTTAGTGCTGAATCCAAAAATGACCTTCATTTTTTATCATACCATCACGTCAGGATTTTTCACAAATCGTAAATTTTAAAAAACTCGAAATATTGCGGAAATCTGCTAGTATAAAATAGCCGTAACTTTTTTCATAATAATTTATTCATTTTTTTGCTTATACTATGCATTTTTACAGTTAAACTTGTAAAATACTGTGCATTTAAAATCCTTATAATTGTATTCTATGCGTGGAAGTTTCGTTGAACCGCTCATGCTCCTTTAATCTTCTCTATGGGGTTCATCTCGGTATCCTCTTTTATTTTGGCGGTTGATAAGGATGGAAAATTTGTCGCAGATGTATTTAAAACATTTTCCTTCTTTTTTTAAGGCTTTGACAAATTGCTTGGAGAGATTTTCGCCATTTTTTTACTTTTTAACTTTGAAATTTACGATTTGCGAAAATCGTGACGTTATGGTTAAAAAAGAAGGTCATTTTCGGATTCAGTGCTAAAAAATACATCAAAATCAATTATCAAAAGTTAAAAAACATAATCCTCGCAGGCTTGTGTTATTAACGTTGTTAAAACTTCACGATAACTAAAAGAATAAAAAATAAGATAAATAATTACCGTAGTACAAGAGTAAAAAGAAAAAGAAAAAAAAATAAGACATTTAATAAATAAATTCTGTTATAACGTTTTTAATTTTTAGACTTAATAAGTAACAATAAACAATATTTTGAGGAGAGGACGGGATTATATAATAAGAGTGCTGGATACCCGGGTATTTCGGTTAATCGAATGTCGGATAATCGAGAGTCTGAAATATTTTCAAATCGCATTAATTATTTCATATTCATTTAATAATTAACTGCAAGAAATGATTTGAGCAACAGAAATTAGGACTACGTTGATTATATGTCACTCGGGATCGCCCCCCCCAAAACGATTCTCTGGATCCGCCCCTGGGTAACGAATGCAATAAGTAGTATTTCTTATAAAAATCTATCTAATAATTTAAATCATGTTGAGATGTCTCTCTGATTGCTTGAAGGATATTTTAATAGTACTTAAATTTAATAGCCATTTTAAACTGCTAAAGCATTAAAGAGATTTCATTAAATTATTCTTTTATTAAAATCAATTTAGTTAGATTAATTTAGAAATGTATGTCAAAATGCTTAAAGTTTTTTTTTGCATGTAAAATGTTAATTTTGAAAAAAAATCATTGATATATCAAATGTAAAAAAAAATATATCAAGCATTATGTATCGAGAGTCTCACACCGATGTCAAGAATCCTTGTTTTTGAACCAAAACACTGATATTTAGTTGCAACACTTATATGCTAATGCCTAACACATACTGAAATAATACTTTCATTTCTTGGGAAAATGTGAAATTTGTACTCAATTCAATTTCCGTATTTTAAATGTATAATTTATTTTTCTATTTATTTGCCGTAGTGTATTATAGATAATTTTCATTTCCAGTGAAGAAAACTGAAGGAATCATATAGAAAACGCATATGCTAAAAAAAATAGAAATCTTTCATATGTACGTACCACATTGCACTTATAACAATAATCATAATCCGACTTTAGAAACTTTATGATGGAGATTGATTTAAAAATATAGATATATTACTCTATTTTCTGCAACTGTCTAAATATTTCTCTGATTACTGTAAATCATTACGAAATCAACAGGATACGAAACATCATAAATTTTGTTAAGCAATCAGAAAAGTGTTTCGTCATATAAACATAAAGTTTGGAATGGATAAATACAACTATAAATCTTTTATAAAAACGCTTTTTTCGTTAATGGTTGGGGTAAACTTGGACTTCAGCCAAAGTATTGCAAATGAAGAGCAAACGAACCAGAATTTATTTTTGAAGCATTTAAATATTTTATACTTGATGATAATTGATGACGAATAATTTTGATATTCGATCATGCACATGAATGAAAAATGAAACATTATTTAAAACATCTTTCTGGATATCTAATTTGATTTCTAAACTAAGTGGTATTAAACTATTAAATAATAAAAGCTTATTTTTTATATTACCATATTCATTTTTTATTTATAACTTATTCTTTATTTTTTTTTTTTTTTTTGCTTTTAAAATGTTTCATTGCTGCAGTTTCACAGCGATTTGGCATATTTTGGTGAGCGTTTTTAATCATATAAATAAAACCATTGTTGTTTTAACACGCATATATTTGTACGAGTTTCAGAGAATATTTGACGATTTATTTCTTTTGGTTGATTAACTGAAAAATGCCTTAAAATTAAGTTATTCATCAATGATTAAGTTCTGAAAAAATTAAAAGGTTCCATTGTTATGGGAAACACGCTTTTCGAATATTCATATATATTTGTTTTTAAATTAATTCATCCTTTAAAAATAAAATACACTTATAGAAGTGATTTTTTTGTTAGCATAAAATGCTTAATTTTTAGAATAATTTCTTAACGTTTTAACATTTAGAATGTTTTTACATTAATTAACACAAGATGTTTAAACATTATTCATCGATGTTTAAAGATTGTTTAAACATTGCCAAGTAATGATTAAACATTGTTTAATTGTTTCATTGTCCATTGTTTCTTTGTTCAATATTTTCAAATAATGTTCAAACATCAATGTTTCAACATTGATGTTTCATCATTGTTTCATTGGTTCATCATTGTTTGTCATTGTTCATTGTTTGTCATTGTTCATTGTTTGTCACTGTGCATTCATTCAGTGTTCATTCATTCATTGTTCATTCATTTTTCATCCATTGCTCATTCATTCATTGCTCATTGCATTGGTTCATACCACATTCATTATACATTCATTGATCATTCATTGTTCATCAAATGTCCATTTATTCATCCATTCATTGCTCATTACATTCGTTCATTGCATTCATTCATTGCTCATCCATTGTTTATTCATTGCTCATTTATTGTTTATTCATTTATTGTTCATTCAGTCATTGTTCATTTTTTGTCATTGCTCATTGTTTCTTCATTTTTCATTGTTTCATCATTTTTTCATTGTTTAAAATTGCCAAGCAATGTTTCAACATTGTCAAGTAATATTTAAACATCAATGTTTCAACATTGATGTTTAAACATTTTTTCTTAATTTTTAGAATAATTTCTTAATGTTTTAACATTTAGCATGCTTACACATTAATCAATACAATAATGTTTAAACATGTCTTAGTGTTTTAACATTTAGAGTTTTGTTTTAACATTAATTAACATTGATGTTTAAACATTTAGAATGATTAAGTTCTGAAAAAATTAAAAGGTTGCGTTGTAATGGGAAACACGACTGTAAAATATTAGTATTATATTTGTTTTTAAATTAATTTATCCTCTTAAAATAAAATAGACTTGTAGAAGTGATTTTTTAGTATAAATTTCTTTGCAATTTTTCTTCGAGAATTCGTAGACACCTAAACATACCTAAATAAAAATTACTCCGACAAATATCGAATAAAAAATTTTGAAATTAGAATAATTTTAGGTATTTAATTTTTTTAATTACGAAGAGTCATTCTTAAACACATACTTTGACCAATAGAACATAATGAATATTTAAAAAAACTGGTTTAAATACTAGTGGGGCTTTATTTAAGCAATTCTGAACGTACATGAATTGTATTAATTCATAAAAGTCATAATATTTGATAATCAGAGTATCAAAAAATGCATCTGGAATATTTTAATGCGCATAAGATTGTTTTTAGATACTAAACTATTTTTCAGAAAGAGTAAAATATTAAATAATAGTAAAGTTATATTTTTTAAATAAAATAATTTAATTTTGTCTATTCTAGTTCTGTAAAAGTTTACACGTTACAATATTTAATGAAATCTCTATTCCTAATTTAATAACTATGCCTTGTAATTAAGAGAGAGTTGTGAATTGTCATTGTTATTGCAGGTCATTTATTTTAATAACAATACCTCTGCCGCAGCTGTTACTGCTTTCAAAACGTTAATTTGTGTAAACGCATAATTGTGAATTAATTACGGAGAGGAATGTACGCAGCTTTAAAGAATTTTGTAATGAAAATAATTAGAGATTGGAATATATATATATATATAAGATTGCTAAATACGTTTAGCTACCATTGTTATATATTTAATATATATATATAAGATACCATTAATCATAAGAAAAAATAGTTCAAAAAGAATTTTTGATATTCAGAATGAAAAGATGCCAAAATATATCAAAATATACTTGCATTCATAACATGCGCTTATGTAGCATAATAATTTGGATGTTAATATGAAACCATTATAAACCATTACAAATTTCAACAACTATTGTGAATGTATAGATAATAAAAGAATTTATTCAAATTAAAAATGATGTGTAAACCACCATAAAACTCTATGAAACAGATCCCCATAACAAGTGCAACATAGATTTGAAAACACAGTAAACATTGGAAAATGGAAATTTGCGGAACCAAGGGAGATTCATCATGCCCGAATTACCTCAATTACTACAAATAACATGTGCGGTTTCATCTTCGCATTAGCAACAACAAGTTAAAGAATCGGAAATTAGGGCTTCCGCTCCACAATAAATCCAAAAAATAAAGTGCCAGAAAACACTTGAGTTAAAACAAAATATGGATTGAAATGAATTAAAAAAGAAAAGCATATTACCAGTTCAAGATCCAATCTGAGGTTGAATGTTTAAAAAAAAAATAAAAATAAATAAAGAGATGATTTGCACATGTTGCCATTTATTAAAAATAATTATGAGTAGTACCAAGCAGTAATAATGTATAGTATATGCAGGTATAAATATTAAGCTATAGTGCTGCCATCTGTATTACACTTAGATGATCGATGTATTAAAATGGCGGATCCGAGTAAAGACACGTTTTTTGAAGCTCTTAATTTATGTAAAGAAAAAAGTGGAAATAGCCATTGATTCTAAGTGTAACATGAGCTCGAAGGTGCATGAGGATGCCAGGAATGCTTTGAGTGAGTTGGAATAATTGATTCTAAAGAATTTTTCGAGTATTAAAACATCTATTTGCCGGGAAGCTTGTGTGAAAGATGACATTTCGGAGAATCAACTGAAAGATGTGGTGCCATCT
The DNA here is from genome assembly GCA_963932465.1 of Maratus speciosus. NCBI lineage: Eukaryota > Metazoa > Arthropoda > Arachnida > Araneae > Salticidae > Maratus > Maratus speciosus. Next base: position 170,638,979 of record OZ010795.1, on the reverse strand, counting down.
ATCGGAGTTAACGTGATTGATCATTTATTTGCTCGTAATATGGCATTATGATTAATAATTTAAAGGCTGAATTTACTTCGTTTCGGATGGATATTTCTAAAAAAGTGCAGAGTATTTCTGAATATGTTTGCCCAATAGTTGATAAGATTTTGGAGGAAAAATTAACTGAACGGTCCGGTGTTAATCGAGTGTCGGCCTCTTCCTCTCCTGAACAAGATAGTGAGAACAAATATCATAATAAGAACGAAGACACCAATCAAAATAGTCTTAGTTATGCTTCAGTTGCTCGGGTTTACCCATCTTTACCGTCTGTAAGTGGAAATATCCCCATGGTAGTGTGTTAAAAAATAAACCTAAATTAGTTGTCAATGGAATAATGAAAAACTCAAACTTAAAGATTGTAAATAGGCTGCCAAGAAAAAGGGCAGTTTTTCTGTCTAGATTAAGTCCAGATACATCTGTGAAAGATGTTACTGACTTTTTAAGCCCTCTGAACTTGAATTATGTTCTATGCCGTAAGCTCAGAACAAAATTTCAAACTTCCTCTTCCTTTCATGAGGTGAATGAGAGTGATGTTAATCATTTAATGGATGCATCTGTATGGCCAGAGGGGTGTCTTGTTTCTGAGTTTTTTGGCAGACTGAAAAAAGATCAAATTTCACTGGATAATACTGAGGACTCCGGTGATGACTCCCGACAATTCCTTGTAACAATATATTGAGACTGTGAAATGACTTTCTATGTTTTATCAGAATGTTCGTGGCTTGCAGACTAAAACTTCTGATATATACTGCTCAATAGCTTCTGAGAACTTTGATATAATTTTATTAACTGAAACTTGGCTCTGTAATGATACTGATTCTTCTGACTTATTTGATAATAGGTATGTTATCTTAAGGATCATAATAATGCAACTAGTTCTTTTAAGGGGGTGTGGCAATTGCATTTAAAAATTGTTTTACAGCCTTCCAGATTGACGTTCCTGATTTGGAACTTGAATGTCTTTGGGTTTCCTTGAATTTGAAATGTCGGGGTAAACTGCTTTTGTGTTTAATTTATTTCTTCCCCCCCCCCTAATACGAGTATTGATACCTATATAAAGTTTTTTTATGTGTTTGTAAGATTTACATCTTATAAAAATATCTTTATTTGCTGAGATTTTAACCTGTCTATTATTGGTGAGTTGTGTAGGGATAATATTTTAGATTCTACTATTAGAGAGCTTTATAACTTTGTACAATTCTATAATTTGAACCAATTTAATGTTGTACCTAATTGTAATAACAAGTATTTAGCTTTGATTTTATGTGATATTAATGATTTTAAAATTAACGTTAAACGCAGTGATAGACCATTGGTCTCTGAGGTTAAATATCATCCAGCTTTGTCTATTATTATTAGTCTTATTCCTATACGTGCTGGTAATCACAACACCAAATTTGCGAAATATGATTTTAAAAGGGCTGATTTTTTAACTCTGTGGTACTTGATTTCTGAAATTGACTGGAATTTTCTGAATACTTATGACAATGCTAATGTATCAGTTAATGATTTCTATAGATATTTGGTTGACGTTTTTAACCAAACAGTTCCTGTGAGGTGTTTTAATAATACGTTCACCTTTTGGTACTCTACTGATACTATCAAATTGATTAAATATAAAAATAAAGTTCGTTCAGATATTTAAGATCTTCTGTTAAGCTCATTATTAGTAAACATTATGCTTCTTATTTACAGACTACGGAAAATAATCTGATTTCTCGCCCTAAAAAATTTTACTCCTACTTTAATAAGTATAATTCATTGCCTAATAGTATCTACTAAAATAATAAATCTTATGATGGTGATAATAATATTGCTAATGCTTTTGCGTTCTATTTTAGTTCTGTTTATAAATCTAGCACAGATTATGACAGAAATATTGGTAAACTTGACAACTGTTTGGGCGGCGTTATTACAATTGAAAATGTTACTTATATGGATGTGGTTTTTGCAATTAAGAGGTTGAAATCTACTTTGACAGTTGGGGTGGATAATGTCCCTTCGTTTATAGTTAAATGTTGCGCTGATGCATTGATTTGTCCTCTTTTTATTTTATTTAAGCTTTCTTTGAAAACTGGTGTAATTCCTGATGTTTGGAAGCAAACCAAAATTATTCCGGTTTTTAAAAAGGGTGATTCTAATGATTGTAAAAATTATCGTCCCATTGCTATTTTGAATTCTTTTTCAAAAGTATTTGAAATTATAATCCAAAATAAAATTTTACAGCTAGTAAAACATTTAATCTCATCAGCTCAACATGGTTTTATTCCCAAACGGTCAACGCTGACCAAATTATTTTGCTTAACTAATAACATTAAGTCATCGTTTGAAAATGGGTATCAGCTTGATGTCATATATACTGACTTTTCATAGGCTTTTGACTCAATAGATTTTGGTATTCTTTTGAACAAGTTAATATGTATTGGTTTTCATATTATTCTTATTAACTGGCTTTTTTTCTTATTTAAATAATAGAATTCTTTATGTTTATTTCAATGGTGCTGTGTCTCATAAATTTACCAATACATCTGGTGTTCCGCAAGGTTCTAATTTAGGACCCATGCTTCTCATTTTATTTATCTATGATCTGTGTTCTAATTTGAAATTTTTTTATTATCTTTTGTTTGCTGATGATTTAAATTTATTTAGGCAAATACGTTCTGTTACTGATGCTGCACTTTTACCAGAGGGATCTTAATGGCTTATATAAATAGTGCATTCACATTAAGTTATTCCTTAATATTAATAAATGTAGCGTTTTAAGTTATTTTCGTAGAACTGATACCTTAAATTATTCTTATCAAATTAATAACCTGGCCTTATGTCGTCCTAGGACAGTAAAGGACTAATTTGGTATTGTTTTTGATGCTAAACTTGATTTTTCACTCCATATTGATAATGTTGTTTCTAACGCGTATAAAAAACTTGGGTACCTTAAGCGTAAAACTAAAGATTACTCCAATCAACATGCATTAACAGTTTTATATTTTACTTTGTTACGTCCTAAACTTGAATATTGCAGTCTCATTTGGGATCCTTACTATAATAATAAAATTGAAATTCTCGAGCAAGTACAGTCTAAATTCACACGTTATTTATTGTTCAAGAGTAATCATATACATTCTTATGATATTTCTTCTTCCTACCTACGTCGTATTTTTGACATTCCCAGTTTGAAATCTAGACGAGATCTTTTTTGTGTTTTTTTACAAGGTTATTAATAACAAGATTGATTGTAGTGATATACTTAATTCTATTAATTTCAATGTTCAGAGCAGATCCCTCAGGTGTACTCAATTTTTTATATTACCATTTCTTAAATATAATTATGTTAGTAATGTTTCTTTATGTAAATTTTACAAAATATTTAATGAATTTTCTGTGCATTTGATATTTTTGATATTTCCTTTACTGCTTTTAAAGATAAATGTTCTGAACTTTTAATCTCTTAATGTGTGTTTGTATTCGTGATGTATGTGATTTATTTCTATATGTTTATATGTATGTATATTCTTCATTATATTTTATGATGTTTTTGCAACACTGTAAATGGATTCGTCTGTAGTGTGCATTTCAATATATAAATAATTAAAGAAATAAACATTAATTCCAATGAGTTATCCAATAAATCAATAATGTGCTGCCATCTGTTGCCAAATGATACATTTATAATGATTACACAAGTATTTATTATGAGGAAATGTCTGTTGAGGGATGTCTGTTGCCAAATGATACATTTATAATGATTACACAAGTATTTATTATGAGGAAAATACATTGTTTTGAATAAAACTAATATATAATTAAAATAAATATATTAATAAATATTAATAACTAATATTCGGTTAAGCTTTAAAGCAGAAAGTGTAAGAGATATTATAAATGATAATTAAAAATATGTAAATATATACTAACAATATATAAGAATAAATAAGTAAATGATTTATAATAGTTTATCGTAAATGTTACATTCACTTGACTTAAACACGTGTAACGTGTTTAATGTCATTTACTAGTGGCATCAATAATTTTTCTACTAATCGTTAATCTTATCTACTAATATCCTACTAATCTGAAATCTTCAAATCTTCACTAATTTCATCTACTAATTTATTTGTTCTTTCGTTATTTAAAATAAAAATTATGCCACTATGTATAATTTTGCGAGTAGTTTGACGATTTATATAATTTGTCGAAATTGGTCGACGGGATAAACAAGTAGTACCAGCAATTCCGTAATAGAGTATTACAGTGTATTAAAATATTTAAATATATGTTTAAATTTTATTTTGGAATTGCAATGCATTTTATAAATAGTTCACGCATGTTATATTTTCAAATTTTATATTATGCATATCCATGATGAGTAACTATTACGGTGGACCCCAACGACTAGTTTTCTTTATATCTTGAAAAAAAAAATGCTTTTGTCTTTACGATAATTTTTTAAAAGTTATTAGAGAAATTTTCTAATCCAATTTTGAATAAATTTTTAAAGTCATAAAAAATTATAAACTCACGCATATACACACAGATACACAAGTACACACATATATATATACATACATAATATATATACATACTAAATATTTTTGTTAAAAATCTAGTTACAATATAGTTTTCTTTTTTCACACCGGATGGCAGCAGTGTTTTTGTTTTCATTGACTAACTGCTGGTATAATGAACTCTTTCACCCATGCCTCATGTTTTAGTAGTATTAAATCTGATTGCATACTCACATGTTATACTTTTGTGGGTCAAACTTCTGGAGTTTTGGATTTTTGTGTATAATTGAGATATTGTGCTCTAATCATTTTAATTTTTATAATATCTTGTGTGAGGGGTATCTTTCATTAGATCTCTTGGCTTTTTATCATTTATTTTGTTTTTTGATGCGCTATTAGGAGCTAAATTTTGTCATTTAAGGCTTAATGCGGATAAAATTGGATGAAATAACGCATCTTCACTATGAATTAAACCTGCAAGCTTCTCTGATGAATCTGTGAGTTATTCGTAGTTTCTTATTTTACATACTGGCTTCTAATGCTCATATCTTGTTCATCTTTAGAGTTTTACCAAGTTCTTCATATATTTGTGACTTCATCTTTATATATATATACAGACGCACACACACATATGTATATATTTAAGCATAAAGAGAGAGGGAAAGAGATAGGTTTTTGTCTTGTAATTGAAGGATTAGAATATATTATATCATATTACGTCTGTAGCTCTGTATTTATTAGATTTAGGTAACACGTTATTTACGATGCTTACAAGAGAGTATGACTTTTAGAAATGTGAAACTACAAAAGGAAAAAAGAATATTCTTCAGGTGGTTTATATTTTATAACCATCCCTTGAGAATTCCCATTCCGGAAAAGAAATATTTTATTCATTTTGTAAAATTTATCCTCTTTTATTCCACTGTAATTGATAGACTAAAACTGCGTAATTATATATATATATATATATATATATATATATATATATATATATATATATACTAAAAGATCTTATGAGTTTCTTTCATTCATGAAACAATTTGTTATTAAAAATTTGCACACATATATGTATGATAGCTAAAATAAAGCTGGTTATTCATATAGAAATGTCACTTTAAAGTCACAAGCAAATAATTTGCATGCTTTTTGTAAAGTTTTCTAATAAACACCCATTTATTACATATTTAAAAGAAAAAGGGTTTTCTCAATTTACTTGTTAATAACAAAAAACCAGATTCTTTTATCTTTCAATTTTTCGGAATAAAATGAATTTACATATTTCCTGGCCAAGTATACATGAAAAAATTTACTTTTAGCACTTTGTCCGATCCCTCTGTGTAGCCCGGATTTTTTAGAAGACGAAGGAAATGCCAACCATGGATTTTTACGATTTTGGAGCGTTATAACTGCAAATTAAGAGAAAAACTGAAATAAACATGCAGATAATTTAGACCTTACGGAAACATTTACAAATTCATTGATTACATAAAATATCATAGACAATCGATCCTTCTTTATTAAAATAAAATTAAGTTCAAAACTACCAAATTGCAAAAAAATAAAAAAAATAAAATTTACACTCTCTTGAAAAACATCTCCTATAATATTGGGACTTTGTATAATTATCACGAAAATCTTATCTGTAAAATTTGCTACATTTTGCATTTTCCTTATGTAAACAGAAACTTCCTTATTTCAATAGGAAATCGTGATTTATAAATTTTCATGCATTATTTTCGTGACTTTCCGTTCGTGACCGGCTAAATAATTTTTTAAAAGGTGTTTGCACGCATAAGCCCATTATTTGATGTCCATTTTTTTATCCTTTAATTGTAAAATACTTTTAATGCTACGCAGAAAACAAATTTTGTCATATTTTTATTTATGTAAAATGTTTCAGTTTAAGTCCTTTTGATTGTTTTATTTGTAACAATCTGTATTACGTGTGCTACAATATAAAAAAACAAAACAAATTATAATAATAAAACAGAATACTTTAGGCCTTACTTATCTAATCAAAAACAACTCGTTGTAAATGATCCCGCCAAGTCACAAACCTAAAACGTCAGTCATAAAAAGAAGTAATATCACATAAAAAGAAGCGATATAGAAGCGCATACTCCGAGTGCCGAGTAAAAATCTGTCACTGCTCATAATGTTTCCAAAGGACTCGGAGTGAGGTACAGTATGTGAAAACTGCCTGGCGACCTGTAGGCTTTTATAATGTTTGTTCTTCCTGCACTTGCCTATGACTATTTGTTTAACATTTTCCTTCTTGTATTACTGATCCCATTAACATGTGAAAAGTTGAAGCTTTTAGTGTTTACATGCCCATTCTTATTTAACATCATGGGATCGATTTGTTGATTATATTTACCACTAGCTAAAGTAACCGAGCGTTGCCCAGATTTTTAAGAATGATTATTCGGAAACACCCGTTTTAAAATTTAACATACAACATAAAACAAACAATAAAATAAGCGATAAAAGTGTTGCACACATGAACCAAATGAAAACCCAATGCAAAAATGTATAAATTTATATAACAGACACAAAATTTTAGAGATATAAATGAACTTATTTCAATTTATCATTGGAGCAGTAATGTTAAAATATGCCAATATTTCCATAATTGGGCTTTTCAATACGTTTTTTTATACCCATATGACGTTATAGTTTCACCACGTCCTTTATATTTCCAATATGACCCATATTTCCAGATGACAATATATTTCCAAATATTTTTTATTTCGTCAAATCAATTAAATAATTATAATTTTTTACATGGAAATCATAAAACAGAAGAATTATGAGATAACATCCACTTTTGTTTTTAATTCGTCAAACTATTTATTTTATTAACATTTTTCACGTTGAAATCTTGCAGTAGAAAAGTTATGATGTAACATTCCCTTTTTTTAAATTTGTCAAACCATTTATTTCATTTTTTCACGTCTAAATCTTGTAATAAAAAAGTAATTGTTGTGGTAAGAATTTTATTGTGGATTTTTAATTGTTTGCAACAGCTACAACGAAAAATGTTTAAATTTGATTGGAATTTTCTGTAAAATTGGTGTTTTTTTATTAATTAAAAATTAACTATAAGTTATTTTGATTCCGGATTACTTTAGTTGCCTCGGCCGTGTTTTAATACACATGTACGTAACATTTCACAATTCTCGCTTCCAAACTGTGAATTTGTATAGAATTACAGACAGACAAATTTTCATTGTGATGTTGATCACATATAATTCACTTAAATTACGTACGAGACATTAATTATTAAACTACGTAGCTATTTTAATCAGTCGCTCATTTTATTCTGAAAAGGGAAGCGATGTTCTATCATTAATCATTCTTTCTTTTCGCATTTACTTTTTAAACTTAATAAAAGGCAGAGTAAGATATTGCATGTTTGTTAGCAACCATTGCATAATTGGTAAATAGAAGCATTTGATTTCCCGGTGATAGATCATTCTTCGGTTTACTTTATGCTATAATATTAATTTAGTAGCTCCAGATGTAACGCATTTCAAGGAATCTGTTTATATTATCTCACGCCGGATAAATCAAATGGTATCATTTCTTTGTGCAATTCAAAATTACGTTATGCATTAATCATAGGGTACTTGTAATTCCCTTTTAAGAAAACCATGTCATAAATCAAAAAGTATAATTTCATTTATCACTTGGTTACAGAATCTGTTTTTATTTCTCTTGATCTAAATTATTTAATGATTTATTGAAAAGTTTGTAAGATTATTTGATGAAATAATAATATATATGTCATCAGATTTATTTTATTGTGTTGGTTCAGTTTTCGCCAGATTGCGTCTTATTTTTATATTTTTGGTGAACGTTTGGCGTGTTTTATCTGATGTTATGCCAAGTGAACAAAACTGTAATACACTGTTGTTTCGAGGCAGAGGATACTACAAAATTATTATGTAATTATTGACACCTCCTTGCCTTTAATTTTACCTGGCCTTACGGCTAGGAATATGTAAAGAAACCGGCAAAATAAAAAAAGTATGTTTGTGCTAAGTGGACTGCTAATTCAACGACTTTACTCTTGAATGTGTTAATAATAATTAAGTTTATTTGAATTTACTAGATCCAGCAAACTAAAATATCCCAGCTTCTCGGTTCACGGGATTGGAGCTGTTGGGTTCTTGCTAACGCAATGTATTTCCCTGATGCTTTTACGGCCATCTCTAAAATTTGAATGTATGGGGGTTTCCTCCCTCATAGATAATGGTGCCTTATTTTAATGAATAATAGCTCAGCTTTAGCAAAATCAACGTAGGGAGGTGTCCGAATATTTTTAAAAAGTGAAAGCACAACCTGTTTTAAGGAACTGTCTCATCTCCACTCATTGTTTTCATTAAATGACCCATGTCAAGTCAATTATTTGATCCTGCTCTTGTAATGCCTGCACGAAATGCTATCTCATTTTCGATGTCACGTGCCTTTTTGATGCTCCTGTCACAGTGATAGCGCTATTTAGATGCTTTATTGATTTTCCCCATCAAAGTTCAGTAGATTGTCCGGAGGTCGCTAAAACTAAACTTTCCTCTTCGTCATTGTCCAGGAACGGGTGATTCTTCTTCAACCGCTGGTGTTTATTCCCAGGAGGAATTGTTATTTCAAGATTTTGACAATAGTTATGAAAGCAATAGTTGACTAGGCATCTATGTGGATTTTATCTAGTGTTTAATCCTCAATAGAACATCGAATACATTTTTTTGCAGACCTCAACATAGGAGTTATAGAAAAAGAAAAAAAAAAGGATTAATTCAAAATGGTAAAATTTTTCATTTTTATGAGCATGACCGAAAATGTATTGTTTTTAACATTTTATATTTTACTTTTATTCTAAATTTAAATAAATTCAGTTTTAATATAAATGGATATACATGGGATAAAATATAATTGCGTTGTCATGCTCATTTTCTTTATAAAAGGTAGTTAGATATTTAGATTGTTATATATATTCTATTTTCAAAGATAGGAATCTGATTCTTTTTATAACATGGCAGTTAAAATTGGATATGCGAGTGAAGTTTTTTTTCCCCTGTTGATTCAATATGTCATTTTGGCTTATGGCAGCAACTTATCAGCTGCTATGTATAAACAAATTTTAAATCACTAGCAATCATTTAATGCAGTCTCTTGTTTGTTTTTTTATCTTAAAAAAAAGCAGATTATAGAAAATCTGCCATCATTACAGTAGGAAATATATCGGCTATACTGGATAAATTATGTTCTCATTTCTAATGCTAATGAGATATTTTAAAGTTCCTATATGTATTTAAAGTTGATAAGTGTATATATATATATATTTATTACTAAATCACCAGGATGAAACATATGGAACTTTGTGTCGATGATATTAGTTGTTTGTTTTTCAGGAATGAGTGCAAACAGTTTATTATTATTTTGTTAGGTTTTTTTGTTGTTGTTGTTCAGCAATATACAAGGTAAAGAATAAGATCTAGGCATATATTTTTTTGTAGATTGCATTGCAAATTTAAATCTCATTCATAAGGTAATGTTTAGTTAATACTACTACTACTACTAATAATTACCTTGCTTTTCTTTCGACTTCATTTATATCTTCATGTTTTGTAAATGTAAGATATTGTATTTTAATTTTAGCAATTCTTTTGTTAGATTTCATCTGGATTTCTTTGAAATTTCAATGATTTAAATGTAATCTTTTAAAATTTTATTAATAGGTGTTCAAATCTTAAGTATAATACTTTACTAAATGTATAAAAAAAGAAGATATTGTTAGGTATGCATTTCCACAGGCATTTTTTTTTAAATTAAATTATAGATAAATTGTATTAGAATTTTATGTTCCTTCACTTTAACAAATAAATGGACGTGGAATTAAAATATATATATATATTTTCAGGACAGGTATAAATTTGTGCGTTGCATAGCAGATAAAAATAAATAACATAAATAATAAAGGTAACATTTTCTTGCTGAAGGTAATAATGTTTTGAATAAAGAAAATATTCTGATATTTTTATGCAGTTTTAAAACTGTATTAGTTGTAATAATAAATAAAATAGTGCATATATGAGGGAGACAGACTTCCTGGGACAGGTTCCAGATAAAAAATTACACAGTGCAGAGAGGTTTTAAAATATCAGGTAAGATTTTTGTGTGTACTGCCGTGTGACATTTGTTTCTTATTAATATAGATTTAATACTTTTCAAGATATTATTGCAAGGACGTTTTAAATTTTTAACTTGTATTACACTGTTATATGTATATTCCTGCGCATAGCTAGAGTCAACCGCACTTTTAAATGTGATGTTTCACAATTTGATGTAACATTTTCATTTTTACACACACTATTGTTTTATTTTTATTCATGCATTTATATTTAATACGTATATTTTAGTATTAAATCTTCATGGTCAATGTGTCAGTTTTAATTTAATTTTTACACGTTGTGCAGGAAACTTCTTCCAGTTGACTATTACCGCGGATGTTTAATTGGTTGAAGATATATTTTGTGGTGAGCGGAGAAAACTGGCCATTTTTACATTACTTACATTTACTTATATTTTTAGACGAGTTAAGTTTGTAACATTTTAATATTAACTTTTTTTTCCCGGGTTTCCCAGACTTCATTCAGACCTTAGTGGTTTTGAAATTTTTATTGAAATCTTATCCATACATTATATACACGTACCAGTAAGTTTACCAGTCAAGGGTAATTTTTTTTATTTTATCATTGTGAAATTTTTTATTGGATAGACTTTTGGGCACAATTGATTGTAGTTTAATGTTTACAACTCACACATAAAATTATTTGAGGAAGAAAATCTCTCATGTGCAATATAAATTGTACTTTCATATTACTTTTTGACTTTTAGATGGTAAAATAATAGAGTTGTGAGAGTTTTTATGCTTATTATATTACAGTAATATCATGCACAGTTATGTTTAATGTGGTAACTTTAATATGCATTTTTTTACATTTACATGGATTTTTGGTTATACACTGGTTGACTCAATGCTAATGTAATCTACACATAATATAAATTTTGATAGATATGTAACAGTTCATTTAATTTTAGACGATTCATTTTATTTCATTTCAACTAGTACAATTTTAAACTGTTATATTAAAAAAAAAAGTTAATGGTTTTTGGTTTTCAAAGGTGACATTTGTTTGACATTTGGTGAAAGTTTGGCGTGTTTTATCTGATGTTATGCCAAGTGAACAAAACTGTAATACACTGTTGTTTCGATGCAGAGGATACTACAAATTTATTAGGTAATCAGTGACACCCCCCTTGTAATTTCCTTTTAAGAAAACCATGTCATAAATCAAAAAGTATAATTTCATTTATCACTTGGTTACAGAATCTGTTTTTATTTCTCTTGATCTAAATTATTTAATGATTTATTGAAAAGTTTGTAAGATTATTTGATGAAATAATAATATATATGTCATCAGATTTATTTTATTGTGTTGGTTCAGTTTTCACCAGATTGTGTCTTATTTTTATATTTTTGGTGAAAGTTTGGCGTGTTTTATCTGATGTTATGCCAAGTGAACAAAACTATAATACACTGCTGTTTCGAGGCAGAGGATACTACAAAATTATTATGTAATCAGTGACACCTCCCTGCCTGTAATTTTACCTGGCCTTACGGCTGGGAATATGTAAAGAAACCGGCTAAATAAAGAAAGTATGTTTGTGCAAAGTGGACGGCTAATTCAATGACTTTACTCTTGACTGTGTTAATAATAATTAAGTTTATTTGAATTTCCTAGATCCAGCAAACTAAAATATTCCAGCTTCTCGGTTCATGGTATTGGAGCTGTTGGGTTCTTGCAAACGCAATATATTTCCCTGATGCTTTTACGGCATTCTCTAAAATTTGAATGTATGATGTGTTTCCTCCCTCATATTCATTTGAACAAGAAATATCACTTTTACGAGGAGGATTTTCTATGTAAGCATGTAATAAAAATTTTGAGTTTGTAAAATAATAATAAAAAATAATGATCATATGAATATTACTAACAATGCACCTAATAATAGACGTTAAATAAAATAAGATATATTGCAGTAAAGCCTGCATTAACTGGATTGCACATGAAAGGGGGGGAATCTCTTCTAGTAAGGCTTCTGTTACAATAGCATTATGTAGTATTCCTTATATTGGAAACACGACATTTTACGTTTGAGAAATAATTCTGTCATAAACAGGTTCCATTTTATCAGTTTTCCCTTTAATTTTGAAACAGTGTATTATTAAAGGTATTTATGTAATTAAAAATTATGTTTAAAATATTGAAAAGTATAATTGTAATAATAGATGATTACCACAATTACATACCATTTCCTGCTTGTCTTATAAATCTTTCTGATTTTTTACAGATCTTCCTCCTACAAATATTTATAAGAGTGACATAATGAGAATTTAAATTTGATTTTTTCGACTTTCACAATTTTTCGAAATTGATAAAGGTACTGCATATATTAAATATACTCCTGCAGGTCGCCAAGCAGTTTTCCCATACTGTTCCTCACTCCGAGTACTTTGGAAACGTTATGAGTAGTGATAGGTTTTTACACGGCACACGGAGTATGAACTTCTATATCGCTTCATTTTATGTGACATCACTTCTTTTTGTAAGGTATTTCATTTGCATTATACATATTCCATTTTAATTCAGAAAAGAAAAGATAAACGAAATATGATAGAAGTAAAAAAAAAAAAAAAAAAAAAAAAAAAAAAAAAAAAAAAAAGATTTAATAGTGATGCTATAAAATTTACAAAAGTGTAATATATCTAGTAAGACATAATGTTGGACTTTTTAAAAAATAATTCAAAACCATTTTATCGATCCTTACAAATCTCAGAAGAAATCATTAAATCATTTACTTTTTAGAAATTATAAAATGTGTTGAACTAACAAGCAATATTTTTTACTGTTGTTCTAAAAGCTATATGGTGATTCATTAATTAACTCAACAATGATTTTAAACTTTTAAAAAAACTGCCTTTACATTTTCAACAGTCGCATCATTTTACAAAAAATATGTAAAGTCTTAAAAACAGACAGAATATAATGAGCATTTGTTTTATCACCGGGCATGCTTGAAGTATTTTTTAAATAAAATTAGTTTTTTATTTCAGGAAATCCAACGTCTCTCCGATAAGCGCGGCAGAAACTCAGATTATCTGATTAAGCTGTTTCTTTCTTTTTAAATGTTTTCCTAAGCTCTAAAACTTGTTGGACTTTCTGAATTTCAATGCATGTACTTTCTAAATTCCTATTTTTTTTTTTTTTTTTATTTATTTATTTATTTTTTTTTTTTTACGTGACTAGCAGGACATACTAAGTCATAAGATGTCCATATATTTTCTCATATATTTCGAATAGTTCATACGGTAAATTATTTTATTTCATTTCAATAAATTTCAGAATTTGATATTTCACCGTTATGAAATGATTTTCCCTAATTGCTGTCATATTTGTAAATTTTTAAGTAGCTCTATTATCTGATTAAAAATTAAAAAAAAGCTATTTATGGCGTATTGAAGGCATTCTTTAATTACCAGGTCCAAAATACAGAGTCGATTAGTGTAATAAATCCCCTTATTAATCTTTTTAAATGAAAAGAAAAACGAAAAATTCCAATAAAACTGCCAAAAATGAATTTGATATAAAAGGATTGTAAATATATATATATATATATATGTATATATAATCTAGTTTCTCTTCAAATAGCAGCAGGATATTCCGCGATGATTATTATGCGCAGTACCTGCGTCATAAATCATTCTGATTTCGTGCAAAATAAAATTTGATTTAATTGTTATCTAAATTTTGTGTGCCAAAAATACCCATAATATTGGAATTTTTAAAGGTTGTGTGCTGAAATCTAGAAGCATCTTTAATAAGGTGGATAATAGAAACATCTTTCATAAAATAGAAACATGGATCTTTGAGATTTTAGATGAACAAATTGAATTCATATTCAATTTTCAAGTTACTTGATAAATTTTTCTAGAGATTGAAATAGTACAAATTCAGTAAAATACATGCCACTCAGTAAATATCCATTCCTTGTAATGCAATCAAGATCTTTTAAGTGACCTTTTAAATGTACCGTAAATGCTTCAATACGGCCTTAGAATATAGAGCTTAACTGGGTTGAATGCAATAACATATAGCCTGTTAAAATCCGTGCGCGTATATATATATGTAACCTCAAAAACTCGGAAAGCACAGGGCGGTGGGCTACGACATTTGGCACACGGGTTGTTTGTAGGGGACACATGAACGGTTAGGGCCAAAAATTCGAGAATTTTAAATATATTTTTTTAGCCCCCCGGTACGGTAAGCTATTTCTTTCTCCCAGCCGTCTCCAAAAAATAATGTTACCTTACAGAAGCCAGCCGCAAAACAAAGCAGCAGTAGCAATTTTTTAAACTTCTAAGCATCGCACATTTTCAGCTTTTATACCGTCGTATTGGAAAAAAAAATACTTTTAAATGAAATTTGTTTGAAAACTACATCGCTATTTATTTTTGAAATATTATTATTATTATTATTATTATTTTGTATTTTTTGGAGCCATTTGTTTAATATTGCAACGGAAGTACTCCATTTCTGCAGAAAGTAAAGGAAAAATAGTTGTAAAATATTAATTATATATTTTTGTTGCCATTTTTTCACAACAACTGAAAGAAAATGTAATTAAAATAGGTGCTATTTTGAAAAAAATATAAACGAATGACTTCTGTTAAAACATGGAGCTATTATAAACTATATTTAACTTTAAGTATCTATTAATGTTACAAACAAATGAAGGCCTATGAATAATCAGATAGCCGTTTTTTCGGTCGAGTTCCTTTAATGACGGCATCTTTTTGCTGCATTTGTGTATTATTTCGCGATAGTGACGTCCTATGTATGCTTTACTGTACAGTGTACATGTTTAAGAGTGGATCGTAAATGTGGAATTCTTAAGCGGATGCGAATGACGTCATTTTACATAAAATAAAAGCTTGTGCTTTAAATCTTAAAATTGAAATATGTTTTGTATTATTTATATATGCATATATATATATATATTTTTTTTTCATCGGGGACGATACTAAATTCTGAAAAAGCAGAATTCCTGTTTTCTGGTTGTTATGTAATGGTCTTGCACAATTTCTCTTCATGTGTATATGCAGAGTGTTTCAGAACAGCGTAAAAAAGTTTCAGGACAGATAGAGTATACCTTGACGAGGGGAAATCACATAGCAATGCATGGTCGGAAATGATTTCCTGGCGAAGTAGTAACTACACAAAACACAAGAAAGAAAGAACACGAACAAAGTGTGCAAACATGTTACTTTTTTTTTTTGTTTTTGTTTTTGACGAATTTTTGCCTTTTTTATGTTCAACCCCTAATCGCGCGCGTTATAACCAGTTGTAAATGTTTACAGCAATGTGAGATATACATATTACGTACGCCACGCAGCAATACTTAGAAGCAATAGCGGATATTAGGATCATTCTTTTAGATCACATGCAACTATAAGCACATATATACATATTACGTACGCCACGCTGTAATATAGGAATCAATTACTTTAAAATGGTATAAATCAAAAACTAATTAATATTTTTACATAAAACTTTCAGAGGTTTTAACTATTCATAAAAACAATTAAAATGCCGTAAACCGCATAAAAATCCGATTAATATATATTGCTATAGCCCTGTTAACAGATTTTAGTCTGAACAAGAATTTAAAAAGTGCAAAAAGAGCACTTTTAAAATCGCATTTACTAAAAACCTATTCGCCGGATTCCAATTTATATTTGTTTTCTAAGTCCGTGGCACGCCCCATTCCATAGAAACAAGATTTTTTTTTCTAAAAACTAATTCATATTTTTACATAAAACTTTCAAAGGTTTGAACTATTCATAAATCAATTAAAATGCCGTAACCGCGTAAAAATCCGATAAATACACATTGCTATAGCCCTGTCAACAGATTTGAGTCTGAACAAGAATTTTAAAAGTGCAAAAAAGAGCACTTTTAAAACCGCATTTACTAAGAACCTATTCACCGGATTGCAGTTTATTTTTATTTTCTAAGCCACGTGGCACGCCCCATTCCATAGAAATAAGAAATTTTTTTCTATCATAAATAGAGCTCGAGCTATAGAGGTGTCAAAACCCCGTTTTGGTTATTCCGGAAAATATAAACTAGACAGAGTACTAAATAAATTTTGGAAAATCGTTTGGCATGAATTGGCGGAAATTCGTTTCATTTACAGTTCATTGCACTGTTGTTTCTTTTGCTTGGCGAGAAACGCTGTCGAGTTTCTATGATCTACCAAAACTATTGTATTTAATGAGAAAATATTAATTGATTTTCCCCAAATCAAAATCAATTTTTTGTTGACGAAAACGCTAACAAGTATGGTGTTACATACAATATTTTATTTCTGTTTAAAATTAGAAGCAATTTTTATGATATGAATATGCAATTCTTTCACACTAACCAATTAGCAATACTTAAAAATTGGAATAATAAATTTTAAATTTTCACCCTCTACAAAAGTATTTATCGAAATGTTGGTTTATCGTATGACCATCAGGCTAATGTTATCTTTAAAATTTATTTTATTTTAATAAAAAAAAAACAGTAATTTATCTCCCTAAGCATACAAATGTAATTTATTAATATTGATGAAATATTGGCGTGACAAGCTAAACAAATCTCTAAAAGATGTCTCAGCAAACAGTTTTTACTCAACAATCCATTATTGGTTTTACAAACAATTTTCCTCCCACAAATTGTTATATTTTTAAAAGTTCTATGTTATTTTTAAGCTAAGGAGAAAATAACTATTGTGTGTGTGTGCGTGTGCGTATAGAATACTTCAATTTTTATACATTTTCTGTACTACGTAGAAAACGGCGTCAATTATTAAAATTGTACGGAATGTTTTATTAAAGATATATTTATTTGGACTAATATTGATAATTTTCTCCATTGTTATGGCAGCATAAACCTTGTTTTTTTTTTTTTTTTTTTTTTTTCTAAATAAATATTGATCCATAGGTACAAAATGAAAACAATAAATTTCGGAACTCAAATACTCTTTGAAAAGTATCTACTGTTTAATATGGGGATATTGTATGACTATCATGCTAACGTGTATCTATAAAAGTTGGCATATTTTACTTTGTACCGTATGAGAACTGTAATTTCTGTTTCTAACTAGCTAAAGGTAATATATAATTACTTATGCAATATTTGCATGAATTTCTATTCGTGAACGTTTAAACTAATTTAAAAATACTCAAACAATGTTAATTTTTTACTTCATGGTGTTATTTGAAACTTTTCTTCACAAAATAAATCTTTTTTCAAACGATATAAGTTCTTTTAACAGCTAAGCTGAAAATAAATTTTATTTTCCTGTTTATTGCGTTAAACTTTGCAGCTTTTCATTTATTTCATTCTGTGTTTCCAAAAGCCTATATATTTATTTATTGTACAGTATGTCAAAGGTTTTTTTTCAGTATTAAAACTAAATGTTTTATGTCTTAAAATTTTATCAAAGTATTTTTTAAGGAGAAAAAATAAATTATTTTTTGCCAAATCAGTTTTCGGTTCTTGCCCATTTTGACATATATATTTATACGTGCAATATATTTTTTGTTTCCATTTTTAAGTCCTTTTATACAAAATGAATTTAAAGAAATGCTTAAAATTTGTACACTAAAATGCAAAATTTTCTCTCTGTTCAAAAATGTGTATTGTAATATGGGGATTTTCTATGATAATCACGCTAATGATGGCTATACGATTGGTTATGCTTTCCATTTGGCGCATGAAAACTGTAAATAATTTCTCTAAATAAGAACATTCAATGTGTTATTATTGATATAATATTTTAGTGACTTACTGCACGTGACTAAAACAAAGGCTACTAGCTAAACAAATTTTTAAAAACATCTTAGCAAATAGATTGTATGCAACAACATATTATTTGTTTCCAATACATGTATTTTTTTTTACCGCTATGAATGCTTTAAAACTCAGCGGAAAATAAATTTTGTTGTGTGTTACTCATGTAAAACGTTACTGCCATGGCATTATTTTACATTCTTTTACGAAAAGCCGTACTAATTTTTGTTACAGTGTGTAACAATGTTCTTTACCTAATATTAAACACAATTTTATATATCTAGCGAGTTCATCGAAACTTTTGTTCCTAATGAGAAAATATACAGTCTTTTTCTAAAACAAAAACAGAAAAGTAAAAATATAACTTCACTAGAAAACTAATCAGAGAAAACTAATACTAAACTATAGCGCTCTCGCGTCTTGTCACTTATAATTTATGCAATTTTTTTTTTTCAGTGTAAAATTCCAAACCTATTTTATAAAATATTTTACATACTTTTCACAATAACTAATAACGTATATGTCGAATGTCGAATGGTGCGAGTAACGAAATACTCATAGTCGCTGGGTCATTAACTACACTTATTAATTTAATTTACTTTATATACAAGAATATTATTTACAGTTTATACATTATTCGAAGAATTATATACATTATTTGAAGAATATTGGATCCAGCGAACGCACCATAGGTCCGCAGAGATCGTCGAAAACCAAACAACTGAACTATTCTAAAGGTTGCCAAACGGCCAAACCTAAATTACAGAAGAATGCGCCATGGAGGCGCGCGCGACAGCCAAGGTTAAGAGAAGCCGTAACATACCGGCCCCCGTTGACATGTGTCAACATTCAACATAATAATACTAAATATAACAATAAACAATTGCGAACAATAGTAATGAAATTTCTAAAAACAATATATACTAGTTTCCAAAAAAATTACAAATATGCTACTTCCAATAATATACACTTAAGTTTTTCAAAAATGAGAATTAGATAAATTATAATGCAAACAGTGATTACACTTGAATATCATAAAAACTATTATCAAAATTAGCACTCAATACACATAGCAAACTAATAAAATTAACAAAGTTTATAATATTTAATTAAAGAAAATATATAGATACGGTAACAGTTAGATTTAGATTCTATGTGAAAACTGAACCAAAGTATTGCGTTCTGTTATCCCAATTTTAACTTGATATACATAATAAATGTTCAAAATAAAAATATACAATAATGATGATAATAATGCAATGAGTTAAATGTTTTAAGATAATAGAAATCAGCAATCATCTAATGGAAGTTGACACACTTTTGAGACGGACCTCGTAACTATACCTGTCGCTGTTTTGATGTGTAAAACTCTGACTTTTTTATCAGAGCCATGTATTACTTTAAGGACACGACCTAATGCCCATTTGCCAGGAGGTAAATTATCCTCCTTTAGGATGACCATACATCCTTCTTTTAGATTTTCTTTTTCAATGTACCATTTTGTGCGTTGCTGTAAATTAGCCAAATATTCCGTGTTCCATTTTTTCCATAAAAGTTGGGTCATTTGGGTTAATTTTTGCCAGTTAGACAACCTATTATCATTAATTTTGGTCAAATCCGGTTCAGGAGTTGAAGTAATTGGTCGGCCTATTAAAAAATGGGCAGGGGTCAAGACTTCAATTTCATTTGGATCTGACGACAAAGGGACTAAAGGTCGAGAATTTAAAATTGCTTCAATTTCTGTGATTAATGTCCAAAATTCTTCGAGTGTGACTCGAGAATTGCCTAAGACTCTTTTGAGATGATATTTAAAGGATTTCACCCCAGCCTCCCATAATCCACCAAAATTGCGTGAGGAGGAGGGATGAATTTCCAGTTAACAGCCTCATAGGCCAAATAATTAGACAAAGCATCATCGGGTTTACATACCAGGGCATGTAATGTCTTCAACTCTTTATTTGCACCTACAAATGTAGTTCCATTATCTGACATTATAGTTGTGCTTTTACCTCTTCTAGCGAAAAATCGTTTCAGGGTGGCAATAAAGGATTCAGATTTTAAATCTGTTACTATATCCAAATGAATTGTCTTTGTGGCGAGACAAACAAAAATTGCAACATAAATTTTATTATAATTGCCCTCTCTCTATTTTTATACTTAATCATAAAGGGTCCACCGAAATCAATCGCACATTTTTTAAATGGTGGGCTAGGGTTTACTCGTTCTGAAGGCAAATTTCCCATTATTTGATTCGCACTTATTGGCTTGTTTCTGAAACAGGTTATGCATTTATGAACTATTTTACGCGATAAAGATCGCCCATTTATTACCCAATATTTTTGCCTGACATGATGTAATAAGGATTGTGGCCCTAGATGGAAAAACTTGTTATGAAAATATTCAAAAATAATTTCACTTAATTTATTATTATGGGGTAAAACAACAGGATGTTTGTTTTCAAAAGTCAGACTGGAGTTGTCTAGGCGACCTCCAACTCTGATAATTCCTGCAGAATCTAAATATGCATTCAAAAATTTTAATTGACTTTTACCTGACAGGCTCTTCTCGTTCTTCAGTTGTTGTATCTCTTCAGAAAATGTAGAATACTGTACCTGTTTAATCAGGACAACTTCCGCTTTTTTCAACTCATCAATTGTTAAAGGACCACTTTTTTTTTCTTTATCATTTTTACAATTTTCTATAAATCTAAAAATATAACTAATAATACGAATCAATTTCAAAAAATTATTAGTCAAAGTAAACAAACAATTATACAGTAAATTTTCAGTCTTAACTGCGAGGTTAATGTCCTGAACTGATTTGAATTCTAACGCATAGTCATTATTTGTTTCTAGATTTACTAGATTATTTTCTGCATGCTGAATTTTGTCACGAAGAAAGTTCGGACCACAAAACCAAAGGTTGCAATTTAAAAGTTCCTTAGCGTCCAGTCCTCTAGATATTACATCAGCTGGATTATTATCCGATGTCACATGCTGCCATTGGTAAGAGTCTGTAAGTTCTTGTATAGCAACGACTCGGTTACTCACGAATGTTTTTAATAAATGGGGTGGTTTTCTAATCCAAGCAAGCGAGATCGTGGAGTCACTCCAGAGAACGATATTTTCTATTCGAATGTCCAGTGACGGTAGAACTTTGTGAATTAGTTTCGCTAATAGGAGGCAAGAACATAATTCTAAGCGAGGAATCGACACTGTTTTTATAGGAGAGACTCTGGATTTGCTGCACAATAGTTGCACAGCAGGAGATCCTTCAACTGGTAAAGACTGAACATAAATTTCAGCTCCATAGGCTAACGAAGAGGCATCAGCAAACCCATGTATGATTATGCGATCTTCATGAAAAACAAATCTAGAAATCTTTAAGTTCTCTAACTCTGAGAGGGTGGATAGAAAGTCATTCCATTCTCTCTCCAGAAAATCCGGTAATGGCTCATTCCAATCGATTTTGGCTAACCAGAGCTTCTGCATAAATATCTTAGCCCTTGTTACTACAGGCCCAATTAATCCTAACGGGTCAAATATTTTTGAAATTAGAGATAGAACATCTCGTTTACTATAAAATTCCTTGTTAAGAATTTTCAATTTATACAGAAAACAGTCACTCTGTGGTTCCCATAGAACACCCAATGTTTTTACTGAAGTACAATCTGGCTGATCATCGAAACTATATTCGGTGGCAACCCTAGTATGAGATTCAACTAATTCTCGATGATTTGCACACCATTTGTGCAATTTCATGTTTCCACGATTCAAAAGTTGAATTAATTGTAATTTAAGGATTTTAGCTTTTTTGAGAGTTGATTCCCCGGAAAGTTGATTCCCCCATCTACATAAAAGTCCTTTAAGACGACTGACGATGCTAGAGGTAAGTTTTTTTGTTCATCTAGAGCTAATTGCTTAAGAGCACGAGTAGCTAAATAAGGAGCGTTAGATGTCCCATAAGTCACTGTATTGAGCTTATAAGTTTGTACTGGCGCGTCAATATTGTTCTTCCACAAAATTCGAAGAAAGTCTCTTTGCGAAGGATTAATTAATACCATTCGATACATCTTCTCTACATCCGCAGTGAATGCATATCTATGTTTTCGAAAACGAATCATAATTAAGAATAACTCTTGTTGTGGAATTTTACCCTTTAAAAGGAGGTCATTCAATGACAACCCAGACGTCGTTGGAGTTGACGCGTTAAACACAACACGCAAGCGTGTAGTACTTTTTTCTGGTCTGTAAACTCCATGATGAGGTATATAATAACAGTCCGTTACGGGTTCCGATTCCTCCACTAACTCCATATGATTTAAATTTTTATACTCGTCCATAAATTCCGAATATAGAGGTTGCAAGTTCGAATCCCTATCTAATCGGTGCCAAACTTGATCGAGTCTTTTTTCGGCTAATTTTTTTGATTCTCCTAAAAATGTAGCATCCTCCATAGGCATGCTCACAACGTACTGACCAGTGGCAGTTCGATAATGCGTAGTTTTAAAATGATTTTCGCAAAATTTCTCTTCTTCACTAAGCAGCGAACTGGAATCATTTATATTTTCGATTTCCCAAAATTGTCGCAAGGATTGTTCTATTTTTTCATTTTGAGTGAGTAGACCACAATATTGAGAATCGTTTGGGGAATTACTCACAACACCGCTAGCTACATATCCAAACACGGTGTCTTGAAATAACAAGTTTTGTGATGAGCAGCGAATTTGACCGGATTTCAATAAATCAAAAAAGCATTGAACACCCAATAATAAATGTATTTTTCCTGGTATATTAAATTTAGCATCCGCTAACGAGATATTTGTGGGTATATCAGTAATGTCGAATGGGCGTAAGTGGGGTTATTTCTGTAATTTTTGGCACTAAAAGAAATTCCAGTTCCCTTGTGAAATCTCTATTTTTATTTGAAATCACAGTTTCAATTTTATAATTCAGTGTCGTAACTGTGCCATTCAGCCCAGATATAGGAGCAAAAACCTTTGTTTTCTTTAAACCCAATTTTTTTGCAAGCTCAAATGATACACAATTAATTTGACTGCAAGAATATAATAAACTTCTTCCCTGAATAAAATTCCCTTTACTCGTTTTAATTTCAATTATTGCAGTTGATAAAATGACGCTTTTATTCGAAGAAGGAAAACAATTTGAAAGACTTTGCGAAACTGCTACATCAGGTGCCGCATTTCTTTCCCCCCGGTCCACTGTCTGCTCTTTTTCTGCCTTTTGATTTCGAGATTCATTATTAAAAACAATTGATTTATCTCTATGTAATAGAGTGTTATGAGATGAAGGCGATTTACAATGTTTACATATATGTTTTGACACACAATTAGAAACTAAATGAGATTCCGAAAAACATTTCAGGCAAAGCTTATGCTTTTTACCGATAGCATATCGTTCACCAAACTGCATATTAAGACATTTATATAGAGGATGAAATTGATCACAAATAACACACTGCCTCTCAGAACTCGAATTTACTAACAAAGATTTCGATTTTATTTCACTACTGATTTTTGATCTAGTTACGTTTCTATTTATACTTTCGAGCGATTGACTTCTTTTTTCTAAAAACTGCATTAAACTGTCATAGCTTGGGACTTCAGATGTGTTTATTGACAATTCGTATTGTTTCCGAGACTCCTTATCCAATTTGTCTAAAATTATGGTTGTAAACAAAATGTCCGAGAGTTTATTTCTCTCAAATCCTAAGTTGGTTAGAGCCCTGATATTTTTGTTTATAACATCTACTAATCGCCTTAGTTCTTTAGAAGACTCGTGTGCAATTCTTTCGAAATCTAATACAGCCTTTAAATGTATATTCACCATAATTCGTTTATTCTCAAATCTATTTTCTAATGCTTTAAACAATGAATCAAATGTGTCTTCTGGAGTTTCTAATTGTTTAGCTTCATTTTTTAATGCGGAATGTAAATAATGTAATTTCTGAATTTCAGATAACTGTTCATTATTCGTAACAATATTGTTAAATTCGATTTTGAACATATTCCAATCCTCATACTTTCCACTAAATTGAGGAAGTGGAATTTCTGGCAATTTGATCTTACAATTACTAAATTTTAATTCAGGACTTTTAGTTTCATTTTTATCAGAATTTAATAATAGATTGAAACTTACCTCTAGCTGTTCCACTCGTTCTTCCAACTCCATTAATGAAAGTCGATTTCCGTCATATCATGATCGTCAGGAGCTGTTGTGTAATAATCGGTACGTAACGAATCGATGTTATTGGAAACCTTTTCAAGAGTCTTGAGTTTTGTATCGATTTTGATTTTTGACCACGTAGCGGTCTCATCATTTAGTAGAGTTTCTAGCCTAGTGAGCTGAGCTTTTAACGAGCCCCTCGATCTGTTTAAGGACACTAATGTGACCATTTCAATTGGTAATTTCACAACAACTAAAATACAATCCTAATGTAAACGAAGAATTAAAACCAAAACCACTTCCGGTGAGCGGACCAATGTCGAATGTCGAATGGTGCGAGTAACGAAATACTCATAGTCGCTGGTTCATTAACTACACTTATTAATTTAATTTACTTTATATACAAGAATATTATTTACAGTTTATACATTATTCGAAGAATTATATACATTATTTGAAGAATATTGGATCCAGCGAACGCACCATAGGTCCGCAGAGATCGTCGAAAACCAAACAACTGAACAATTCTAAAGGTTGCCAAACGGCCAAACCTAAATTACAGAAGAATGCGCCATGGAGGCGCGCGCGACAGTCAAGGTTAAGAGAAGCCGTAACAGTATACTTAATAACGGTAAAGGCATAATTGGCATTTACGCCCTCCAAAAAGCTTTGTATCTTATTATCTTGAAGTTTGTATAACCATGACGCTTATGTTATTTGTAAAAGGGCGTATATTTTACCTTTTTGTCATATGAAAACCGTAATTTCCCTCAAAGAATAAAAAAAAAATTATGTACTATTATTGATGTAATATTTGCGTGACTTTTTGTTCGTGACGAGCTAAACACATTTTAAATACATTTAGCTAATATGAAGTTGTTGAATAAAAACTGTTATCTAACAGTTTTAATTCAATAACCGCGTATCTATTATCTAAATCCATAGCATTTTATAAAGCCATGCAAAAAAGTAAATGTTATTACAATATATTTTTCCAAATAAACAGCACTCTTGAGTTTATTTTTTTCAGTTAATTAAAAGATACCAATTAAACGATAACTTTCATTCAAAATTTACTGTTTTTTTATTATAAAATAATTTATTAAATATAACATAAATAATTTTTTATACATTGCTTTAAAAAATGAACCTCATTTCTCGAAATCATTGCCTCCTTTTTAAATTTTTAAAATAAAATATTTCTGTGTAACAAATTAACACCTTGTAATAATAAACGGTCAAGTGCGAGTATTACTCGCGCACAGAGGGTTCCGTACAATAACATATGAATTAGGAAGTATATTATTAAAAAAAATACCGTTGCTAAAAGAATACTAAGACTTTCTAAAAACTATACAACGTAGGGTTGGGTATAGCTGTATAGCGTACAGAATACGAAGGAAAGTCCCTTTAACCTGAAAATACTTGCGAACGGAGAGAGCTACAACAAGCTACAACAAGAGAGCTATACAAGGGAGGTAAAGCTACAGTAAAGCTACTACGCCCGACCTCATGCAAACGACAACAGCACCCCCTAGTGGAGAAATTCGGAAGATAGCCATTGCAAATCGAAAACGAAAAGAGGTGAGCAAATTTTCCAATTAGAATGTTTTAGAGCATCCATTAATTAGTACAACGCGACATTTGGTTCACACGGATAAGATAAATCGTCGCCTGCATAACCAAAAATGTCCGAAATAGATGAGCGACGATTCTATTTTGCCTGGAAGCGTAGCAGTGCACAATTGCAGATTGTGACGTTGTACTGTGCTGTAATGTCTGTAAAAATTTAATTTACAAATGCATTTAAAATTTTAGATTAACCCTTTCAGAAGCAGAAGAATAATGTTCGTAAGCTGATGAAATAATTGACTGACACCAGGATATTCAATGGAATTTCTCAGAAAACAAAAACCCGCTAATTTGCACTTTCATTACAAAAGCAAAATTTTATTAAAATATTTTTGGTGCCATTTGTCAGTTTTGGAATTAAAATAAAGTGGCTAGACTGTCTAGCCACCGCCCTTGAATGTGTTAAATCTATGTTATCGTATTGAAGAGGCTTGCAGTTCCAGGCTGAGAAATGAGCATGCTGAAATATTCTCACGAATACAAACGTGTATCGTGAGCAATGGCAAACTTTTCGAACATACTGAATATTAACTTTTTATCACTGTGAGAGATTTTGTCTTTTTTTGTGAATGATGTTATCAAATTGTATTGAGATAAGTACGTATTTATAGCATAAATTGTGCGTATTTCTTCATACTTCTAGCTATTCCATTCAAACGTTTACACAAAATGGAGTGCATCGATTTCGGACATTTTTGGGTAAACAGACGAAGATTTATCTTATCCTTGTAAAACAAATGTCGTATTCTACTAATTAATTGATGCTCTAAAACTTTCTAACTGGAAATTTTGCTCTATCTCTTTTCGTTTTCGATTTGCAGTGGCTATCTTCCAAATTTCGCCACTAGGGGCGCTTCTGTCGTTTTCATTAAGTCGGGCATAGTCGCTTTACTATACTGTTACCTCACTTGCATAGCTGTGGCTCTCTCCGTTGGCAAGTATTTTCAAGTTAAAGGGATTTTCCTTTCCACCCTGTGTACTAGAAAAGTATAAATGGATATACCATGAAAGTTCAAAGTTAAATGGAACCTAAATAATAGAAAATATAGCTATTCTGTATATGTGTTTTCCATATAGCTATTCTGTATATGTGTTTTCATTATAGGTTCTTAGTTAAATTTTAAAGACATAGTAGGGTACTGAGAGAGCCACTCAATGGAAACTAGTCGCGAATACCATAATATTTATGTGATTAATTTTCATTAAATATGTGTTTTTAACAATTTGACGTTTATTGCTTTTATACTGCTACTGGGCATTGCATTACACAAATATATCCTTAAAATTTGTTATCTAGGCTTTAAAAGCCGGTGGAGCATAGAATACGCCGTCCCTGTGATTATGTATGTCCAAACCGTCCATGTCTTTAAGTGTTTATATTTCGGTTAATTACCGACGATTTTTTTCCAAAATTCATGATCAAAAAGGCTTTTTTACTTCTGCTACGATAGGTACC
This sequence comes from Maratus speciosus, assembly GCA_963932465.1. Lineage (NCBI taxonomy): Eukaryota > Metazoa > Arthropoda > Arachnida > Araneae > Salticidae > Maratus > Maratus speciosus. Next base: position 170,611,195 of record OZ010795.1, on the reverse strand, counting down.
TCTAGCACTGCTCAACACTTTTGCTGAAGCCCGTAAATCGAAATTTGAGTGTAATGGAAAAATGCGATTTTCTCAAAAACTATGTGACCTAGGGTAATCACTATAATTTTCCTGCAAGGATTAAATTAATGTCTACTACCTCTAATTTTTTCATAATTTTAGTTTCAATAGATTCGGAATTATATGGGGGGGGGGACATATTTTTGCACTACATTTTCCACCATAACTTTGAAAATATAATACCTAAATTAAATGAAATATATTTTTGATTTCAGCGTTACGAAAGCCTTCACACGATACCGCACACGATGTACAAAGTAAAGATTTTTTTTTTCAAGTAACTTAATTTGACCCTCTACATTTTTACTAAATATATTTATAAATGTTTAATATTCTGGAAATATTTGGGTCAATAGTCTTTATTACTTCCCCCAATTTGAACTTTCCACGTCCCGTAGATTACGAGTAAAATGGCTGTGACAGACAGACAGACAGAGACAGTAGTGATCTTATAATGGTTCCGTTTTTACTTTTTTAAGTACGGAACCCTAATATACTAGCTTTTATTGCTAAAAGGTGTGTATTAAAACTTACAAGGAGAGGACCAACCTTGTTAATCACAGATTTTGATTATTTTAATATATGTTGTAGGGTAGAGACCCCTTAGAGGTTCAACGGATTTTATCCAATGCTCCTTAGTTCTGGAGAAATCGGGGGGGGGGGGGGTCTAATAATAGTACACAACTTAAATACTTACATTGCAGCAGCAATGATAGGTTGGTCGTAGCTCAGTTGGTACGGCGTTCGCTGGCGGATCCGCGGACCCGGGTTCGGCACCCGAACGCGCTGCATTTGTTTTTCTCATTTTTTGTTTTATAAATATACTTGTAATTATAATGTAATAATTTCAACTGCAAATTTTAATATCATACATTAATTATAATGTTAACAAACTTAAATTTATCATTCTTTATTTTTAAACTATTATTTCTCATCCTTTAAAAAGGTTTAAAAAGAAACTGGATCTATTATTGAATGATAAAAATTCCAAAATCGTGACAAAATCTGTTGTGGTGTCATCTAGTAATGATAAAATAAAAGCAGAAAGAATATAAAGGTGAAAGCAAAATATTTGAAAGCGCAAGCATACGTATTACAAATTTTAAAATCTTTAATATGCAAAAAATCGGTTGTAATTTAATTCTGATGCTAACTTTTAATATAATTATGCTTGTTACTTTAAAAACAGAATAATAGTATTATCGCATTGACTTCCTTAGTTAAAGCAACGCGCAAATGATGCTTCTTTAAAATCACGAATTGACACAATTGCTCAATACCATTGCATCGATAAAGAATATATGAAATACATTTTAAAAGTGATTTTTAAAAAATTAACAGTTTTATGATGTTTTATAGAACTATTTAGTTAAAAGTAAAAAAAAAAAAAAAGGTTAAAATTATAATTGATATACAATATTACAAATTTTAATTGAAATAAGATTATTAATTATACTTACAAGTATATTTATAAAACAAAAAAATGAGAAAACAAATGTAGCGCATTCAGGTACCGTACCCGGGCCCGCGGATCAGTCGGAAAACGCCATACCAACTGAGCTACGACCAACCCATCATTGCGGTTGCAAAGTAAGTATTTAAGTTGTGTACTATTATTAGACCCCCCGGTTTCTCAAGAACTAAGGAGCGTTGGATAAAATCTGTTGAACCTGACACTAAGGGTTCTCTACACTACAACATATATTAAAAAATCAAAATCTGTGATTAACAAGGTTGGCCCCCTCCTTGTTAGTAAAAATAGGTTTATTCAACTTCACATGTCTCGACTCTGCCCGGGTCATTTTCAAAACAAAAAAATAGAGATATTCTAAACCTGAACGGTCTGTGAAAAGCTGTGTATTAAAACTTAAAAATAGGTTTATTCAACCTCACATATCTCGACTCTGCCCGGGTCATTTTCAAAAAACAAAAAATAGAAATATTCTAAAACTGAACGGCCTGTGAAAAGCTGTGTATTAAAACTTAAAAATAGGTTTATTCAACCTCACATGTCTCGACTCTGCCCCGGTCATTTTCAAAACAAAAAAAAAAAAAAAAAAATAGAAATATTCGAAAACTAAACGGTCTGTGAAAAGCTGTGTATTAAAACTTATTAAAAATAGGTTTATTCAACTTCACATGTCTCGACTCTCCCCGGGTCATTTTCAAAACAAGAAATAGAAATATTCTAAAAGTGAACGGTCTGTGAAAAGCTGTGTATTAAAACTTAGTAAAAATAGTTTTATTCAACTTCACATGTCTCGACTCTCCCCGGGTCATTTTCAAAACAAAAAAATAGAAATATTTTAAAAGTGAACGGTCTGTGAAAAACTGTGTATTAAAACTTATTAAAAATAGGTTTATTCAACTTCACATGTCTCGACTCTGCCCGGGTCATTTTCAAAACAAGAAATAGAAATATTCTAAAAGTGAACGGTCTGTGAAACGCCATCTTTCAAATTTTCACGCACTCATTCATATTATGCACGTTATTATTATTATTATTTTTTTACTTACAAGGAAGGTCTTCATTCGGGAATAATAAGTAAAATCTGAAAAAAAAAACCCTATAGAATGTTCTTCTCACGAGGATAGATATGTTTATAAAAAAAAATTCGGCGGAAACTTGATAGCGTGTCCGTAAAACAAATAATGAAAAATTCTTTATTTAGCGATTTATCAGCGGTTGGCGATGGAATAAAATTTCAAAAAATAATTTTTATGTCAACTAATCTTTAAGGTAAAAATGTTTCATGTTGAACTTGTTTAAATAAATTTAATTTAAATAACTTAAGTTTTGTCAGTTTTAGTTTGTTTTAACTGTAGTTTTTTCATATATGTATTTATAAGGAATGTTAACTATGAAACTTTATAAATTAAAAAAAAAATTAAAATTAATTAACATTGTTTCAATCTCAAAATTAAGTCCATTTGAGCACCGTCGCGTCGATTCAATTTTGTTGCTTTGGAAAGGAAAACTTCTCCGATATTGAAATTTATAACTTCATTTGGCCTTTATTTTGGAATACGCTTAAATATATATGAAAATATATTTTTCAATATGAAAATATTTTTACAGTGAAAAAAATAAATAACTACAGCAAAATGCAACACAAATATGCAATACAACAAAATATATGGATTAAACTCTCTCATTGTTTAAGTTTAAATTCATAAAATACTATTTCCACGCATTCTAAAAATCAATTAACAAGCAATTTTCAGATGCATTAAAATCGTTTGCATTTGGCGAGAAATGTGCAGCTCGCCAAATCGCATGACGCTTTCGTCTTTTCACTCCAAATTATTCACTCCAATATTCTGAGTATGCGTAGTAAGGAGACGTTCCTTGTTAGATGTTTATTTACTTAGATGTACGAATTACTCAGTGGTTACGAAAACTAAAATAAACATCTAAGTAACATACAAAATAACGTGTATAATATGAAAGAGTACGTGAAAATTTGAATAAGGGCGTTCCATAGACCGTGCAATTTTAGAATATTTTTATTTATTTGTTTTGAAAGTGACTCGGGTAAAGTCGAAAATATAAACAGTTGAATGAAAGTTGAATGTTTTTAAAGTTTTAATTTAAGATTTTTAGCAAAGCAAGTTAACATAAAATATTTCTTGCAAAATATCTGCTGTAATATTTAGACTTTGTATAACTATCACGATTGTTTTAAAGTTTTTAAAAAATCCTATATTTCAGTTTTATGAATATATTTTCTTCCTCTAAATCAAAAAATATAATGGATTATTTTTGATGTAACACTTGCGTGACATTCTGTTCGTGACCAAATAAACGAATTTTAAGAACGCTGAAACAAAGAGTTTTTATCCAACAACCCATTATTTGTTTTACAATGTTCTCTCCAATAAATGTATATTTTGGGACGCTGAAAGTGCTTTTAATGCTGAGCAGAAATAAAATTGTTATCTTTTTTGTTTGTAAAAAGCAGAAGTTTTGACTTTTATGTTCCTTTCTGCTTCCAAAAATCATTTATGATGTATGTTACAGTATGCAAGTTTTTTTTCCCTTCCTGCGTTAAAACATAATAGTTTGGATTTTACAAGTTTATTAAAACTATTGTTTTAATGAGCAAAATATTTATTAACTTTACGAGAAAAAATAGTACTTGGTATATTCCGTTCGTTATTACATACATATAGTGTCACTTGTGACAATTAAATTTCTCACTTGAAACATCAACATATTAATTTCAAGCATTAATTTCAAAAACATCAAGCTAACAATTATTTTAAAAGAATGCGTATGTTTTCAACAGAATAAAATTTAATAATATTTATTTAATAAAAATAATTTCAGTAGTTATAGTTTGTATGAAAAAAATTGCAAGAATGAGATATTTATTTGCATTATCATGGGATACAACAACGAAGTTATTTGAACCTTTAATTAAAACATTTATTTTGTATTTCTAGTGATTGATTTAAAAATAATTTTGACATCTATTTTCCAATTATGTAATATCAAGCATATAAAATGATATTTTTCATAATGAAATAGCAAACTGAATTAGTTAAATATGCTTTCAAACATCATCGTAAATTCCTCATTTGCGTGTGCTGGGCAACATATAACAATGATATGTTCCCGCACCATGTTGGTTAAATCAAAGTAAAATTGCGTAATTTGTTATTTCTGTTTGTATAAATATTTTTTTATAAAATATAATTATGAGTGTAAAATTATAATGTTTATATATTTAAGTAAAATAGGAGTGTAAGTTCATACAAAAATTATTAAGTTGATTTTAAATATTAAATATATATTTAAAAAAAAATTGTTGTATTGTAAAATGAATGTATAATGTTGAATGTAGTTCGGATCTCAGATAACAACAATAGCCAGACGCCATGGTGTCGTTTTATGACAAGCCAGTGGGAAGTGGTGTATAATTAGAAATCGTAAAATAATAAAAATGTTGGAATAAATTTATGGCCTTAATAAAAGTGTTGGGATAAATTTATGGCTTTTCAGACCACCCAAACTTTAAGGCATATAATAATATTAAAGTATATGTAAGGGGCCATTTGCAGACTGTTAGCTAATAGGCCTATCGAAGGATAATGAAAAATCTTCTCACATCCAATAAGGGTGGACTAGAAAAATAGTTCCACCCACTGCAAGAGTTGGTGTGCCAGAAGAAAAAGGTTTGAAAAAGCGAGTCTGAAAAAAGATGTCGAGGACGCAGGAGCTCTCCTGAAAGACCGTGCAATGAATCCTGAAAGCCCGTGCAATGAATCCAAAAAGCCCTAGTAATGCCCAGGCGAGATGGACATATCGGAGTGAGCCTAAGCAAGCCTAATTGAAGATGTCTTCCTGATGTTAAAATAAAGTGGATTGTTCTACTGAGGACCGTAGCTATGCATCCTGCCATCCCGATATCGCCGCTCTGATAAGAAGCGGATTCCTGATGACATATGGATATGATCCTTAGCAACGCGACAACTCTGAATTTGATGAATAAAGGCCATCATCCCGTATATGAAATAAGGTACTACCTTAAACTTTTTCTTTTACCACTTGAAATCATATGAGAAATTATAAATATCCTTTTCTGATATTTTATGGTAGAGAGCAATCTGAGATCCAACAAAACCAATAATTAAATATAATTAAGGTAATTTAAAAATGAAAGAGAATTATTCTTTTAGCAAAAAGAAAAATATATAATAATAAGAGTAAATGAAAATATTGTCTTTTTTTATAAAGATTAAATATACATAAAATAATGAGAAGCGAACAAAAGTGTTGCTTTCTTTTTTTTTGAATTAATATTATGTATTTCTGTATATAGTTGTGTTCAATGTAAATAAAATATTTAATCAAGTTTTAAAAAGCTTCTGTAATTATTTAATTGATAATGTTTAAGGTGTGTCAATTTATTTTTACAGCTTAAATTTTAGTTTAATTCATAAGTGGAAGAGTTCGTCTAAATAATTCACAACGCAAACTCTTAATTTTATTCGTAATTAATTAAATTTAATAATTACATTTTGACGCGGAGTATAATTTAATTTTATTAATTATTCGCGTTGCTCTTCTACTAGAATTATGTAATTACGATCACTTATGTTATTTGAATTTGTCTAAGGTATATAAAATTATATACCAATTTACTATGAGGGTGCTTGGATGATTTGGACCAATTAACAATTTTGGATATAAATTAAATAGAAAATAAACAGGTGTAATTACCTGTCCAGCATCCCCCCTCATTAAAAGTAAAATGGTGCTATGACTCAGGAACGTTCATCTGAGGTCATTAGAAATAATAATAATAATAATAATAATAATAAAGGAAAATAAATTTAAGTATTATTTTAATGTCACAATTTTAAAGATATTGTAGGTATGTAAGTTTAATTGATTAAAATTTTATTAAATTTTATTATTGTAACAACAATGACACACATATAATAATTTAAATAAATAAAATGAATAATATATGTTAGCAATTAAAAAAAAAGGGAAATGAAAAAAATAATTTTGGGATTTATAATAGGTAAATTTAGGAATTACAATTTTTTTTTTCTCTCTCTTTTCTCTTTTGGTTGGATCTCAGTTACCATTGAGAAATAATGGCATTCACATCACGGATGATACATTTGTAAAAATAATTTTTTTTTTATATATACTGTATAAATAATAATAAGGAGAAGAATGAGTAAAATTTTATAATATGACTGGTATAAAAATGATTGAAATGTCAATAGATCATGATTTTTGAAATTGTATCACCTTGATACAAAAGAAAATTTATGAGTCGTACTACGAAGTAGTAGTACAATTTTTACATATAAAAAAAAATAAAATAAGATTGTTGTTTCTGTAGAAAAAGACAGATATTCTTCTGTTAAATGAAATTATGTTGTTTTTTATATATACGTGTATTATAAATATTTTAGGGGTATTTATGTGTGTAAAAGAATAATCTACAAAACAACTTCATCTGCTAAGAAATTTTTTTTTAAAATTTTAGTGCTGTTGTTTTTATGTATTTATGCAATTTAGAATACTTTCATACATATGTTGTAATATAGAGAAAATAGTATGAGATGCAAAATATTATTTTAAGAGGTATAGGATCTATTTTGAATTGATATTTTGAAAAAGTATACATTGATTATTAATATTTGTTAAAAATGACTCAGACGCTGGATATAGATACACGTATTAAGTTAGTGTCACCATTTGACAATAAAAAGAACAAAAACATTATATTTTTCTTAGATGAATTTGATAATATTTTGAATTCGAAAGATATACAGGAAGAAACTAAATAATTAATTTTAAAGGCTAAAATTACTGGGGACGCAAAACAGATTTTAAGTAAACAGATTCAAAAATATAATGAGACCAATTATAATTTATTTAAAAATAATTTGGTAGAGTTATTTGGTACTAAACTAAGCTTCCTTAATGCTCAGAGCAATTTCCTAAATTTAAAACAGGCCGCAAGTCAAACGATAGAGGATTTCATTTTGGAGTTTAAAAAGGGTGTGAAATCTTATATCGAAAGTGCAGGCGAAAATGTGGATAATAAGGAAGAGAAGTTTATCGAAATCTTAAAAATGTCGAATATTTTAAATGCAATTAGACAGGATATTGCACTAGATGTTCGTAAAAATGCGCCCAGGTCTTTCAAAGAGGCATACGAAAAAGTAAAGGATTTAAATTTGGGTCAAACAGTATATTTAAAATATATTGGAAAACCAGTCGCATTAGAGCCAAAATTTCAAGGACCCTATGAAGTTACTAAAAAGTTTAGAAACTTTAATTATTTATTACAATATGTTCCAGATAAATCAATAGAGCCGATCAAACGACATATGGATCAGCTGTACGCTCCGAAATATGCAACAGGTCATACAGAGGCGGAAATTACGAATTTACAGGGGTCTCAGAAAAAAATTAAGGGTGATAAAAATTACAAAAATAAATGTGGCATTTGTCAGAGAAAATCGCACTCAACCGAAAATTGTTGGTTTGAATTAGACAAAAATACGAGTCAAAACGGTGACAAAGTTACTAAAAAGTATTATAAAAAAAATAATAAATATTCTGAGAATGTACACCCATATTTAAAGTATCAAAGACATTACGATGATAAAAATATGTCGTTATAGGGTTATACACCATATACAAACTTATACGGGGATGTTATACAAGATCATTACCTTTTCCCCCCTCCCCAGTATTATCCATGGGATATGAATTGGTATTAAAAATAAATCAAAATACATAATTAATCGAATTTCAAAATTTCAAAATTTTCAAAATTTAAAAATAAATTTTTCTCTTTTAGGTAAAAAAAAAATTGAAACAAAATTAATAACTTGCCTTTTTAAAATTCAAAATAATAATAAGAAAGGATAGGAACATGGGAACACCAATTTGTCTCAGGGTTACAATATTGAGCAAATGTGCAGGGCGCACCCGAAAACATACTTATAAAATTATGAAATGTGCTTCACAAAACTTCACTGGAGCAGTGAAATATTTCTCTCCAGGCAAAAGTTATATATATTTTTTTCGAATATGAATTAGAAAATATAAAATCTTAACAAAGCCAAATAACATTAAAACTTAATTAATTTAATAGTGAATAATGTTGGAGTAATTTTCAAAAAAAAAAAAAAAAAAAAAAAAAAAAGAATTTTTTCTGTCTTCTATAAGGGTAGCCTTTGCTAATAACCTTACAATTTAGATGACAGAATTTCAGAATTACTCTTTAAAATGAGTAGGTGTAAGCTATTAGGTTCAGGGTAGTTAGAACAGCTTTATAGCATACTTATATATATATTTTTTTTCCGTATATAAATATATGGTTGACAAGGAATAAATTATTAGTGCACTCTATATTAGGATAGCGGTCAGCTATAAGCCTAAATATAATAAAATATACAAAAAGTGCTAAGATTTATTCCGGTAGTTCAATTACAACTTATATGCTAAAGTCTAGAATTTAGACAGCAGGGATAAGTTTTATGAACAAAAGTGTTATATAAAAAAAAAAAAAAAAAAAAGGATTTTGGTGTAGCACATTGGTTTTTAAAAAACATATATATATATGACAATGGACAAGGCAAGTTATTTCAATATGATTGCACACAAAATTATAGTAATCAAATACACAAATAATTAATTGAAGCAAAATTAAAATTTTCTCATTAAAGGCTTTCTGTATAGGGTGCAATTTTGGCCTACGGCTGGGTATGCACCAACACCAACAAAATATTTGTAGTAAACTTATTCAAAGGTAAATCAGGGTGTTGGTCATCACTTGGTCATTCACTTCAGGATCCTTGGCTGAAAAAGGAATCGAAGAAAAAATTAAGTATGGTATAATTACTAGATGTTATGCTCAGAAACAATAAAATTAGTAATATTATATTGTAAAAAGCAGCATTTTGAGTTTTATTTAGGAAAACTTTTGATTTTTAGGTTTTACACATTTATGGAGTGTCTAGCTCAGTGTATAGTTCCTAAATTTAATAAAAAAAATAATAAATAAAAATATAAGTTCGTGTTGTTTTCAAAATAAATAACAAAAGGTATAGCAATTAGCATTTACAGTTAAAATTTATGGAATTTTCAGCAAAATTAACATTAGACAAACATAGTTTATATTATATTTAACTTGATAAGCTAATTTACTTTTATTAACGGTATTCAATTAGAATTAAAGTAGGCTTAAATCCAAGTTAAATTAATTAATAACATTGTTGTAATGTAAAATTTTATGTAAGACTATTATATTTTTATTGTATATATATAAATATGCGGATTTAATAATTAATAAAATATATTAGCAAAATTATTTAATATAAATATTAAATGACATCTTGCTGAAATCAGCTAGAAATTAGATTTTTTTTTAAAAAATAAAATATTTTATAAATTTATGTTATTTTAGAATTTAAGCATTTTTTTTCTCTTTACTTTCCCTTAGAATTAAATGCAATTCTAAATTAAACACATATAAATATACATAGGATTGATAAATTTGAGTATCTGAGTTCATAAAAAATTTTTATATATATATTTTAGCCAATTTAACATAAGGAAACAAAATAAATAAATGAATATATTTATATATATTGGCCTTATTTTTATTAAAATATGTAGTATGGCTTAATAAATTTATTTACTTAATTTTTTTATAGTACGTACAGTAATTATTTTAAAAACTTGATCTATAAAAAAAATTGGATGTGGTTGGTGAGTATACAAAGATTTTTTCTGCTGGCAGAAGTTCTTTGGTCCGGCCGGGTACTCATAGATGGCTGCATACGATTTTACGTAGTAATTATTATTGCTTTTGTATTTTTAAAATTATACAAGTGTATTAATAACATTTTTTTTTATAATTAAATAATAGTTATTAATGTTTGATTAATAATAATAATTTATTATCTTTTATTTTTAAACATATCATTAAAGTTTAGACAGTAGAATTCACATACGGAATGTTAATGATAAATAAAATTTTGAATAAACAAATTTTTATTTCATTCAGTAAAAAAATAAATAAATAAATAAATAAATATGAAAATTTAACAATCTTTTAAGATAGAATTGTTGGCTAAATAAATAATAATTAAAGACAAAAAAATTGTTCTCTTCTTCGTCAATGGTATTTTCTGACAACACTATTTAATAGTATTAAATGAAGGTGCATTTTTAAGGTCAGCGTAATGCATATTTTGCATTTTGAGAGGCTGTAGAAGTCATATTTCCGTGTTGTTTACATTTTAATAGTAAACAATATCATGAATCAAAATTTGTGTTTGTTAGAAAGGTCTAAAAATATACAATGTAATCAGTTAAAGAAAATTATATGCATTTGTTTTTTAAATCCTGAAAGGCAATTTTGTTTAGATTTGAACCTGACAGCATAAAGGCGCGCTCGCTTCAGTTGCAGTGCGAGGCAGGAGAATTCAAATGCTAGAATCGCCATTTTCCCCTGCAAAATAATAAAAAAAAGCAGAAGGTTTACATTAGATATGATACAAATACATACACTGTTTATGCATAGATTATGTTAAAAATTACATACAGGCATGCACAGTTAGTTAAGCAGAAAGTATATCAAGAAATTATACTAATTAATAAGGTAATTACAAGCATGAAATGATTTTAAATACATACTTTTGGAAGTCGTAAAATTTTGTCACAGCCAAAATCACCTCAGCAGAAAGTGATTAAGGGCTTGACCAACCCCTCGTTTCGGGAGGATGGGGGACGGTCAAAAACTGGTTTTATTCTCTTTTCCTTCCTTGTTTTTCTACCCTGTTTTGATTCTCTCTCGGATAAAGTTGGAGAGCATTACGTAATGATATATTAAAGGAGATGAAATAGGTTGTATATGTTGACGTATCATACATGTTAGAAGTAACAAATAAATAAATAAAATAAGGTAACCAGTTTGTATACAATATTTTTCTGATTATAATTTGAATACATCAGATTAATTATGTGAAAATATAACATGTCATATTACAAGCATTGTATTTACTTTTATTCAGTATAAAATGTGTTTTAAATAAAACATTGTGTCATAAGATTATATGTGATGAAATAATATGTCAAATGTGTATGCCATTATTTTTCCTGTATTTAGGTTTATTTCGGCATATTAGTTTCATACAAAATTATAGCTTTGAATGTATTTTTGGGCACTTAAACTGTAAAGTTACAAAATTATTAAACGTGTGTGGTAAAGAAAAAAGGCTTCGAGAAAGATGTCAGATTTTCAGTACAGATGTCTTCTATAAATGTGAATGTCAACAGACAACTATGCTATCATGTGTTGAACTTTCTGTTATGAAAAATAGAAGAACTTCTTATAAAATACACCAGAACCATTGATAATTGAACTTTACAGACTTAGCTCAAAAACTGTGCAGATACACAGTCATATGGACACGTGCATTCTTTTATGCTTTACAAAAAAAAAAAAAAAAAAAAAAAAAAAAAAAACCAGCAATCAGTTTTTATATTTTTTTTTCTGACCACCGGGAGAGATGCTGGGCAACATATAACAATGATATGTTCCCGCACCATGTTAATTAAATCAAAGTAAAATTGCGTAATTTGTTATTTCTGTTTGTATAAATATTTTTTATAAAATATAATTATGAGTGTAAAATTATAATGTTTATATATTTATGTAAAATAGGAGTGTAAGTTCATACAAAAATTATTAAGTTGATTTTAAATATTAAATATATATTTAAAAAAAATTGTTGTATTGTAAGATGAATGTATAATGTTGAATGTAGTTCGGATCTCAGATAACAACAATAGCCAGACGCCATGGTGTCGTTTTATGACAAGCCAGTGGGAAGTGGTGTATAATTAGAAATCGTAAAATAATAAAAATGTTGGAATAAATTTATGGCCTTAATAAAAGTGTTGGGATAAATTTATGGCTTTTCAGACCACCCAAACTTTAAGGCATATAATAATATTAAAGTATATGTAAGGGGCCATTTGCAGACTGTTAGCTAATAGGCCTATCGAAGGATAATGAAAAATCTTCTCACATCCAATAAGGGTGGACTAGACAAATAGTTCCACCCACTGTAAGAGTTGGTGTGCCAGAAGAAAAAGGTTTGAAAAAGGGAGTCTGAAAAAAGATGTCGAGGACGCAGGAGCTCTCCTGAAAGCCCGTGCAATGAATCCAAAAAGCCCTAGTAATGCCCAGGCGAGATGGACATATCGGAGTAAGCCTAAGCAAGCCTAATTGAAGATGTCTTCCTGATGTTAAAATAAAGTGGATTGTTCTACTGGGGACCGTAGCTATGCATCCTGCCATCCCGATATCGCCGCTCTGATAAGAAGCGGATTCCTGATGACATATGGATATGATCCTTAGCAACGCGACAACTCTGAATTTGATGAATAAAGGCCATTATCCCGTATATGAAATAAGGTACTACCTTAAACTTTTTCTTTTACCACTTGAAATCATATGAGAAATTATAAATATCCTTTTCTGATATTTTATGGTAGAGAGCAATCTGAGATCCAACAAAACCAATAATTAAATATAATTAAGGTAATTTAAAAATGAAAGAGAATTATTCTTTTAGCAAAAAGAAAAATATATAATAATAAGAGTAAATGAAAATATTGACTTTTTTTATAAAGATTAAATATACATAAAATAATGAGAAGCAAACAAAAGTGTTGCTTTCTTTTTTTTGAATTAATATTATGTATTTCTGTATATAGTTGTGTTCAATGTAAATAAAATATTTAATCAAGTTTTAAAAAGCTTCTGTAATTATTTAATTGATAATGTTTAAGGTGTGTCAATTTATTTTTACAGCTTAAATTTTAGTTTAATTCATAAGTGGAAGAGTTCGTCTAAATAATTCACAACGCAAACTCTTAATTTTATTCGTAATTAATTAAATTTAATAATTACATTTTGACGCGGATTATAATTTAATTTTATTAATTATTCGCGTTGCTCTTCTACTAGAATTATGTAATTACGATCACTTATGTTATTTGAATTTGTCTAAGGCATATAAAATTATATACCGATTTACTATGAGGTTGCTTGGATGATTTGGACCAATTAACAATTTTGGATATAAATTAAATAGAAAATAAACAGGTGTAATTATCTGTCCAGCAGCGTGTTATCTTAACTTAATAAAATTGCAAAATGTAAGTTAACTTACGCGGTCGGGACATACCTTAACTGATCTATAACACTAGTCAACAGCCGTTTTGTATCTGTTTTGTAATAAGCGTTTTTTTTTTTTTTTTTTTTTTTTTTTTTTATGTATCTTTCCATGTAGAATACGAATCTGCTGTCACAAATTTTCTATCACGTCCGGGTTTTAGAAAATTTTAAAATTCAGTTTTTTCACGCATAGTAAAATACGTGGTGAAATTTTAATTATAATTTACATTTTGTGGTTAAATAATAACGAAATGAATGACTACGTATGTTAAAACCTTTATTTGGATACATTCCGCTGTAAAAAAGTAACTATCAAAACATTCATCACTGTTTTCAAGAAAAACATCATCCTGTTTTTAAAAATAACATTGTTAATACTAACATTATGGGCTTTTATGCAACAGTTTCGGGTTCATGTTAGTTCAGTGTTTATATTAAATAATCAAGAAAACATTTTTACTCATGTCTATTATGTTTTGTTTGTATTTCAAACGGTCAATTATTGTCAAATATGTCCTTTTAGTTTTTACCTCACAGGCTATCAAAGCCTGAGAGCTAATGTGCCCGCCGGTTATGTGTGTGTGTATGCGTGTACGTATGTCTGTACGTATGTACGTAACGCGATAACTCTTGAAAGAAATATCCGATTCATTTAATTTTTTTTCTAGGTTTATTCTGACAGGGCGCTTCCCTGATTAGTTTTGGGGGTTCATTGGTTAAGTATAAAGGAGGGAAGGGGGGGGGGGGGCTCAATTAACTTAGATAAATTGGCTTTTCATGCAGAATTATCAGATTTTTTTCAAATTTTATATACCGGTTCAATATGATAAAGAACTTCCCTGAATAGATTTGAAGGTTCATCGATTAAGTCTAAAGATGGGTACGGGAGGGGGGCTAATACCCCCCCCCCCCCCTTAATTTAGATAAATGGTTTTTTCTATCCGATTTGCTTTAAATTTGGTATACCGGTTTATTTCGATAAGGCACTTCCCTGATGACATTTGGAGGCTCATTGATTAAGTATAAAGAGAGGAAATGGGGCTAGTCCCCCTTAATTTATTTTTCGAGGGGCATTATTCTTTGAAATAAGATTATAATATACATTTAATGTGTGTAGCCTGTGAGCTCAATGCCATCAGTTTAACCGAGCACTTTTCTTTTTATCACATAACTGCCATGTATCTAATAAATATGACGTGATTGAAAGAATCTGATTATCCCACTGAATGCAGCACCCTAAATTTAGTTAAATACACCCTTTAATGAGCTAGATTGAGAGAAAAAAGTTAAAATTTGCTGACTAATGAAATTAGAGTATTTGTACAGTAAAAAGTGTAAAATAATCAAATGGCTCATTTTTGAAAATTTTAAATGGGGTGTTATTATGAAAGAGAAATGTTACAATTTCTGTTTGCTTCTTTAATATGATAAATCAAAGAATTACAATTAAATTAATTTTGCTACGCCAACTGAAAAACATTAAATGTGCTATTGCATTTAAAAAAAAAAATGCCATTCGTAAAGGTAGAATCGTCTGTTTTAGTGGGTAGCGCTTTTTTATGTAATAGTACCGAAAATAATTTCCGACATTTCTTTTTTCATTTTTATTATACTTAATTTTATAAAAATAATATTAAATTTAGCATGAATAAAAGTGCAGAATGAAACGATATAAAATAACAACTTAACATATCTTTATATGTTAATAGTAATGGAAACATGCTAAAAATATTTTTGTCTAATTAAATTAGTATTTTTCTGAGATAAATGTAATTTTACCCTCTCTTTTAAAATATTACTTTTACAAAAAATATTAAATGTTTATAAATTATACAAATAAATTATACAAATATAAATTATACAAAGTATAAATTATACAAATAAATGCAGTGATTTTACCTTCATTCTGATGTGAAGACTAAGTATTATAAAAGCGAATAAATCATACTTTAATAAATTCCTTTATTAAATCAAAATTTATCATATGATATATTAATCATCATTTAATACTCGTAAAATTTACTGTATTAGGAGAAATTTCATCACGTCTAAGAAAATTGCATATGACGAAATAACGAAATATGAAGCTAATAATAGAAAATTCCTGATGTGACTTAATGTTTGGGTAATTAAATCATAAATTCGTATCTTAATAAGTTGAACTATACTTTATACACATATTTAATTTAATGAAATATACAATTTAAAAATGTAAATACAGTACGTTGATACACATTTACCTTACGATAACATTTTTTTTTGTCTTTATTTGTAATTCACGCTAAAATCACGGAACAAGTGGCCGATAAAAGCTAAATATAACAAAAATTTCTTCAATGTAATCTAAGGTTTCGTGAAATTATGAAGGATTTCCGAGAAATGTGCTTTTAATAATTTTTCCGTTTTCTGAAGATTTTTCTCGTTTACCCACTTTCACTGACTTCACGGAACATTCTCCAATATAAGCTAAAATAATATTGTAATCTAAGCTGCGTGATATCTTCAAAATTACGTGAAATTATACAGAGTTTCCTGTTACTCTGATAAGGAGACAGTAGTTCTTTCCTTTAATTTTTTTTTTTTAATTCTTGACAGAATATGCCTAGAGGTTTAGATCATATATGCAGACTACTATTCGAAAAAATTAAAAAATTAATTTTAATAGAATATGCATTCATCTGCTATGAGAAAACATTTTTGTGCGTTAAGGTATAATTTAGGATGCAACGCTATTTAAAAGGGAAAAAAAAAACATAAGCCGCGTGATATTTTGTAAGTTACGTGAAATTATACATGGTTTCCTGGTACTCTGATAGAGAGCCAGTAGTTCTTTCCTTCCCTTTTTTATGCTTGACAGTATACGCAAAGAGAGTTAGGTCATATGTGTAGACTACTCTTCAAAAAAGTGAAAATTTAATATTAATAGAACACATACGTTCATTTGTTGTGCGTAAGCATTTTTATGCGTTAAAGTTTAATTTAGCATCCCACACTATTTTTAAGAAATAATAAACCTCATAAACAGCGTGAAATCTTGAAAATTACTATGAAATTATGCAAGCTTTCCCGTGACTCTGATAGTGTGTAATGGATAGTTCTTTGCTTTCTTTTTTTTTCTTGACATTATATGTTTAGAAAGTTATGTTATATATGCAGGCTACTATTCGAAAAAAAAAAAAAAAATAAAAAAAAAATAAAATATGCATTCAACTGGTATGCGTTAACATTTCCATGCATTAAAGTATAATATGTGATCCAACATTATAAAAAAAACCACATAAGCTGCGTGATATCTTGAAAATTACTATGAAATTATATATGGTTTCATGTTTCTCTGATAGAGAGGCAGTAGTTCTTTCCTTTCTTTTTTTTATTCTTAACGGTATATACTTAAAGAATTGTGTCATACACGTAGACTACTGTTTGAAAAAATGAAAAAAAATTATAGTAATATTATGTACATTCATCTTTTATGCGTAAAACATTTTACGCATTAAAGTGTAATTTAGAATCCAATACTACTAAAAAAATACAGCCACATAATATTTCGGTATGCTACCGGTTTGCATAATACTCTTTTATAAAATATTTTTAATCAGTAAAAAATGTATCAAAAGCAGCTACTATCTTTGAGGCGCTGACATTTTTCTGCACATTTCGAAATCAAAAGTCAAATTTTCTGGCCTCCAATTAGAAAATATTTTTTTCCATTATTCAATAAAGACACGAATTACCGCAATGAATTGTGTCACTTCCTTTTAGTTGAAACACAATTTAAATATAAACAAAAAAGTAATTTTTTAGCTTTTAGATAAGTGATTAACCGGGTCTCTACAGCGTTAATTGAAATTCCCAAGCTATTGAGACCGTTTTATTTAACACGTTCAATGATACGTCAGTCACCGGTGACTGACACTGATCTTTATGTTTAGACCGCGTCGGTCATCGGTGACTGACACTCATAGATTCTGTAACGGGAGTCTCATTTCGTGGCTTAAACGGAAAGACAGACAAAATAGACTTGGCATTCAACGTGTTAACTAACGACCAAAGATTCAAATTGTTAATGTTGTCAATTTCCCATATCTTTCTTGAATCAGAGGTCTGTCGTTGAAGGGAATCTAATTGATAAAGAGTCATATAATAATTTAAAGAAAATTGTTTGTTTATGCAAGAAAGCCACTGAAGTTTAATTGCGTTTTTAAAAAATAAAATAAATGAGGGGTATTTTATTACTAAAATATGATCAGATAATGGTATCATAAATATTTTTCAAAACATTATTAATTGATATCTTAGACAAAAAGATTTTTTTTTTTGTCGTTTCAATTGCCATATCTTAAAATGATGTTTTAAGAATACAAAGATTCATAAAACAATCTCTTTATTTTAAACCTTTAATATTTCTGATGATTTATCATTCAAATGTGACGCCTTATTTAGAAGAATATATGCATTAAAATTGCAAATTATAAATTATAAATTTTGCCGCATAATAAATTCTTTTAAATAAATCTAAAAAAAAAAAAATCATAACACCAAGAACACCATAATATTAAAAAATGAGTAATCAAACAAATCATGCTAATACTGTGAAAGGAGGAACAAGGCTGACAGTAACTATATTGGAAAGAGAAATATTCAAGAAAACGGCCAATAATAAATCAGGCGGCATCGGTCAATCGCACGGAAAGTATTAGCCAATCAAAAAAAAAAAAAAAAAAAAAAAAAAACGTAAGAAAGAATGTGAAGCAAGTTGAAATACCGAGGGTACGTTAATTTTTCCCTCAAGAAATCGTTCAAAGAAGAGAGAATACCACAGCAAATCAGGCAGTAAAATATCAATACGCAACCCACCATCACCGATTTGAATGAAACTGCGTGTGTTTGTTCTTACTATTAAGATATGATCACAAGTTTTTTTTTTTTTTTTTTTTTTTTTTTTTTTTTTTTTTTTTTACTCTTTGGTGAAATAGTTTCTGAGAAAAAAAAAATTGTCAAAATTTGGAAAAACTGTCGTCAGTTGGCATTCTTGACTGCTCGATTTTCAAATGTAGCATGTCATAAAAATAATCATATTTCAATATCTACCCTACAAATCATCTTAAAATAATTTATGCATAATATATAGGGTACTCAGTTTATGAAACAAATACTGTTACGCTTATATCATTTTAAGTGTGTCTAAAAATATGTTTAAAATTAGAAGTCGTGAATTTTTTATGAAAAATAATGCATTAACAAAAGAGCATTATCAACAATAGACGGTATTTTTATTAAATTTATTTTTTATGAGGGATATACTTAAAGGTGCTATTTACCTGATTCTGAAATAAAAATAGTGGAATTTTGGGTGTTTTCAGTAGTGTTTCCCATTTAAAAATATTTTGAGGTGCATTTCAAATCAAATCAAGCAGAGTCATTTCATGTCAGTTCCCCTAAGGCATTTAATTCACTGTCACAAGTTTCAATGAAACTGGGTATGTTTATAGCACATTTCATGACGTAATCACCTTTAATTTTCTTGATCTTAAGTAAAATAAATTTTAAGATTAAAAAAATCTATCAAAATTTTGAAAAAATGTTTAAAAATATTTTAATGACAGTCTACATTCAAAGGCTGCATTAAAAAAAGTCATTTAAATATAAAATCACTAAATAAGTTTCAAATAATATATATGTGACAAATAATGTAGGCAGAATATTATTTTTTTTGTTTTTTGTCAAATTTAAACACTAAGAGTGTCTTTAAGCTTGTGAATTTTTAAAATCAAGAATTTTGTGAAAAATAATGTGTTAATCAAAAATTTAATATTAACCGAAGGCAGGGTATTATTACTTTTTTAATTGTACATAAAAATATCTTTTAAATGGTTATAAAATAAAAATAGTGAAAATATGAGAAAAAATTACCAAAGTTTTGTAAAATTGCCACGAATTGCCATGAATGAGTTTTCATTTTTCATAGGCAACATTTTATATATAAAATCATATTTCGATAACTAATAAATAAATCTTCTTCAAATAATTTAGGCGAGGTAAAAAAAAAAAAAAGTATTTAGATTATGAAAAAAATATTGCTGTAATGTTAAAAAAATATTTAACACTAGAACCGCGGGACTTTCGGTATACCTAGAACCGCGGAGCGTGTCAATTTGACCCTAGATATTAAAAAATATATAAATATGCCCAAATGTTTTAATTTAATTAACTAAAACATTATATTTTCGTATAATAATCAATATTTATCATAATTTATATAACATTTCAGAAATAATGCAGGAGAAATTTTAGAAAATGATAGTCAAATTCATATTTCCTTAAATATAATCACATATATTTTAACCAAAAATAAACTTAGACTTCATAACTTTAATCGAATATAGAACAAAAAATAAAAATAGAGTAAAAAAACAGTTACTTACTAGTTTTACAGGTTTATTTAATCCAATTTATTGTATGCATTGTATGCAAAACTTGCTAATACGGTTTGTACATTTACCACAAATGGGGGGGCATTACATTGTGAACAAATATCTTGAGTTTTATTTTCACATTTTGAAGTGTGACATCGGACTCGTTTGCACTTAGGTTGTGGTTGTCCATCATTTTTAGTAGTTGCTTCGCACTCAAACACCCTTTTTTGTCGGGGGCGAACAA
Source organism: Maratus speciosus (assembly GCA_963932465.1). NCBI lineage: Eukaryota > Metazoa > Arthropoda > Arachnida > Araneae > Salticidae > Maratus > Maratus speciosus. The sequence continues at coordinate 170,590,742 of OZ010795.1, read as the reverse complement.
ACTGTTCTCGCAATTCTTCAATTAAATCTTGAATGAATTGCCGTCTACTAATAGCTTTCCCAGTTACGGCTTTGTATAAAACACATGCATTGATTGCAGCAAGATCCAAAATATTATAGAATACGTGCACTGGCCATCTACGTGAAGCAGACTTGACAGTATACTTTCTTGTCATCTGGTCAATCACATCCACACCGAATTTAGTTGCGTTGTAATAAGCAACTGTATCAGGTAATTTTTTAGAATTATCTAAAATTTCAACAGTTGGGTGTAGACTGCTGAGCAACAACACATTTTTATTTCCTTTTCCCTGGTAAACAGTTAAACTGATACCTTTATGAGCTAATGCAGTTGTCGCATGCAATTCTGATTTTGACATTTTTACAGAGGTTGGTATTTCTCTTCTTGATCTTTTTACAGTTCCTACAAGGATGGTATTTTTAGATTTCAATGCATCTGCTAGCTTCAACGTTGTAAAAAAATTTTCTGTAGTAACATTCCTACCTTTGTTCTCATATGGACTTATTAGTCGCAGTACTACATGTTCAGAAAGAGAAACGTTAGATGGACATTGGTTATCTTTTCCAAGGTATGGGAATCCATTAATCAGATATTTTGAATCAACATCTGCAGCCAACCAGAACTTTATACCGAATTTATCTGGTTTGTTAGGCATATATTGAGTAAACCTACACCTAGCTTTTGTAGGAAATAATTGCTCATCTACGCTTATGTTGGGCCCTGGAGTATAGTTAGTCTTGCAATTTTCAATGAAACGATTCCAGATATCAGAAATGAGAGCAAATTTGTCTGTCTCTAGACGACATGATCTGGTTGATTTTATATCGAAGCGCAAGAATCTCATTATTTCACGAAATTTGTCTCTTGGCATTGTATTTCGGAAAAATGGCGGTCCCCAGTTCACTGACCATAGGCTATCCAGTTCAAGCCCTTTTGCGCAATATATGCCCCGTGCATCTAAAATTGATATAAATGCATCAATTTCATCCAAAGTAATAACCCAATCATGTTCATGAAGTTGCCGATGAGCTTCGTCTTCGGTACATTTCTTTATATGCTTCAATATCCATTCGCCTATAAGAAGTCTCCAGGCACTTGCCGGACTGTTATCCATAATATTGCGTTTAGCATGTGGTGTTGGGCCCCCAACTTCCTTTAAAACATTATGCTGTGCCTTCCTTCCTTTGTTGCTAGTACCTATTTCTACAACATCCCAAACTGTCCCATCTTTACCAACTTCTTCATTTCCAAGTTTGAATTCGCACGTTACAGCTGATTTCTTTTTCAAATTTCTCTGAGTGTAAGTGCCTTTTGTACGAAATCTCAATTCTTCTTTTTTATCTGATAAATAAGATGCACTTTCATTTAACACTGACAAATCATCATCATCATTGCGATGAGAAGGTCCAGCGATATTTAGGGCACTGGTAGCAGGCGCGGATTCACGGGGGGGGGGCGATCGGGGCGATCGCCCCCCCCAAAAAAATATACGAAGGTGATTTGAAATCTTCGAGAAATAAAAAAAAGGGATTTTTTTTTTTTTTTTAACCTACTTAATCCTTTTTGGAGTTCAGTTTCAACCCAGGTTTGAACCAAAGTTGAAACAAATCGACGCACGAAATCAGTTTTATTTGCATTAAAAGGGTCTAGACTCTCTTGACAAATTCTCATTCTCTGACGCTTTTGACCCATTATCAAGATGCGCGGCAACCATCTTGCCGAAAGCTTTTTCATCCCTAATTTTACAGTGACGATATGAAATGTTCTTTAATCTGAGATTCCTACATCCTTAGCATTTTCGGAGATCTTTAATCGATGACCCTGCATAAATATATCGTGGGCTTTTTCGATGATTTCAGGTATTGTGGAAGTTTTTGGTTGTTCACTGCATGGGCCAGTTTCTAGACTATAATAACCATGTTTAAACTCTGTCACCCACTTATGCACAGTCGCAAATGATGGATCCTAAAACATACCGCATATCTTAATGAATTTCTAATGCCTTCCGACCTTTTTCACAAAATATGTTATAATAGCCTGCGTTTCAGTTTTATACATTTTTCAACACTCGTGAAACTAGCTTTATTCAAAGAAATGCCAAATTCATTACTGCTTAACAGATCAATATCTAATTTGACATTTGTGAACAAGACAGCTGGTGCGAATATTTTATTCCAACTGATGCTGCCATTTGTGATTCATTTCGAGAACTTTTCAAATCACCCTCGTAGTGTTTAAATATTGTATTTTCTGCATACTTTTAGGCTTTTGTTTTATCTCTTTGTAGTATTGAAAAAATAGAGCGTTTTTTAACTTTCCAACGTAGTTTGAAAGCGTTTATGAATTCAGTTTGTAATTGTCCGTTTCTTTTTAATTATTATTAAAAAATTGAATCATATACCCAGAATTTTTTGTATAAGAATATTCTTTCTATTCGCATTCGGTATCGGTAGATGTTGCGAACAGATACCAAAATTGCTTTAGTTTATAGAGCTAAAATGTAAAAAAAATTAAAAGCAACACATTTTTTTTATATCAACATCTATTATAATTAACATTTCGTTTAATTACTGAATTAGAAACAGCTCTGTCAACCGCCATCTTTGCTTCGACTGGACATGCGCAGTCGAACAACCTTTGTTCCGTGTTCCATTCCCTATAGTTTATTTATTTATACTTTGCGAAGCACAGACAAAATAAGTTAAATTTTGAATGGTTTCTTCATTTTTAAATTAATTTAATTTTCAAATTGGGAAAAAAAAGTGCTATCAAGAATGCCTCCGAAAAGGAAACGAGAAAATATGGATATTCTGGAATTATTCAAGAAAAAGACATGTGAAAACAGAATAATTGTAAGTATAAATTTTTTATGACTATTTTTTATATGCATAGTTCCACTTTCTACTTAAACTCTATTTTACCACATACAACATATTTTTGCATGAAATAGCTATTACAGATAATACAACAGCATATAAGACATCAAACAAAAAGATAAAATGAAAAATAATTACCGAAATTTTATTGGTTTGATTTTTACCAACTGCATGCAGCACTATCGTGTAATTCCCTACAATGCATTGTGTATGCCAGTTTTGCAATTATGTACTCAGCCATAATTATATAAGTTTATAAGATTTGTATGCGCTATTATTTTGAAGTGAAATAATTTAATTAAAATAGCTACAAGTAATTCTGTTTAAATTTTAAAACGGGTTTTCGTGAATCTTCCGAATTTAAATTAAAGTAATAACATATTTTGTTATTTCTCCGATTATGCATTCTAATTATTTTTGATACTCCAGTTATTTTTCACATTTGGAAGTTTCACATTTTCCTAGCAGTATATTTGTATGTAGCAGAAGCAGATAACAAGAATTTTTAAAAATTGCAACTGCATAGTTGAAAATATGGATATATGTATCTATGTTTAGCAAAGAGAGGATTATTTCCTTCTTAAGTCTCACACCCCTTCTCCCGCAATGTATTGAAGTTATATGGATTATAATTAGCCTTTTTTGTGATGTATGTTTATTTTCTGTTAAGTATAAATTATTTTACTTCATCTTCTATTGTAAAATTCGCCGAAATTTTGGTCTTATTAAATAAAATGAATAACCAATATTTTGTATTTATAGAATAGGGTGCGGTTAAAACTAGAATTTGTATTGTATTTATAGATATATAGTATTTATTTATGTGTTCATATATGTATTCTCAAGCATAAAAATATAAGATGGTCCGGGCGCAAAATAATATAAAGCAGAACCCCGCTAATACGAAATTCCGGTGAATCCGAACCGAACCGATTTTATTGTCGACTTTATTTTCTTTCTGGACTTGAAGCATGCCGGATTAAGAAATTTTCCAGATTACAGGATGAATGTCAGCAAAGCGTGTAAAAGTTAGAATTAAGCAAAAAATGACAGACTCAAAAATGTAAAAATACAACCTATGTACACGAATATAAAATGAAAACGTGCACTGTAGGCCTACTCGTAAAAAACCACCTTAAAAAAATGTCGAATATCAATTTGTTTACCAGACACTATAAAATTATTTTCCAAGATGCAAAAAGCATTTAATTCAGATAAAAATTTATTTTTCCTTTCAGCAGTTTGATTTCGAAAATTATGTACAGAAATGTTTTTTCTCTCCCCCTTGTCGACGTGGTGACTGAGCTATTTATAGATTTGCGATTTTGAACCTTTTGTAAAAAGTTGTTACGTAATTTCTCATTCTGAAGTTCCATTGGATTATTATAAACAAAGAATACTATTTTTTTTTAAGTTTTGCCGGATCAGAGTATGTTTACTGTACTACTGAATACTTATAACTTATATTTTTTTTAGCACGCACCTTTTTCTTTTCTGTTCTATTTTTATCGGAATTTCGGGTAATCCGAACAGGCGCCGGCCCCAATTACTTCGGATAAGCGAGATACTTCTATATTGTTTTATTTATGAATAATATTCAGTCATTTATTTTTTTTAAAGGAGTGTTTATATGTATATTCTTTTCATGCATCAAATCTTCAAAAAACAATAATAATAATAATTTTTAAAAACTAAAAAATATTCGTTTTCAGTATCTACAAAATCATTAACTTTTAAAATTGTAATAACATTTTAAAGAGAAAAAATGCTTTTTACTACGAGAATTGTATTTTCAAAATTTTCTGATAAAGCAAAAGAAGGCCAAAGAGCGTATAACAGAAAAACATTGTACAAAACTTCATACATACATCTTTATTTCATACATATTTACATAAATTGAATATTAAATTAAATATGAGAAATCTTGATGAGAAAATTCTAAGGCAAATAAATTTAAATCCTGCTGAAGGACACAAACGCCACAGGCAGTACAACGTAAAAAGTGCAATATATTTTGATCTAATTAACGTATTTCATGGAATTTGCGTCATTTTATTCTAAAAACTATAGAGTATTTTCTAAGCTAATGATGAAAAAGTTTTGTATCATGGACCACCTTAATTTGTAAGAATATATAGGAAGGAATCCCAAATGAAATCACCCTTTGGCTAACTCGGTCAAGTGCCTTTAACTACAAATGACTAATCCATGCCAGCAAAAAGGAAAAGTACAGTGTTACTTTGTTGAAAGTTTTTCTAAATGTATGTTATTTATTTTATAATAAAGGGTAATCTATATATATTAAAATTAGGGCTAAATTATAAAAGTTCAATAACGCTACATTTAATAATAGTTTCCCTGTCTTAGAGCGGTTAATTGAACCTGTGATATTATGCACTAATTGAAACATGCGTTCAGTGACAACAAATACAATAGACCAGGGTATAATTTCTAACGAAAAAAGTATCGGAGCCCTAATATTCTGCAGTTATAAAACCGTAGCCCCCCCACCTTCCACCGACGTCACTTCAATACATATATTTATATTTCATACATTGTTTGCAAAATTTGAAGCGACTTTTTTTTTCTTTATTAAAATTATAGTTTTAAATATATCTAGCTGCATATGTGCTTAACTGTCAACTATTCCACTTTTCAGTTTATCACTCCTTCCGAATAGAAATCTTTACCTAATTTTAATGTTAATTAGTTGCAGAATTCTGCAATTAAAAAAAGGTAAGGATTATGATTAGGAAACAGGGTTAATACCAAGCAGAAATTGCTCTTAGCATGCATATATATAATATATAATGAATGAATAACTAGCAAAAACATTTACAAGAAAAAATTTCAGAAAATCATACGCGCCATTTCATGTCCATCTGCTACGTGTGCGGCACTCTACTTTACATATAAGTGTTTTGATAGAAAATAATGTAGAAACTTGGAGATGGGAGGGAAAGGAAAGGGTAATTTAGGCATCGCTATTACACTGGGCTCCGGAGCCCTGTATTTATGAGCTCCGGTGAATTCCGTCCAATGTTTAAATATTTACTAAAAACAGAGAAGTACCGGAGCTGAGCTCCGGGCTCCGGCGCAAATTAAGCCCTGCAATAGACCCATAGCTGACTTTTTCAAACCCATCAAATAAATAATATAGTAATTATGTATTACGATGTTGGCTGTTTAAGCATGTATTTTACTAATAGAAAGTAGATATTTCAGATTGATTTCAAACCATTTTAAATAAAATTTATTTAATTTACACGAACTTTGGTTAACATAAACGTGTGAGCTACTTTAATAAGCGGCAAACCAGAAGCATTAAAAAGTCGATTTTAAGGTTGATTATGTTAGCTTAATGTTTATTATTTTAATAATTAAAAAGTTATATAATTTGATTTGTAACTTCTGTTATACAATTCCGTTACTATAAACTTACACTTTCTAAATTATTAAAAGAATGCTAATTCTTATTCAGCTGTAAATTTTTTTAATAAAAATATTTGTCAGATTGCCGTGCAATTTTGTCTCAGTGATATACAGGCCCTGTTTTTTCTTGGTTTTTTGTTTTATTTTCAAGAAATATTCGGCGCCTTTTGACTATAAAAAAGATCATCCAATATGTGCTTTGTGCACAAATCGAAACATTTTCCTTTATAATCGAGGGGGGCATCTAAAAAAAAAATATATCGCACTAACTGGAAATCAAATTAATGGTCCCGCATAAAGAGAGTAAAACTTTACATTTAAACTAATTATGCCAAGAAACACAAAAATAATTTCTTTCGAGAGATTAGATAGTGGGATATAAATTGATTAAACAACTAATTAGTGTTAAAGTAAAACGCCGGTTAATTTCCACGGTTAAAATATTAAACATTTATGCATAACAGTGTACAGTAGAACCTCTTTTATCCGAAACTCTTTTAACCGAAACTCTCGTTTAACCGAAATCCATTTTCAAAGGTTTTTTTTTTTTTTTTTTTTTTTTTTTACTATCACATTCCTTGTGTTCAAAATCATTTTGAAAGCTTTTTATTATTATTTTTTTAAACTGTCATATTCCTCGTGTGCAAGCGGTCCTTTTCGATCCCCTTTCTTAGAATTCCTTTTAATTTAACTTGAGTTTCCGTAAGCTGCGTAGTGGAACGAAGAAAACGAACAAATTAACAATTCTGAAGCTTTTGAATGTTTTGCAAAAGGTTTGGCATGGCTGGAGCAGCAGAAAGGCTGTGATGCTCGTATAGGTCAAAATTAACATTTTTACCCACTGGCCACTGGCCAGTACACTGATTTTTTTCACTGGCCAGGTTTTTTAACCACTGGCCAGTAACAAAGTTATGTACGCTCCATACAAAATTGTGTTTTTTCTAACTATCAACATTGTAATTTACTAATATATATTACTTACCATTCGATATGATTACACTCAACGGAAAAATTTTATTTTTACTATTAATTGCAATGGAATAAATTCACAGGAAATTTTCAGAAAGGTTACAGCATAGGGGGACCCCCCCCCCCCTCGGCACTAACTAATATGCATTTTTCTGCGACCATTTAACGAATTTCGCGTTTTTTTTTCGCGATCTTTTGACGGAATCTGCGTTTTTTCGCGATCCTTTGACGAAATCTGCGTTTTTTTTTTTTTTTTTTTTTTTTTTTTTCCGGAACAGAATGCTTTAAATTTTCGGAAAATTCGAGACAGAATCATCCGTGATACTTTCTTTTCTTACGATCGGGAGAATCGCCGATTTGGACGCCGTAAATTCCGAACGAATTTCTTCCCTTTCCTCCCTGGCATCGATCTTTGAACCATCGCGTTTGGCGAGTGGTGCCCATTGAGTTTGGCGAGTGGGGACAATAATGTTAATCGCCACGTTTTAAGTGTTACTCGACACCTGGCGAGTGGTAATTTTGTGCTACATGATACTGGTGAACTAATAGTATTAAAAAAACTTTGTGATAGAGCCTCAAAGCAAAGGCAATCGAAACTGCGATAAAAAAAAAACATTGTTTCAAACCCTTGTGAAAAGTACTTAATTTCAAAATTAAAATTCAGGTAATTTATTCTTGTTTCTATTTTGCTATTGCTTTATTTTTATTAAGCACTTGTTACCATAATAAGAAGTAGTGCATATATTTCTCCTTAATTTTAAAATTGAAGCATTCTCGATTATCCGAAAATTTCGATTTTCCGAAAGAAGGTCGGTCCCAATTACTTCGGATAATTGAGGCTCTAATGTATTTAAAAAAACACTTTTTAAAATTATATTTATGTCAAGCATCGTGTTAATAAAAAAAGGAAATTTTTCCAGAACTTTTTTTTTTCTGTTATTAAAATAGTATAAACATTTTGTGACACTGTACAATTTTCTATATGCAGTAATTTATAAGATGTCAAAACCAAAATTTTATCGAATAATTCAGGCATTGTGTAAGCCCCTTAAATTATTAAAAACATTTTGTATCCTAAAAAATCGATAATTTTTTTTTTTTTTTTTTTTTTTAGGATAATACACTAAATTCGGACAGAAAAGAGTTATCTGACACTGATGTTCAGCCTACTACCGTTAATTCAACCTCAGCTGTAAAAGAAAACAACACAGTTTCTAAAGAATGCCAACCAATTTCTGAAAATAACAAAAAATGCGAAGTTTACGACATAGGAAATTATATAGGAAAAAATATCGATGATTTTTCTAAGCGTCAGATTCTGCTTAACCACTGGAGTCCACCTAAGGAGTATCAGTTTCCGTATTCGGAACATAATAAACAAGGCAAATTAGAAAAACGATATGCTGGCCACAAATATCTGTTGCAATTTGATTGGCTTGTTTTTTCCAACGTTAAACAGGGGTACTTCTGCAAGTTTTGCCCAATATTCGTAACATCTCATGCTGGAGGGTATAACAAAAATGTAAAATTAAAAAAACTTGTTACCGAACCACTGACAAATTTTGCTAAACTCTTGGGAAAGGGGGGCTACCTTTCTGTTCATTCGGAGAATGACTATCACAAAAATGCAGTTGAGTCTGCGAAAAATTTTCTCAAGTGTGCAGAACAACCGGACAAAATAATATTAAATCAACTTGATAGCCAACGTTTACAGCAAGTAAAAGAAAACAGATCTCGCTTACACCCTATTGTTAAAACCGTAATACTTCTGGGAAAACAAAATATTCCATTTAGAGGTCATAGAGAAAAGGGGAATATTTGTGAAAATAGTTCAACAAATGAGGGTAATTTTCGTGAAATCCTACGCTTCAAAGTAAACAGTGGGGACAAGACTTTAAAAGAACATTTGTTGAATGCATCATCTCGATCAACCTATATCAGTAAAACTACACAAAATGAAATAATCCGCTGTTGTGGAGATGAAATCATAAGCAATATAATTGGAAAAATTCAAGAAGCTAAATATTTTAGTATAATTTTTGATGAGACAACAGATATATCCCACCAGTCCCAATTAACATTCTTAGTTCGATATGTACATGATAATACTGTGCGGGAAGATTTTTTACAATTTCTTGATTTACGAAAAGAAAGTTCTGACAAAATTGTTGAAGATCAAGAAATAGAATATGATGATACCGAACCAGTAGTATCTGGCAAGGACATTGGACAAACTGTATTGGGGATATTAAAGAAACACTGTCTGGATCCAAAAAATTGTGTAGGCATAGCAACGGATGGTTGTAGTGTGATGGTGTCCGAAATATGTGGTGCTGTCGCAGAAATTAAAAAAGAAGCAATAAATGCGGTGCATTGTCCGTGCTTTAATCACGCATTAAATTTATCAGTAGCAAAAGCAAGCCAATTGCAGTGTGTAAGAAACACTGTAGGAACTATTAAAGAAATTTTGAATTTTTTTAAATCATCAAGTAAGCGGATCATAATTTTAAAAAATGTATTAAAGAGGCAGTTACCTGGCTTATGTGAAACTCGATGGATTGAGAAGCATGAAGGAATAATAAAATTCCGAGAAAACATGTTAAAAATTTCCGATGCGCTGGATAATATATCGAACTGGAGAGAGTCCCAGAGTGCTTCAAAAGCAAGAATATTGCAAGCAGGAATGTGCGATAGCACTTTTATAGTAAGCATTGTATGCTTATCGGACGTGCTGTCAGATACTTTGCCTCTCAGTCGATGCTTCCAAAAAACTGATTTAGATTTAAAATTAGCTCGCGATATGCTACATAACACTCTTTGCATTCTAGACGACAAACGAAGAAATTCTTTTGATCAATTCAAAAAGCTGTTTGTGGAATGTGAATGTATTGCTTCAGAACTTGATGTAGAAATTAAAGCTCCAAGAAAAACTAAAATACAGACTCACAGAAATAATGTACCTGCCGATACACTTATGGATTATTTCAGGTTATCGATATATATTCCAATAATAGAACACATTGCAGAAGATTTAAGGTCAAGGTTTAAGGAGGAAACATTGCAATTATATAGCCTATCAATGTTTCTGCCTCTTTCAAACACGGACCAAAACCAAGAAATTAATGCACTAAGCCAGTTTCAGAATCTATTAGATGGTAGCTTTTCGGAAAAAATTATTTTGTCAGAAATCAATTTGTGGAAAGCCAAGTGGAGGCAAGAAACAGAAAGAGGTAATGCAGCGCCTGAATCTGCTATAGAAGCCTTTTCTTCCTGCGACAAAGACATTTTCCCTCATATTTATATATTTTTGAAAAATTTTACAACACTGCCTGTCAGCATAGCTAGTGCTGAAAGGTCTTTCTCTGTTTTAAGGAGGCTAAAAACTTGGCTGAGAAGCACAATGGCAGATGATAGACTAACTGGACTTGCTCTATTAAACATCCACTATGATATGGTTATAAATATAGAAAATGTTATAGATCGGTTTGCAAGCAGTGCAACACGCAGAAATGAATTTATTATTTAAATATTTTTTTTTTGTTATGTAAGTAATATGTATATATTTTAGCAAATAAATCTCGTCTGTATTTTATTTATACATTCTAATAACTTTTTTCAGGTTTTATTATTACTGATGTTGTTCTGAAAATTTTGATTATCTAAATGCTTGTTTTTAAATATTTCGAGCTATAATAGCTTTATGCAAATTTACAGCATAAGAATTTTCTTTTTAAAAAATTATAAATATATTATTTTTTAAAGAGACTAGTGGTAATTAAATGTTGCTACAGAAGACCTTCGACCGTTCAGCTCTCGAAAGATTGATCTCGCAGATTAAGTTGTCTCACATATACTGTCGGATAACCCGGGAAATATGTTAACAGTGGTATAAGTGTTAAAACTATAATTAGAAAAAACAAAAAATAAGATAAATAATTCTCATAGGAACAGAGTAAAAATAAAAAGAATAAAAATAAGACACTTAATAAATAAATTCTATTATAACGTTTTTAATTTTTCCAAATAACTAACAATAAGCCATATTTTGAGAAGAGGGTGGATTATATACTAAAAAGGTTGGTTAACCGAGTGTTTCGGTTGATTGAATGTTGGATAATTAAGAATCTGTAGTATTTTTAAATTGCATTAATTATTTCACATTCATTTAATAATTAGCTGCAAAAAATGATTTAACAAACAGAAAATTATGACCATGTTGATTATATGTTACCCGGTATCGCCCCCCCCCCCCCCAAAAAAAAAAAAAACGATTCTCTGGATCCGCCCCTGACTGGTAGAGTCGTCATCACTTTCATTTTCTTCATCAGAATTGGAATTTTCTTCATTTGGAGGCAGATATTCATCCTCGCTACTCAAAATTGAAAGACAGTCATCATTATTATCACTTTCTGAATCGTTTTCAGATAACTGTTGCAAATATTCTAAAGCTTCTGTAACGGTAAGATTACGTCGTCGTGACATCTTATTTAAACTTAAAATAAATACCTAAAAAATGCAACTTCAAGAATTCTCCTAAATATCACTTCTAATTTTCGTCTGCATTCGACCTCTTTTCACACTGTGCATATATGACCTTGGCTGAAGACCTTCACTGTTTCCCCTACCAGATCTGTCCATTAGAGGAATTCGGGGTGAGGGAGGTGTACTTTCTCGTTACTTCCGAGAAAATGTATCTCTTTTTCGTCTTTTATGCGTAAAACATATTACGGGTCAAATTGACCCGCTTCGCGGTTCTAGGTATAACGATTCATAACAGGAAATGTATTTATGCTATACGTTTTTAAATTCGTTAAGTTGTTGTTTACCTTAAAATATTAAAAGTCAGTAAAGGAAATGTTTTTTCAATTAATATTTTTCGCGCGGGAAGAAATTAAATATCGATTTGGGTCAAATTGACCCGCTCCGCGGTTCTAGTGTTAAATTTGTCTAAAAAATTGTATAATCTATGAAATCAAAAAATATTTTACAAAAAATAATGAAATTATTAAAAAAGCTTTATCAACCAAAGGTGGAGTTTCGATTACTATTTTCTTAATTTTAAGTTATACATAATACTACATTATAACTGGATCTTAAATAAAATAGTGGGATTTTGGATGGTCTTAGTAGTATTTAAATCATATTTAAAATTATCAATATTTTCAGATGTATAATTTATCCTATGTATCATCCCTGGAAATAATTTTATTTATGTATTTATTTTATTTTTCAAATTATCTTTTATGTTCATTTCTGAAGGAAAAAATAAATAATATTGTTTTTTAGTAAAACCTCTAGGGCGAAGAGCAATTATCCTTTTCCAAAAAAGAGAAAAATCACTTGCTCCTCACCGTCCAGTAGAAAATTTCAAAATGACACTTCTAAACTTTAAACTCACATTTGGGTTACATTGAGCTGCTAATAATGATAAAATACCAAATTTCACTATTTTGAAGAAAACTTTGACATATCGTGCTTTAAAAATATGCAAAAAATGCGTAATTCATTATATGTATACCCTTCAAATAACTATATCTAAAAAACTATTTAAAACTAAATGAGATGCATTTTTGTAATTTTATTCAGTTTCTGATGATATTTAATTTGATTTATTTCATCACAATATTGCTGAAAGATTGATTTTCAACATATATATATATGTATATATATATGTGTGTGTATATATTCCTGTTTCCAAACAAATTATTTAAAAATTATTCATTTATGCTTAATAAAGCATATGAATTGTTTATACACTTATGGAGACCACATATGGTAAACTTTACGACATTATGTTAATAAGATCTAAAAGTAACGAACTTATCTAACAGTATGTAAGAAAAAATTAACGTCTGGTGTAATAACAACAAAATTTTATAATAGTTTTACTTAATTTAGATGAATAAAAAAGCGTACATGTTTATAATTTATTGAAGTACAGGTGAAAATTGCCAAAGACATTCCTATCTCAACAACACTTGAGTATGTCAGATTCACACTAAAGCTGATTTTTTTTTTTTTGTCTTCCGGGTTTGATGGAGTGTCATTTCAGTCAGCATATTAGGTTCACTATTTTTTTTTAAATTTGTTTTGATTGACTCGATGAAAAACAACATTTAAAGCGACCATTTCATGTATTTTCAATTAAAAGCTGATTTATAAATCCATTATGTTGTTTAGTTATTATTATCGTCTTAAGATAATAAGTTGGTAGTTCAGATTTTTAAATGTAGTCTATTTATTATTTGAACGACCGAAACAATTGTTCAATAACAGTGGGCTGTTGATTTCAAGTCGGCTGTTGAGCAGTATAGTGTTGGTAAATGGACTCGGACTATGTGTCATAAAACTAACTCTACACGAAAGGTGAAAATATGTACAAAAAGAATCCATTGCAATTACTGAAAAGCAGACTTTACCTCTAAGGGGTGGTGTTTTTAAATTTGAGGTGCTACAATTGAACTTTACTGGTACTTATGAAAGGAAAGCTATGCCCTATGTCATCTGTTCGTGCGAAAATCACTTTCTTCAGGTGATGGTAATTTCAAAACATGAAGAAGAGTAAAAATTAGTAAAAATTGTACATCCATAAGATTCTGCGCGAATATTTATCCCCAGAAAAGAAAGAAGATGCATTGAATATGTCTTTATCTCAACTGATTTCTTGTGCTAGCCATTCCTACATCTAGAAAAAAATGGAAAAATGTATTAGTTTAAAGGAAAGAAAATACTTTCTGCCCATAAACAATTTAATTTGACATGTTTAAAAAGTTAATTTTCATACATTTATTATTTTTTACTGTAACAAAAAAAAAAGCCGTTTGAATATTATTTAATTTAATTTTTATTGCTGTAAATAATATTTGTTATTATATATTAATGTATATATTATATTTAAGCAAGAGTAGTATTACACTATATCTTAGTCATTATAGTACATCTTAGCATGAAAAGCTTCAATATTTATAATTAAAAATTCACATTTATGAAAATTTTGTTAAAATTGCTCATATTTTCACTATTTTTATTTTATAACAATTTAAAAGATATTTTTATGTACAATTAAAAGAAGTAATAACACACTGCCTTCGGTTAATAATAAATATTTGATTAACACATTATTTTTTACAAAATTCTTGATTTTAAAAATTCCCAAGATTAAAGACACTCTTAGTGTTAAAACATGACAAAAAACAAAAAATAATAATCTGCCTACATTATTTGAAACTTGTTTAGTGATTTTATATTGAAATGACTTTTTTTTAATGCAGTCTTTGAATATAGAACTGTCACTAAAAAAATGTAAACATTTTTTTTTAAATTTTGATATTTTTTTTTATCTTAAAAAATATTTTACTTAGGATCAAGAAAATTAAAGGTGATTAGGCCATAAAATGAGCTATAAACATAGCCAGTTTCATTGATATTTGTGACAGTGAATTAAATGGCTTAGGGGAACTGACATGGAATGACTCTGCTTTATTTGATTTAAAATGCGCCTCAAAATATTTTTAAATAGAAAATACCACTAAAACATCCCAAATCCCACTATTTTTATTTCAGAATCAGGTAAAGGACACCTTTAAGTATATCTGCACAAAAAATAAATTTAACCAAAATACCGCCTTTTGTTGATAATGCTTTTTTTTTATATGATGCATTATTTGTCTTAAAAATTTACGACTTCAAAGATTAAACATTTTTTTAGACACACGTAAAATATTATAAGCGTAACAGTATTTTTTTTCATAAACTTCGTACCCTATATATTATGCACAAATTATTTGAAGATGATTTATAGAGTAGATATTGAAATATAATTATATTCATGACATGCTCCATTTGAAAATCGAGCAGTCAAGAATGCCAACTGACGGCAGTTTTTCAAAATTTTGACAATTTTTTTCTCAGAATTTATTTCACCAAGGAGTAAAATAAAATAAAATAAAATAAAATAAATAAATAAATAAATACCGCTGATCATATCTTTATAATAGGAACAAACACACGCAGTTTCATCAAGTCTGTGATGGTGGGTTACATGCCTGCCTGAACTGACATGGAATGACTCATACTGTTTTCTGATTGTCCTGGTGAAACCGGTGCGTGTCATCCGATTAAAAAATAAACCGAATATTTCGGACATGTCCATATAATTCTTCATTAACCTGATATGCTGAAATGAGTCTTCGTGATAGTGATTAATCATGCAGACTCGTATTTAGAAGTTAGAGAAAAATAAATGTATCAGTTATTTGAATTTAGAAAAAAATATATACCGTTAATTAAAGGGTAACTTTAGTAGCATGTGGCTGATCAAAATTTATAAATGCGCATAAACGCCGGTTATGAAAATGAAGTACTAAAAAATAAGAACGAGTTGATCAGTAGTATTGATATTTCTGCTTTAACTAGTGTAAATGCCCGTCCTAGGACGGTAGGTAAAAATAGTATTTTTCCCTTAAAATTTGAAAAACTGATAAAAAATAATTGACAATAGGGAAGCGTTTAGATGAGCAAAGTTCGGCTAGTTTATGTTCTAATAAACACGCTATTAGTATTTATAATACTTCTGAGTAAACCAGCCTTTCCGGCTAATATACCATATCAAAATTAAGACTTCTTAATAAAACAAAAATGTTACAAATATGCAATAAATTGCGCAATTTAAAAAAGGCTGCTGCAACTATTGAAATAATACTAATTTTTTTTTATAATACTTTGAAATTGTATTTTTATTGTTTTCTTCCCACCCTGGAAAATATATCTATATATATATATGTATGATTAATAAACAGGATAAATTTTAAAAAATAAAACTGTCTCAGTGTTCTTTAAATCTGTCAATAAAACTTGTAAGCAAAAGACGAAAGCTATTTTCAATCAAGTGTAAGAATTGTGTTTCGTAATCTTAATTTTTGGTCGATAGATGGAGCTATAAGTCTTGTTAACTTCATTTTGCGCTATATCTAGCCGCCTGTATATCTGGTTATTCGTTATTTTTAATATAGAATTTAAAACATTAAAATTGGATAGTTTTGAAGGTTTTAGAGAAAATAAAGAAAAATAAATGTGATACTTAGCAGATTATGTGTATATTTCCATAAGTTGAACAATCGGCAAACTTACGGTCTCTTGAATAGTTATGCCTAACATGCCCTCGATTCGATATGTTGCTTTTTTCAAGGATGGGTATGAGCCGGAATCGTTACACAGTGTTTTATTATATAGAGATGGCAATGCCAATTATGTATATAAAATTTTTTTGCTATAATAGTACATGAAATGTACTATTTTTTTTATACTTTTCAGTGTCCATTATTTTATTTTTTACTACAAATACCTTGTTAGATAAACTCGTATTTACACACTACTTTTTTCGTCACATTTCAACAAATAATTTCTGTACTCCCAGAAAACGTGCTTTTCCGCGAATTCTTCCCGAATGTCAGAAAATGATGCAAAAAATTACAGTTATTCCTTGCACGAATACGTATCTGTTATATAAGTAATAAAGTTCGAATTCACTTAAATAATTAAAAATCAGAAATTCAATAATTTAAAATTTCTAATTAATTTAAAAAGAAACAAACAAAAATTATGCATTCGAATTTAAAAATTTAACAATTAAAATTTAAATTTATTCACAATTTATTTTCTAAAGTTATAAGCGAAAAATATTCGTACTTAAAACATATTGTAAACGAACACACTTAAAAATATATATTCTAAACGAACACATTTAAAAAATATATTTTAAACGAACACATTTAAAAAATACACAATAGTTAAATTAAATTAAAAAAAAATTATTTTACTAAAAACGCAAACATTTCTTCCCGAATTTAATTAAAAATCCAACATTCATATTCCACATCTAAAACTCAAATAAAAAATATGTCTGACTCATATTTTTATCCTCTATTATTCTATGCGTTTAAACTCCAACAAATATCTCACATTGACGAAATCTCTTCTCAATTAACTTGAACAATACCAGCTAAAACAACAAAGTTATCAAGCCTTGCCCAAGCTCCATTTGAAGAGAACCTATATCTATATTTTAAACTCTGTTTGAGCAACCGCCCGTTCGCTCAATGGTTAGGGTAGGGGAGACCGTGGCTAGTAGGCGCAGTTTTTAGTTATTGATTTTTATTAATTTTTTGTTTACGTTTTTTAAGAAACTTTCCCTGCCCAAGTTGCCTATACCTATGGGGTAAGTTGGCACACTCTTTATAAAAATTTAAATAAAACTCAAATAAGACAAACAGTTAAGAGAAATCAATTTCATTATTACCGGTAAGTTTAAACAAAGTCGTCATCGCCGTACAATATAAATTCGAAATTATACAGGCATAAAAATAATGAATAAAACATTAACATTGAGTAACTTGTATCCTACTCGATATAATCATCATAATTACAGTTGCCACAAATAAAAATTCGACTGTCTCCGGTTTGGCAAGTCTCATGTGCCCAAAATCTTGCATTTCAACCACTTTTCTCGGTGTTTGCTGTTTTTCAAGCTACCAGCACACACCAGACACCGAGCCAACGTGCCCCTTGTTCAATGCGCCTACTAGCCCCATAATAAATTTCTTCACAAAAGGGATACGTAACCTTCTAAACATAAAATAATCCAAGTAAATCACAAATGGGGTAGTACAGTTAGTCATACACTAAGAAAAAATGCACAAGTTAAATCGCAATTATTAAGATAAGTATTAGAAATTAGAAAAAAAATGAAGCAACAAAAAATTACTTATTATGAGTACAAAAAACAGAAAACGTAGGTAACGCTGCAAAACTACAATAAGGATTGTAAAAAGCAAGAAGAAAGGTACTCTTTGACTGGTTACGCAATCTATCCACAAACAGCCGATTTATGAGGTCTGCGCCTACTTACTCCTGTAGCCAACTAGCCCCGGTCTCCCCTAATCTTGTTGAATCAACGAGATTCAACTCCATGGTCAGTCAATGAACGGGAAGTTTTAAAAAAAACTTCTGTTTCAAATAACGGAAATTTTTTTTTCCTACTACGGGGAAAAAGAGACGGAATTTCTTTTCCTTTGGCGGATATTTTCCTAAAAGAAAAATAGAAACCAACATTCTTCAAGAAACGTTCGTTATTTGAAGAAAGTATTTTTAGGAGTGTATCAGGAAGTTTTTTCCTAAAAAATCGAGTGCTCCTAACACGGCAAAAATGCCTAAAACCCAAAAAACAGTAGCCCGAAATTACATACCGGACCGTGTTATACGGCGAAGTTTTAGGTAAGTTTCTGAATATTCCATTTAAGTATTTTTTTTTAATTACACCAGAATTTTTCGAAACAAGATGTACTATTTATACATAGTTATAATATTACAATGTGCTTTTTAATGATCCATATGCAGAATACTGTTTTACACATTAGCAACAACAGCACCAATTTTGATCATGTAGGGGAGGTATGATACACTTTTTTTTTTACTAATTTTTGACAGCCCTTAGAAAGCTATTTTTAAACAAATTTTTCGTGTTTTTTTATAAAGTGACCTTTTATTCATTTATTAAAAATATTGTGAATTTAAAAAATAGTCATGCAAAAAATATATCCCAAGTATTTTGAATGGTTACTGCTGTATCAAATCTCTCCATTACTGGGGAGGATTGATACACTAGCAAGGGAGGTTTGATACATTGTTATGTAAATTGAAAAAAAAATTGCAGACAATTCAATTTATGCGTCATACAATTTTTTATGATAAATTTTGAAATATTTAAGTAAAATTTGAAACGAAATGACATTGACATATTTTTGTTTCAGAAATGTTTTTTAGAAAAATATTTAAACTATTGCTATTATTTAAACAATCCTATTAACACACTTTTTAGAAAATAAATAATGAAAAAAAAAAAAAACCTAAATATCTAGCTGTAAGGAAAAATTAAGTTAACATTGCTGATTTGCAAACAATTTAACATAAATTTAGCACATTTAAGATTCCTTTAACCCTTTCAGGGGCAAAGCATTTTCAATGCTAAAGTGTTGAATAAATGAATGGCACCGGAATTTACCAACAAATTTAATTAGAAATAAGAAAAGGGATATATTTCACTTTCGTACTAAATGGAAAATATTTTAACAAAATGCTGGTGCCAATGTGGCGTTTGGGAATTAAAATTTAGTGGTTTCATAAACATACCACCACCCCTGAAATGGCAAAAGAAAAACTATTAACTCTATCATTTTGATAAGTAAAATCTGGTAGATTTAACGTTTTTTCAATTTGCCCTTCATAAATTATAGAAACATTTTCCCTTTCAGGCCATTTAAACTTTTTCCCTTCTACATGACGAGCAAAGCGAACTAACATTCTATCATTGCACTGCTTTTTTATGTAATCTACATAATGTCTATGAATAGTCTCTTTGTTTTTCCTTACCAATTTCAGTAACTCTTGCTGTAAAACAATAATGAATATTACAGTCCTATATTAATTTGAAAACTTAAAAAAATATTAAATTTCAAATATACAAGTGTATCATTTCTCCCCAGTACTAATGTATCATTTCTCCCTATTATGCCTTATTGGATTTTCAATCACTTTGTAGAAATGCAGTTGCAAAATGGTAATCTACTTTCTAGCAAAACTAATCCTAACAATGTGCTTTATAAATAAAAAAAAATTACAAGATATTATTTTCACAATAATAAGAGTTATGAAAGAAAATTAGCCAATGGAAAAAGTTTCATTGACATTCCAAAAACCTTCAAAATTAAAAGAAAGGAAAAGTTGTCAGTTCTTCACTGATTAGTCCAGCTAATGATAGCTTCAGCAAATAAAAGAAGCCTTCATATGTGTTAGAATGGCTGTTAATGCCATTTGTTGAGAAAAATTGTCAATGTATCAACCCTCCCTATGTATCAAACCACCCCTACCTCCCCTACTGATATTATTTCTTATAGTGATAGTAGAATTTCCACTTACTCTCACAATTGTACGCTGTTAAAAATTTTCTAGCGCACATTCCAGTCACTCGAAAATTTTATATTTAACGGTTATGTAACTGTATTTTTAATCGATCCTAACCAAACAGAATGCAGCATATTATGGCCAAGTAACCATTATTTATATAGTCGGTTAAATGACTATGCAGTTTGCGGCAATTGTTTACAGAGCACTCTTAAGGATGACCTCAAATCCAAAGGGGCAACTTTATATATATTTTTAAGGTGAAGTCAATCCCATATAATTGTCTTAGTTTCCGTATGAAACATTAATTATTAAACTACAAAGCTATTTTAATTAGACGCTCATTTTCGTCTGAAAAACAATCCATTTTCTATCATTAAACATTCTTTCATTTAGTATTTTCTTTTTAAATCTTAATAAAAGGCTAAGAAATGATTGTCAATTACGTACAAACCGTTACAAATTTGGTAAATAAATGCATTTTATTTCCCGGTGATATATTATTCTTTAAATCAATTTAGGGAGTAATATTAATTTTTTAACTCATAAATAAGGTGTTTCACGTATCCGTTAAGCAGTAATCATACTTAACATGTAATTTCCTTTTAAGAAAATCATTTCATACATAAAAAAGAATTAAAGAATTATTTAATTTGTTAGTTGATTACAGAATCGTTTTTCATACTCTCAATCTAAATGATTTTATAAAAATGTTATTATATAGTTGTCTGAGCGAAGCGAAGGCTAATACTCAGCGAAATATTACTGTCCGGACACATTACAACTACGATGGATATTAACGCCATGTCCTACTAAAAAAAAAGCCTAATAAAAACCTTTCGTCAAGCATAACTCAAAAAATATTTGTCGGATTTCGTTTCTGATTGCACCAGAAGGTACCTATGAGGGCCATCTACTGAATGCACCTACTATGAAAAACAGGTTCCAAACCGTTTAAAAATTATATTAAAAAAACTGATAAAAAAGCACAATTTATCTACATACGTCACAGAAATTTGGTGTGCGTCACTTTCACCGGTGGATGTTTTCGTAGACGACTGGTTTGAATACATGGAGTAAATAAAAAAAAAAAAAAAGCACGCAGTAATATTGAATAGATCAGTTTCAACCACGTGATCACAAACCTTGCAACAAGCCGTGGTAACCAGTTTTGGTGGGCAAACAAATAATAATACAGTACTCCGTACCACGGTGACCGTTTTTAGCCTGTTGTATAAAATCTGGCCTGTTGTATGACATGCAATTGTGGATGATTAAAACAAAAGACATGAGTGTTTATTTCTTCGGGAGGTTATCTTTCTCTGGATGTCTGTTTGTCTATCATACAGCATGCAATTTTCTTGTAAAGGATGATATTATTATGCAGTAAAACCTCCATAACGGACACACCCGATTAGTGGACACCTCTATTTAGCGGGAATTTTTTCGATTACCAACCCTTAAATAACTGTACATTTTTTACTCTCAGTAGCGGACACCCCCAAATAGAGGACAAATTCTGACCTCCCGAGGTGTTTGCTATTCAGAGGTTTTACTGGTAAAACCTCCATAACGGAAACACCCGATTAGCGTATACCTCTATTTAGCGGACATTTTTTCGATTACCAACACTTAAATAACTGTACATGTTTTACTCTCAGTAGCGGACACCTCCAAATTGAGGACAAATTCTGCATTCTCGAGGTGTTCGCTATTCAGAGGTTTTACTGTATATATTATTGATAGTTATTTTACAGGGCCGCACAAAAGAATAAGAATATATGAAACGATTATAAACTAAATTCGGGATTAGTAGATCGCTGATGGTAATGTAATTTTAGGATGTTGTTACAGTCATCCGCAGCATGTTTTTAGAGTTTCGTTCATCTAACGAAACCCTACCTGTCTCACTCCTTTGTCTGTCTGTCTGTTTGTCCGTCTGTCACAGAGCGGGTTCTCAGAAACTATATATATCGGAGACTTGAAAATTTGCATACTTATAGCTGAATACCACACATCAAACGGCAAATAATGAAATTTTGAAAAAGTATAATATTTAACCCTCTTGGCTCTAACTTGTGTATTTTAAGCAATTTTTCTAACTCACCCCCTAATTAAGTTGGAGACATGAAATTTTGCATACTTATAGATAACACCTCACATCAAACGACAAATAATAAATTTTGAAAAAGTCTAATATTTAACCCTCTGGGCTCTAACTTGTGTATCTTAAACAATTTTTCTAACTCAGCCCCTAATTAAGTTGGAGACATGCAAGTTTGCATACTCATAGCTGAACACATGCGATAACACGATAAATCATAAAATTTTGAAAAAGTCATATTTAACCCTCCGGTCTCTAGCTTCTGAATTTTAAGCAATTTTTCTAACTCAGCCACTAATTAAGTTGGAGACATGAAATTTTGCATACTTATAGCTGAACACCTCACATCAAACGACAAATAATAAAATTTTGAAAAAGTCTAATATTTATCCCTCTGGGCTCTAACTTGTGTATTTTAAGCAATTTTTGTAACTGAGCCGCTAATTAAGTTGGATACATGAAATTTTGTATACTTATAGCTGAACACTTCACATCAAACGATAAATAATAAAATTTTGAAAAAGTTCTAATATTTAACCTTATGGGATCTAACTTGTGTATCTTAAACAATTTTTCTAACTCAGCCTCTAATTAAGTTGGAGACATGAAATTTTGCATATTTATAGCTGAACACCTCACATCAAACGACAAATAATAAAATTTAAAAAAGTCGAATATTTAACCTCTAATATTTTGTCTCGCGCAATTTTTAAATTTAAACAGTTTTGCAATATTATTTTTTGTTCATTTTGCATAATAAGTGTAATGTGACGTAATTTCTTCTATTGAAGACTTCTAACGCATGTTAATGAATTTATTTTACAATATCCTTTCTCTTTTAAAATTCACATGTAAATATAGTTTTTATGAGGTAATTTCCAATAAGGGCCTGATTTTTGTACCTAATTATTCAATTCTAATTTGAAGGTTTTTTTCTGTTAATAATAGTTACGTGTAAATATTTCTTTTATTTGAAGCAAACATTACTGTTTGCTCTGTTTATACAGTTGGCAACAGTTTAAATTAATACCATTTTCTAAAATATGTAAAAAATATCTGTCGAAATGCTGAATATTTGAATTTAATATAGAAATAAAACCTCAAAAAATGAGTAAAATTAAAAAAATTAATGGAATCTGCACACCGGGATCTTCTATTGAATAAAATGATCTAAAAATGATTAAATTACCATGTATAGTTTTTGCTCCTATAAAACTTTTTTAATGGAACGATTTTGTCCAACTTTAGCATTAAATATCTCTTAAAATAATTCTTCGGTTTAAAAACTGTATGCATCAGCGTGTTGATCAAACATTTCGCTATAATACCACCGATTTTCATATTTTTGTATGCAATAATTTTCTTTATATTAACGAAGAAAGACTTCAGATCATAAAAAAATTCAAAACCGGCGCGGGCGGCGGTGACAGCGTTAGTTACTTTGTTTAGAATAGAGAAATATATAAAAATGAAAACTTTTCTATCTGTCTGTTTGTAATTCTATAAAAATCCACAATTTGGAAGCCAAAATTGTGAAAAGATACGTACATGTGTATTAAAACATGGCCAAGGCAAATAAAGTAATCCGGAATCGAAATAATTTATAGTTAATTTTTAATTAATAAAAAACCACCAATTTAACAGCAATTTCTTATCAAATTTAAACATTTTCCGTTATAGCAGTTGCCAACGATTAAAAAACACAATAAAATTATTACTACAACAATTAATTTTCTACTGCAAGATTTCCACGTGAAAAATGAAAATGAAATAAATAGTTTGCCGAATTTAAAAAAAAAGGTGAATATTACGTCATAACTTTTCTATTGCAAGATATTCACGTGAAAAATGAAAATGAAATAAATAGTTTGACGAATTTAAATGAAAGTGAATATAACTTCATAACTTTTCTATTTCAAGGTTTCCACGTGAAAAAGGAAAATATTACGTCGTATTGGAAATATAAAGGACGTGGTGAATATAGTATAACATCATATGAGTGGGAAAAAACGTATTGAAGCATGATAAAAAGCCGATTATGGAAATATTGGCGTATTTTAACATTATTGCTCCAATGATACATTGAAATAAGTTCATTTATAGATGAATTATTTTGCGTCTGTTATATACATTTATACATTTTTATATAGCGTTTTCATATGATTCATTCATACAACATTTCGACTGCTTTTTTAATGTTTGTTTTGTGTTGTATGTTAAATTTTGAAATTGATTTTTCAGAACAAACTTCCTTCAAATTCTGGGCAACGGCGGGCACTTTAGTTTGTAACCTATAAATGGCTTTTGTATCTGTAGATCTAATGCTAATATTATAAAGCGTTATAATATTATAAAGTGTATAATATTATTAATGCTTGTACGTTTGTGAGGTGTTATCTCTAAAACTACACAGCCAACTTAAAAAAATGTTGGTGGCCATCTCTGCTTCAAATAAAAGACTATTTTATGTCAGTGCAAGAACCTACATCGCTGCTGGAGCGCAAAAAAGTTCTAAAATTGCGATTTCTGCGATATTGATTGGGTTAGAAACATTAAATTTGATGCGGTAGTTACTTTTAAGATGTAAATACTCGTAATAAACGCTCTCTAAAAGGTTCAATTTGACGGATAAACGGGAAAGTCTAGAAGGGTTCTAATCTATTATTTATTTGGAATACTGAAATTTTTGGGATACTTTTGGGGTTAGAAACTAGAACTTTGGCATGGTAGTAATTAATAAGATGTAAATGCTCCTTGTAGAACGAATTCTAAAAAATCGAAAGACTAAACAAAGCGGAAAAAGATCTAAAGATGATCTAAGTAATGAAATACATGGAATTGTTAGGAATATAAACATGAAAATTGACCTGGCTGAATTTATCATGACGTAAATTCTCGCAATAGAGCAATTTCTAAAAATGTCGCTATATAAAACAGTGCAGAAACAAAAATCTTTCGAAATTTTTCTATTTCTGTGTTACTGCTGAGCCCAAAATCTCGAAATTTTGCTTCGGGTTAGTTTTAAAACATACAATTGTCTCTATGAATGGTTTCTAAAAAATTTAAAATTTAAAAAGATGAAATGAACGGAAAGCGATCTCAATTACCATTAATTTGGAATTATTAGGTACAGAAACTTTAAATATTTCATAATGCTGCATTTCCTCCCCAAAACATGCAATTTAAATGCAACAAAACTGATAGATACCCACCTAGCATTAAATAAATTGTGTAAATATTGAATAAAGACCTGTATGAAACAGTGAGTAGGTTGCCCGAAAGTACTTGTTAAAGTGTTCCTTCTCTAGGCTTTTCTCTCTCTCGCCAAGGCCACTAACAGAGGGAAGTGCCGTTTTAAATGTGATATGAATTTTTATCCGATTCATTTT
Source organism: Maratus speciosus (assembly GCA_963932465.1). Lineage (NCBI taxonomy): Eukaryota > Metazoa > Arthropoda > Arachnida > Araneae > Salticidae > Maratus > Maratus speciosus. The sequence goes on along the minus strand of OZ010795.1, from coordinate 170,564,994 downwards.
TCTAGATATTTTATCATAAGGTCATATTCTCAATTATCATTAGTAGATTTTTTATATATTAACTTATTCTGGTGAAATTTCATAATCGGGTTCATATTGGCGTATTTTAGCTTGCATGATTTGCTGAATAAATATCTATGGATTTGTAATTTACTTCAAATGACACTTTGACAGCTCAAAAGTTATGCAGACGATATATTCAGATCTTGTGTCATACTTTATGTTGTAATCATTGCCGATTTCTTTTATTTAATACATGCTAAATACAGGTGAATTTGTGCAGAATATGTTTGAAAACAAAACAATACAGTGTATGTAGTGGCCAGCATACACTCATCATTTAAATCCGATCTAAAACACACTATAACGAAGCATTGCATGCCACTGTTGATGTAATCGGTACTTTGATACTATATCAGATTTTGAGGAGAGAATTCCTTAAATGTTATCGACAACCTCATTGCATCCGTGGAAAACAGATATTGTACAATATTAACTATTCCGGGGGAGCACACACCATATAAAGTATAGTGCATTCTTTTTAAACATCATATATTTGTTATTTAAAGTTACTCAAATTGGTGCGGAGCGTCTGATTATGCCCTTGACATCATTTTATACAGTTAAAATTCCAATATAAGTAATTTAGTGTTTCATTTTCTATTTTATTTTTAATATATTGCGTACTTTCAATTTTATATCCATGCATGGCTGTCTTGAATGGTTTGATTTCCCATTTTTTTAAACAATGTATGCGAATTTATATATAAGATTTTGTAATTCTACGATTCGTTTATTTTCAGCATTTGAATTTATCGCAGTATATGGACAATTAAAGATAACATCTCATTTTCTTTGCTTCCACATGTTATTATTAAATCTATGTTCTCAGCAATATCGCTCAGACTAATCCCTCTGAGGGAAGTCCTAGTTTAATGAAATAATAATAAATATGTCATCAGATGTATTTTACTGTGGTTTTTCATTTTTCGCCAAATTGTTTCTTATTTTTATATTTTTGGTGAAATAGTGGCCAAAAATAATTTTATAAAGTAAATATAATTATATAATAATATAAAGTAAATAATTATATATTAATATAAAGTAAATATAATTTTTTAGCCAATGTATGCCAAGACAACAAAACTGGAATACCGGACTGTTCGTGGCAGAACAAACTACAAAATGTCATAATGTAAGAGAGACACCTACCTCCCTGCATGCTGAACATGTATCAACCATCAAATAAAGCAAGTATTGTAGTGCTTAAAAAACTATGATTTAATGATTACTCTTAGTTGTAATTTAATGATTAGTATTCATTTCTAGACTTAATATGAAAAAATTTCGAATGATCTACACACAGGATTGGAGCTGTAATGTTTGGATTTTGCGTGAACGGGATGTACATACCCGATGCGTTTTACGGCTATCTAAAAATTTTAATGTATGGGGGGGGGGGGGTCTCCCTCATATTTAATTTTTTTTTTTCGGAAACGCGTGGGACAGGAAAATGTTGTCATTCAGAAACTGTGTGATCGAAAGATATTTCCAATTTTTTTTCGTAAACGCAATAGATCTTTCAGAAAATATTCTCAAAATGGGCGTTTTGAACTGAATTTCGGGATAGAAAAAGAAAAACCAATCATAGAAGTGAGAAAATTGTCTTGTCACGTGATCGAAATCGCTTATGACACAATAGGTAATTTATTTATAAGAAAAAATGGAAAATTCATTTCGATTTCAAATCGCTTCGATAGTCAGAATTACGAATTTTATACCTATATGTTTAAAAATGTGTCCATCATTTTGTTAGAAACTTTCGCGCTTGTTGAGCAGTGATCTTGAGAACAGCATTAAAAATTTTCAACAAACTGCCCAGTAATTTGACATTTAAAATTTAGAAAACGGTTAGAAATCTGTAATTTAAATATATTCTGAACATATTATGGTACGAATAGAGTTAAATTATAGTTCTGTAACCGTTTTCAATAACAAGTTGGAAATTTCGCGTCGAACGTAGCTAATGAGTAATCGTACTATAACTAGTTATATAAATATTTCTTTGCACCGTATATTCTACTGAATGTATATTTTAGTGCACTTCATAAGTGCATATAATATTTCATTCTAGACTCCAACATCATTCAAATGCACTTGAAATAATTTTTCCCCATTAGCCCTAATGTAACGGAAAATTTTTGACTGCCCTTGTAATTAAACTATACATCCGATTTTCATAACATTTGAAATGATTCGACAAAAGTTAGCAAAAATTGTATATTTAAAATTTCAGACCATTTGGTTAAGTAGTTTTTGCTGTGTTATATGCGGACGGACAGACAGACGGACCGAACGACGGCTATATGTGCTACGTATTTATATAATTATGAACGCATCTAAAAATGGGCAAATGACTCGACAATTCGCCGCAAATTTTAACAGTGAAACAACGGATAATAAATGCCTCTACTAAAGATTCTTAAAGCAATTAAAAACGGCTTTTTTCTGACTCATTTAACGAATAGAGATTAGACTTGCAAATGTTTTATTAGATGCTTACATTAACACGACGTACAGTGCTAAAAATCTGAAGTATACGAATCTGCAGTTTTTTTTTAAATTGGGTCATCTGATGTATTTCAATTCAACATAAAAACAATATTTTTTAATGTGGCTACTTTGCGCAGTTTGATTAGTTCATATATCTTAATTATTGTTAAAGTGATTAAATCTAAATTTGAGTTTCGTATGGATCTAAAAATCGTGTATTCTATCAAGTCATTCAACCGTTTTAAAATAATACGGTTACAGAACTATAATTTATATCTATCTTGACCAATTGAATGCTTTAGATCATGGACACGTAATCGTTATCTACTCTAGAAACAAGTAAATGGCTCAATCACCTGCTGCAAATATTTATCAGTGTCAGGCGCTGTAATTCAGTTGTGAGAAAATTCGTGTTTTTGTTAAAGAAAATTTCGTCTAACAAATGTGATTTCAGAATAAATTATCTATCTTATCGGAAGTATCATTGTTATTCACAAGTATAGCAGGAACACCATTTTTCATATATATATATTTAATTATTTAAAATACATTTTATACAATCAGTATTTAACGTACAATTAGAGTCTTTTATTTATTTTTATTTTTTATTTAATTTTACTTTCACAGAGTTACTGAATAATTGCTTTGTGATATTTCTGTAATTTTGGAGTGCTTACAATGCAAGTGAAAACTAAAATAATAAGTTTAAGATTTTCCATTGTACTTCGCTCGAAATGTTATCACTTATTTTATATTTATATACATATTCTTAAAGCAACATATATATCATTTAAATATCGAAAAGTAGTTATCAGTTTTAGCAGCTTATTTTTGGTGCCTTTACCTTACAAAGCCTTTGAAAAACTTAAAATCGATGTGCTTAGGATAAAACGGAATTCCCAATAATATACATGCATTGATTATCGATATATTCAACATAGCGTTCAATTAATGTAAATTTTGTATTAACGTTGTTGAATTTCTTTACAAAATGTAAAAGAAAAGGTTCATTTATATTTTAATATATATATTTAAGCTATGAAATTTAAATGAAAATAAAATAAAAGATAAAAAGTCTTCTTGTTTTCTTGGTGAGAGGGTAGAAGGAAATTAAAGTAAAATTGCATGGATTAAATCTATAATAGTACAATTCTACTCATTTTTCTTTTCATACAAAATATATGCAAGGTGATCCTAAAGTTATTAGAGAAATGTTAAGGAGTGAGAGAGAAGGCTATAATAATAAATAATCGTCTGAGGTACCAGGGCTATATTTATTTATTCAATGAAAACGAACGATTTCTATCTGCAATATAAACTCAAATTTAGTTTTAAGAGTCCTGAGGCATCTTAAAATAATTACAAACGCATCGTGAAGGCCCCAATAAAGAAAATAAATACATGTATATAAAAATTGGACTGATAACTTGGTTTTTTCAGGCTTCAAGCTCTAAAATACCGATTTTAGCATAACTTTGAAATTTGAGCTTAGTGTTCAACAAAAACATTAAGTGTGGGTACTGATTTTACTCATAATTTTAATCTCTATAACATTTGTACATACAATATTTTTGATAGAGTAAGTTATTGTTTTTACATATTGCTATGTTAATCTAAAAATAATATGATATGTTTTTCGTAATGTGCCTATATGTTTGTACATATAGGCGAAACTCAATTAGTACGAGGGGAAAACTTAGTATGTTCATTCCATATCTAAATCTAAGGGATTGAAACTAATTCCAATTTTTTCCTAACTAATTCCGAATTCAACACCCTCGCCGCTGGGCTATTTCTAAACATTTTTCATTCATATCGATGTTGAATTGTACTGTTTTCTCCTTATTGAAAAATGCATGATGTTTCATTTCTCACAATTGGATATGTCTTCAGTACATTTTGAACAATTGATAATTTTCGCAATATATCTGCTCCCCGGCATTTCTACTTCAATGTATTTTTATTCCTGTAATGTTTTTTATTATTATTTGTGGTATGAATAAGAGAGGAGTCTGAGATTGAAAATGAAAATATGAATGAGTGGAAGCCAAATCTGAAGAATTATTATAAAAACTTCGGGCATTTATAAAGCCAATGTAATGGGACCTTTTCTTAACACAATGACAATAAATTCAATTGCAGTAAATTGCGAAAGGTATTATTCAGGTGCAATGTCCAAGAAAAGACTCAGGGTGTTGATATGTATTTGAACACGGGTATATCTCAATACATTTTTGTTTTATCTTTTAAGCATTTAACCCTAAACTTTGTAATATGATGTAGTGTAGTAATAATAAAGTAGTGATGCGTAAAGATACAAGATTTTACAAAGTACACCACTCAAACAGGGTTCGATAGATTTTACCAGAATTTTCTTAAAGTAACATTTGTACTTATTTAATGAAAACAAATTCTATCTGCAGATAGCCACCAGTACTTTACGAAATTTCTGGTACAAACGCATCTAAAATCCCCTGAATCCCCTGATGCGTACGAAGCCTGTGAAAGAATGTCATCAGCGAGAATTTTTACTCATAGATAAATATTTGCAAAAGCTACATCTAATATACTCTTAATTAATTATTATAATGTAATATAATATTATAATGCAATATAATGTAACAAATAAAAGTTCTTAGGATTAAGACAATCTTAATATATTGTTACATGTGTAGGAAAATGTGTGTAATTCGAAAAAGTATTTCGTCCCTTGCTACTGCTCTTTGAAAAAGTTTTACTGCATCCTGTTTCCATTTAGAATTTTCATAAGAAAGAGTCAGCATGGACTCATAAAATTCAGCAACACATTTATATCGTTAAGCATTTCATTACTAGCCAAGACTGGTGACTGTTTTGTTTTCAGTTGAGGTAAAATATACGTTAGTTTTCTTTCTGGTCGATTTCTATTGAAAATATTCTAGACATAAATGTATGACTGAGATTAATTTTTTTAATGCAGTATGAATAAAATAAAACATTTACCATTGAGACGCAATAAAAGTGTAATTGTATAATTTGTTATCAAATTCCATTTGAACTAAATATATATTATTGTAAATTTTTTCTTCTGTTTTTCTACGGGTAACTTTAAAAATATATATCTGAATTATATTTACAAACAGATAGATGGATCACGCAACAACTGTTAGGAATAAGAAATACAATAACAGTTCTATGAATTTCGTATATAGTTGCAGCGATTAAAAACAAGTTGGAAATTGCACGGCAATCGTGCAAATGATATGCGTTCGTACTATAACTAGTTTTCTAAATATTTTTTGCACCGCATATTGTACTGAATGCATATTTTAGTGCACTTCATAAGTGCATATCAATTTCATTCTGTTCGAAAGGCTGTAACATTATTAAAATGCACTTGAAAAAAAAATTCCCATTGGCGGTAATGTAACGGAAACCTTTTGACTGTCCCTGTAATTAAACTATATATCCGATTTTCATAAAATTTTAAGTGACTCGACAAAATTTTGCAAACAATTATATGTTTAAATTTTCAGACCATTCAGCTGGGTAGTTGTTGGTCTTGTATAGGCGGACCGACTGACAGACAGACCGAACGACGATTATAGGTGCTACGTATTTATGTAATTCCGAACGTACCTTAAAAAAGGATAGCACATTTACATAATCCCTTTTGGGAATTCAAAATGAACATACACGCATAATGTAAATAAATGTAAAATTTGGTTTATTTGTAGAGACTAGAAACAGAAATACAGTTTTAATGGTTAGTGGAAATAGGGTAAGATAGCAGAATCCCTACCATTTGTTGAGTGATCAAAGCCAAAATGGAATCAGCTTAATTTTGAACAATAAGCATTTTACATACAGTTTTGTATACGACCACCCAATATATATCAATATCGTGAAAAATATATAACAGCAGTGCCTCTTGCATGTCGACAAAAGTTATCAACAATCTAATAGGAGAAAATGTATATCTACATCCAAGTAAATATAAACTTTTATGGCTGTGTGAGCAGTTATTGCGCCAACAATCCTTTTCTAACAAGCAATTGCACATCTGACCAAAAGAAATAAAATGCATTAAATACATCTCAAAACATGTAAATCTATTAAAAATTGGAGGTATCGAAAATTTTCAAATTTCATTATTATATTACAAACACTTACAAAAACACAAATAATTTCATTAAATTGTTAAAAAGCACAACAATGGTTAAAAAACCATTAAACGTTTCGAAAATTTTCAAAATTCTTCTTCAGTAATGTAAATAAATACAAAATCACGACAGATAACATAATTCAACTTTCAGTTGAGAGCATGTGCCGCACAATATCTTTCATTTTTATAGTTTCAAAAGATATTGCGAACACTTTTTAAAGGATAACTCAAAAACGAGCAGTCATTTCGGAATCGACTTTTTAAATATTCCAACAATCGATTTGTGTTAAAAAGTTTCTGGGTTATCACTTTTTTTTTTTATCAAAAATGTATAAATTATGAACATTTTTGACAAATCATTTACAACCAGCTCTCCCGACAATAAAAAACTCACATTACGAATAAAAAATTATTGAAAGCAATATTTTAAAATTACAGTAGAACCTCGATTATCCGAAGTAATTAGGACCGGCCCTCTTTCGGAAAATCGAAATTTTCGGATAATCAAAAAGCTTCAATTTTTAGATTAAGGAGAAATATATGCGTTATTTCTTATTATGGTAAGTCTTATTACTGTTAACAGGAGTTTAATAAAAATAAAGCAATATAAAAATAGAAACAAGAATAAATTACCTGAATTTTCATTTTGAAATTAAGTACCTTTCACAAGAGTTTGAAACAATGTTTTTTTTTTTTTTTTTTTTTTTTTTTTTGTCGCACTTTTGATTGTCTTTGCTTTGAAACTCTATCACAAAGTTTTTTTTAATATTATTAGTTCACCGGGAACTCAAGTTAAAATGAAAGAATTCTAAGAAAAGGAATCGAAAATATTTATATGTACTCGTCGTCCGAAAAGGAATGCTTGCACACAAGGATTATGACAGTTAAAAACAAACAAAAAGCTTTAAAAAGGGATTTTGCATACAAAGAATGTGGTAGCAAAAAAAAAAAAAAAAAAAAAAAAAAAGTTTTAAAGATGGATTTCAGTTAACCGAGAGTTTCGGATAAAAGAGGTTCTACTATGTTATTTTCTTGATTGACATTTTAAAAGTAAAAGTATTTAGAATTTTTTTAAACAATAAATTTCGCATAACATCTCATTTTACCTTTAAAACCATTTTCTTTCAAAATTATATTTTAAAAATAACTCTTCATCATGTCAAATTTAAAAGCAAATGGATTTCATTATACTTTATTAAATTTAAGAAAAATGGAGATTTTCTTTACATTTTATTATTATTATTATTTTTTTTTTTTCAATATATGTTTTCATGAAATATGCATGAAGTGTTCCTTTATCAAAAAAATATATAAAAGGAAAATACTCAATGAAATTTAATTTAAAAGTTACAGTATTCGATAAGGATTTATTTATTTATTTTATTTTATTTTATTTTATTTTATTTATTTATTTATTTTTGTACCGCAAAATAGACATTACAGTTCCTTTGCCAATTTTATAATATGAACCTGCAAATATTTTCACAAAATATATACTGCATATATAATATATGTTTTTTTCTTTTTTAATATATTAAATTCTTTTATTTAAAAAATATATTAAATACTGCTCTTTTGGATATATATTATTACTGATAGTTATTGAATTTTTGTTTATTCACAAATATTGTCGTTTTAGTTTTGTAAATATTGAAAAATTTAATATTTCCGCAATTTCGTACTATGCGTTTACAATGTCTGTATACTGACATAAGTTTTCCCGTTAGTAATAACGTACTACTTTCTTCTAGATTTGTCCATTTTTTGATCTGTAGACGAAATACAGCGACGTCCCTTACCGCTGGACCGACATTTGCTAATTTAATTTTTTATAATATTTTTGGAAATAGGGAAACAATAAATTCCTCGGAAAAGTATTGCTAAAATATGTTTCACGAAACATGGAAGTAAATATAGGTTAAGACAAACCATTAAAATATATTGTTAAACTAATGCAGGGCGCGAAATTTCCACTCGCCAGCTCGTCAATGGCGAGCAAATAGTTAAGGTTGGCGAGTAAGTTTTGTCTTTTAAAATATTGTGTTTTAAATCAAACTATATACGCTCAGAATATCGTGCCGAGAGAAATGCGGATCTTGGAGATCTTTTGTGCTTAGCTGAGAAATGTGGATATTTTAACAAAGTATGGCAATAAAAAACAATGCAGGTATTTTATCCATTTTATTGCTGAAACTATGAAGTTAGATTTAGTGAAAAAAACATAAAAATGTGTACATATATCAGCATTCTGGTTGATGGTACCACAGATAGATAAGTTGTCGAACATGCAAATGTGTATTTTCGATACGTGGATGCAAAAGATAATCATATCAAAGAGGACATTTCAGGAGCAATAGATCTGCCAAATTGTACTTCATCCAGATATTTTCACAGCCATAACTGATTTTATAGATAAGAATACAGGTCCAAATGAATATAGAAACAGTGTTATATCGTATGCTTGGGTGATGATGGTGCTCCAAATATGGGTGGATACAAATCCGGAGTGGCTATGAAAAAGAAATCTATTTCTGCTAAATTGATAAACATTCATTGCCTTGCACATCATTTGCAGTTGGCTGTTTTGGATGCATGTGGTAAAGTTGAATATCTGAAAACATTTGATCCAGTGGTTAGGAGTATTTTTTAATTTTACCATGTCTCGGATAAAAGACCTCTAATGTTAAAAGAAACAGCAGAAATTCTAGGAGAAAGAATTCTTAAACAGAGTAATATTCATACTATTAGATGATCATCCATCGAAGAAGGTGCTGTAAAAGCTCTTTTGCAAGCCATCTTGAACAGAGGGCTCACGGAAAAGACACTGATGGCACTAAAGCTAAGGGTTTTCCTAAAAGATTGAAGAATTATAAATGTCTTTAAGTTCTATACTTCCTCTTGGATTTCTACAAATATTGAACCACTTAAGTGTGGCATTAAAAAACAAGGAACTTGTCATTTCATCTGGTAATAAAAATTGAACATTGCATCTCATTTCTGACAGATCTCGAATCTAATGTTGGACCAGACGAACAGGACTTTTTTGGACCAACTATCCATCTCAGTGATCTGATAATCAAGGTTGTACAGCTAGAAAATATTAAAAATGGAGAGCGAGATTTTCAGATTTTAACCGAGCAATATTGTAATGTTTTTTTCTCTGTATTTTTTTAAATGTTTAAAAAAAGGTGATTTTTTTCAACGTAGCATAAATAACTTAATTACATATATGAATATAATCTTTCAGAGTATTAATCATTACTTAATGATTTAAAACAACTATATATCTGTAGAATTATATTATATTAAGTAATGCTTCTTCTGCAGTGAAACCTGCAACTTAGTGAACGTATATATCAGTTTACGGCGGAGAGAAGGAGAGATTAATTAAACATGCAAAGATATACATCACAGAAAGACTGTAATCTATGTCAACAGATGTGCTAACATCTCTGCATGTTTTTGACACTTTGAGTTGGCCTCCCAAAGAAAAAATTCTTGAATTTGGGTTAGAAGAAATAAAAAAGTTCTTCATGTAATTGAACCCAAGTCTCTTTAATGAAAAAGTGGATATTTTACTGCCCGAATAGGCAGAATTCAAGTTTATGTTCCCTTCACTAACACTGAAAGATATGATGGAGAATTTTTACACTGAAAAGTACTGAACAAGATTTCCCAATTCGTTCCACATTCTAACAATTTCTGCTGTTCTACCAGTGAGCATAGCTTCGTGCTAGAGGCTTCAGCTGTCACAACAGACTCAAGATCTCATACAGGAACTGTCTGAAGATTGAGACACTAGATGATTTACTCAGAATTTCTATTAATGGATCCAGCCTGGCAGATTTTGACCCTAGAGCTGCGATTGACAAGTGGTACTTCAGTGCAGAAAGGCAACAGTACACAAACATGAAGGTCTAAAAGTACAGGAACTTTTTCTTTCATGACTTTTTAGTGGTATGTGACAATTTTTGTAACCATTGAAACCTTATGGTAACCTTATTTTGAGTTAATATTTTTTTTTTTTCTTTTGCAGTAAATATGCTTCGATTTTTCAATTTCTGCATTCTTTTATGATTTCAGTCACCAGAAAGTTCTTCATACTACATCTGTTAACACTTTAAAAATTGTTCATATTTCTCATAAATCTAAAATATTCCTGATTTAACAGACAGCTCTTTCTAACAACTGTCAATTTAAATTAAGTTTGTCATAAATAGTTCATTTTCTGGGTAAGTGTGGTGACCGACGTTGCTGTCTGAATGAATGCAAAATAAGGGCGAGGAAAAGTTTAAGTCTGGCGAGCACCTGTTGAACTGAAATTTCATGCCCTGAACTAATGTAATCATTAAGTGACACTCTATTATATTTGAACTCTATTTCATTAACAGCTCCAAATAATGTGTTTAGTTTCTATAATTCCAGATATCGTAGCACATAATATTAATCAACGGGAAAAATAGTGTATAATATTTGGCAGATTTTTTGTTAGTTCTTTTCTTTTCTTTTTCTAGCTTTTGGTGATAGAATAACTTTTACTTTAGTCTGTAAAAAAAAATTACTGTTAAAAATTATAGGACGCTTTTTGATTCTAGAAGATACCTCAAACAAAATTAGTAGAAACTAGCAAAATCCGCGGCTTTCCTCAAGTAATCGTTGTAAAAGGCTAAGGTGTATTTATGTGCCTATTTTTATTAGAAAAAATCCTAATGTTACGTATAATTAAAAAGTTACTAATTAAGCAACATTTTGAGACACCTTCATTGTTATACTACTTTAGGTTAACATGGGATTAATAAAAAGATCTGAAATTAATTCCAAATAAAGTATAATTTTGAATGTATTTTGAAGGTTTTGCGAAAATTACATTTTTTATTTGAAATTTCGATTTTTTCAGAAACCGTTTTTAGCAAGTAATTACGTCTATCTCAAAGGCGAAATCGTCTAATTATCAAATTTTCTATAACAACTACATCACAGAAATAACAATTTTAGAATGTTTTCTTGTTGCTGCAAATATTAAATTTTCTAGAAAAAAAAAAAAAACCTCTGTGGGTGTATTTATGTCTCTAAAGTAACAGCCATGTCAAATTGAATGTTCCTATCCCTAATAATTTAATATGAATCATAGTTTATAAGGTTTTTAGAACGTTTCTCTCTCATTTCATTCTTTTAATCGATTTTTTACAAACCGTTCTTAGCGAGAACATCAATTTTAAGAACAACAACCATACCAAATTTCAAGCTTCTAGACCAACAAAATCAGACACAAGGAAAAAAAAAAAAAAAAAAAAAAAACACTTTTAAAAAGTTTTTTGGGTCTGCACCCTCTTAACTTTCAAATTTTGTAGATATGTTTCTGTGCAAACATTAATGTCTTAAACAACAGAAGTGTCAAATTTTAAGTTTCTATCCCTAAATATTCTCTAAATAATCTGCAATTTAGAACGTTTTCGTCTCATTTCACATTTTTTATTTTGAATTTATACTCAACAGCTTATATCATGCATCTGCATCTCAAAAGTAGCGACTATACTATGAAGTATACTAATAGTTTCTGGGTTATCGCATATATATATATATTTTAATATTATTTTAAATCAAAAAATGTATAAATTATGAACATTTTTGACAAAAGATTCACAACCAGGTCTCCCAACAATAAAAAACGCACATTACGAATAAAAAAATTTTAAAAGCAATATTTTAAGTTTATTTATATGTTATTTTCTTGGTTTACATTTTAAAAATAAAAGTATTTAGAATTTTTTTTACAAGAAATTTCGCATAACATCCCATTTCATCTTTAAAACCATTTTCTTTCAAAATTATATTTTAAAAATAACTTTTCATAATGTCAAATTTAAAAGCAAACGGATTTCATTATACTTTATTAAATTTAAGTAAAATGGAGATTTTCTTTACATTTTATCTTTTTTGCAATATCTGTTTTCATGAAATATGCATGAAGTGTTCCCTTTTAAATATATATATATATATATATATATATAAAGGAAAACACTCAATGAAATTCAATTTAAACGTTACAGTATTCGATAAGGATTTTTTGTACAACTAAAAATACATTGCAGTTCCTTTGTCATTTTTATAATATGAATCTGTAAATGTTTTCACTATATATATACTGCATATATAATATATATTTTTTTCTTTTTTAACATATTGAATTCTTTTATTTTAAAAAAAATTATAAATACTTCTCTTTTGTATATTTATTATTATTGATAGTTATTGAATATTTGTTTATTCACAAATATTGTCGTTTGAGTTTCATAGAAATTGAAAAATTTAATATTTTTGCAATTTCGTACTATGCTTTTATATGACCTAATACTTGCTTCTTGATTTGTCCATTTTCTGATCTGAACACGAAATACAGTGGCGTCCCTTACCGCAGCACCTGAATTTGCTAATTTAATATAAAATGAAAATTGGAACTAGGGAAACAATAAATTCATCGAAAAAGGATTGCTAAAACATGGTTCATGAAACATGGAAGTACATATAGGATAATACGGACCATTAAAATATATTGTTAAACTAGTGTAATCATTGAACTATGTTCCATTTAATCTATATCTTTTCCATCTATTATATTTGTACTCTAAGTGACTTCATTAATAGCTCCAAATAATGTGTTTAAGCTCTATAAATCCAGATATCGTAACTTACAATATTATTCAAAGAGAAAATAGTGTATAATATTTGGCAGGTTTTTTTTTTCTTTTTCTATCTTTGGCGATAGAATAACTTTTACTTTAGTCTGTAAAAAAATACTATTAAAAATTACAGGACGATTTTTTATTCTAGAAGATACCTCAATTAAAATTAGTAGAAACTAGCAAAACCTGCTGCTTTCCTCAAGTAATTGTTGTAATAGGCCAAGGTGTATTTCTGTCGTATTTTTATTAGAAGAAATCTTATTGTTACGGATAATTAAAAAATTACTCATTAAGGGACATTTTGAGACACTTTCACTGTTATACTACAATTGGTGGGCATGGGATTAATGAAAAGAACTGAAATTAACTCCAAATAAAGGGTAATTTTGAATGTATTTTGAAGGTTTTGTAATCACTTAATTTTTTATTTAAAATTTCGATTTTTTCAGAAACCGATTTTAGCAAGCAATTACGTCTATCTAAAAGGCCAAATTCCAAGCTTCTAATTATCGAAACTTCAATAACAACTACAAGAAATTTTAGAATGTTTTATTTTGTTACTCCCGTAAATATTGAAAATTGTAAATAAAAAACTGTGGATGTATTTACGTCTCTAAAGTAACAACCATGGCAAATTGAATGTTCCTACCCCTATTAATTTAATATGAATCATAGTTTATAAAGTTTTTAGAAAGTTTCCCTCTCATTTTAGACTTTTAAATTTCGATTTTTTAAGAAACCGATCTTAGCGAAAACGACAATTTTAAAAACAACACCACGCCAAATTTCCAGCTTCTAGACCAACAAAAACACAAAAATCACAATTTTAGAACGCCTGTTGCGACTGCATCCTTTTTAAATTTAAAATTTTGCAGAAACTGTTCTATACGAGCGTTTATGTCCTAAAAAACAGATAAGTCAAATTTTAAGTTTCTATCTCTAACGATTCTAAATAATCTGCAATTTAGAACGTTTTCGTCTCATTTCACATCTTTAAATTTTGAATCTTTATTCAACTATGTATATCATGCATCTGCATCTTAAAAGTAACTACTATTCTAAATTTCATATTTCTAACCCAAACAATTCTAACTGAATCGCAATTTAGAATGTTTTCCATTTAATTCAATCTTTTGAATTTCGATTTCGTTTAGAAACCGCTGTTATCGACCATTTATATCTTAAAGCGGTTCTGAAATTTACTTCTTAAAAACGCTAAACTTTCTGACAAATTATCTGATGCATTAAATATATAGAAAATCTATATGTAAAAGACGTCACATTCACCTTAAAATGTTAATTTAAAAACATGAATACATCAAATGATTCATAATTTTATTACAAAAATAGGTGTAAAAACAATATTGAAATGTTTTAAGGCATTAAAACCAATTTACAGATGATAATCTCGAACGCTTTCGACGAAACCCTGGACATCATCAAGGGGTGAAGTGACAAGAAATCTGCAAACCTCACAAAAAATGCACAGTGTCAAAAATGCACACTGTTTAAATACTGAAGCGTGAAACCAAAACTGGGGAGAGGATGGGAATTTGGATGAGTCCATGGAGAGACGTGGATCATTCTAAACCAAATACACCAATAACCTCAAACAGACTGAACCAAATGTGTGGAATATGGCATGATAATGTATCATTACATGAGTTCCTTCCTCTAGTCAATATCTCTATAAACAAAATGCATGTGCTATAATCATTTATTTGTGCGATGATCTTTGTATTGCTGAAAAAGATGTCAATATCTGCTTTTAAATTTAACCTTTCATCTACTGACGGTGTTTATAAGTACCATTAAAATAACTTGTTATAAAATTGATTTAATACATCGATTAGTTGTAATAAATATGAGTTATAGATGCATTACTTTATCCTGTTACAAAAGCATTATTGGTTACACAAAACAAAATTATTTTTAAAAGGATGATTTCTTTTGCCTTTGCATCTTTTCAGCTTTCTTGCGTTGGAGAGGGGAAGGGTTGTTTTTTCAATTTGGATATATTTATATATTTCTATTGTAAGAACATTATATTTGTACATTTCCTAATTCTACAAAATTGTGGGTTGAGTGGAGTTATAAATATTGCACAAAATCCATATAAATTCAAATTTAATTAATCCTTCTAAATCCTTCAATCCTTCAATAATCCTTTAAAAATCCTTCAAAAATCCTTCTAAAATTTATTAAATGATTATGTAAATATTCTAGTGTAGTTTAAACAATTCACATGGTACAATTTTCATGGATTCATTATTCAGTACATAAAAGGTTAAACGAGGTAAAGTTGTAGACTGTTTTCCTCTTGCTATGTCTGTCATGTATTCTTTCAATCTTTCCTGCAATTTCCTGGTTGTCATTCCTATTGTGTAAATGTTTTATTTTTATTTTTATATCTAAATGGGATTGCATATATGCCTGCTTTTTCATGTTCATTTACTGGATCTAATCTTCTGTGAACCAGATTTTGTAGTTTAGTTGGGGGTTCAGCTATCAATGCTATATAATATTTCCAATTTCAAAAATGTGTACTCTTTGTTATCAATTTCTTGTTATTAACAACAACACTTGATAACAAGAAATTGATAACCAAGAATACACATTTTTCAAATTTTTGTAGTATATAATACATTCTTCAGCTTTATGAAAGAATCGGATATGCGTTAACGAAATATGATATAACATTGATAGCTAAACCGGAGCAGTCGCGAAACTTTTTCTCTTACGGGCCTGATTCAAGATCGCAAATAGGAGAAGTGAATTATAAACGTGATCTGTCTCCTCTGACCTGATCACTTCACCCTTAAAAAACTTTTGGCTTTTGCTGTTGCTGAAAACAATCGCTATTATTATTGTGTGTATATTTTAAATAACTTTAATCTAATGCATATTCTGTTATAAAGATTTTTTTTTTTTGAATTTGCATTTTCAAAGGATTAATTTGTGGATAAAGGATTAAGGCTGTTCTCAAATCCAAAAGGGCAACTTTATGATACAAGTTTTAATTCATTTTTGTTCGGAAATGCATGAAACTAGCAGGTGTTGTTGTTCAGAAACTATGTAATCGAACTGTTTTTTCCTGTGTTTTTACAAACGAAAGAGATCTTTCAGGAAATGTTGATAAATTGGGCGGTTTGAACCAAATTTCCGCGCGAAAGAAGAATAATCAATCAAGAAAGGGTGAAAAACGTCTTTGCCACTTGATCAAAATCGGTTATAACTCAATACGTAATTTATTGACCAAAAAATGGAAAACTCAGTTCGATTCCAAATCTCTTCCATAGTCAGGTTTTCTAATTTTATATCGTTCCGTTAAAAAATGAATTTGTAAATGTGTCAAAACGTTTTGCGCTACTTAAGCAGAGCAGTTGAGAACAGCCTTAACATAAATAAGTAAGAGCTTCTGTTTACCTGATTATTTAAAATGTATTATATATATATCTATATACAGTTCTCATGTGGGCTTACACGTGACGTGAATTGTGAAGTTGTATTTTGAAGTAGGGTAGTAAACATAATTTAGAATCATCTAATAGATAAAATAGGAATAAGAGGCATAGGCATAGATAATAGGCATAGATTATAGAAAATTGAATGCAGTTACGGTAGCAGATTAATATCCATTACCTCGAATGGACGACCTTTTACATGAAGCCAAGCACACTTCTTACATGTCAACTTTAGATCTTCGTTCTGGGTATCACCATCATCCCTTTTGCGCCCTATTTTGTGTCTAGAATTTCTGTTTTCAATTCAGTTTCCATAAATCGGAAACAATTAAAATATTAATAGTACTGAGTTCTTATGTATATGGATAGATGAAATAAAAATTATTTAATGAATATTTGAAAAAACAATATCAAACATTTTTTGTAAAGGGTTTTTCGTTTTGGACGATAATGCATTAAGCATAAAAATATTTATTAATTTAACTTTCCAAGTGATGGAAAATTGTGAATGTGAAGATCCTGAGAAAGGAGTACACGAAATGAATAGTCCATCAAATCCAATAAAATCTACAAAAGATGATTTTTTTATTTTTAATTAAATTCAGTGAATGGAAAAAAAACGCATACATTGAAAGCAGATGAGAAAAAAAAAATTGGTATTCCAACTAAAGAAGGACGCCTGTCAAAAGAAACATTTTATGCATTAAAGTTTATCACAGATACTAAATTGAAATTTATTGTGTTTATTGAATAATTATGTTTCTCTGGAATTGCTAATATCTTGCTACATAACTATAGAAAAGTTAAAAACGACATTAAAAAATACTTTTTAATAAAAGAAAATTATCTGTATTTATAAAAGTGTAAGTGCCATTGGTAAGTTTCATGATATTTTAGCTTCCTTAATATTCTCTGTTTAAGAGAGATTATTCTCTATGAGGCAATATTAATTGCTATATTTGTTGTACATTATATGAAAGTGCATACTACTAGATGCTGTTTTAGTTGTAATACTTATCAATAGGATGTGTATTTTAATTTAATCATACATTATGATACTTCAAATTTTATTTGATAATTGGAATTTTTGTTTTAATTGTTTGAAAAAATTAATATTTTTATTTATGAGTTTTATAATAACAATCCTGATATTTACAATTTAAAATGAAGGCATATTTATTTTTAAAGGGAACTTTAATTATTTGCTGCTAAAATTGTGTAATAATTGCAATGTATGATTTCTCCTGCCATATGTTAATATTTCAAGTTAAACCCCTCCGAAAAAAGCCACGAATCACAATTCTTTAACTATTTTTGTATTTTTATTTTTTGCTTCTAAAGTTTGTAATTTTAATCTATGATTTTCTCTGCCAAATATGTATATTTCAAATCCTTTCTTTGATAAAAACCATGAATCAGATATATTTGAATGTATTTGAAATCAAAGGGCAAGTATAGATTTGAAATCAAGTAAAAAAAAAAAAAAAAAAAAAAAAAAAAAAAAGAAAAAAAAAGAAAATCTTGTTTACTGAACCTTGAGCGTTTAATTATTGAATGTATAATTCAAACAGATCTAAAATACGCCACAAATTCACCAACTAAATATCATAAAACGGAATTTCTATCACTGTTTTTTATGCACACATACTACTATTCGATGAGTTTCGTTTGCTACTCAGATCTCTTGCGTGACGTCATCTTCTCCTGAAGAAGGCCCGTAAGACAAGAAAGTTGTCTCGCGACGGCCCCGGCTAAACCCCCAACTAAACTACAAAATCTGGTTCACAGAAGAATAGATCCAGTAAATGGACATGAAAAAGTAGCAATACATGTAATCCCATTTAGATATAAATATAAAAATAAAACATTTACAAACGTAGGAATGACACCCATGAAATTGCAGGAAAGATTGAAAGAACATATGGCAGACATAGCAAGAGCAAAACAATCTACGTCTTTATCTCGTTTAAATTTAAAAGCAGATATTGACATCTCTTTCAGCATTAAAAAGATCATCGCATTAATAAATGATTACAGCACATGCATTTTGCGGTATTCTATAGAGATATTGACTTGAGGAAAGAACTCATGTATGATACATTATCATGCCATATTCCACACATTTGATTCAGTCTGCATGAGGCTAATGGCATATTTGGTTTAGAATGATCTACATCGCTCTATGGACTCATCCACTTTCGCCCCTCCCCCTTCCCCTTCCCTCCTTTTTCTAATTTTGGTTTCGCTCTGCAATATTTAAACCAGTGTGCATTCAGGAGGTTTGCTGATTTCTTCTCACTTCACCCCTTGATGGTGACCAGGGTTTGGTCTAAAGCGCTAGTGATTAACATTTGTAAACTGGTTTTAATGTCTTAATTCTAAATAAAAGGGGGGGGGGGATTTTTCAATTCGGAAACATTTCTATATTTCTATTGTAAGAACATTATATTTGTACATTTCCTAATACTACAAAATTCTAAGAAAAATATTTAAAATAAAAGATTTGAGTGGGGTTATAAATTCTGCACAAAATCCCTATAAATTCAAATTTAATTAATCCTTCTAAAATCCTTCTAAAATTTATTAATGGATTATGTAAATCTTCTAATGTAGTTTAAACACTTCACGAAAAATGTTTTAGATGATAAAATTTTCAGGAATTTGTAATTAAGTAAATAAAGGGTTAATGTGCTTTAGTAGCATCATGATTTTTTAAAAAAACATATTCGTTATTTAGTAACACGTTATCAGAATGCATAAATCGAAATGTAATTTTAAAGTTAATACATAATCTCTCAAACTGTATTTACAATAAATTCAAAATGTTATTATTATTTTTTATTATTATTGTATAAAGAAAAATGTTCAGAAAATATTTTCATTATATTTTATTTTTATTTAATTGTATTTTATATTATTTATATTTTAATTTACTACAATTTTTATATAGAAAATATTTTTAATATTTATAAGAAGTAACATTTTTTGCGATATTTCATAATTTTTTATCATAATAACATAAAATTTCCTTTTATAAGTTTTATTTATTTTTTGTATAGTATGACTAAAATGATGTAATTTTAGCATAATTTTAATAATTATTATTTTTTATACGTGATAAAAAAATAATAATTATTAAAATTAATAATTAAATAATTAAAAAATAATTAAATTTATGTTAATTAATTTAATAAATTATGTTAATAAATTTATGTAATTTATATTAAATTAATAATTAAAACAAGTAATATAAAAATTTTGTTTTTAAAGTCAATCCCTATTTAGTCATCAAAGAAAAATTTTATATAATCCCTTAAGCTAATATTAGTTTTTGTTGCATTAAAATATCTCAATTTGTTGATTTTCTATAAGCAAGTAGGTTTACAATGGAAGTCTATGGGAATTTGGCGAAATATTAGAGATATCGCCAACTTGGCGTCACTTTTGTTGACTCATTTTGGTCGCCAAATTTGGCAATATATCGCCAAGTTGGCGACAAACTTGGCGGTATTTGACGACAGAACAGGGTCCCCCCCTATACTAAACCCCTCTTATAGATATGAAGATGCATTAAATGCTGTTCAATAACCAATGACCGCCATTTTGTCTCCCATGTAAAACTAAAATGAATTAATTAAAATTTAATTAATGAATTAATATTTGAAAAATCTTTATTAACAGGAATTATAATCCAGTACAATATTAAAAAAATTTATTTCAACTTGATAGGGTGGATAATAAGTATGTTATTAACTATTGAAAACTTGAACAAGATATATAAATAAATAAATATAGGGAGAGTGTGAACTAATAGTAGGAATTGAAAAAAATAATTAAATAATTAATTAAATAAATAAATAAATGGAAGCAGCGTGTCTATAGAAACTGACGAATGAGAGATTACAATACATTTTAAATATAAAATTTGGTTTACAATATTAGCTAAAATAATATTGCATAAGAAATACTGTTACACTTTTTCACATATGCGAATTCTTGCGATGAAATTATTTACTAGCACGAAGAAAAGGAAACTCCAGCAAGGGAACTTTACAGGCTTGCCGCGGGATTACAACCACACAGGAAGTAGAGAGGACGTGTATATTTATCCACGGATGTCTCCAATTTAATGTTCAAAATATATTTCGAACCCTTTCCGATACAGATACATTCTTTTCGTAAAATGATGAAATGATTGACTGACACCGGAATTTACAAACGACATTTTTAGAAATTAAAAAGTTGTAAGTTTAAACTTTCATTGTAAAAGCAAAATTTTATTAAAATTTCTTGGTGACGTTTGTAAGTTTGGAATTAAAATTAGAGAGGGGGGGGGGGGGACCGACGTGAGGCCACTGCGCCGGAAAAGGTTAACAGAAAAAGACTTCAAAATTTCGTTTTTTACCCCTCCACTTGTTTACGATCATAAAAAAAAAAATGATTAAAAAGTGCTGTTACAGAGAGATGAATTCAAAGATAAAATATTTTTGTGATATCCATATTTTATTATCCACATTCTTTTTAAACCATATTTTAACCAACATTACTCATGTTTTACGTACAGTGGCTGATTACGCACATACACACATACAAATATGTATAATTTCTGTTTAAAACTAAATTACAATACATACATT
Source organism: Maratus speciosus (assembly GCA_963932465.1). NCBI lineage: Eukaryota > Metazoa > Arthropoda > Arachnida > Araneae > Salticidae > Maratus > Maratus speciosus. Next base: position 170,543,513 of record OZ010795.1, on the reverse strand, counting down.
GAGTATTTTCAAAACGTAAAATAGTACTGTGTAGTTTAAAAAGGAGCCGCAGTGATTGGACTATATTTTCGAAAGTTAGACCTTAGAAAGTAAACGAAAAATTATGAAAACAAGAAGCCAGACACGCAAACACAAATACCCTCTATGGATCATATTGATACTATTATATAAAATCGTATATTGTTAATTTACTTTACTCAAAAGTAGTTTAACCTTTAAATTAAATTACTGTATTCCAATTAAGTTATCATCAATCTCAAAATCTGTTCATTTACTGTTTAACATAATTTAATTTTTATCTTATCTAAAAAAACACTTTATTTAATAAAAGTCAATACTTTTTTTTTGTTGTTTGTTTGTTTGTTTTTGTTTGTTTGTTTTTCTTACAGCTGACGGTTATTGATAATGCAGTTATAATCTTAATAATATTTATTTCCTGTCTAAAATAAAACTTTATTTTAGCTAAAATACTTTCATTTGCAATTTAACTGTGCGGTGCACTTTCGCTAATCTTTATATATTTTCTAAGATATAAATGAAACATCTGCTGCAGAAATATGATACAGCTAAACCACTTCATATATACTTATACTGGGCAGGCAACAAAACAAGCCATTTGAAACAAAAACTACTAAAACCGGAGTAAACTTTCTAAATGATATGCATCGGACATACATTGTAAAATACAAACGAATACTGCAATCTCCTTTTTTGGAAAATATCGACAAAAAATGAACTTTCCATATGTGTAAATAACCAAAAATGCATTATTGTGGAGTTATGATTTTATATTTAATGAGTGATATCTTGTTCATTGGTACACAGCGTGACTGCAACAGCATCCTTTCTTACTTAGTCCCTACAGATTTATTTGCAAAAAAAAAAGTTGTTCAACGCATGACAAAATATTTCAAAGAAATCTTAGATTAGAAATGTGATTTATTCGCCGCATCATTGAAGAAACAACTTTCTGCTTTACATATCACAATCATATATCTTATTTGTTGAAATTCGTAAATGTCTGTCTCACTCTAAACGGAACTCCTCCTAGATCGTAAGATGTATAGGATTCAAACTATCACCATTCCTCATAGAAAAGTACTGGACAGTCATTCTTTCTATTCGCCAAGTATTCCGACCGTAATTAGCCGACATATTAATTAAAAACAAATTAAATTGTACATTTAAATCTGACTCAAAATTAATTTGTTAACTTCTATTTTTTAATTTTCAAACTTCTTTTCTTGCTTTAAATTTCCTTTTTCAAAGCACGACTTTATGATTTATGCATGAAGTCGCAACATTTCGAAACAGAAAGAGATTAAGTTAATGTTCGCAAAAGCACATAAATAATATTTTGTTTCAGAAAGGGAATTTTAAAATTGACTTTGACAACATAAAAAACATTTCATTTATTTTGTTTTTTTAATATGGACGTTTTCTGTGTAATAAATTTAAAAGTTCGTTTTCAGATAAATTTCATTCATCTATATATTTTTAAAATAAAAATACGAAACTCTGCATTTAACATCTGTAAATTATAAAAATATACGCGAGTAATACTTTGTTTTTCAGTTTGTAATGTGTTTATATGATTACAACAATATAAAAATTACATTTGTACATCCTGTATTACATTAAGCATTATTAAGAACATAAAATAGCGTCGTATTAATTAATATTTAGAATGTTTTTTAAGTACTTTTTACATTGTAGTCATATTTTTTTCAATAAACAATGCTAAATTTTACAAATTTGTCTTATAGTCTGTGATCCTCTTTACTTAATGAAATGAACGTAATTCAATATAACATCGATGCACAACATACTGTAAAATACAGTAGAAAATTCCGTTTTAAACACCCACTTTTTGTGACAATCGACGTGTTAACACTAGTTGCTATGTAGTTTGGCTTAATCTCATTGTATTTATCTTGGTAAAATTTTACTACATACCTTCCTAAAGTGTTTTCCTCAATGTTAGGTTAATTTGCAGAGGTATGACACACATTTTTTAAGACTGCTTTCATCCTTCGTAGTATTTTCCATTCTTTCTATTTTCTAACTATGGGTACAATTTAAATGAAATAAAAGTTCCTATCAACTTTCAAATTTATATTTCATTATATGTTTTCTTACTTCTATATAAATTTTTCACATCTTCATTTAATCAATACTAAACCTTCTCTTCTCTATCACCCTATTTTACTGCAGCTTTACAGAATACGTTTTTTATTATTTTAGAGATGTAATCATTAACCCTTCGTTATATACAGTGTATAATAAACATGTTTACAAAAAATACTTAATTAAGGGAGCTTTGACCATCTGGTCGACCCTTGCTCACATTGATTGGTCCAAACCTCCCCACATACACTTTTTAAAGATTATCACATTGCTATCTTTAGCAGAATTCATTGTAAAGTCTTTATTCCTGGAATGAAAGTTCAATATTTATGCATTACATAAATCCTGCTTACTTAAATTTCGATGATATATTTTATTTGAAAAAATCTCACAAAATACTTTTAAAAAATACACCTTGTAAGCTGAAAACTCTTCACTATTATTTTTCCTGACCTCTTTCAATTATCTGCATGGAACAAAGATAATCGTTTGAGCATGTTATTAGCTTTGGTCGCCGCTTATTGGCAAAATTTTGAAATTATTTTAAAGCTGTTCTCAACTGCTCTGCTCAACAAGCGCAGAACGTTTTGACACATTTACAGATTCACTTTTTAACGGAAAGATATAAAATAGGAAAGCCTGGCCATGGAAGCGATTTGGAATCGAACTGTGTTTTCCATTTTTGGATCAATAAATTACCACTTGAGTTAGAAGCGATTTCGATCACGTGACACGGTATTTTTCTCCTCTTACTGATTGGATTTTCTTCTTTCTTTCAGAAGTTCAGTTCAAAATGCCAACTTTGATAATTTTTTCTAATAGATCTATTGCGTTTACAAGAAAACGAAAAAAAAAACAGTTCGGTGACATAGTTTCTGAATAACAACACCTCCTAGTTTCATGCGTTTCCGAACAAAAATGAATTAAAACCTATGTCAGAAAGTTGATCCTTTGGATTTGAGAACAGCCTTAAATATGAAAGCTGAAGCCTCCACTATGATGAACCATCTCCATTTTACCCTATGCAGTTCATTTTTAGAAATTTTATGTCAAGTTCATTGTCTTTTTTTCTCCCATAAAATTTTAGAATTTTGACGCACTGTAAATAAAAAAAGGAAAACGTAAACTTGCAAATGTATCTAAATGGCTGAAGAAAAGAAAAAAAAATAGGTAAATTGATTTTGGTCATATGGAATTCGATAGGATTTTTCTTTTGTTTCTTCTAAATTTAAAAATGTTTCATGAAATAAATTTATGATTTCATTTCCTTTTTATTGAAAATTTTCCCATACATTTTAGAAAAAGCTTTAACTGATTTGTAAGTGAGTTTTACGAGCAAAGAAAAAGCACCTATCTACCGCATGGTTTATATGGCTTTAGTTTTTAAAAACAAGCAAGATATAAAACGATTTTGTTTATGTAAAATTAGATTACATTGTGAACGAATTTTTTTTATGAGAAAATGTTTTTCTGAATAAATCTGTGGCTTCATTTGAGCAAAAGAAAAAACAAATCAAATCTCAGTCATTTATCTAAAAAGCTGTAGCTTTTAAAACAAGCGCAATATAAAAAGATTGATTTCACTTATGTAAAATTAGATTACATTTTTAAAGAATTTTTTTAAAGGAAAAATGTTTTACGGCATAAATGTGTGGCTATATTTGTTTCTTATCGAAAATTTTCTGCATATATTTTATAAACTGTTATAACGGATTTGCAAGTGAATTTCATAAACTCGCCAAATAATCCTTCAAAAAAGAATAAAATCAACATTTTATGCTTTAAGAACAAAATATTTTTTTAATGTTTTTCAGCAAATATATCTTTTAAAACCGATATCTAAGCTTGTGTTGGCGAAATTATATATTGCATTAATTTACATTTTTTCTTGAAACAAACTTACAGTCTACACATTTTTTTTAAAAAAAAGCATGATTGAATGTTTTATTAATGATATGTTAGAAATTTGATGCTTTGAAAAAGATAAAAGCCAAAATTTCACGCATTTTTTCAAAAGTATTTTGTCTAAAAGAAGGAAAATATGAAATTATTTAGCTTTTGAAATTTAGATTACATTTTATAGCTTTTTGTATTTGGAAACATTTTTATGGAATATACTTTTATCTACATTTAAAAAAAATATTTTCTGGATATTTTTTATAAAATGCATTTACGAATAGTGTATGTGAATTATTAAGCTCAGTAAAAAAGATTTCAGAAATAGATCAAATCTTTTTGTGTTTTTTTGTGTCATAGCAAACTATTTTTATTAAAGAGGTCCCTTGCGTAACAATTGTGTACGTTTAATGCTAACAGAAATTTATATTTAGATTTCTGTTATATTTTTAAGCTGCTGCTTTAGAAAACCGTTGACTAGGATACTTTTAAATACATAATAAATGACGACTTTGAAACGCTAAAAAACATCTAATATCTAAATATCTTAAGGGGCTACTTCAGTCAGGCGAAAACACAGGTTCGCTAATGTTAATCCAATGAGATAACTTTTTAAAGATATCTCGTTTACATTTTAATATTTTTAAATGAATTTTTAGCATTGGAGGTTTTCAGGTAATTTTAATTAGGACCCATTCTCTTTAAGAACCGGTTTCGAAAGTGAAAGTATCTTCGTAAAAAAAAAAAAAAAAAAAAAAAAAAAATCTACGAACTAAATCGAAAAGGTAAAAAATGGCTTTTTACAGATCGACCTCAGCTATCCAATGCAAAACAAATCATTTAAAAATATTAAAATGCAAACGAGATATCTTAAAAAAAATTCTCCCATTGGATTATCATTAGCGAACGGATGTTTTTGCCTCACTGAGGTAGCCTCTTAACATTTGCGAATTTGTTCAAAAGCTTTTAGCATTTAAATGAAGGAAAACATAAACTGATTTAGCTCATGTAAAAATTGGAATACATTTTGTTTTGTCCTAACTGGAAAAATAATTCTCGAAATAATTTTTATTTCTCGATGTTTCATATAAAATGATTTCTGAATTTGTTGCTAAATTTCACGAATGCCTAAATAAAACAAAAAAATATGTAACATAAAACATTTTTCTGATAGTTTGATAATACATTTGCATAATATTTAATTAACACAATAAATGCTTGCATTTATCCCGATAGTTTGGACAATTAAATCAGAAAAATTATGTTGCTTCTGCAAATGTAAATCTTTGGTTATATTCCTTGTGTATAATCCTATTTTCTTAAGAGGAAAATGTTACTCAGAATAAACTTCATTAGCAATTTTTTTTCATCGGATATTTTTTGCATTTATTTTGCATAATGCATGTACGAATTTGTACATAGGATTCATGAACTTAATAAAGAGGATTAAAAAAAAAAATACAATTTTGCACTTACCAACAAATGTTTTTTTAATGCTTTACCTTAAAAAAAATAATTTTTTTTCTAATGCTTATCACAACTCAATACTAACCAAAATATGTATGGCCTTTTTTTATTTTGTGTGAAAAAGTTGAACAATATGCATGAATTTTTTTTTCTTATGTATTAAGTTAAAATATATTTATGGACGGAATTTTAAGAATTTGAAGCATTAAAAAAGGGGGGAATTTCAGCACTCGTAGTTATTGAAATACTTTTAATTACCCAAACCAGAAAAAATTTCTATTGATATTGTTTATTTTAATTATATTTCATTTTTGGTATTTTTGTGAAATGGGGAGGTGCTTCACAAAAGTAATTTATAGCCACATTTCTTTTTCGTTCAATTCTTATTCCCTCTTTATAAGATTTAATTTAATCTGATTTGTTATCTGCATGGATCAAATCATTGAATAAATTTTTGACCTACTTCCGTCAAATTTCCCCCCAAACCTTGCGCAAAAGATCAATATGAAAGATTAAAATAATTTGGAGGACAAAACCCCGCTCTTTTTCAAAATTACTTAATTTTTATACGTTTATTTTCTTATTTTAAAAAAAGAACTTTAGAGAATACTACCGAATTAATTTGAAGAATTTTCCCGTAAATTCCAGAAAAATTTCAGTTTTTCTGGAATTTACGGGAAAAAACTTCCGTTAAAATACAGAAATATTACTGGCGTCTCGATTGCCAGTACAATTTTCGTAATTTAACGGATTTTTTTTTTTACAGTGTGTTATTGAGTACTTTCTTCACGAAAATTAACATCAAACGACCAGATCAGATAAATTGTCATCAAGAAACACTGGCGATCCAATGCTTTTGCACTATATTTTGCTTTCAGAATTGAGAAAGTGCTTCACGAAATAATTATATAGTTACATTTTCTCTTTGTGAAGTTTTTAAATGTACTTTTATACAAAGCGTTAAAAAATATTTAAGGGGATTTCACGATCTTAACAAATAATCTCGATTTCCTTGGTACCTTGAAAGAATGTGCTTAGAATGTTTCTCCAGAAATAAAATTTAAATTCAATTATATTTTTTTTATTAAAATCTAAATTTAAAACTAGTGCCAGTTTTATAAAAAAAAAATAATATTATGAATGATCGTTTAATATAAAATAAAAATGAATCCTAAATATTCGTTTATCTTTTATTGCTATAAATGTTTAAATAATTTTTATTATTTACAGCCATTTATTATAGCTATGTTAATTAGAAATTTTTACAGAATAGCCTCCAGAAATTGCTGTTCGCCGACCAATATCTGATTTTAACAGTTCTTCAAAATCAATGTATGACTTGCGAATAAATTGTTCGATCGCTTTTGATCGACCAAAATTGCAACATATTTCATTGAAACTTTCGGAAAATTGTACGAAACATGTATAAAAAAAATATGAAAGTGAAGCAAAAAGTACGAGTGAACTAAATATTTTACAACAGATAACATACAGAAACTTACATATTTTTCAATTACCGAGGCACCGTTTAACAGATCTGAGCACAATTGAGCTACGATCACAAATAGATGACTATGATTTCTAAATCTTTGGATAGATTTAAATGTGTCATGTTTTAACTATTTAAATGATACAATTGTCATTTTTTAGAACTTGGAAATGCTACACTGTTAAAAATTTTGCAGCATTCTGGCTGGTCATTCGACCGTTTTAGGTAGCTTTCTTTACAAAAAGCTACCTATTGCAGCCGTTCGGAGGAAAGCGATTTCAAAAAATTTTGGTATATTTTCATCGATCATGACCCCCAGACCCCGAAACCACCGTCCGTTCAAAATTGATATATATATATATATATATATATATATATATATATCAATATATATATATATATATATATATCTGACATATGTCACACTGTAACTGTCGTATTTATGAACCGATTTGGATGTAATTCGGTGTGTACATAGTACATACCAAAGTCTCGACCGAGTTCGTTGGCCAGCTTCATCCGCCATTTTGTTTCAAAATGGCGGCCATTTAAAATTTTAAAAAAAATTTAAAATTTGAAATGTGGAACCAAAAAATTGAAAATGGAAAAATATTTTTTTCTTATGTATTTGACCTTCATACAAAGACTCCGTAGCAGTTTTTGTTTCGTCTATATCTTAAAAAATGGCTCAGTTATAGCATTTTGAATTTCTAGCGAAGCTGACATTTTGAAACGTCCTGAATTTTGTCACGCAATAAAAGGCGTATTTATGAACCGATTTGGATATAACTTCGTTTATACATAGTATAGACCAATGTATCGAACGAGTTCGTTGGCCAGCTTCATCCGCCATTTTCTTTAAAAAAGGCGGCCATTTAAATTTTTAAGAAAAATTTAAATTTGAAATGTGGTACCAAAAAATTAAAAATTGAAAAAATATTTTTTTCTTATGTGTTTGACCTCGATAAAAAGATTCGGGAGCAGTTTTCGTTTCGTCTATATCTTAAAAAATGGCTGAGTTATAGCATTTTGAATTTCTAGTGTGGCTGACATTTTGAAACGTCCTGATTTTTGCCACGTGATAACAGACATATTTATGAACCGATTTGGATGTACCTTGGTGTGTACATAGTACATACAAATAACTCAACCGAGTTCGTTGGCCAGCTTCATCCGCCATCTTGTTTCAAAATGGCGGCCATTTAAAAAAATTTAAAAAAAATTAAATTTAAAATGAGATATCAAAAAATTGGAAAATGAAAAAGAGTTTTTTCGTATGTGTTTGACCTTAATACAAAGATTCCGGAACAGGTTTTGTTTCGTCTATATCTAAAAAAATGGCTGAGTTATAACATTTTGAATTTCTATTGTGGCGACATTTTAAAACGACCTGATTTTTGTCACGCGATAACAGGCGTATTTATGAACCGATTTGAATGTAACTTGGTCTGTACATAGTACATACCAATGTCTCGACCGAGTTCGTTGGCCAGCTTCATTCGCCATCTTGTTTCAAAAGGGTTGCCATTTAAAAAAAAATGTAATTTAAAATTTAAAATGAGGTATTAAAAAATTGGAAAATGAAAAAAACTTTTTTTATGTGTTTGGCCTTGATACAAAGATTCTGGAGCAGTTTTTGTTTCTGAAAATTTGTTCTTTTGTTTATATCTTAAAAAGTGGTTGAATTATAGCACTTTGAATTTCTATCATGGCTAACACTTTGAAACGATCTTGTATTTGTCTCGCGATACCACACGTATTCGCCTATTTCCATGGAAGAAGGCATGTGGATAGTATACATCAATATCTCGACAAAGTTTGCTGGCCAGCTTCATCAGCCATCTTCCCAACAAACACCGAACTTATGGGAAACTGATGGGTTCGTTAGCCTTGGCCGAAGGTGTTCGATGGTGGCCCGCTATCAGTGAAAGTTACGGCTCCGTAAAAAAAGTGTCACGCCGGACAGAATAAGGCCACAAGATAATTGACCGTAAATACAAGAAGTTGCCCACAATCATGCCACTAACTTTTCGCTGAAAATGTTAGATAGCCTTAAACTGCCCACAATTATTGTTTTAATGGCCACTAAAAATAAAAGCTAACCAGAAGCTTGCCTTTGTTCTGCCATTTGTGGTTGTCATAAATTAAATTTATCCCAAAGCTGCCCACAAAAAAGCCTATTAGGGTTATTTAAAATGTGATCACTTGCCACTGTTGTGCCATAACGATTGTTTAGGAATAAATCAAAATTTATTCTATAAAAAAAAATACTTTTTATCAGCCTAATTAAATGATAAAATATTTTTGCAGGATTAAAAAAATCTTATAATTATTTAGATATACTTTTGTAGAAAAAGAAATTCTTTCACTTTGAACTTTTTCAAAAAAATTCCAAAACACAATATTTCACATAGTGCATTAATTTATTTGTTCATTTATTCACTTACATATTTACAAAATTTATATGCAATGCATTTTTAAATTGTTGCATTTCATAAAAATTTATAAAGTGTATAATTGAAAAAATAAACTAATCAATCAATTCATTATCAAATATTGTATTTTGAATATTTTTGAAAAAGTTCAAGTTAAATGAACTTGATTTTCTTGAAAAGTATGTCTAAATAATTATAAGATTTTATTTTATTTTTTTTTTTTTTTTACCATTCAATTAACCTTCTAAAAAGTATTTTCTTTTGAAGAATAAATTTTGAATTTATGCTTAAATAATATACGTGATTTTAATATAGTTTATTATATATTTTATATAAAAATGTGTGTGTTTGTGATATTCTTTTTACTTAAATTTCCACTATATTTTACACAGCTTCGTTGGTAAATCTGTTAAATTATGCTTATTCATCAAAGCTTTATTAAATCATTATTATCTAAATTTTTGCATCATTTCTGATCATTTTATAAAATATTACATAAAAATAAGTTTAATCTTTATGTTGTTAACGAATGACAGTATAATATTTCTCATATATTTTAAAATTTTGCTTTTATCAGATAATATTTAACTATTTCTCTTGCAGTTTAATAGCCAAACATTTGAAAAAATATATTATTTCAACTTTTTCAAAATTCTTGAGAATTATTTATAATTATTAGACATGTAAATAATAGAATCATAAGACGAAACGCAATTTTTTCACCTTGATTCAACATAAAATATATGATGTGAACATTAAAAAGGTCCACAATCTTACTTAAAAGGCGACTAAAGTAATGAAGAAGGTGTTACAAGTTTAAAATATACATTTTTTTTAAAATTTCATAGTACTTTCAAGCCTTCCAAGCTCATCCTTAGAGAATATCTTAATAACTAAATGTTGTTTATTTATACAAATACGTCACTTTGTTTTGAAAATGAGAGGGTCAATAATTACTGAGTAAACGTAGCAGTTTCTTGTATTTAATTTAAGTAATCGTGGAGAAAATATATATTATTATTATTAATTGGAGTTCCATTTTTTTACACAAAAATAATTATATCATAAAATAATAATTTAATTATATCCATGGAAAGTGACCTATGAGAAACAGAGTGATGTCATAAATAAATGGAACTGTAATTAATAATAATAGTATATATTTCCTCTAATTAAATTCAATCCAAGAAACTGCTACTGCTACTTCTACTTTCAACTCTAGTAATTATTGGCTCTCACATTTTAAAAACAATAAACAACATTTAGTTATTAAGATATTCTCTGATGATGAGCTAGAAAGGCTTGAAAGTACTAAGAAATTTTAAATAAAATGTATATTTTAAACTTGTAACATCTTTTTCATTACTTTAGTCGCCTTTTAAATAATATTGTGGACTATTTAATGTTCACATTATATATTTTATGTAAATAATAGTTTAATAGTGATTTAAAAATATATATTAAATTAATCTTGATACTTCTAAATTTCATTTAAATTCAATTGTTTTAGTCACTCAAATTTTCTCGAGTATAAACTCACATTTTTATAATTAAACTAAAATAAACTGTTTTAAGAGGTCTTGTACCTTTTAAACGCGTCGTAAATTAACGAAAAACTTCAACGTTTTAATTAGTTTATCTTCAAAACCTTTTTATGTATATACGTGAAATTTTGGATATTGATTAAACAGATTATGCTTTGTAATATACTACCAACAGAAATTTATTAACCCTTTACAGAATTTGTGTATTGTTGAAATCAAAATAGCTCTTTTTTTACCCCATAAGTCATTGCGCGCATGATATCTTAAGAAAGGATGTATGGATTGTCATGAAATTTTGTAAATATATTAAACAAATATGTGTGTTTAAAATGAGTAAAAAATGTGTAAATGAGTTTAAAATGAGTAAATGTTTAAAATGTAAAAGAGCTATTTTGATTTAAACAATACACAAATTCTGTAAAGGGTTGATAAATTTCTGCTGGTAGTATATCACAAAGCACAATCTGTTTAATCAATATCCAAAATTTCATGTTTATACATAAAAAGGTTTTGAAGATAGACTAATTCAAACTTTGAAGCTTTTCGTTAATTTTCGACGCGTTTAAAAGGTACAAGACCCTTAAAGAACAATATCATCCGATATTTATAATGTTTAAAAATAAATTCGATAACTTCGAAAAACTAAAAATATCTTTTACATTTTCTTTTGCAATTATAAAAACTAAAATATAAATATTCTTTAAGATAAAATGATGCAAAAAAAACAGATAGAATGAAATTAATAAATTTGTAATGAACCAACATGAACTAACAAACTTACCGATATACATTTTGAAACCATGTCCACTTATTCCGACGAAGTAAATAACGCGAATGACAAAGCAGAAATGAAAACGCAAAGCTAAGAAAAATTCTGAGAATTTCTCCCTCTCCCCTCTTATCGTACCGGACCAGAGAACATTCAAAACTGCTTAACCTTGAGCCATTTGAAGGTCCCATAATCTATTTGATTTTTCTGGAGAGGGAGGGGGGGGAGAGTAGTTTTATGAGCCAATACCTTATTATAATAAATAAAAGTCATTTTTTCATAAATCATATATTTTTTCTGTTAATATTATTTTTAGTCATTTGGAAAAAGAGCTTTGTTTTCCTTTTCTTTCTTTTTTTTCTTTTTTTTTTAGAGAAATAAAGATTTAAGATACATTGTTTGAATTTTTAAAATCTCCATACAGTTTTCAGATAACACAAAAACACTTTTTTTTCCCTCCGATTTATCCTTTAAATGGGCATTTTATTTCTTTTCTGTAAATTTTTACCCATTTATCTTCGCAATTAAAAATTATAAGATTTAAAAATAACATGCATTCCATTTTATTCTGATATGCTCATAAAAAATATCTTGTTTATCTATATATATATCAAGGCTTATTTTTGACTCAAGACGATTTTACTGAAATGCCTAAAAATTAATAGAACCTTTTCATGTTTATTTTAGGGCATAAAATATACATATCGCATTTTACTTAATACTTTCATATAATGTCAGATTTTAATGCGTATTCTAAATTTTGCCAGAAGTAATTTTTCCAACTGGGTGAAAATGTATCCAGGTCGGGACTCGAAACCAAATAATAATGAACAAAAATTCTTTATTTATTCTGCAATTCTTTACTTAATTCTGCGAAAATTCTTGATTTATTGTGCAATTTTTCACTTAATTATTTTTATACATATGCAAGTTTTATCTGTATTTCTAAAGAGTAAAATAATGGTAGTAAAATCATTAAATATATCTAAATTGTTAGGAATTTAATACAGGCAAGAAATTTTATTTATATTTTCCGTTACAGTGGATTCAGAAACAAAAATTTCTTTTCCAGTATTTTCTTTTACATGGAAATATGTTTCAAATGATATTAAAAATTCATGTTTTAGTAACAGCTTTTAAGTTACTTTTTCTCCCCCCCCCCCCCACTCTCCTCGCTCAAGAATAACTGCTTATTGAAACATTTTCTCCTTTTCATTATAACAAATATTTTTTCATGAATGCTGAAAAAAAAAGAGCATAAATAAATTGACATTTATCAATAAATTTTTAAACATGTTTAAGTAGTATATATGTCCGAAGATTGCAGTATTTTGCTATTAATATATTATTCAAATCAGCGTATATTTTATATTATGCTATCTGATTATCTTTGCAATCAAAAACAATATAAAATAACCATTAAATATAATCTTTTTTATTCCAGTGTGTTCAAAATATATTTATTTAAAGATATTTTAAAGGCAAGAACGTTAAACGCTTTTATGTTGTTGTTTTTTTCCATATTTTTTAAAAAATATAAACAGGGAATTTATGTACATTTTGGGGACAATTTTTGATTTTTGTAAAATATTTTCAAACTAAATAAAAATATGTAATCTATTTTACTGCTTTAAATATAAATCTCACGACATATTTATATTTTTACTAAAACCCAGATTTAAAATAATTAAACTTACTTAGAAAGAAATGAAGAGAAAAATATATTTCCTCTCTTTAATTAAATATTCGGGTTAGGTGATACTAGCCCTCTACTTTCTAAACGATGACGATCCATTACATTTTTGCCAGAAACCGCCCCTTAAGAGTTGCCGGGCAAAGTAAATGTAACAGTTCTCTCACCGCCGAAACATTACCGTTCCGGCAGTAGCTGCCGGAACTAGCGGCGGGTCATTTACGGCACAACATTGTTTGGTTACAAATGGCCTTAACTCCTTTTGGCCGCGACATATACGCCTTTCGGCCGTAAGTTGAGTGTTTGTTGGGTTGTTTCAAAATGGCGGCCATTAAATTAAAAAATATATATATTTAAAGTGAGGTGCAAAAAAATTAGAAATTGAAAAAGGTTTCTTTCTTAAGTATTTGACCTTGATATAAGGATTCAGGAGTATTTTTTGTTTGTCTTTATCTTAAAAAATGGCTCAGATATAGCAGTTTCAATTTATAACGTGGGTGACATTTTGAAAAATCTGATTTTTTGCCTGCGACAGCATTCGTATATATCTACCGATTCCGATGTGAGTGAGCATGTGCAAAGCAATTACAGTAGACGCTCGTTTTTACGAACCTCTTTTTCACGAACACTTGCGATTTTACGAACTATAGAGTGGTCCCGAATACACTCCCATAGAAACAATGTAATGTTTCGCTCCCATTTACGAACTACGAATTATGAAAATCTCTTTTTTGCGAACTCAGTTTTGATACTTCTGTATTTTTTTTTTTTTTTTTTTTTTTAAATACGCAGTCAGGGTTCTTTCAGAATTCTGATAAAAAAATTCCCTGACTTTTCCAGGTTTTCCCCGACTTTATTCAAAAATTTCCCTGACCTTTCTCAGTAAAAAATTCGGCTTATATATTATTGTAAAACCCTTCACAGTGGACTTTAATTTAGATAAATGCTAGAAAAAAGTATGTGCTTTATGAATTTCCCATTTTTTAATTATTTTTCATAGTGTTATATAGTTTTCATAAATTTTATATAAAAATTTTAGATTGGATGAATAATTAATTTAAAATTTCTTCATTCACGACGATAATAGAAATTCTGATGGAAGTAGTATATCAAAAATTCCCTGACTTTTCCCTGACCTTTTCAAATATTTAAAAAATTCCCTGACATTTCCCTGACTTTTTGCCTAAATTTTCGAATTCTCTGACTTTTCCCTGTTTTCCAGGTTTTCCCTGACCCGTAGGAACCCTGGCAGTGTCACGTCAATTAAACTCTCAACAAGTACAATGAGACATCAGATGCATTCCAAGAATGTGTTGTTTTCCCCAATCTCTTTCGGAGGGAGGGGGCATAGCAACAATTTCAAGTAGTGGTTGTAAGGACTAAGGCACTCTTTTGAAGGGAGCAATAACTGTGAAAGGTTTTCGAGCATGGAAATATATATTTTCCAAAATGTGATTTTTTTTTAAAAAAGGTAAATGATTATTTCCATTCCTAATTTTTTATTTATGTTTTCATCTATGTATTTTCACCTATTAAGTACTAATCCAGTTTGTATTTTCATATGTAATGTTTTTAAGGCATAGTAACGTATGTTTCTGTGTACTAAAATTATTTTTTGTGCATAAACTTGCATTTATTTCTTGTATATTTAAAAAGACACGTATAAATATTTAAATAATAAATAATCTTGTAATACTGCTTCATTTGTGAAGAGGGGGCAGTTTGATAAAAATAGACAAAAATAATGTACGTATTCATATCATTTTTGGTGTTTTCTATTTTACGAACTTTCTATTTTACGAACTATTTTAGTGTTCCCAACGAGTTCGTAAAAACGAGCGTCGACTGTACTAAGGTCTCGTCCAAGTTCACTGGTTAGCCTCATCCACCATGTTGTCTTAAAATGGCAGGCACTTTAAGAAATCACCGAATTTGGCAGCTAAGTATAAGTTACTTTAAAGAAAAGCAGCTTGGATAAAGCTGACTAATTTCGCGAAATTCTCATTCATAATGATTTAGTATTGATAAAAATTAGTATTGGATCTCCTACATTCGGTTTCCACTTAATTGAGCTTCGTGTGTTTGAATAATATAAGTTGGCTTTTTTAAAATAAGGAATATGAAAGCTACCTCTTCCTCCCGGCACTGGCCGGGAGGACTTTTTTGAAAAAAAAACGATTTCATAACCATAATCTAACTATATTCTGACCATAAAATGGCCAATAATATGGTCAGAATAGTGTTAAAAGTAGGGTTGTGTAACCGTTTTCGAAAAAAAAAAACGGTCAAATGACCTGCCAGAATGCTGCAAATTTTTAACAGTGTATGTTACACCCTTACATTAAGCAAAAGATTATTGTCTCTATTTTAAAAGCATTTTTAAATAAAGCTTAATCTTTTTAATTTAATTTTTTAAAAGGCTGCGAAAAATTAAATCAGAGATGCCATTTTAACTTCACTTAATACATTTAAAATTCCGAAACATGGTGTCAAGAAATTCCTTTCATTTTAGTACGAAGCAATTAAAATTAACATTATCCGTGTAACTGAAAATTTAATTTGAAGTTTTAGCTTAGTTAAGAACCTTACCTTTTCTGAATTTATTTTGTTATAAAATTTTTTAATTCTGAATCTTATAAATATTACACGGTAGATAGTGTTACATGAAGTAATATAATACTTACCGATTTGTTTTTCACAAATCAAAAGAAAAAAAGATTATGTACGATAAAATATTTTTTGGCAAATTTACCTTTATGGAAGCAAATGTTAACGGTATTTAACATTTGATTGTCTAGTTATAAATGAAAAAAACCCTACACAGAAAGATATGTAGGGGAGACTAGGGAGTCTTGACCCACTTTTTATAAAATATTTTTTTATTTTTTAGATACTGAATGTAGAATAAAGTTTTATATATCATTTTATTCGTTATACAATCAATTATCAAAATAAAATTTTTACGTAAGTGTAATATAGAAGAAATTTGAAAAATGATTGATTTTAATCATGAGAAAATAATGGGTCAAGGCTTCCCACATATGGGAGGGTTGACCCACTATATGGGAGGCTTGACCCACTTCGTTTTATATTGAAATATTTGTGAAGAGAAAGACTCAGTTTATGAATGGGTCAGAAAGTTTTGCGATGTTGATGGGGGGAAAATATGTTTTTGAGAACCGGCTAAACTCCTTCGCGACGAGTATCTTTCACAGAATTTTTAATCTTTTATCGCCGGTTTTTCAAAACAGAAAAATTTGCCTAATTCAATCGCGAAAATGCCCTGATTAAATATCAAAATTTACAATAAAACATAACTTGTGGGAATAATCAAGGATTCTGAACACTCTATACGGCACGTATACGTGACGCTCGTCCTTAAGGTGTTAATGCTAATTTCCGACAGGTGCAGTTATCACTTGTTTTACTGGTTTCAGTAAGCAGTAGACATTTCTATTAATATACTAAATTACTATTTTTTTTCATTAATATATACAGCAATACTTGCTCAGACGGAATTGCGAGAAACCACAGGAAATTTATGTTTTAGACAGATTATTCGTCTTAGCAGATGAAATTACGTTGCATTATTTTCAAGGAAATGGACGTTGGAATATTTCCATTCAAGGAACACATCGACTTTCACGGGTTGTATTTATTTATTATTATATTGTGATTGTTTAGGCTTTTACGCAGAATTCAGTTACATAAAGGTTTCGTGCAAAATCTATTATATTTCTAAGTAACTAATTCTTGCAAAGACCGCATGTACGGTACATCATTAGTTTTGCAGTAGTCTTGTTACTAAATATTTCCCTTGTAGCATTTTAAAGGCTCAGTTTATTCCTTTATGAAATGTGAAATCAGTGCAAGGTATCAAGATAAATTTTATCTTTTATTTTAAGGAATAGTTGAAGTCAATTATAATTGAAACAAACCTCTGTAGATTAGGAAATACACCGAAAATACGTGTACTAGTAGTTACAATGAATTTTAATATCCGTTTTCTAAAGAGTAACGAAAGTAACGAGTAACCCATACATTGTAACGGGTAGTACGTTTGAAAGTAAGGAATACATACGGTTGTTAATTTAGTCGTTACTCTTACTTACACCTGTTAAAGGATTTACACCAAAAACTAATCAGCATCAATTTATATCAGGGACTAACTGAATATAAATTCCGTGCATTAGTTCTTGAGATAGAGCGCCCACAAAATCTGTGTCACATTCATACAGACAGACAGACAGACAGAAAAACAGTCACAGACTCACAGACAGGCATTTTGTAAAAACATGTTATTTGGAATCTCTGACACCTAAAACGTGTAAATCCGTCGAAAACCGGAATTCGAAAATTTTCATAAATCAAATACTTTCTTGTAAAGATAGAAGAAAGTAAAACAGTTGAGTTTTTCGAAATTGCCTCCTTAATACTCTGCCCGCCTTAATACTCTGCAAGTTGGAATGAAAGAGCAATGCATATTCAAAAGTGTTTCTAGTTTCATACGCTATTTGTATTTTACTTTCTATTTTTATATGTATCGCACTTTTCAAACTTTTATGCCCGAATTACTTATGAATTAGGTAAAATAAAATAATTCTATATTACATGCTTAAGCTGTAAAATTCAAATAGCTGTTTATTAAGTGGTGTATAATTTATAAAATCTTTGTGCTTTCTTTTTCATTTCAAAGCTTTGACTAAACATACATATTTTTTACTTTGTTTATAATTAAAAATTCTTATCAAATCTTTAACAGTATACATATTTTATATATAATTTATTACATTGTACAGCCTTTATAATGAAAGCGAAAAATCAAACTAAACAAACATATGACTTTTTTTTTGTTGCATTTTCTTTGTAATGCGGCTTTATAGCTTACTTTATCTTTATAATTTTTTAAAGAAACATATATAATTTATGTATTAGAAAGTAGTTATCAGTTTTAGCAGCTTACTTTCAGGTGCATTTACGTGAGAAAAACTTCTCGAAAACCCTATAAATCGATATGCTTAGGCTAAAACGGAACTTCCTTAATATACATGCATTGATAATCGATATATTCAAAATAATGTGTTGAATAAAAATGAAAATATTGTGTTAACGTTGCTGCATTTCTTTAGATAATGTAAAAAAAGGAGTTCGCCTTTTTTTTTTTTTTTAAATGCATAATAAAATTGTTAAAATTATCTCAAAATAAAATAAAAGGCATTTTTTTTAAATTTTTAAATAAAAATTAAGTTTATTTTCTAGATGCTACATTTAAATTTAAAACAATATGCTTAAATTTCATTGCAATATTAATCGAATGCATTAAACGAACAAGTCATATTTTGACATGCTACTTTTAAATTTAAAACAATATGCTTAAATTCCATTGCAATATTAATCGAATGCGTTAAACGAGCAAGTCATTTTAATCCTAATCACGGGATATATCGAAAACGATTGGAACGATTTTTACGACACTTGCCTCCCATACTAAACAGAACACATGAAAACGACCTAGCTATGTCCCGAATTTAAGAAAATTCGTTTTGACATGTTAAAACAAACTCAGTGCTGAAATAGCTGTTTGCTATACATCGAAAACTGCTCAAACGATTTACACGAAACGAGCCTTCTATTCTATTTCGAGCACGAGAAAACTAGTTGAAACTAGTTAACTCGAGAAAACTAGGTGCCGAATTCGCAAAAGATCATTTTGACGCGTTAAAACAAACTCAACACTAAAAAAGTTGCACTATATCGAAAGCGGCTCGAACGATTTTCGCAAAAGTGGTAAAATATCCTATTCGATCACAAAAAAATCCCGTTTAACTAGGTGGCTAATTTGGGTGTTGGTGTTATTTATGACGGCCGATTATCTACACGAGGGATATAGGGCAGAGAGGGTACTCTAAGTGGGGGTTCTCTCTAAAAGAACTCAACCCGTATTTACGCAAGATTACCCAAGGTTCGGAGAAAACCACAAGACTCTCCTAACGGTTTGGTCGACGGGCGCGACTGGGTTCGAACCCAGCACCTACCGTATACCAGCTTTGAGAGCAGAACCTATCAGATACGGGTGAGGTCCGCAAATTTGTGAAAATTCGTTTTATATATTAAAACAAACTCAGTATTCAAAATGATGGTATAAATTAATTGAAAGTTGTTCCGACGATTTCCATGAATTAAGATTTATTAGAGAAAGCAATCTAACAAGATCTCGACATCGAAAAAAATTGTTTTCATAGGTTTAAGCACTCTTCTAAAATTAATCTCCAGTAATCGGGATTCTCGCCAATATTTTTGGTCTTTGATAGGCAACATGATTACGGACGGTATAGAAGACTGCATTTCTTTTGCTGGTGTATCTCGGCTAATGTTTTATATAGATTATAAAACATTACTCATTTATAGATTATTACATACATTTTGTATTTACAAAATTCCCCGTTACCTTTTTGCAAGATATAACTAATTTTTCAACCAAACCTTCCCCCTAAAATATGGCATGCGATAGAGCGATTTTATTGAAGATTTCTGATTTAGTATCGCGAAACTTATAAGAATGAATGATTATTTTTCCAGTTAGGATTTTGCTTCCAACCAGGGTAATTTGAAAATCATACCGAATCGAACAACAATGGAAGTCATTAATTTACATTTTAGTTTTTTCAATATAAAACCATTCGAGTTTATGCAAGTTCAGCCCCTTTTAATTTGTGTTATTTTGATTTAAAACACCCATTCAGTGACGTGCCAAAAATATTTTGCTGCTTGACAACTACGTCACGCGCAGTATGTTCACCGTCTCTGACGTCACGCGCAGTATGTTCACCGTCTCTGACGCCATGCGCAGTAGGTTCGCCGTCTCTGAACTAGAATATATTATATTTAAATGATGACTGTAATAAATGCGAAGAGAATTTCATTGAAAGTCATAAAATATAAAACATTATAAAATTACATATGTAAATAACATCAAATCCTCACAATAAGTTAATACTTGCCAAAAGGGATAAATATACACTTACAAAGCAAATAATAAAACAAGTGCAATAATAACAAGTAAGAAAAATCATGCGTTAAGCATAGAGTATGAAACACTTTCCAACACTTCCTGAATGCTTTAACAAAACTCAGGGCCTGATTAATGCACGGGCCTCCGGGGCCTCGGCCCTGGGCCCACAAATTTGTGTGTATTTTCTCACAATTTAAGTTTTTCCACTGTTTGAATTTTATATTTTGGTCCCTGACAAAAACACAAAGTTTTACTGTAATAAAAAACCTCCAAATTTAACTTTTCTGTAAAAGTCCTTTTCAATTTGAGAGTACCGATAATTTTCAAAACTTGCCGCATCCTGAAAATCAAATTTGGGGAAATAACTACATACTGTGTCTATTGGTTTCAATATAAACGGGGATTTTACAATGTCAGAATTATAGTTTAAAATGATTACTAATATGTTAGGAAAAACACAATTTTTAATGATTTTGGAGAAGGCGAGTTTTGAAAAAGACGTCTTCATTTATTCTGCAACATAATCTGTGGATCATAGATGTTTGTGAATTATACAAATGAGAGCAGAGAGTGAGTTACTCGTATTTGAGAAAGAGAGTGGTAATTCATTTTCTTGATTATTCTTGCAAGTTAATTTTTTTTTTTGGTAAACTTGAAACTTTCACCTAAACAATTTTGTCAACTCATCAAATAAACCTCATTTTTTCTGAAAGTGTCACCGGGATTGGGGAGGTAGGGGGGGGGGGGTCAACTTTTTAACAGGTCCTGGGAACAACATCAGCTTGATCGGGTTCTGAAAACTTCGTTATTTAGGGAAATAAGATATATAACAGAACTAAGTAACCATTTTAGAAAACGCATAAAACATTTGAAAAAGTGATTTCAGCAGTTACCATCCATAGCAAATATGTATTCAAATTCTTTTGAACAGCTCTGTGTTTAATCTGTAGGTTGCTATATATGGTATATAATGGGGAAATTTAGTTTAGCAAGAAAACAAATAACATAGGTTGAAATTTCTCTTTCAGCAATTTATACTAATAGACGGAAACATACTTGTATACTTTTGTACAAACCTGTAGTTAACCTAGTACCTTTATTACACGCCACGATTTAGCTAAAGTTTAATTCAGAGTAAAACACGCTTAAAACTACTGGAATCACATTTCCAGAAATTGTCATTTATAGACGGCCATGTATCCAATTCTTTGCGTGACCCTGTATATAATTTTATCTATGTTATACAAACATATCTTAGTAAACAAAATGCAATTCAGCGTAAAAATGCATAACTGTTTTAAAAACCACCTTTAAGCAATTTACAATCATACCCAGTAACCATTACGAATTCTTTTGTGTAGCCCTGTATATGAATTACAGCATTTATACACACCATATACAATGCATAAATATAGTGAAACATAAAAGCGCATAATATAATAAAAAATGTATTTCAGCAATTTTCGCTTCCGTACAGTACTTCGGATACAATATAGTATCTGAAATCTTTTGTGTGTCCCTGTAAATGCTATGTACTTCGTGTTACACATGAAATAAGTTATAGTAAACTCAGCGACGTATATCAATTTCGTTATACAAGAAATAATTTAACATAATTAAAATACGCTGAAAAAAATTACCTCCTCCCCTATATCATTATGTAACGATATTCTTTTGCGTGGCCCTGTAAATGAATAATATTTATTCTTTGCGCCACATATTCTACGAAATGCATATTTTAGAGCACTTGATGAATGCATATCAATTTTATTATATTTGAAAGCATGGAACATCATTAAAAATCATTTTAAATGATTTTTTCCCGTATGACCTAAATGTAACGGTGTAAATGAATTAAACATGCTACAAACTCCATTTGCAATAGGGTTCGTGCTATGGTAAAAGTCACTAACATCCAAAAATTTCAGAACGATCCGGGTATATTTACGGGAGTTATAGCGCTACAGACGGACAAACGGTTAGACGGCCAGACAGCTAGACAAACCGAATGCATAAACACTTAATGATTCATACACTATGGAGCTTCCTAAAATTTGGAAAGAGATGATTATAGTATAAAATAATCCACTTTCGAAAATATCCATTTTTATTATTGCACTCGATTTCATTATACATGAGATCGAGTAATTTCTGCTTACCAGTTTTCAATAAAAAGCAATTTGCGAAAATTTTTGTATGATTATTTTCAGTTATTTAGGAAATATTTTTGTGTTTGATGTATTTCAAATAAATTTATTTAGAAAAAGTTTTTAACTATACCAACCGAGTAGTTTATAACCCCTTTTACTTTCAAATATAAATTTTTAAAATAACTTTTCCGTATGAGAATCTAAAAAGAAAAATTGATTCCATTATATTTTATTAAATTTAATATAAAAAAGAAGTTTTTTCATTTCATCCTTTTTAAAAGATATATTTTCATGAAATATGCATGAGATATTCTCTTTTTGAAATATCAAAAAAATTATTTTCGGTATTTGAAATTCAAATAAAACTTTATTGTACATGATATATACAATTTCTAAAGTTGTTTTTATCTCATAAATTGCATTAACATAACTTTTTGGTTTTTATAATAAAAATTATATATACTTCAAAACTATTTTATAAAAAAATATATATATAGTATCGTTAGGTTTAACTCGTTCGGTTCTGGCGTCTTATTAAGAGTACATGTCTTTTAATTGTATATTATTTTTTTCATAATAAATATTTTTTTTCTGTATTATCTGCATGTAGTAATGATTGCATGTGTCTATGCATTTATTATTATGACTATACTAGTGTTTTAGAAATCAGTTATAATAATAATTATTATTATTGTTACTATTATGTATTTAATTATATCTATACCGTTTCAGATTATTTATTTCAAACATTTTCTTCACTTTTTAAATTTAAAATAGGGACTACTTTTCCGAATAATTTGTGACAAAACAAAACAAAAACAAAAACAAAAAAAACACTATAGATTTTCTCTACGTCTGCTTAAGTCTAAGACATCTTACCAAACGAGTTTCGATCCATCTCTTACTTTGTAAAAACTATAAAATTACTTTTGTACACATGTTTTTAAAAATCAATAGGCAGAATTAATAGATAGGCAAAATAATGAATTATTTAAAAATTAATAGGTTTCTTACAAATTCATCGCGAAAATGTTATATTTTTTAGACAAAATACTGTACTATGGTTGTAGTCATTTTTTTAATATGACTAAATCGTCACAAAATTTAAATATTTCCTTTAAATCGAAATTCAACTAATATCTAACAATACATACATATATATACTATATATATATATATATATATATATATATATATATATATATACACACATATATATATATATATATATATATATATATATATATATATATATATATATATATACTATATATATATATATATACATATATATATATATATATGTGTATATATATATATATTACAAATGAAACAGCTCTTAAAGTACTATACAAGCAAGTAGCACTGCTCTCATTTGTTGTAGTTACATATTTTTAAAAATAATCGAGCGAAAATATAACACAATAACTGTTTACATGAAAAAATAAACAATACAATTTTTTTAAGAGATAGGAAATCTAAGTACTAATTTTATAATTTTGCAATATGTTATCGCATAAAATGCACACAAAGAAAACTTTGGAGAAAGTTAGATCAGATTTAAAACGATACATTTTAAAAGTTTTATTCAAACAAATTTCTTACAAAAATCATAATTTCTTACAAACAAAAATATCGGATGCAAAGCTCTGTTTGCTTTGTTCGTTTTGTATTAGCTTATTTTTGAATGTTTAACAGATCTTATTTCATTAAGCTCAAAAACAGACATTAGATGTCTTAACAACAGCTGCATGAGCCTTAAAATTCTCCAATCAAAGGAAAACGAATATAAACCCGTTTACCGGGAGAACGCCACTGTTTTTTAATTATAATTCAATCTTCCGTAATCCTTCTAAAGTCGATCAAATTAGTGTGATTTTTTTAGTCTGCAGTGTCTGAACGGGGGTTGTAGAGCGTAGCTCGTACGAGGCAGAACCCCTTACTTCGTTAAAAAATTAAAAAACGACCATAATATAATAAAAATTAAAGGAGAGATTATACTTCTTTGTCCTAAAATGTCCGTGTTTTTTACGAATTACTTCGGTTCCACAGAAATGAGACGCAACCGTAGGACTTTTTTTAATTATATTTATTGGCATTTCACTTATATATTTAAATTCGTGTGTGTAAAGGAAAATGAATTACACACCTTAAGCAACGAGGGGTACCTGCAGTTGTGCACCGTAAACTTACAATCGGGTGACCCTTTTTCTCGGTTCTGAAGCATCTAAAACAAATTTGGTTGTCAAATTATGAAATGGCTTTAAAATATTTAGAGCTTATACTAACATTTAGCTTTAAAAGTTTGATTTTTGACAAAATGGTAGTCATTAAAAAGGAAAAAAAGGTCAACTTTTTCGGGGGGTTTTCCTTTCGCGAGTTTAAAAAAATAATTAATAAATGAAAATTATGCTTTTCGATGGTATCAGCTGCAGAAAAAGAAATATATCCTAAAAAATTAAGGATATCGGTCGAATAATTCTCGATATGAATGGACACCTAGTTCGAAAAGCAACGTTTCGGATAAAGAAGTTTAAAATTTTACAATAGGGTAATGGTCAACGAGCAAAAAGAAAAAAAGAAAGGAACTGGAATATCACAAAACCGCTTTTGGACAGCAAGCTAAACTCTTGAGGAATGTAAAAAATACGTTTTTTTTTTTTTTTTTTTTTTTTTTTTTTTTTTTTTTTTTTTTTTTTTTAATTTTGACCCGAATAGGTAGAACTTCCCCTTAAAAGAAATAATACAGACAAATAACTGAATGAAAGTTCTCTACTATGAGATCATAACTAAATTTTCAACATTAATAGACATTATTTACGGTACATAGAAAAAAAAATAGTTTTTGTTGTAAAGAAAAAAAGAAAGGAACTGGAATATCACAAAACCGCTTTTGGACAGCAAGCTAAACTCTTGAGGAATGTAAAAAATACGAAAAAAAATTTAATTTTGACCCGAATAGGTAGAACTTCCCTTTAAAGGAAATAACACAGACAAATAACTGAATGAAAGTTCTTTACTATGAGATCATAACTAAATTTTCAACATTAATAAACATTATTTCCGGTGCATAGAAAAAACTAGTTTTTGTTCTTTTTATTATATCGCATTTGAATTACTTTTTGTTACAGACGTGTAGACTTAAAAAAGATTCATCTTTTCCCTCACATTAGATTACTTAGGTTCTCTATACTTAGGTTATTAAGTTTCTCTATACACTTGACTATCAGGTGGTTGGCGAAAATTTTTAGAGAAAATCGTTAGCGAAAATTCTGTACATAAATACTTACAATTGCGATATCACCTTAACTTATCGATAAATATGCTAGAAATTTTCAGGATTATAAGAGGTGCAAGACTCTGGAAAAACATAAATTCGAAATAACATTGTCATTAATTTTCTACTGTAATTCTAATTTTAACACCAACTTTTCTTCGAACATTTTCGTAACTTTGTGCACTAGAAGTAAACAGATTTCATAAAAACTCGTATATAAACATTCTAAACGAATCGAATGCGTTATTTCAAAGTAATAACGTTTGTAGTAATGAAAAATGGAAAACGTCTATTACGTAGAAAGCGCACTGCTAATTCTCAAACACAAAAATAAACACATTTTACAACAATTTTTGTCACCAAATTAACAACGCATTAATGTGTTGTGAATTAGAAAACATCATATACAAAATATTTTTTGTGTTGTGATTGTTTTCATAATATGTTGCAAAAGTGTTGCTATCAAAAATGTCTTCTAAGATTAGTGTTGCTATCAAAAATGTCTTTAGTGTTGCTAATTATGTTCAAATCGTGTTGTAGATAGTATTGATATTTTTTTTTCTTTACTATAGTGTTGTGCTGCACAATATTTTGTCACCAAATTAACAGCACATTGTAAACACCACACAATTTAGAACACTATAAAACATGTAAAACACTTTCTAAACACTTCTGCCTTTAAAATAACACATACATACTTGAAACATACTATTTATTAAACATTTATAACACCATTTTAAAAATGTTTTGAAAACACATTTTCTGCTCTTGTAATTTTTAACAACACTTTTTGAACAAACTTTTTATTTGGCACAACACATTCGCAACACATTCACAACACATTCGAAAATGATTTTGGTTAGGAGTAATAATTATTATGTTCAGTTAGTGCTGCAAAAGTGTTTCACAATTTAATATACACTGCAAAAGTGTTTCACAATTTTGCAGTGTATATTAAAATAACTTAAAAAGAAAACCTGTGCACACAAATTATGCACAGATTTTCTCATTAATTAAAATTTTAAAGTGTTTTTTGTGAGATATTTTCATGTAATATTTGACGAAATAGCTTTTATGTAAGATCCTCCAGAAACAATAAATTTTAAATAATATTTTAGTTAATTTTCATCTGTAATTTTTCTTTTAACAGCAACTTTTCTTCGAATATTTTCACAAGTTTTTTACACTAGAAGTAAATTGATCCCATAAAAACTCACAGAAAAATAATCTAAAAATTTTCAATTCATACTTTCAAAGTCATAAGTTATATCGTTATAAAAAATGCAAAGCGCCCATTATGTAGATAGTATATTATAGTAATTTAAAAGGGAAAACCTATGACACACAAAACATGCAAAGATGTTCTCATTAATAGCGCCGTGGTTAGGGAGTTGAATTCAGAAATAATTAGGGGAAAGCTGGAAATTTTTTTAACCCCTTCAGTTTAGGTCTAGAATGAATATGCTTCGTTTTCCCCTTAGTACTAGGTGAGCGTTAGGAATTATACATTGATTTATAGTAAAAAAAAAGACTTTTTTAAAAAATACCATCGAAATCAATAACTTTTTCAGAAACATTGTCATTACAAATTTTGTAGAGCTTAAAATTCTGTTTAAAATGAGTACCTACACTTAATACTTTTGTTGAATATTAAGGTTACAATTTTACTTTAATGTTTTAGCCCCGTGGCCAGAGGGTTGAACTCAGAATTAATTACGGGAAAACTGGAAATCGTTTTAATCCGTTCAGATTAGGTCTAAAATGAATATTCTATGTTTTCCCCCTCGTACCAAGTGAACATTAGGAAATATGTACGTATATATATTCGAAAAACATGTTTTTCCTTAATATTTTAAACAATATCTCAAAATAGTTAATTCTATCAAAAACATTGTCAATACAAATGTTGTAGAGCTTAAAATTCTGAATAAAATGAGCACCCACATTAGTATTTTTGTTTAAAATTAACGTCGCAATTCTAATTTCAAAATTTTGCCTTAATCGCTAATCAAGAGCTTGAAGTCCGGAGAGACCAATTTACCTAAGAATATCTCAAAACAGCTAAGTCTATCAAAAACATTATCAGTACAAATGTTGTAGAGCATAAAATTTTGAATAAAATGAGCGCCCACATTGATATATTTATTCAAAATTAAGGTCGCAATTCCATTTCAAAATTTTGCCTTAATCACTAATCAAGAGCTTCAAGATAGGAGAGACCAGATTACCTTAACAATATCTCAAAACAGCTAACTATATCAAAAAATTGCCAATACAGATGTTGTAGAGCTTAAAATTTTGAATAAAATAAATACTCAGATTAATATTTTTGTTCAAAATTAAGGTCACAATTTCAGATATTGTTACAAATATTAAAGAAAAACGTGTTTTTCGAATGTAAATGTGTACATATTTCCTAACGCTCACTTAGTACGAAGGGGAAAAGATAGAATATTCATTTTACACCTAATCTGAAGGGATTAAAACGATTTCCAATTTTGCTCTAATTAATTCTGAGTTCAACTTCTGACCACGAGGCTAAAACTTTAAAGTAAAATTGTGACCTTAATATTGAAGAAAAGTATTAAGTGTAGGTACTTATTTTATTCAGAAATTTAAGCTCTAAAAAATTTGTGCTGACAATGATTTTGAAAAAGTACTGATTTCGAGATAGTGGTATGGTAAAAAAAAAAAAAAAAAAAAAAAAAAAAAACGTGTTTTTTGACTATAAATCAATGTATAATTCCTAACGCTCACCTAGTACGAAAGGAAAAACGTAGCATATTCATTCTAGACTTAAACTGAAGGGATTAAAACAATTTCCAGCTTTCCCCTAATTATTTCCGAATCGGACCTTTTTTTGCTCCCCTACCCCTGGCTATAATTAAACTTTAAAATTACTTTTTGTGAGATATTTTCATGTAATATTTGAGGAAAAAGCTTTTATGTAAGATTCTTCACAAACAATAAATTTTAAATAGCATTTTAGTTAATTTTCATCTGTAATTTTTTCTTTTAACAGCAACCTTTCTTCGAACATTTTCGTAAGTTTTTATACTAGAAGTAAATTGATTCCGTAAAAATGCACTGAAAAATGATCTAAACAACTTGAATTGATACTTTCAAAGTCATACGTTATATTGTTATCAAAAATGAAAAACTCCCATTATGTAGATAGTATATCATAGTAATTTAAAAGGAAATATCTGTGACAAACAAAACATGCAAAGATTTTCTTATTAATTAAATTTTTAAAGAATTTTTTGTGAGATATTTTCATGTAATATTTGATGAAACAGCTTTTATGTAAAATTCTCCACAAACAATAAATTTTAAATAACATTTTAGTTAATTTTTATCTGTAATTTTCCTTTTAACAGCAACTTTCCTTCGAACATTTTCGTAAGTTTTTACACTAGAAGTAAATTGATTCCATAAAAACTCGCAATTAAACAATCGAAACAACTTCAATTGATACTTTCAAAGTCATAAGTTATCTTGTTATGAAAAATGCAAAACGCCCATTATGTAGATAGTATATTATAGTAATTTAAAAGGAAAAACCTGTGACACACAAAACATGCGAAAATTTTCTCATCAGTTAAACTTTTAAAGTATTTTTTGTGAGAGATTTTCATGTAATATTTAATGAAACAGCTTTTATGTAAATTTTCTAGTAGTATACAAATATATTTGTCATTGAAAAATCCATTCAAGACAGATTTCAAGAGAGAAATTTGTTTGTTTCTTTTTTCGGATACATTCATTAAAATTTTTTCAATGCTCTCTGAATAACTTATCGGTCATTAAAGCTTAATTAGGTTATCACATAATGGAATGTTTTGAAGGCAGTAACAGATGTTTCAGAATTATGTATTAAATATAAATAAGTGATAATAGCACTGACAGTTCCGTTGATTGTTTTTTTTTTTTTTTTTTTTTTAACTTTGAAAATTTCTGTAATACGGGAACAGAGTATTTGAGATATTGTTATATATATTTTTTAACTAAATGCATTTGTTTCCAATATTTTTATAAATATTTATGTGTTAACACTAATACGGATACGCTTATACGGTACACTAATACGAGTATATGCTCCTTGCAAAAAGACTATTGGGATAATATTGTTCTTATTGGATTTATTTTAGTTAATATTATTTATATTTTGGCCTAAAGACATGCGATATCACTCAACATTACATAGTGTATGTTTTGTCATCGTTTCAGAAATATTTGCAATACATATGTCGCCATTTCATTGCAGATATTTACTATGTAACAGCAATATTTATGTAATACTGATTTTTCGTTGGACAGTGTTGTAGACATTAAAAAATCAGAGGGTAAGCGCTACAAGCAGAGGGTATACGCTAGAGTCACGAAAGTTTACGATTAGAGTATACGCTAATGTTTTATTTGAGAAACAGAGGGTACACGGAGCTTCTTGAAAAAATCCAGAAGGTATACGGCGTATACCTCCGTATACCCTACACTACAACCCTGTCGTTGGAAGTAAGTTTTATAAATGCAATATTCGTACACTTTTGGTACACAGTATGATCAATATATTTAATATTAGTTAGCTACTAAGATTTCGTATTTATTTCTACTTAGTATTTTATTTTTACATTTAAAATGCTGCTTTTAAAACTCTGTATAAACCAATTTTTCTGTAAAAATTCTATTAAAAAAAACTTATACCATGTATGTTACAAGAACTTTATGTTAATTTCAGATTCATTATCAACAATTAGCAAAAAATCCTTAATTTATCTGTTAATATTTATACATAAATAACACTTTAATAAAGGGTGACAATGCCAAAAAGGTGCAGGAATCTGATTTACACTTTTAAATGAATAAAGTACACATAAATACTCTTAAATTATCATCTGTGTGAGTCGTAACAGAATTTAAAAAATATTTCAAACGAGAATTGATTTTGTAGCTTTAAACTTTTTAAAGAGTTTCTAATGTCTCTAAGTTTTTAGTTATGTGTTGTAAACGACAATGCTGTTCTGAATATTAAAGGTTTTTAACGAAATCTGCTAAAGGTTTATAGACTATAGAATATTATTTATACCCTGCACTGTAAAAAAAAATAAAAAATCTGTAATTCTATAGATGTAAAGCTACATAAATCTGTATGCTTACTAAAATTTTATCTGTAAACTGTACAAAAAAAAATGTAAATCTACAAAACTCATTTTTATAAATCTACAGAAATCTGTAGCTTTACAGAAGAATCTACTAAAATTACAGTAATCTTACTAAAATTTTATCTGTAACCCGGGTTCCAGTTACATAAAAAGTTCTAGGCATCTCAGTTTCCTAAAATATCCTTAGTAACCTTCATATTGTTTGATTTACAGTGAAAAAAGGTATCTATTACATGAATGTTTGTTGTTGCCGTTACATAAAAAGTTCTAGGAATCCGAGTTTTCAAGAAAGTTCTTAGTAACTTTACAGATATTTTTTGCAGTTTGTGTGTTTTAATGTACGAACTAAGCAAACATTTTTTGAGAAATAAAATTCCTAATTTCTATCCATTCCTCTTAACAGAATCTTTCATAATGAATCTAGATAGTAATATACTAGTTCATTTTCGGTAATTATTTACTTTCATTTTTTTATTCAAAAAGACAATCCTATTTGCATATTAATGTTTTATACAATTTTTGGTAAAACATAATTAGAATTTTCACACAAGTTTAAGTATAAATGAATGGGGTAGGCTGAACAAGAGAAATGACAAAATATAAAAAACAAAGATTGACAATTTCCGTGTCAATATCGGCAAACAATGGCCGCAAAAGAAAGATAGTTTTTAGCCCCAGGTATGCTATTTCTTTTTCCCAGCAAATAAAGTGTCTTCTCCAAAAAATAACGTTCCGTTGTATAAACTAGTCGTAAAACAAAGCAGATGTATCATTATACTGTTAAATTTCTGTAATTCTTTAAACTTCTAAGCATCGCACATTTTCATTTTTTATACAGTCGTATTGGGAAAAAAAAAGAACTTCTAAATGCAATTTGTTTGAAAACGGCACCTCCATTTCTTTTTGAGGTATTAATTTTTTTGTAGTTCTTAGCGTCATTTGTTTAATTTTGGCAACTTAATCACTCCATTTCAGAAGAAAGTAAAGAAAAAAACCAATTATATCTTTTTGTTGCCATTTTCCCTTAAAAACTGAAAAAAATGTACATAAAATACATGCTATTTTGAAAAAATATAAGTGAATGATTTCTGATAAAATATGGAGCTATTATAAACTAAATTTAATTTTAAGTATCTATATTAATATAGAGACAAATGAAGGCATATGAATCATTAGATCCGATTTTTTTTTGTTCAGTTTCTTGAATTACGCTATCTCTTCTTTTGGATTTGTGCATTATTCAGCGATGTGGCGTCACATGCGTACTTTACGGTAGATGTTGTTTAATACTGGATCGCAAATGAGAAATTCTTCAGCAGTAAATGAGAAATTCTTCAGCGGCTGCAGATGACGTCATTTTATATAAAATCAAAGCATGTGTTTTAAGACCTAAAGTCGAAATGTGTTTTGTACTATCGATACTTATAAACATATGTATATTTTTTTCATCGTGGGCGACGCTAAATTCTGAAAAAGCAGAATTCCTGTTTTCTAGTTATGAGTACTTCTTTCAATGTAAAAAGTATCTTGCTTTCTAAAGTTTCTAAATAGTCCAGGCATTAGGTGCTCAAAAAGGACAAATAGGGGAAAGTTTTGGTGTAGTTTTGATATTTGGTGCCTTTATGTTTTTGGGGTCGCTGAACACGAATCTTAAGTTGGCCAATAAAACTTACCCCGGGAAACCCGTTTTTTTGGCAAAAAAACGGGAAAAAACGGGATTTTCTTAGTTTTTTTCAAAATAACTTCAAAATTATGCATTGTACGCAAAAGTCCTCAATACATAAATTAAAAAAGATAAAATTTCCTACATTTTATGTATTAGAATTTTTTTTCTCTGATCAATGGTTTAGCCGTGACAACGCCGCAAAAATGGGTGTGAAAATCAAAAAATTCTGAAAAAACCGGAATTACGGCAGTATACGTAGATTTAACATGAAAACTACCATTTTACGCAAATTTTGACCATTAATGATACTAAATATAATATTATTTACTACATTTTATGGATCTGAGGCTCATTGTTTCCTTCATAACTAAAAAATAAAAGTATTGACTATAAATGATTCTAAAGATTATATGATTGACTACATTTTACAATGAAGTTGCTGATAATAAATACAACGATTCATTATGAATCATTATTTAATTATAAATAAATATGTACATTAGCAAGTACATTTACTTAAAAAACAAAAAAATATTATTTCCGCTTTCTTTTACTTGAGGGTCTCTGCTTTTCACCGACATCTACAACATAGAAAATAGACGTATGGAATTAGTGGGTGTTTTTATTGCTACGAATAGTATAAAATAAATCTTTTTTTAATAAAAAATATTTGATACCTTGTGGTATGACTTTTTCCTCTTCTATTGGGTTCACGTGTTCATTTGGTGGGCAATCCATTTCCAGCTCGGTTTCAAAGAGCTCATCCTCCTCGTCTTGACACACCACTGCGTTGTTTCAATTCCCCTCGCAGTTGAAGCAAATATTGGAGCAAGAAAATCCTGCCTTCTTGCACCCACAATTTCGTTGGCAGTTCCTTTTACATTTGCAGGATACAAGATTCAACAAAGCAGGGGGAGCAGGAGGTAGAACAGTGAACACAGACTCAAGGCCAGTATTTGTTCTCTTCCATCCCCTCTCTTCAGCATTTTTTTCAACCCCCATTCATTGTTGGACCTGGTGATATACTCTTAAAGAGTGCTGTTGTGCTGTAGCTGCAAATGGTGGTAGTGCAGCAATGTTCGAATTGTATCTAAAGGCAGACTTTTTGTACGAAATATACCTTAGGTGGTTTAGCGAAGGCACATTTGTCCCACTATAACCATACAGTGAGACAAAGAAACATTGCTCAGCAGCTGCAATCACCTCTTGAGTAGCGTTCGACTCGTAGAATACTTTAACAACGTCGGCAAGATGTGGATTTTACACAAGAGTTTTAAAGAATTTATTTTCCTTTGCATATATAGCGCTGACGTTGTATCGCAGCCGCTCATAGCATGCAGGAAGAGGATGTTTTTCGCAACAGTTAGACTCACAGCATTAGTTGTAGAAAATGTCACTGGAGAAATGGTGTGTTTTTCTGGTTTTAAAAAGAAAACGTTTTCTTCTGTGAGATACCTATTAAAATGACCATAAAATCTACATTCTCCCCGACTACACTTACCGTCTCATTTGATGGAGGCAAGGACAAAGCAGTTTTAATAATCAAGGTGTCTGCATCTTCTTTTGCTCACTTGCATGTAATATTTGCTGATGAGAACTTGTCAATCATCATAGACATTAACCAACCTTTGTTTTTGGGGTTAATAAGAAACTTTTCTTTGGAAATGGTTGGTATCATTGTTTCGTCAAATAATATGTCAGCTGAAGCATGCTTTCTTGATCGTCTCATACGCTGAGCAGTTTTTGTGCCATCTTGTAGATTATCAGAGTAGCCAAATACAACTATTGCCTGTGGTTAATATTTTGACAGCACAAACTGAACATGTTTGTCGCAGATTGAAGTAAAAGACTGATTCTTAGGCCAAACTATTCTATGTAATAAAAAAAAAATCAATGACGAATTGAACCTTGCCGCTGAACCTCTTGTTCGTAAGGTGTTTTAATGCCTTGTAGAGTGTAGATTTGTTACCTTTTCTTAAGCCATTGTAAACAGGGACAAGAATAAGAACCTAGATCGTACGTCAGAAACTCCTCAAGGTCTTCATCCGAATGCTTTGCAACCGAAATTCGTTGGAACAAAGTTGTAGGATTGACAGGAACCAACTCGTTGTCTACTTGTATAATACTGGTCTTTAAGATTACACTGGTATTACACTGGTATTACTTATATTACACTGGTCAGCAAGAAGGTTTACTCTGTCGCTCCATTTAAATTTGACAGTTCCAAAGTCCTAAAGTTACTAAACTAATGAGTAAAAAGTCGCTTATGGAAAGTGAGAGGAATATGTCCACCTGATAAGCTAGTGTCCTGCCTCACATATACCTCTAGCTGGGGAGGGGGGGGGGGGGTAGAGTATGACATTGAACGTGGGCCGCAGGATGTGGGTGTGGGCGCTTGACCAACGTTATTTCACACCATCTTCAACCAAGGAGGAGAATGCACATGGGATTCATACAGCTGTGGTTTAAGGACAAAGATCGCCGTAACTTTCCTCTGTGTCAAATGATGAGACCCCCCCCCCCCCCAAATGGTCTGTTTAGGCTAAAAGCGAAACTTTAAGAACTAGATCCGTGTCAGTTTTTATCAGCGAAAATCTGTTTTAATTATTTTATTTTTGTTTTTTAAAAGTCAAATTAGGAAATGCTTTATTATTTTATTATTATCTTGTTATATTAATAAATGAAGATTTTCATCACAGGTATGCTCATTTTTTATTTTTTAGTTATGAAGGAAACAATGAACCTCAGATACATAAAATGTAGTAAATAATGTTATATTTAATATCATTAATGGTCAAAGTTTGCGTAAAATGGTCAGTTTTCATGTTAAATCTACGTACACAGCCGCAATTCCCGTTTTTTCAGAATTTTTTGATTTTCACACCCATATATGCGGCGTTGTCACGGCTAAACCATTGATCAGAGAGAAAACTTCTAATACATAAAATGTAGGAAATTTTTTCCTCTTTAATTTATGTACTGAAGACTTTTGCGTAAAATGCATAATTTTAAAGTTATTTTGAAAAAACTAAGAAAATCCCGTTTTTTGTTTTAAAACGGGTTTTCCGGGATAAATTTTGTTGGCAAACTTCAGATTCGTGTTCAGTTCAGCGACCCAAAAAACATAAAGGCACCAAATATTAAAACTACACCAAAACTTTCCCCTATTTTCTACCAAATGACTGGACTAAAAGATAAAGAATGATTTTAGGAATAATGGGGATTTCATAATAGTTTATTTTAAACTTTCGTTCTTCATTATATTGCATTCTGTAAATTAAGAAAAAAAATAGGAAACATTTGGATTTTTATTTTCAGTGTGTGGATAACAGCAGAGGCTTCCATGCCGCTACACCAAACATATGTATAAGTACTTAAAATTGCAATATCACCTTAACCTATAGATAAATACAGTCACATTTCAGGATTATGACAGGATTATACGGTAAAAACAAAAATTTTTAAATACCATTTTTGTTAATTTCTACCAGTAATTTTCTCTTAACTCTTTTTGTAACTTTTTACAGTTGAAGTATATTAATCACATAATAACTCGCAACTGAAGAATCTGGATACCTTACATTCATGGTTTCAAAGTTACGAGGCTTATAGTAATATAAAATTAAAAACGCCTATTATGTAAACAAGAACCGTGTGGTTCCCCGGTTGCAGAATGTACATGAAAATATTTTTTTTTTAATTGATAGCTCTCACAGATTTTTTACAGTTAATGTATTTTTTACAATGGTCGCTAATAATACCAAAAATCATATTTATATGAAAAA
Source organism: Maratus speciosus (assembly GCA_963932465.1). Taxonomy (NCBI): domain Eukaryota; kingdom Metazoa; phylum Arthropoda; class Arachnida; order Araneae; family Salticidae; genus Maratus; species Maratus speciosus. The sequence continues at coordinate 170,507,041 of OZ010795.1, read as the reverse complement.
AAGCAATTATAAGTTGAAATACCATTTTGAAATTTATTGAAAGCTATTCTTTTGTATTGGTCTCGCGCCTAGAGTTAACAGCCGAACAAATCGCGAAATGTCAGCATTATACATTATGTTCATTTCAGTGGTTTAAGCGCGAAATGTAATTACACGTCTTAAATTTGTGCTTTGTTATATTATATTGTTTTATTTACTGTTTGATGAATGTTTTAATTTCGTTATGGAATGTAAGCTGAAAACTAATGCTGAGCTATTTATATTAATTTAAGTGCAAACGAATTTATTTTTCGCAAATTTTTGCACGTTATAAGGATAAATTTGAAAAAGAACCATAATTGAAATTTAGTTTAAACTCAATAAAACCTGCGTAAATAGCGATACAGTTATCAAACAAATTTTGATACAGTTTTCAAACAAATTACATTAAAAAAAAATTTTTTTTTCTATTCGACGATGTAAAATTTGAAAATTTGCGATATTTAGAAGTTTAATAAATTACAATGAAAGTTAATAAAAGTTAAATTTAATCGTCCGCTGTTGCCACCGTCAAAATGACGTTAGCATTACACACTGACACGTTTGTCCTCAAGGAGACAAGAGAACGTTAAAAAGAAGAGAGAGAGCGTTAAAAATCTAACACTGAAACCGGTTGAAGCAAGTCGAAATTCACTCCAAATACCTGCGGCTCCACAAAGTGTGCGCGGCTAGCTTTGAAAACTTAGCGCTCGCCGCGAAACGAAATTCAGCCGTTGTGACACGTTCTTTTATTGTTTGGGGCGATGAGGGCAATTAAATCTGAGGATAAGTGTATTCATATTTAAAAACGTTTTAACGGTATACTGCATCTCTATTAATATTTAGACATGTGCGTTTGTCCTTGATAATATAAAGGGTGCAAAGGAATGTCCCTTTAACCTGAAAATACTTGCGGAGAGAGCAACAGCTATGCAAGTGAGGTAACGGTATTGTCAAGCGACTACGCCCGATTTAATGAAAACGACAGCAGCCCCCCTAGTAGCGAAATTTGGAAGATAGCCATTGCAAATCGAAAACGAAAACAGATAGAGCAAAATTTCCAATTAGAAAGTTTTAGAGCATCAATTAATTAGTACGAAACGAAATTTAGTTTACATGGATGAGATAAATATTCGCCTGAATGCACAAAAATGTCCAAAATCGATGCACTCCATTTTGTGTAAACGTTTGAACGGAATAGCCAGAAGTATGAAGAAATACGCACAATGTTTGGTATAAATAAGTACTTATCTCAATACATTTCGATAACATCACACAAAAAAAAACAGAAAAAGACAAACTGTCTCACAGTTATAAAAAGTTAATATTTAGTATGTTCGAAATTAGGTGGCTAGACGGTCTAGCCACCTAATTTTAATTCCAAAACTCACAAATGGCACCAAGAATACTTTAATAAAATTTTGCTTTTGTAATGAAAGTACAAATTAGCGGATTTATATTTTCTCAGAAATTCGTTTGAATATTTTGGTGTCAGTCAGTTATTTCATCAGTTTACGAACAAAATTCTTCTGCCCCTGAAAGAATTAATTTAAACTTTTAAATACATAGGAAATTAAATTTTTACAGACATTACAGCACAGTACAATGTCAGAATCTGCAATTGTGCACTGCTACATTTCCGGAATGTGAATATGCAAAGTAGAATAGTCGCTCATCGATTATGGACATTTTTGGGTATGAAGGCGACTATTTATCTTATCCGTGTGAACCAAATGTCGTTTCGTACTAATTAATTGATGCTCTAAACTTTCTAATTGGAAATTTTGCTCTATCTGTTTTCATTTTCGATTTGCAATGGCTATATTCCAAATTTCGCCACTAGGGGCGCTACGGTCGTTTGCATTAGATCGGGTGTAGTCGCTTTATTATAACGTTACCACACTTGCATAGCTGTAACTTTCTCCATTCGCATGTATTTTCAGGTTAAAGGGACTTTCCTTTTGCACCCTGTAGGTATAGATATTATGTAAATGTAACATAAAAACGAAACTCTTTGTCGCACAAAACTTGCGAAGATTTTGACACGCATTAAAAATTTTAAATTATTTTTTGTGCAGCATTTTCCAGTAATATGTGATGAAAATTCTTTTGTGTAAATTTTGAAATATGGTGCAAAATATTTATGAAGTTAAGTGCAATACTTGTTAACAAGTTGCCGAATAAGGACTGAAATCCCCACTAAACATTATTAACTAAGAACATGGTTTCTTACCGTACATAAAATAATTTACATCATGTTGCCTATATTTGTTTAGATTGTAAGGCACTTTATATAAAAAGCTAGAATTGAAAGTTATTTATTAATGCATAAATTTAAGGAACCAATCAAGGGAACCAATTTACCAAAGATTTTACGAAAGAGCTTCTACTGTTTTAAAACTCAGACTTAATAAAAACTGCCGGCTGCAAAACAATTTAAGAAAAACTGTCTGAACTACTTTAATAACACTGTCTCAACTACATTAATAACACTGGTCAACAAATTTCAACATTTACTCACACCCAAAACGGAAATTAGTAGAATTTTATGCTGCTTTTTGTGCTGATTTCAAATCTAGTTTTAGATTTACTCCAGCAAGTCCTGTTGTTGAGATATTTGCATATTTCGATTTGCGCAAATTTAGTAACTTTTATACAATTATATGCAAATTTATGATATAAAGTAATATCAGAGTGTTTTATTTTGGTTTTTATGTTATGATTACTGTGTAGTTTACTTCACAAAAACGTTGTTTCTGAGATTATACTGACATGCGCCCGTGAAATATTGTGCCAAATTTGCAAATTTTCATGTTTTTCTAATAATGTTTCTTGACGTTTAAATATTTCTGCCAAGCGAGACCGCTAATATGTTTCTGAACCATACTTTTGCACTACTTTTAAATCTGGTGTCTGCTTTCTTCTATCCCGCCTAGTTTTTTAAAAAAAGTCACATTTTATTTATTGGTTAAAAAAGCCAGAAATCGCTTTTTATGCTATATTATGATGTACTCCAACTAGTTAAGATAGATTCTACTACATTCTTTCATTTTAGTTTCGATTACATAAATCGTTGTTTATGTCCCTGATAGGAATATAACACTGTTCACCCTCTTGGCAATGATACAGCGCCTAGAAGATACAGTGTGGAAAACGGCTACAAAATAGCGTTAAAAAATTGAATCCCACAAATGTACAATGATGCTGAATAACAAGATGTTGATCGTAGCGCCATCGTAGTGATTTAAAAATGATAGTCATTCTAAAAGAGACTCTTTAACCTATTTCACGTCATTCCTTAACTAAATTAGCTTATAACAGACCAAAACATCTTATATTTATAGTTTCCGATATTTAACATTCTATAATTTTTGAAAACACAGTGTTTATATTGAAAAGAGTTACGAGATGGCGCTCGTATCAGCATATTTCCGGTGAGCATTGTTGGAGATTTATGGGATACAAGTTTTTAGTACTTTTTAAAGTATCACAGGAATAGCCGTTTTCCACACTGTATCTTCTAGGCGCTGTAGCAATGAGGTACACACCCCTAAATAGAATCTTATATAAACTTGTGTTAATGCCGTGCAAAATTAGAAATTAATTTTACTCAAAAACTAGACGTGACATAATTAGAAACAGATTACAGCTTTGAAATAACCACAAAGATTAGGGTGGATCGAAAAATCGAAATGTGGGTAATCTAATCGGCGCTGGGTGCAAGCGTAATTAAATACTCTTTAAAAAGCTGTTTTCATAAATAATCGAGAACCCAATCAAAAGAAATTTAACACCTTCTTAATTTAAATTTTATTTCGGTTTCATTTCCTAGACAATTCTGAACTTTACCACAAAAGTTACAACAGTTGTTGCTGAAAGGTGGGCGTAACTATAATAAATGAGAAACAGTGTTTCAAAGTTTACTAGTTTCTCCTCTAATTAAGATACTTGATTTAACAGGTTAAAGGTGAGTTCATTAAGAATCTTGAACTGAATAAGGATCTCTTTAACGAAATGATAGTAATTTATCATGAGAGTACCTAATGCATTTTTTAATTAAACAAATTCGTGAAAATCTAATATAATCTGATGCAGTATCTCTTCTGTACAAACAAGTTATATTTATTGTTAAAATTTTGAATTTGACTAAGTATTTTTTCTGCTATAAAATTTCACGGCATTAATAAAGTTTGAAGTGACACAATTTAAATCGCTTTAATTAAACAAAATTATTAATTAAAAATCTACAGAAATGTGAATTTTAAAAATAGAGGATAAATATAAAAAAGAGGATTTTTCTTCTTGATTATAATTTTATGTAAATTTAATATTCATAAATTATTGTATTTCAACTCTCACATCAATAATTAATGTTCATTGTAATATTTAAACATTGCATGCAAATTATGAGATTTTTCAGGCACGTTTGTTAAAACGTATTTTGTGTTACAGAATTTATGCCTTTACTAAATAAAATGACATCATTTTATTTATGTACTATTTGCCATACCAATTATACGCCAATAAAAATATTAAAACATTCCTATTTAATCTCTATGTATTATTGTTATTATTTGTTTTACTTTATATTCAAGCAATGAACGGTTTTAGTGTCGTGTTGGATTTTAACCTTATAAGTGTTGGCTAATATTTTCTCATCGTGGTTTTGGGGAATTAAAATCTAAAGTTAGAAAATTTTAAAAATTTGTTGAATTTTGCATTTTATATATATTATGTAATCTATTCACATTCCAATCTTACCATAGCTGCACACTTGAACAGATTTTTTCTACCACTAAAGCTTAACAGAAATTTTCGCCTTATTTAATTATCAACATTCACTGCAGTTCGGGGATTGAATTAGGGAAATTTTTGTATTAAATTTTAGTTGCAGCAAAAATACGTACAAGTTGGAAGCTATGAATCTACATACAGTTGGTTACTTATTACATCAGAAATCTTCAAGCAAATATGCAAAATATTCTCTAGTGCTCAAACAGAAACAAACTTTAAAAAAATAAAAAGACAAATTACACATGACATATACGTGAAAAAGTAGAAAAACACGAAAAGTCCAGCGAAAAAGAACCTGATTTCAAAATTAAATATCTCAAAAACAAAGATCAATAGAATTATGCGGTAAACGGCTTGTTTATTAGCTAAGCTGTAAAAATGTTGTACACAAGTTGCAAAAATTAGTTGCAAAAACCGATAACAGATGGTGCTGCAATCGCAATGCCTATAAATTGTGTTTTGAAGTCGAGAGCCCTAGCGTCTCATTCCTAGATGGCTTTCTATGGAAGAACGAAAATTGGGAAAGACCGATTTTTCGTTGGGGTGATGTGCAGAAGTGGAGGCATCTGGTCACAGAATTATTGCATCAGCTTCAATTTTAGAGGATTTCAATTAATAGAATTTTCAATAATACGTTTAGCAATCATTATATAAGAACTTTAAAAAATATTTTATTTGGGTAATGTGCAGAAGCGGAGCCATGTGTTGACAGAATTGAGATTTGTTTCAAATTTTGTTATAAAATATTTCGGTCCGGTTACCAATATCTCCGTGGTATGTCTTTTCTCTCCTAATTGGTAGATCGTGGAATCGAATCCAAGTAGAGGAGGATTTGAAAAAAATGGAAATCTTTACTTTTTAATATTTATTTAAACTGTGAAAAAAGTTTGAATAAAAAACTGTAAAGTTTCTGGTTTTAAAATTTAATTAAGTTAAAAGAAACCCCTTTTTTAAAAATCATTGAGCATTTATAATAATGATTCATAAATATTTTTTTTAATTGTAGAGAATAGTTTGAATGAAAAAATACAAAGTTTCTATTTTTTAAAATTTAATTAAGTTAAAAAATAATTTTAATTTTAAAAACTCGTTTTCATATTTTTTATCATTGAGCACAGAAATATGGTGCCGCTTCCAGCGATAGGATCCGAAGTGTTCGAATGGAATGCAGCATCCAAAATACTTTTGATTTGACGTTGATGATATGACTTATCATCAATTCCTTTTAAAATGGAAATAACTTAATGCATAATTTCTGTCTCTAAAACTTTGCTTACAAAAAAAAGAAGTATATGTGTTGTGCTAAAACCAAAGTATTATGCTGTGATTTAAAAATAAATTAAAAGTGAAAAAATACTTTTTTATTTATAATAATTCAGGTATAAACAATAATACCAAAATATTATGCCGTGATTTAAAAATATAAAAAATAAATAAAAAGTACAAAATTATTTTTCTAAATATATGCATTTTGATTTAAATAATTATATGGCATTAAAGATTGAATTTAATAAAATATTTAAAAAATTATTATAATGATTTCTGAACTTTTTATTGAAAATTCTATTAATTGAAATTTTCTGAAATTAAAGCTGATGCAATAATTCTGTGACCAGATGTCTTCACTTCTGCACATCACCCCAATGAAAAAATGGACTTTCCCAATATTCGTTTTTACGTAGAGAGCCGTGTAGGAATGAGACGCCATTGCTCTGGACTTTGAAGCAGTTTACAAGTATTGCGATTACAGCGCCATCTGTTAACGGTTTTTGCAGCTAAATTTTGAAACTTCTGTATAACATTTTTACAGCTTAGCTAATAAACAAACCGTTTACCGCATAATTCTATTGATCTTTGTTTTTGAGATATTTACTTTTGCTATTAAAATAATAACATAGCATTTAATGTATTACTTTTATCATATATAAATATTTATATATTTACACTGCTTCATTTTTTAAACTTTTGCACAACTTACGCGGTTAAGAATTATACAAAAATTAATCAATAAATCATTATTTTTACACCGACAATTAATGAAGAGGATTACCAGAATAAATTATATAAATTGCATATCGTCGCACAAAGCGACAGTAGGACATCTAGTAATAATAAAAAATGAGATGAGAGATCTACTACTATGAATACCTGTGTTTGCATCTATTGTAACAACTTCTGAAACACAAAGTTACGTTTAATACTATATTTCAGATGTGTCTTATAAACTTTCTTCACTATTCCACTAGATGCAGATATTTCATAGCAGTAAACCTTTAAGCTTGACACGCACGATTATGCGGGTTATACTAAAGTAAAAAAGATTGACTAAATTCTGTTTTTGTGAGATTTTAAACGAAATCTGCACATCTATATGATTTAATTAGTTTCAGATGTTTTGATAAGACGCAACTAGAAATCACCAACTAGAATACAGGGTTAAATTTTCTCCTTTTAAAAAGACTATATCATCTGACAGCAATAGACAAAAAGTATGTACTGTCGTAATTTCTTTTAAATATGATTCTTAGTGTTTGCTTAGATTTATTTTTTTTCTTTTCATATACTTTATTCATGATTTTAATTGTTTTTTATAAATTTAATTAGGCTTTACAAATGTTGAAAAACAAATGACCCACACAATTGTGCGGGTCCGGTATTTACAATTTCCAATACGGGTACAATTCCTAATATATAAAAATTGTTTTTTTTAAGCGATTTTTTTTAAACTTATGTTTTTAGCAATTTATGTTTTATTAATTTCATTTTTAAAGCGGATTAATTTTAAATTAATAGGTTGTACTGTTCATGATTTCTATTTAAAATTGATAGTATTAGATATATAATATGCACTTGTAACGAACTCTATGCTTCTGCTCTGAGTTATAGATGTCATATATAATTTATAAATTTTATATGAGTTATATGCATATCACGAGATAGATTTTTAAGTTTGATAAATTCATTCCATTTTTTCGACACAGCAAGTAAACCACAAGGAATAAACAATTAATTATGGAAAGTTCAGCAAATGCTCGACAGATTCCGTAGTGTCTGCTTGACTTTACCAAGAGATCAAGGAAAATTTTACATAGATGAGCAGACGATTCCTTTTTTTAGGACGTGCTTCAGTAAAGCAGTACATAAAAAAATAACCACACTCTGTTGTAACAGTATCATCTGGAATAGTTTTAAATTTTGTATCATACCATTGAGAAAGTACAGACCTGGTCCACAAGGATCTGGGCTTAGGACCTGCTGTAGTCCTTACTCTGGTTCAGGCCTAGTTTTATGTACTTCGATCGGTATTTGAACAAAATACCTCTGATGGAAAAAAAGGTAATTTGAATGATCAGGCATAATCCAAACGGAGTGAGGAGCAAACCATTTGCCAACGGCTCTTAAGAAGGGTGTGCGAGCATTAAGCACCTCTCAGAAAATGAAATTGCAGCGGTCTGTCCAAAAACAAAAAAAAAATGTTTCAAGCATTTTCATTGTGGCTGATGAAAATTATCTCAATAAACAGGAACTTTTTTTGCTTGAACTTTTATCTTTAGATATATGCACACATAATCCCAAACTACACAATTGTGTAGATTTAGCCCAAAAACGGCTCATTAAGGCCGAACCCGCACAATTGTGAGGGTCCCCTCTTGGCATAACCTGACATCGGGTATTTTTTTTTCAATCAAATACGGTCCAATCGATGAGGGGAAACCACCCAAACTTTCAATTCCTAACAAACAAAATCTCTCGGTCTTAAAAGGGTAAGTCAGACATCTTATTTTCGATTATTACTAGATGTCCTACTATTGCTCTGAGGCGACGATATACTAATTAAGGGTACAAGGGACCTTTTAAACCTTAAAAATATTTTTTTTTTTATTTTTTGTAAATTTCGCTTTAAATATTATTCAAGGGTACACTATAAGCATTATGGCAAGCATTTATCACATTTTTTTTTTTTTTTTTGAGAAAAAAATGGAATTTTAAGCGTTGTCTTAGAAATCTTTGAAATGCCCCCTTCGCGTTCCATATCAATGAAAATCCCCCAATATTTTTTATAAAAGTTTGGTTTATATATATAAATAAAACTGTGCATCGAATTTTATATATTTGAATATAAAGGTTTAATTTTTTTTTAATTTTTCGAAATTTTTAAAATTTTTTAATATTTCGAAATTTTTAAATTTAAAATTTTTTTTTGTAAATTTCACTTTAAATATTACTCAAGGATTCATTATATGAATTATGGCATCTATTTATCACAAACAAATAAAAAATAAATTATTTTTGAGAAAAAAATGGAATTTTACGCGTCGTCTTAGAAATCTTCGAAATGCGGCTTGCGCGTTCCATATCAATGAAAATCCCCAATATTTTTTATAAAAGTTTGGTTTATATATATAAATAAAACTGTGCATCGAATTTTATATTATTTGAATATAAAAATAAAAAAAATTGAAAATGTTTGAAATTTTTTCGAAACATTTTCAAAAAATTTTGAATTTTTTTTTTTTTTTTACTTTTGTATTCAAATATATAAAATTCGATGCACAGTTTTATTTATATATATAAACCAGACTTTTATAAAACAATATTGGGGATTTTCATTGATATGGAATGCGCAAGCCGCATTTCGAAGATTTCTAAGATGACGCGTAAAATTGCACTTTTTACTCAAAAATATTTTTTTTTTCATTTTTTTGTGATAAATGCTTACCATAATGCATATAATGTACCCTTGAATAATATTTAAAGTGAAATTTACAAAAAATAAAAAAATGATTTTAAAGGCTTTAAAGGTCCCTTGTCCCCTTAAGCGTATTTACTAATTTTGTATTTATGTTTATGTATTACTCGCCTGACTTAATACTCCCATTGTTAAAATAAATTTTTAAGGCATTCTTAGAAAAATATTTTATTGAACCCTATATTATTTCTATCTTTGCACGTTCATGCAATCTACACGTCTAATGTCATAACGGATTTTAAAACTGAATGCAAAATATTTTTTTAGTTTTATATATATATATATATATATATATATATATATATTTAAAATTTCACTGTGCTTGTTTTCATTTTTCCTTTCGTAAAGCACGTCGTCACGATTTATGCATGGAATAATAGCTTTCTGAAAGAAAAATAAAATAAGTCAGTGTTCGCAAAAGTTAATAAATAACATTTTGTTTGGAACAAAACAAGTTGAAATTGATTTTGACAGCATAAATTCACATTGCCTTTTTTTCTCTATTTTCTATAACAAACATGTTTCCTGTTTATTAAATTTATAAATAAAAGCACATTTTTATTTGTCTTTTATTCATCTGTATATTGTAGACAAAGAATGCGTACAATTTTTTAGACAAATTCAAGAAAGTACAATAATACACACAATGTATCTTTGTTAAAAAAGAATGCAACTGTGTGGAAAAATGAAATTTGGAATATCTTTTAAAATATTACAATATCAGTTAGTATAATTCAATATATTTTAAATATATAAGGTATATTTAGGAACCAGGATATATTTAAAAATTCGTTGTACTTAAATATATTATATGTACAGAACAATATTTGTCAATATTGTCCATATTGGTTTGGAAAATCGCCTAAATATTTATATATTGTCATTTTTTCAACAATGCATCATCATTTGCAAGTAATAATTTGCCATATTATTATATTTATTTGCAATATAAAGCCTATGTTTAAGGGAAATTGCTCTTCCATTGGTAGTTATGTAGATCAATGTTATTTGGTCACAGTATTAAAATCTACTATAACTTTGTTCGTCTGTGTATCCGTCCGCCAATCTTTATTATAAGTGTAGTAAATACTGCTGGTTTGCAACGAAATATATGTTTTGATTTAGGATCACTACACAACGTTTCGTATTGAAAATGATATGTACAAAATGTAAAGATACATTTGTGTGTTACCATCTACAGGGATACACAAATTATTTCAGTGGACAGTGTACTTTTAACGGTCATAAAACATGCGAAATTTGTCATGAGTTTAGCAATTTTTTTATAAAAAAGATAACCACTCTAGAAGCATAAAATGTTTAGAGAATATTTGGTTGATATTGAACTACCTTAAAAGTTTTTTTTTTTTATTTGGTTATATTATAATTTAAAAAATTCAAGGGGTCAATTTCAAAATGCTATTTAAAATTTTTACAGTGGATAACATTTCACTGCGCGCACGATATCTCATGCTAATTTTATTGTATTTGAATAAACTTTATCTTAAATTAAAGATAACACTATGGTTTATAATTTAATTTAGGATATTTGTAATCGGTTAATTAGATAAAAGATAATTAACATTTAATTAGAAAAAAATTGAAAAACTATGAATTTTTATATGCATTCAATTGCATAATTTTTTTCATACTGAACACAGCTTTATAATCCTAGCATTTTCATGATAATATAAATATTTATGAAGGGCAAAAATTTTAAAGCTCTAGTTCAAATAGTTTTGGAGATATCATGCGCGCAAGAGTAAAAAATGTCATTTTGAGAAAAGCCGTTTAAAGGTTAAATTGTATTTTTTAAATATAAAATATATAATAAAGGGAACAAAACTACTAATTATATATCGTATTCTGTATTAAAAATAAAATGCTAGTTTAAAATGATAAATACAAAATTATTTGTAAAATGCTGCAGAATATAGGAACATGCTTAAAAAAAAAAAAAAAAAGATGTAATTTGTAAAAATGTGGCATTTACTATTGCAAAAGACTAATTTTAAACATATAACTTAAATTTTTGTTTAGCTTTGACTGTAAAGTGAATTAAATGTGTACGTTTTATAAAACTAAATTATTTAATGTAAAATATAAGTCATTTTATAGGGATTCTCGTATTTCGATATCTGATTCACACACTTTGCTGCTCAAAAATCCGGATAGTTTACTAAAAAATATATTAATGTCAATAAATCCGTATTATAAACTGTGAATTGAAGCAAAAATCACTATCAAATTGACTACTTTTTAGTTTTCTATAAGATGAATTAGCACATTAGAATATATTTTTATCATCGTATTTTATATAGCGATTACCATTAAACTGACTCCTTCTTTGATGCTGTTCTGAGGCACATTTTGCATATATTTTCATTAAAAAGCTAATAAATACTAAGAAGTAGAATACTATTTAAAAATCAGGAAAGTACTGCTCTAGGGAAAAAAATGTTTTGTTTAAAATTTAAGCACTTAATAGCAAATAAAACTGTGAAAAACCATGAAAGTAAACAAATTTGGCGAAAGTGGAAGTTGAAGTTAATATTTTAAAGCTTTCTTATTATTGTTTAAAACATTTAATGAATAACAATTGCCACATTTTAGCATATTTCCAAAATTACGATAATGTGAAAGCGCGAAAACAAAATGTAAACAAGCGCCATGACAGTTGTTACATGGCTGTTATTTCGGAAATGAAGGGTTGATGTCTACATTTTCCCTAATATCTCAGTAAATAATTATCACACAGTTAAAAAATTGGTATCATCTTATTCAGAATAAAATGACCTTTTTAGCGATGTAAAAATATAAAAATCGATTTTTGAAAATTTTAAAAGTGTACTGTCCCCTTAAGTACATAACCATTTTATTCGCTAAACCTTTTCGGCCATATTAAGCGTTAATCTTTTTCAAACATAATGAAATTACTTTACGCGATTATGATGTTCTAATACATTGACTTTTAAAAAATAACATGTATAACATTAAAAGACAAAAAACCAACGTTTAAAAATGCAAAAATAATACATAAAAATCAGAAAACATCTCTTTCGAATCTACAAACTATATTCTTCTTCAGTGCAAGATAGAGCTGGGCATGACGACAGAGATGCGTCGGCTGGTATACCCGATACGAGTAGTGAACGCGCCAAAACAACCAATGATGGAAAAGTAGCATAAAACAGCTGAGTTGACAATTAGCGACATCTACCGGAGAACTAAAGAAAAAGAATCCAAGAAGGAGAAATTAAATTAATGCTTTCCAAATACTTGCAAAATCAGGTATAGTGGATTTGCCATTGAATAAAGAGTGAGACTTTTTGATGATGTGGTAAGCTTCCCAAAAATCAAAATGAAGGTTAGAAGAACATTTTAGAATAATGATGGCTGAGTCAAAATTGAACCTATGCTGGAAAGACCAACAATGTTGAGCAATAGAAGAACGTTTCAGCTCCTGCTTTTTAATATAACCTCCATGCTCTTTTAAACGAAATCTAAGAGCAAGTTTAGTTTGGCCAATATAAGAAAGATCCCACTTGTAAGAGATTTGGTAAATAACCCAGTTATCTATATGATCAATGGGATGTTTGAGATTTGAAAAGAAGATTTTATTAACAGGAGAAAAAATAAAATTGAAATAAAACCTTCTTAAGATTTTAACAACTTGCTGACTGATTTTAGGATAACGTGGCAAAAAAACTGAAGTATTAGAGTTGGAATTAAAATGCTTTTCAGAATGGACGGGTTTCATCGATAACTAAGATGATTGCCCATAGTCAAAATGTCAGTCATAAGAAAGAAATTCCCATAAAAATCAAAATTATTTTGCGACAGGGAAGCACATAAGAAAAGAGTAAGATCCTCGATTTCAAAATAAGAGAAGTGAAATCCACACAGCCTTCTTTAAGGCAATCTAAACCCACCTCAACCGGAAATTTGTAAATAATGAAGTAACATGAAAAGAAATCATGGTGTGGTCCTGTGGCTTCTTTTTGAGAAGAAGATAAAGCGTTTTGCTTAGAGTCTCTTTCAATAGAAGCAATTAGATTGCGTAACGAAGGAGTTGAAGAGAAAGAAAAATTGTTATTTAATTTAAGAGAAAGAATTTTTTTTATTTAATATAAGAGCATTGGGCTGATTGTCACTTAAAAGCACACCAGAAAAATTGACAACAATATTTTGGTTAACAACAGGCAAATTGCTGGAGTTGTTAACGACAGACTTTTTACAAAGAGTACTATATCAAATCTTTAAAACCAAACAATGAAAAGAAGAACCTATGAGAACACTATTCCAAGACATTCTGTCAGTAGACTCAAAATCAGGAGTGAATTAGCGAGACTAATATGTAAAGAATATCACTCGTGGTCTATATGAGCAATTTTATGGCGAGTCTCTTGGACCAAAGCTCTTAAAAGAGCTAATTTAGATAAGACCTTTTCTATCCTACTTGAATAAGATATATTACAACGTATCGAAATGAAATTAGGAATAACATTCTTACGCTTACAGTCGCGTAGGAAATGTAAGTGTTCCAAAAACCAGTACTTTTTTAAACGTAAATTACAAAACCTATTGATTTGAGACTTAGCAAAAAGAAGACGAATACCAAAATATCACAGAGGAATAAAGGCTCGATAACGTCAAATACATAAAAATAGCACATAAATCCTTTGCGCTAGAATATTAAAAGGCAGAAAACCAACGTTTAAAAAACACAAATAATACATAAAAAGCATAAAATAGCTGCTTCAAATCTACAAATAGGATTATTCTTCAGTGCAAGATAGAGCATAGCGTGTTAGAAAAAAGAAAGGTTGGGCAAAACGACAGAGATGCGCCGGTTTATATATCCGATCCGGGTAGCGAACGCTCCAAAATAAGCAATGAAAGGAAAGTAGCATAAAACAACTGAATGGACAAGTAAGGACATCTATTGGAGAACAAAAGAAAAAAGAAACCAAAAAAGGAGAAATTAAATAAATGCTTTCAAAGTACTTGCAAAATCAAGAGTACTCGCTTTTTAATAATGGAAAGTCTGGGTTTAAAACTTCGTATACCAAAATTTTCTTTCCTCGATAAAGCGAGTTTTTAAACTCACACCTTCATATATATTATATAAACATTTTTAAAAAATAAACCACTTAAACAGATGACATTGACAAACATTTTTTTTTGAAATCATTATTTATAAACAAAAGCGCAAAATACTAGTTATATAATGTAATAATAAGAAATGAATATACAGTGATGGTCAAAATTGTGGACACTTTGGAAATTTTTACGTTTTCTAACTTTGTATGCTTATAGAAAATGTTACGTTTCACAAAATCCAAACTATATCATTTTAAAGAGAATTTAATACTGATTTCAATACAAAATCAAAATTGAAATATTTGCAATACAAAAAAGTTTTTTTTTCTTTAATCTGAAAAGCAAACACAGCGATGAAGTGGATCGTAATTTCTAACTTTCCTGGCCATTCACTGTTCTTGTTCTGGGAACCAATCAAATGTTAGTAACTGCCAGCAGAAGCTGACATCATGCTTAAAACTGGAACTAGTCATTATTGTGCTTTGTTCTGTAGAAGGAAGAAGGTTTCTTATGTAATCAAATTACAAGTAGGGGACTTTTGTTAATTTCTTTTAATATTTTAGGAGGAATTTTTGTAAATATTTATAATATTTCGTCAAGAAGCAATAAAATCAAATACAAGAGTATACTGGATACCTAGAATGAGAACTAAGATTATTGTGTTACAAGAATTTGTCTTTAAAATGCTGAAATTGCAAGACGTGTGGTTCAGTGGCTACATCTGGAGTCTAAAAGTTTAGTTTACGATATCAGGAGACAAAATTAATAAAAATCAAAGCAGGAAATGGCCGATAAAGGTGCACCACATCTGTTGATGACAGAAGAATAAAAAGACAATGTCTCCAAGATAGAAGAATAGCATCATTGGCCATAAGAAGTACACTGAATGATGCTTGTGTTTCTATCAGTCCAAGAACAAACAGTAGAAGACTGCCATATGTTGGACTAAAAGATAGAAATCCTTGAAAAAAGCCTTATCTCAATTTACAGCAGCACAAAAAAGACTACTGTTGGCAAAGGAACAAATTAATTGAAGAGATGATCAATTGTCACAAATTATACGGAGTGATGAAACTAAGATATTGTTATTCCGTAGGGATGGGACGAGTAAATAAGTAAGACGTAATAAACGATAAATATGTAAGACGTAAAGGAGGAGAAGAGCTACATCCTGACTGTATTAAGACAACTGTGAAGAACACAGTTAGAGTTATGATTTGGTCATGGATATCAACATATGGTATTGGTAGCCTTTATGTAATCGATGGGACACTGAATGCAAGAAAATACATTGACACTATTCTAGAACAAAAAAATTATACTTTCCATCAGGGATCTCTTTCCTAACGATGCTTCATTTATTTTTCAGCAGTATTCTGCTCCTTGCCGCACAGCAAAAATAACGAAAGAGACGTTTAGTACAAATATCATTGAATTGTTGTCATGGCGAGGAAACAGGCCTCACCTCAATTCTATTGAGAACTTGTAGCACCGTTTTAAAAATCTTCTACGAATGAGGTGTTCGAAATTTATTTATCGTCTGCCAAGGCTCAGTGCGAGGATTTTTGTGTAAGTTTAATTTATAAAAAAATACAACGTTCTTTTTTGTTGACATGTAATTTCTTTTTTTTTCTGAGAGAGTTGTGAACCCAAGAGGGTTTATAATTAAAAGCGTGATACAGTTCACTTAGTTTATTTAAAGCGTTTTTGAGTTATTGACGAGTTGCTGTTTATTTAATTTCAACCAGCGCGATATCATAATTTTTGGTTACATCTCCCGGAGCTTTGATACATACATCTATATATATATATATATATATTTCCAGAATTGGGTGATAGAACGGACTTTAATAGGTGTTTCGTTTTCAAGCGTAATCATGTCATCGTTCCAAAGTTGTGATGCAATAAATAAATAGAAAAGCGGCGTCATTTAAACATCTATACTATTTGGTGAGTCTTTTTCTTAATAATTTTACTCATTATGAGGAAATTTAAAGATATTTTAGATACAAAAAGAGTGTTAAAATCTACTGTTACTAAACTAGAAAACAACATTATTAGTTCAATAGATGATGCTGATTCGAGTCAGCTTGCTTTATTTGAAAATAAAATCGAAAAATTAAATGAGGAATTACATGAAATTTTTAATGTAATTTTTTCTCAATGTAAAGAAGAAGAAGTAGATAATTTTGTTGATAAGCAACAATCCATACAGGATAAACTTGATAATCTTTGGTTAAGTGTTAACCGGAAAAACTCAAAATTTACTTTAAACGAATGGAATCCAAATAATAGTCGTTCTCAATCCCAAATACCAGAAGTAAAGCTCCCAAAACTTACGCTTCCTAAGTTCAGTGGCAATTTAGAAGAATGGTTATCATTTCATTATTTATTTAAAGCTAGCGTGGACAGCAATGAAAATTTATCAGACTGTCAAAAATTGCAGTATTTGAAATCGGCATGTAAAAACAGTGCACTTCAAATTATTCAGAGTCTTCCAAAATCTGATTCAAACTATAAGACAGCTTTAGAATTATTGAAGGACCGATATTCAAATAAACGTGTGTTAATTCATGCATTAATTAAGAAGTTAATTGGAATGCTTTGTATTTCGAATAATGCACAATCTATTTTAGAGAGTGTAGATGTTATAAACGAATGTCTACGTTCGTTAAGTGTACTTAAACAAGATGTTAGTGGATTTTCTGAAGTAATGATAGTTTATGTAATTACAGATATATTAGATAAAAATACGAGATATTGGTGGGAAAAAACTTTAAAAAAGGAGGAGGTGGGAACTCTTGATAATTTAATATATTTCTTGAAGGACCACCCTAGAACCCTTCAAAACAGCAAATCCTCAGTAAGGGAAATAAAGAAAGGTAAAGTAACGACATTGTTGTTCTGTTACTAGCAGTTGTTGTGTATGCAAGGAATCACATCCGTTTAATAAATGTCCTAAGTTCTTGCAGTTAATTGTATATAAAAGAATAGAATTGATTAGAAGAAACAACTTATGTTACAATTGTCTTTTAGATAAACACCATGCAACAATCTGTAAGAGTAATAGTAGTGAGTTTAAGTAAATGTAAAGTATGCCATAAGCCTCATCATACAATTTTACATCTTCCGAGAGACCCGAAATCTTATTCAGATAGTGTAAATGAAACTCCGATTGGCCCATTTTCTCTGAACGCACCAGAATTTCAGCCGAGACCAACTGAGTCATTAAATCAATTTTTTTGTACTAGCATCTTTGAATTTCTAATCAACTCTGTGTCGGGATCACATTCATTGCAAAATAAAGAAACTCTACTTTGTACAGCAATGATTAAGGTTCGTGACTCACTGGGTAATTTTGTAAACTGTCGCGCTTTGCTGGATAGTGGCAGTGAAGCCTGCTTCATAAGTGAAAATTGTATGCTCAAATTATGTTTGCCAAGGCAATCGACTAAAGTACAGATTACATGTTTAGGTTCTTATAATGCTTAATCTAATGAAAAGGTAAATTTAAATTTTGCTCCCCATTTTCATTCTGAAGTGAGATTTGTCAGTAAAGTATTTGTGATAAAAAGAATAACATTAAATGTGCCATATAGTTATATTACTTCAAATATTGTGAATAATTTTAATGGTTTAGTTCTAGAAGACCCATTATTTTTTGCATCAAGATATCTTATTAGGAGTATATGTTTTCTTTACATTGCTTAAAGTGGAAGTGATGAAAAGAGGGGAAACTCTACCTTTCGCTGTAGGTTCTAAACTTGGTTGGGTAATTACGGGAACTACCTCTTTTGTTTCAAGTCAACATACATTTTCTGTTAATAATGTTCAATTACAACTAGATGATTTAGATCAAAAGTTTTGGTCTTTAGATTCCATTCCTGAGCTAGTTCGAATTTCTAAGGAAGAGCATGAATGTGAAGACCATTTTAAGAACAATTATTTTCGAAATAGTTCTGGAAAATTTGGCCAAGCAGCGATTTTGTTCTTTGGAACGCAGGCTTTAAAAACAACGGTCTATTTACGAAAACAATAGAGAGTTTATGAAGGAATATTCGGATTTGGGTCATATGGAACGTTTATCCAAATCGGAAAGGATTCCTGCATTTGTTTTTTACTTACCTCATCATACGAAAATTCGTGAATCAAGTACGACGACAAAATTAATAGTTGTTTTTGATGCCTCTGCTAAATCTACCTCTGGTGTGTCTTTGAATGATATTCTAATGGTCGAACCCCGTATACAACAGGAACTTTTTCCAATTCTTTAAGATTTAGAAATTTGCCTATTGTTGTACGCGCAGATATAGAGAAAATGTTTTGACAAATCTTGATTAACTAAGAAGATAGAGATTTTTTAAGGATTCTTTGGCGAGAAAATTCCCAGGATCATATAGAGGAATATCGTTTAACAACAGTCACTTATGGTATGGCATCTGCCCTATTACTGTCTATTATAAGACTTCATCGTCTTGGCTTAGATGAGAAAAATGATTTTCCTGTGGCATCTGCAACCGTATTGAAAGATTTTTATGTAAATGATTTTCTCTCTGGCGGCCAGAATGAGGAAGAAGTTGTGAAACTAATTAGTCAATTGATATTATTAATGAAACGAGGTGGCTTTAATTTACGAAAATGGATTTCAAATGTACCTGGAGTACTGAGGAATATTTCTGTAAGGAAAGTACAGTCATTGCTCTTGACTAATGATGGCGGGATACAAATTTTAGGAATTCAATAGAATTAAACGGGTGATTTCTTTTGTTTTAGTGCTTTAGAACATGAGAAAAAGGACAGATGATCTAAAAGAGATATTATGTCGTTGCAACGGTGTTTGATTCGCTAGGCTTGCATTCGCCCTGTGTTGTTTTCATGAAAGTACTGCTGCAAGTTTTATGGGAGTTTTCACTTACCTGGAACGAGCCAATTAGTGAAGAACATAGTAAACGCTGGACGTCTTTTCGGAATGATTTAAAAGTAATTTCTTATTTGAAAATTCCTCGATTTGTATTAGCTGCAGATAATACAAACCTTCAAATTCACGCCTATTGTGATGCGTCTGAAAAAGCATATTGTGCAGCAATATATATATGTTCCGCATCTCAGAATGAGAAAATCACCGTAAATCATTTGACATCTAAAACTAAGGTCTCACCCATTAAGAGCCAGTGATTTTCCAAGGCTTGAACTTTGTTCAGCTCTTCTTTTGACAAATTTGCTAAAGGTTGTTTGGGATCACTTAAGTCTCAAAGAGAATGAAGTATTTGCGTGGACTGATTCTAAAGTTGCGTTGGCATGGCTTTCTTCAAAGCCTCATAGATGGCAAACTTTTGTAGCCAACCGTGTCGCTAAAATCCAAGAAACACTTAGTAATATTTCGTGGAATCATGTTCGCGAGCTTGAAAATCCAGCTGACTGCCGAACAAGAGGTATGCTACCATCGGAATTAGTGAATTGTGAACTATGGTTTCATGGTCCTGAATTGTTAAGAAGGCCATGGGATAAACAGTCTAATGAATCATTTGAAGGCAAGAATGTACAAGAAATTATCCTAACGGAAGAAAAAAGGAATCGTATTGTAAATATTTCTAAACTTAATGATGATCATCTGATTTTCAGATATTCTGCTTGGAATAGACTAGTACGAATCGTCGCGTGGTGCTTCAGATTTTTAGATGATGCAAGAAAGTCGTTATCAAATCGAGTAAATGGTTTGCTTTCAGTCTTAGAGCTTTCAAATTCCACGACGAAAATTCTGAAAATAGTCCAACACGGGTGTTTCCGCGATGAAATATCTAATTTATGTCATCACAAATCTTTAAAATCTTCAAGTAAACTTTTGTCTTTAAACCCATTCCTGGATCATAATTGTATTTTGCATGTTGGTGAAAGATTGTGACATGCTAATGTCTCAGAAGATCAGAAACACTCAATATTATTGCCTAAGACAAATCATATAACTGCATTAATTATCAAACATTAACTTATAACTTATTTATATGCTGGTCCACACCTTCTTTTAGCTGTTCTTCGAACCAATTTCTGGATTTTAAGTGGTCGAGATGCAGTAAGAAATATAGTGAGGCTTAAAATGTTTTCATGCTTCACCATCTGTTGCCACCCAAATAATGGGGGATCTTTTAGCCATACGTGTTACGACAAGTCGTCCATTCTCAAAGACTGGTGTTGACTATGTCGGCCCATTTATGTGTAAGGAGAGAAATCGTAGAAATATCAAGTCGTTTAAGAGTTAGATTGCTATTTTTATTTGTTTTTCAACTTGTGCTATTCATCTTGAATTGGTTTCGTATTTGACAGCTTCCCCATTTTTGGCTATTCTGGAAAGATTTGTTGCCCGTAGAGGTAAACCAGCTGAATTGGTCAGTGATTCTTGGTCAGGAAATTTCAAGGGTGCAAGTATGGAATTGCGTGAGTTATACAACTCCGTATCCTCCATTAGTAAGGATCAAACATTACAGAATTATGTGGCCAATGAAGGCATCATCTGGAACTTTAATCCCCTTTCTGCTCCACATTTTGGTAGGCTGTGGGAGGCTAACATTAAATCTGTGAAATATCGTCTACGTAGAACAATGGGAAATTCACTATTTACAATTGAAGAATTCTCTACATTATTGTCACAAACTGAAGCCTATTTGAACTTGAGACCTTTATGTCCTTTGTCAAACGATCCAAATGATCTACAAGTCTTGACATCAGGTCATTTTTTGGTTGATGCTGCCTTGACAGCTATTCCAGAACTTGACGTTTCTGAAATTCCACCTAATAGACTTCACCGTTGGCAATAAACCCAGAGAGTATTTCAGCACTTCTGGAAGCGATGGACTGATGAGTATTTGTCTCAACTCCAGCAATGTCCCGAGTGGCTGCGTTCGACAGCAAATTTAAATATTAGTGACTTAGTGCTAATTAAAAATGAACCTCTTCCCCCACTTCAGTGTAAGTTAGGAAGAATTACTCAAACATATCTCGGTCATGATGGTCGTGTGAGAGTCGACATAGTAAGAAGTACTGCTGGAAATTTTAAACGAGGGGTTCATAAAATCTGTCCTCTGCCCTTTCATTAACAGTAACACATATGACTCTTTTATTTGTACCATTTGAAGATTTCAAGGTCGGGGGTGTGTGTTCGAAATTTATTTATCGTCTGTCAAGGCTCAGTGCAAGCATTTTTGTGTAAGTTTAATTTCTAAAAAAATGACATTGTTCTTTTTTGTTGACATGTAATTTCTTTTTTTTTTCTGAGAGAGTTTTTAAACCAAGAGGGTCTATAATTAAAAGCTTAATATAGTTCACTTTGTTTATTTAATGTGTTTTTGAGTTATTGACGATTTCGTGTTTATTTAATTTCAACCTGCGCACTATCATGAGGCACCCATCAAATAAAACGAAACTAATTGGGGCTATAATTGTTTCCTGGAATCGTGTAATAACGAAGGAAGAGCTTAAAATTCTCGTCAGCTCAGTGAAACTTCAATGTGAAGCTGTAATAAAAAAAAAAGCTACCCTACTAAGTAATTGATAACTCACTGCAACAATCAGTATCTAATTTATCTCGATAATGATAGTCGCTTAATTTTTTTTTCTATTGAAAATATTTGAATTTTGTTCTTTGTATTAAAATCAGTATTAAATTCTCTTTAAAATGTTATATAAGAGTTTGCATTTTGTAAGACGTAACATTTTCTATAAACATGCAAATTTAGAAAACATAAAAATTTCCGAAAGTGTCCACAATTTTGGCCACCACTGTATATATATTCGATAAAAGTTCACATTTTAGTTATTTAGATTTATCATACGTTAAAGTAACTCCACAAAATAAATCATTTTTTAATACAGGAATATACAATATAAAATGAACAATAACACCTTCTACAACTCTTTCATTCAGTTGTGTTCAACTAAGCAATTTTAGAAAGTTTTAGTATATTTTGTAATCAGTTAACACTCCATAGATGTAATATTTTATAGTCCTTGAAAAATAATTTAATATAGTCCATCCGTTGTTGGAAAACTGTCTAGCAATATTCTCATAATATAGGAAATGTTTCCCCAAAAAAACTGTAACGCAGTTTTTATCTTTCTTGTTTAAATTTAACTTCATTATCTAGCATGCCGGATCTTAGGATACCGTATTAGAGGACACTTACTGTACTACTAAGTAGTTATAACTTAAATTTTTTTAGCATGCATATTTTTCTTTTCTATTTTTATCGGAATTTCGGGTAATCCAAATTTTTTGTAATCCGAACAATCACCGGCCCAAACAAGTTCGGATTAACGAGGTTCTACTATACATATAAACAAATATTTAAATATTTGTTTAAACAGCAGCACACAAATTAAATCTTAGCAGGTTTCTTAATTTGTATGTCTTTGATATGCAGTTTTTAATATGGAGATAAAAATCTTTATATGCTTTTCTTTATATCTTTATATTATTATTTTTTTCTTTCTTCTTAGCTTAATTATCTAACTTCGATATATTTCTCTCTAGTTTCATAGTCACATAACCTCTGACAAAAACGGTTATTTCTTTTATTAAAGAACTTCCACTAAAATAATTTTGCGTTTTTTTATTGTTAAATAACTTCCACTGAAATGGTTTTACTTTTTTTTTTATTAAAGAGCTTCCACTAAAATGGTTTTACACTTTTTATTAAAGGATTCCACTAAAATGGTTTTACATTATTTTTCATTTTGTGCATATTGCACAGTAGAAAATTAAGCTTTAACTTAATATTTAAATTTAATATTATGAGTCATAAAAACAATTAAGTATATAATTAACGATATAAGAAATTACATTTCATTAACATTTTTGAAAGTAAATTATCGTACAGGATGCTTTAGATTATATATTTTATGAATAAATTTAAATTTCATAAATGTTCAGAACGCATAAAATATTTATTAATTATGAATACACATTATGTCCATTAAAGTCCCTTGCCGCCCTTTTATCTCCGGAACGGCTGCTGCTGTATTCATAAAAGTGATGTCTGGGTATACTAAAGTAGCCATGCGCTACTGAATGAAACCGCCTACTGCGCCACCTGATAGAAAACTATGGAGTTAGCATTCCTATCTCAAAAACGGAAAGAAGTGAGGGAAAAAAGTGATTTACAAAGTTGTAGAGCACCATCGATTTATTACGAAAAGACACCTTGTGGACAATAATGCGAAGTTTAGAACGGTTAAAACGCGCATTTGTTTTGTGATTTCCTACACAGTGATCTGACAAAATGATCTTATAAAGAAAAAAACAAGTAGTTATAACAGTATACTTCTATTTAAGATGTTAAAATTTCTCACCGCCAGCTGCAATGAACATATGTATGGGCATTTTCCCGAAAGATAACGATTTCGCCTTCCGTGATGTCGCAGTTAGGAAATCATGAAAAAACAAATGCGCGTTCTTAATCGATGATTTTTACAACTTTGTAAATCACTTTTTTACCTTTCTCTTTCCGTTCTCGATAAACGAATGCTAACTCCACTGTTTCCCACCAGGTGGCGCCGTATGTGGTTTCATTCAGTAGCGCATGGCTACTTTACTATACGTAGACACCAGTTTTATGAATATAGCAGCAGCCGTTCCTAACTTAAGAGGGTGGCAAGGGACTTTAGTGGGCATACTGTGTATTACGGAATGTAACAAACGAAAATGATTTGTTCGTGTGTTGTTTATGACGGCCGATTATCTACACTAACAAACGAAAAGGAATAATCTATACTAATAAAATAACAGATCGCTCGGTGTATGTGTGTGACTGACTGTCTGTCTGCGATGGTTAGCGAAATCTACCGCACGTAGAGTTTGACAATTTAGGTGAGGTTAGTCCAAGACTGGTCCTGGTGAACCTGGGGCTGAGATTTTTTATTTTTTAAGGACCAGGGCTCTTGGGCCCCTTTAAGTTTTTATGCACTAAATTGTTAATAACTTGACCCCATTTTATCCATTATTCCTCGTTTTGCGGACCATTCTCCATTTAGTTATTCTCACATTTCTACTTTACAGTTATGATAATGGACCCTTGTGGCCCGTTGCAGGGCCCCTTAAATTTTTTGTGCAAACAAATTTCTAATAAATTTCTTTTAATCCGATCACCATTCTTGTGATATTTTTTCCATTTAGTTATTCTCATGTTTCTACATTCCATATAAGACACTGTGGTCCCCTAGAGAACCGTAGAGTCCGGTCCAGGACCCTTGAAATTTTTGTGCGCTAAGTATTTTTCACTCCCTAATTTTATGAACATCTCAGTGCATACTTTTAAAGTTGAGTCCTGGACTCATCGTCCGGACCAACAAACTCATATTTTTATTGGGGCCTTATGGCTCTTTTTTAAACATTTGCCCAATCTTTTGTGCCTTTCTTTAAAATATCGTTCTAACGAATAACTCATACGTTAATAAATAATAATCATTTTTCGCTTAAATTTGACAAATTGAAGATATAAGCGCTAAGCACTAAGACATTTTAACATGTTTTCATTTTAGGGCCTTATTTTTAATTCACTCGGCCCCTTTTGGGCCCCCTATTAAAGCTCCCTAAAAAATGGTCCGATTCACTAGCTTTTTATTCTAACAACTTCTTAGGTCCTCCAGCAACTACATTAACGGCAAAAAAATTTCTCAGACTTCAGTTACCACCAATTTTAAATATTTATCGCCTTCTTGGGGCCCTTCGTGCAGCTTCTTTAAAAATGATCCGATGAATGCTTGCAATTTTCTTTAACTTAGTTCTAGCGTCCGACAATTATTATAAAAACTACTAAAAGATATCTTTGTACGTAACTACATGCTAGTTAAGTCCCTGGCCCATTGGATCCGGGTACATGGCCCCTTGAAGTTTTTGCATCATAAATTGTTATTAAATTGCCCCCATTTAATCCAATCTTCATTTTTGAAATTATTTTTCGATTTAGTTATTCTCATGCTCCTACATTCCAGTTAAGACCCTGGGTCTCCCTATGGTCCTCAGGGCCCTTGAACATTTTGTGCGCCATGCTTATTTCACCCTATTTTTCTCATCTTCTCAGTGCACAATTTTAAAATTAAGTTTTGGACTCTTCTTCTAGAACCAACACCCTCATATTTTTTACCGAGGACCTAGGGCATTTTTAAAGAATTTACTCAATTTTTTATGCATTACTTAAAATATTATTCTAACGAAAAATTCATACCCTATGCTTAATTTTGAGTAATTGCAGATCTCAAGCGTTAAGTACAAAGATATTTTAACAGGTTTCCATGTTAGGGCCCTGTTTTTAACTATCAGTTGGCTCCTTTTTGACCGCACCCCCCAGTATATAATACGAGGCTCCTGGACCATTTTTATGGTCCGATTAAATAGCTTTTTTTTTTTCTAGCAACTTATTAGACCCTCCAGAAATTACATAAAAGACAAAAAAAATAGACTTCAGCTACCACCAGTTTTGAATATTAATCACCTTCTTGGGGCCCTTGGTGCAGCTTTTTAAATATTATCCGAATTGCGTGCAATTTTCTTTAACATAGTCCTAGCGTCTGCCGATTACTTTAAAAACTTCTAAAAATATACTAAAACTAATCAAAAATATACCTAACTACATGCCAGTAAGGTCCATGGCACATTGAGGCACGGTACCCGGCCCTAAGAAGTTTTGCAGGTTTGTTGGGAACACTCAGGACGCTGCGGAAGTCGTTGGGTCCTCCTAAACTGGGTTCATTTAAGGGGTCTTATGATTCTTAAAATTGGAAAAAAATAAAAAAAAGACCATTTTAAACATTTAATATCTTAAAATCTATTTGATTTTAAGACACAATTTTAATTGAGAATAAACGATATAAGTTTGTTCTTCCATTTCAAATATTTAGGAAATTGCAAAATGCAGAATTAGCATTTAAAGGGGTCTCCAAACTATCAGGCATTTGACGAGCAGAAAATTGTCATAACAGATTACGCGCTGGATTACAAAATAAATTTTGAATCTAGAATGAAAATTTTCGCGTATACTTATATTTTACATTGTTATAATTACCCTGAACCTAAATAAATTGGTATTTAAAGCATTTTTATATTTGTAATACAAAGTTGTATTTAGCTAATGTAAAATTTAGAAAATTTCAACACTATAATCACCTAAAAAATATTTTTTTGGACAATAAAAAAGAAATTTTATATTTACATTATACAGACTAACAAGAGACATATGTTTTAAAAATTTCATGAAAAAATCTTCAGAAGTTTTTGAGATATCGTGCGTGTTATGCCCAAAAACGTACTTTGGAGAAAAATGACTTCAATATTTCGGAAACGCAGCTTCAGCTATTGCGCGGGTATAATTTTAAAAGCCATAACTTCTGTTCTAATGGGAATTTCAATTAAACAATTATATCAAAATGTTCAGAAAAGATAGAAGTTTAACATCTAAAAAAAATAAAATTTCGGAAATGTTAAAGCTTTAAGAGTCCTGAGACCCCTTAAAATATTTTCAAATGATATAAAATCATACAAACTTGAGATTTGTTTAAGGCTATTATAACGGGCCCCGGGAAACGCCGGCGGGTCAGCTAGTACTTAATCAAATCTTTGAGAAAGAAAGAAAGAAAAAAATGAAAATCTTACGATTCTCGAGATATTTCGGTTATCGTGCTTAAAACAAAAAATAATAATATTATTCACGGTAGAAAATATACGCATTTTTGGCCTAAACCTCAAAAATTGAAGATTACTGTGAGGAAGGCCTGACCAACCTTTCAGTAAGCAGGAAAGTAACTAAATATAGAAGCATGAAGGGCGCCCTTAATCATATGATTGGGAACGTTCAGCTATATTATCTCACTAAAAATGCGATAATGGTACACAAGTATCTCCAATAAGTCTAAATACTGTGGTCATAAGGCCACTACAATATAAGGCGCCATTGAAAAAATAAATTGCAGGTAAAACATAAATCATTTGAAATTGTGATTACATTTTCCTCATTGGGGGGATATTAAAAAAAAAAAAAAGGAAAATAGTCAAAAAAGCGAATGACGTTTCCAGTGGAAAAGCAAAATTCGTTTCTTTAATGATTTTAAAGTTATAAATAATATTGAAATGTTATTCTTTTAAAAGCATTTAACAAAATATATCTGAATGGCATCAGGAGGGTCTTGAAAAGGCGCCTTGCCACTCTTGGCTCCTTGTGGGACATCCTGCTCTAGCGAATAGATGTTTACTATAAAGAAATTAAAATGCGATTCTGATCATATTCTAATGCAGCATATATTATACCAAATTTAATTTCACTTCACATTAATTAAATATTCAACATAAAACGAATGTTTATCTTTTTGTTGATAGATTTTAGTTTAGTACCAATGTTACTCTGAAATTTTTCTTAAGCTGTATTTTTTTTTTCATTTTCTATCTGCTTTGAGCAATCAATGGGGCTGCTTTGGGCAGAAAAATGTGGTATGTGTGACATGACATTAGATGTTGAGATAGATTTTTAAAACGCTATTCACGAAAATTACTTTCTAAAGTCATTAAAAAGTCACTAAATTGATCTACAATTTTCAAATAAATTTCTAGCGAATGTACATTTTGTTTCGTGCTTTAATATAAAAAAAACCGGAAACATACGATTTCTAAAGGTCGTAGGAGCAATAATACGAAAAGCGCAAATCGTTGCCACCATCCCTATACGGGGTCTACATAAATGAATATACCAATATTACGGGCTATTAAAAGAAAATAAAGCTAGTCGGATGTGCCAATCCCAAAATCTCATACATCTTAATACATCACAAAGTAGTTACCGGTGTTAATACTACAATATTATTAGTTCAATACTATACCAACTTTGATTTTCATCTTACATTTTTACTTCAGTGAATTAATCGGAGTAAAAACGAGTTAATCTCGATCATGATATTTATTAAAATCAATAGTTTTTTGTTATTATTTTGTACATCAGCTATTTGCGAACAGCTGACATAGCAGGACGCGAGTGCCTTTCGCTGCACGCGCCGCAGACGGACAACAGAATTACGGCAAACGAAGAAAATTATGCAAAATTGCCATCACAGCGCCCCTTTCCTGCGTAATATTTCTAAATTCAAGTAGGAGCCGCTGGCCATAGCCAAAAACATATTCATAACTACCTACATTCTCCGGTCGTAAAATAAAGAAAATGGCACAAAAATCGTTTTTGCAAACAACCCGTTCCGACAGATTATTTTCAAATTCAAGGAGAAACTGCTGACCATAGCCAAATGCATACACAAAAAATTTGGGTCAATTCTATGCATAACTTGATACACTTTTCGATGGTACAATAACGAAAATGGCACAAAAATTGCTATTACTCCACCCCCTTCTGACAGATTTTTTTTTTAATTCAGAGAGGACCTGCTGGCGATAGCCAAAAACACGCACAAAAAATTGGGTTCAATTCTATGCATAACTTCATACATCTTTTCATGGTACAATAATGAAAATGGCACAAAAATTGCTATTACAGCGACCCTTCCGGCAGAATATTTCGAAATTGAAGGAGGACTTACTTGCCACAGCCAAATACATATACAAAAAATTTGGTTCAATTCTATGCATAATTTCATGCAGTTTTCTATGGTACAATGGCGTCACACGGACAGACAAACATACGGAAGAACAGACAGACATTTTGTATAAACATGTATAATATATACATGTATTATAAAATAAACATTTTTGGAATTTCTGAACCTCTAAAACGTGTAAATCCGTCGAAAACCGGAAGTCGAAAAAAATTTCTATTACAATATTTTCTTCTATTGAAGATAGAAGAAAGTAAAAAGTGCATCCTTGTTGTTTATGGGAAATAAAAAATAATAGTTGAAATTTAAATTTAACACTGTTATAAGCGTTCAATGTGAGCTCTTCCACGAACGCGAATGATATCGATACGATACAATGACTCATCCCACACTTTTTTCAGCATGTTCGGTTTGACTCTTTGGATGAATGCAAATATGCGTGCCCCAAGTTCGTCAACGTCAGTTGGTAGCGGTGGAAAAAAAACACCTGATCTTTGATGAGGCCTCAGAAAATATATCATGTTGAGTAAAGCGTCGGATAAGTTAATGTACCGCCACGATATCGTCCGTGTTTCTGTAGGGACTCACATTGAACAGTTATAGCTGTGTTGAATTTAAACATTCAACTGTTATTTTGGATTAACGATGAACAGCTATTTTGCTTTTTAATTTTTTTTTTTTTTAATGACACTGTAAATTTGTGGCACCCGTTTATGTACACCATGTATATTTTAAAAATAGCTACCATAGTAAATAAGTTGGAACTGGTGTGAATCAATAAATATAAAAAGAAAGCAGTAGCAAGACTGAAATGAGAGATAAGGGAAGGAGAAACAAGCTGAAGAAACAGCCTATAGGAAATTAGAAATAAACAGATAATAGTCTTCTTTGCGACTGACTCAGATCTTTCGAAAGGTCTAGCGCATTTAAAAGTTTTCAATGGTGTTTTAAGAAGTTATTTTTATACTTAATAGCTACCATGTTTGGCTGCCGTCCGAATGTGAGCTATGAATTTATGAACACAAGAAAAAAGTCCTTATTGAATTAAATTTAACTTTACTACTAATGACTAATTTTAAAAAGATTGAATTTCTTGTCATATAACCTATCGTTAGGTTACTGATTTTAGTTAAGATGTGTCAGATAAATTTAAAAAAATGTGAGGTATTAAATCATAGTATTATTATCTTTTACGAGAAATTTGTTTTTCTTTAAATGTAAGATTTCTTTATATGTAGATTTCATTAAAACTCTTGACTTTTTTCCCTTCTACTTAGCATAATAATCCAACCTTAATATTTTTTATCTTTTTTATTTTCATAATCATATAACTTTAAGCAAAAAGCATTAATTCTTTCATTACAGGACCACTAAAATGCTTTTACTTATTTCCCTTTTTGCATGTTATTCAGTAGATAATTAAGCTCTATCTTAATATTTAAATTTAATGATATGGCCCAAAAAAATATTATCATAATTAACAAAGTAAAATCGAGTCTTAATTAATGAATTTTTTTTATGCTAAAGGACCAGGCAGATTTTTTTCAGGAATATATTATGTATAACTAAAATTAAAACACTCGAAATTTGTGAAGCATGAAAATATAGTACGGAATATAACATAGGAAGATTGATTGAGTTATCATTAAAAAAGCGAAGTTTTATGAAATATATTGAAAATTGAGATTTATGAGTATAAAAAATGAGTATGTATATGTATTAAACTAAAGCATAAATGTGCCATGTACTTTTATATATATACGGGAAA
Source organism: Maratus speciosus (assembly GCA_963932465.1). Taxonomy (NCBI): domain Eukaryota; kingdom Metazoa; phylum Arthropoda; class Arachnida; order Araneae; family Salticidae; genus Maratus; species Maratus speciosus. Next base: position 170,476,028 of record OZ010795.1, on the reverse strand, counting down.
TGTACTTTTCCATTTTCACCAAAGCAAAATCATACTAAATACGCTAAACACACAAATTTAGTTATTTAAGAAATAATAAGTATAATTTGATTATTAATTGTGTGTATAATATGCTGATTATTATTCAAAAATTCAGAAAGTGGGAGGATTCGTTGTAACAATCTACTTTTCTTACAATTTATTATAGCGAAGTCATATCTTGTAGTTGGATGGTATTCTTTAATTTAATCAATTGTCATGGTAGAACTTGATATAAACTAAAATAATATTTTCCTACAAAAACAACTTTTATATGCATTCAGATAAAGATTAATAGAGATTTATAAAACATAGCACAGAATATGTAAACCATAAAAAGAATTATACTTTCCGAGCGCATGATAATTCATTGAATTGTTGATAATCTGTATGGTTGCAATTATATTTTGTAAAAAGAGCATTGTTTAACCTCTGAATAAAAAAAAAGGTTTATCTTGTTGTTTTAGTTCGCTATGTATCTCCAGATTTATTGCATTTAAAATACTTGTTGTTCTTCTAAGTATCCCAATACAGCAATTGCCATTATTCAACAAGTAGTACTTGTTAACAATTTAACCTACAACAACGAGTGATATTCGTGGTCTTGTGTTCGGGCCAAAACTGATTATCACGGGCCGGGCCTGTAGTCAATGATCGAATGAAGTGTAACTTTTTCTTACCACTCAAATTTTATAGTAAATATTTTCTCATTTAATCGTCGAAATCTCATGATTAAAGAAGGCAAATATTTCTATTAAATTTCAGTGGTAGCTATGGATTTGCCTATCCATGGAAAGGCTCGAATGCTGTGCGATTCTGTTTACGTTTTGGGACCAGGCTGTTGAGAAGCAAATCGTAGGTTAAGTGGTTGATAGTTTTGATAATAAAATAAATGTCGGTCTCAAGCACTGGGTTTGTTTACAAAAAATGCATTTTATGAAGTACTAGTGTGCTACGCTTAATATATTGTTAAGCTTAATAAAAGCTCTTAGCACTTTTTATTCTTTAATATTCTGTTTTAGCTTCTTTTTTATTTGACTTCTTCTGGAGGGTGTTTCTCTTCACCCATTCCTACCAAACTTCCAATACTTTCCTACATAAGCAGATCGAATCTACGTCCACTAAATCTCATCAAATAAATGCCTAAAATTACACTTAAAGAATAAAACTTGGTATGGATCACGATAATGAACACACAGCACGCGTTTCAGACTAGAAACGCGTTCGGAAAATGTAAACACGTGTCAGTAATGGGACAAGGTCACACATGAACAGAAGGGAGATAGGAGAGCTTATAAAGAATGCTACAGGTGGCGCTAGCTGAAAGGTAAACACCAATCACAGTGAAGCACATGTAGAAGAGGAAATGTTTACAAAAAGATTACAGACGAAATAGAAATAAAAGTGAATTAACTGTAAATAAAAGTGAAAAGGGAATAAAAGAAATAAACAAGTTCAAACAAAAAAAATGATCAAATAATGACAGGTGGCGCTAGTTGAAAGGTAAACACCAATCACATTGGAGCACATGTAGAAGAGGAAATGTTTACAAAAAGATTACAGACGAAATAGAAATAAAAGTGAAAAGGGAATAAAAGTATAAACAAGTTCAAACAAAAATATGAATAAATAATTAAAATAAAACAAGTAAATTAAAGGAAGTAAATTAAAAAACTAAAAGAGAAAACGAAAAAAAAAATCATAAGGGATAAAAGTTTTTTTTTTTTTCAATAATAAATGAAAAGAGACAAGAAAAGAGGGAAAAAATTACAAAAATAATTTCCAACATGAACAAAGAAAAGGAGAGGATGAGAAATCATTGAAAAGTTTAAGAATTACAAAAGTAATTTCCAACGTGAAGAGAGAAAGGGAGATGTTGAGAAATCACTGACACGTTTAACGGAATTAAAAAAAAAAATAAAAAAATGCTTCGTGAACACCAAAATGAAAATTCGTGAAATCCAAAGTGAAAATCCAATTTTGGTCGCTATTTCATTTGTAAATATTTGGAGTTTTGAAAATCCTTTTTATTACTTAAATTTAGTTAAAAGAATGTCACTTTGGTAGAGATGAGATACTTCAAAGTATAAAATGGAAACAAAAAATGTTAATTATTTTATGTACAAATATATTTTTATAATATGTGCAATTAATGTGCACAATTTGTAGCTTTTTTTATGCTGGTTGCTGAGACTTAAAAAAAATTCCATCTGAAAAAACTTTTAAAATATTAAATGCTTTAATTTTATGAACAATAAGGTATATATAATATATATATATATCATATATATATATATATATATATATATATATATATATATATATATATATATATATATATATATATATATATATATATATATGATATATATATATATATATATATATATATATATATATATATATATATATCATATATATATATATATATATATATATATATATATATATATATATATATCATATATATCATATATATATATATATATATATATATATCATATATATATATATATATATATATATATATATATGATATATATATATATATATATATATATATATATATCATATATATATATATATATATATATATATATATATATATATATATATATATATATATATATATATCATATATATATATATATATATATATATATATATCATATATATATATATATATATATATATATATATATATATATCCATATATATATATATATATATATATATATATATATATATATATATATATATATATATATATATATATATATATATCATATATATATATATATATATATATATCATATATATATATATATATATATATATATATATATATATCATATATATATATATATATATATATATATATATATATATGATATATATATATATATATATATATATATATATGATATATATATATATATATATGATATATATATATATATATATATATATATATATATATATATATATATGATATATATATATATATATATATATATATATATATATATATATATATATATATATATATGATATATATATATGATATATATATATATATATGATATATATATATATGATATATATATATGATATATATATATGATATATATATATATGATATATATATATATATATATATATATATATATATGATATATATGATATATATATATATATATGATATATATATATATATGATATATATATATATATGATATATATATATGATATATATATATGATATATATATATATATATATATATATACATATATATATATATATATATATATATATCATATATATATATATATATATATATATATATATATATATATATATATATATATCATATATATATATATATATATATATATATATATATATATATATATATATCATATATATATATATATATATATATATATCATATATATATATATATATATATATATATATATATATATATATATATATATATATCATATATATATATATATATATATATATATCATATATATATATATATATATATATATATATATATATATATATATATATATATATATATATATATATATATATATATATATATATATATATCATATATATATATATATCATATATATATATATATAGTTAAAAAATTCCAATAGTTATTTCAAGCATTACCACAAACTGTAAACTTTAATTGAAGCACAAAATTAATTTAACCAAACCAAATAAGAACTGTAATTTAACTTAATAAACAAACTTAAAGAAACACAACTTAACCAACTTTAACTTAAACAAAACAACCATAAGAAACAAGGCAAATAACTAATTAAACATGGAGACAGGTCTGTGTGGCTTATGACACACTAATGCAGGGTTAAAACTGTTTTTAAGCATGCAACATTCCCCAGATTTACCTGTCGAGACCATATTGAAAAAACAAATGAAACAAGATTAAAGCTAAATGAAACCGACCGACCGAAATCAATCCATATCAAAAGCGATCTGTTTCCACTACATTCCGTAAACCACACGCTTCGAGTAAAGGCATCAATTCACTTCTGTTCTTGCAAGTTCTAACATAATTATACGTCATATTTTTGACCAGACTCACAGGATAACCCTGTTTCACAGCAGTGACGTACCATTTCAGCATATCCTCATTCAAAATGACACTATCCGATGTCAATCGGTTTAATCTGTTTAAACCGTTAATATAAATGTTTCTGAATACCGATGTATGGACATTTGAATTGAAATTCAATATTGCAATTGTTTTAAAGTTAAAATCGTCTCTTTTATCATAAACCGATGTAATTAAGTTTCTGTTTTCTAATTTTAGATTTACATCTAAATAATTTGTATTGCAACTATTATGACTACCGGAAAGTTTCAATTCTAAATTTTTAGGATAATATTTAAATTCATGGTTAATCTTTATTCCATTCAGCTCGACAATCAAAACGTCGTCGATATATCTGAAACTCATTATGTCTTTATGTAATTCACTTATATTTTCATATATATCTAGATACATGTCGGCCAAAATTGAACTGCAACTCCCCCCCATGGGGATACCCTTAATCTGCTTATATACCTTATTGCCCTCATATAAAAAATTCTCTTGAACCACCAATTGAAACAAATTTTGAAATTCACTTAAATCCATGTATAAATTACCATACCTATTATACACCTCCAATATCTTCTCCCCCAAATCCTCAATCTCTATGTTGTTAAACAAATCTGCAAAATCATATGCATACAATCCTGTAATCTTATTTTTATACCTTTTTACTTTTTCCAACAGTTCATAACTATTACTTATTATAAAAGTTGAATTCTCACTTTTAATCTTCAAAAATATTCTCTTCAATACCTTTAATAATTTTTTATTCGCATATTCAATATAGGAATTATAACCACATGTAATGGTTCTAAATTTCACAGGGCATTTATGGAACTTGGGTATTAAAACCAAATAAGGAAAATACAAATTATCTTGTTTTGTTTTAATTTTTTTATACATTGCCCTAATTCTGTTCTCCACCTCATTAATTTTTGCCCTAATTAACTCATAATTATTTGTGTTTTCATAACTTTCTCTTAATATTTTTCCATATAATTTTTTACAGATAATTGCATAGTTAGTACTTGCCTTATCTACATATGTTATTATAAAATCATCTTGGATGTTTTTTATAGCTTTTCTTAAATCAGTATATTTCTCTTCGGACAAACCCTCAAAGTTTTTAACGTATGTCTCCTCTAGTTCCTTTAAAATATGATATTTCCATTCTTCAAATAATTCTCCAGGTAGTCTGTATTTATAAGTTAACTTTTGTATAAAGATTTCTATATTATATTTAAACCGTTTAACTGCATTACTTTTCGTGAAATTCCGTTTTATTCTGTATTTTGCTCCATAACTCATTTGATTTTTCAGTTCGACATTTTGTACGATATCTAGATTCCCAGTTATTACATGTCCATAATGTTTGTCTACATATTTGTTGTACACATCCTCATTACATTTACAAACGTCTGCATTTTCGTTCCTATTAATATTTTTAGAATAATAATTATAATTAAAGATCATTCTACCTAAAGGCTTGTCATACTTAAATGCTTTAACAATATTTAAATTTTTTATTGGTAACATGTCCTTATATTTATTAAAAATCCTTTTGTAATTTACATTACTGTAGCACCCTCCTATGTAATCTATAACGAAATATACTTTATCTGCATCTTCCTGATTTTCACACTTTGACTTACAGTAACTTTGCCAATTATTTAATTTTATTCTATATTTTAATAGATCAATACCCAGATCTATGTTATGTATTCCTATTTTTTGCGATAACAAAATCAAAACCTTAGGTATCAACATCTTTTTGACATTGAATATTATATATTTGATACTCTTGAATTTGTCATTACCGTTACAATTCATTAAAGCTGTTACAATGCTTTCACCGTCCTTCAATCCAACCAATTTTTCTCTAGTAATCCCTGAATCACGATTACTTTTTCCATCTTTATAAACGTTATAACCATTAATATTACGCTTTATCTTTGCATAGATGGAGTCAGTCATGTCTCGATTTTTAAAGGTTTGTATAATGTTGCACCCACCAAACATAACGTTCAACCCATAGGGATATAGTGTACCATGTGCAATCATCATATCCTTTTCATATATGTTTCTTTTAATTTTATTTTGGACGATTTTTATATATATATCATATATATATATCATATATATATATATATCATATATATATATATATATATATATATATATATATATATATATATATATATCATTAAATTGAAAGCAATGTTTAAAAATTCAGAAACTTTCTGTTCCATATTTTGCACATTAAATATGATATGAAATGTCATACAGATATTTCTAATTTAAGTATTACATTTTCTATTAAGTTAGGAATTTATTTTTAACGTAAAAAAGGGATTTTATGAGCGTAGCAATTAATAAGTAAAATCTCACAGATGATATGAAAAGGTAAAATGTTATTTAAAAAATCAAACAGATAATCAGAAACACCACTGAAACTATAATGGATTTTCAATCATTAAAAAGCGAAATTTTGTAATAAAAGAAAATTAACTAGTACATTTAGCTTTCGTGTGACTATTTTTATTATTTTTTATGCGCAAGTTACGTTCAGAAATAATGAAAAATTCTATAATTTACAAAAAAGTAAAAAAAATCCACTTCCCTCTTTTTATTATAGATTTATTCAAGGTTACATTGAGAGTGAAGTATTTTGTAAAATTCATTCATTTTTTCTCTAACTTTTCTATTTTAAGTTAAAATGCTGTAACTTCCATTTCTAAATAATTATAATGTAATACAGTAAGTGTTCACACATTATGAAAATATTTCGGAAACATAAATATATTTCCAAAGATAAGATTTATATTTCCTAATATGTTCAATATGATAGCCGTTTTGTTGAATATTATATTACATCTTGATTTCCAACATAAAAGTGCTTTTCTTAAAATATCAAGGTTTTCTTTCCATTCTTCGATCATAATCTTCCACAGTCCACCGAGTGTTTTCTGACTCCTGTTATAAAGAAGTTATTTTGAAACTCTAAATGCACATTAACCCATTTATGCCTATCATCCCTAAGCATCCCATTATTGGGACGCTTCTAATCTTAATAAATTTATATAAGTTTCTTCTTATTTATAACATGAAAATTGTATGAAAATATTATCTATGTACAGTCGAACCTCGTTATCCCGACACTCTAATGACCAGAAAAAAGTGTCGTTATAAGCGGAGTGTCGAGGTAACCGGAGTTGGAGAAAAATATGTTTATAAAAAGCTGTATTTTTAATTAATTTAAGACCATTTGAAATTCATAACTGTTCTTGCCGTTTTAAGCAATAAGACATTACTGTTAAACAAAATAAACGCAAAAACAAAATTGAAAAGAATAAAAATCAGATCTATGATGACATGTGCTTCCTACAATTCTTTTTTCAATATTATATAATGAACTGTAATCAATATTCGTTGTTTCAGAAATGGATGTTAGATAGTTTCTGATCCTTTCAATGCAATGTAATGTTTCGGTTTAAGTCGGATGAAAAACGCCGTGTAACCACAATAACCAGCGCCGCCTGACCAGAGTAAAAAGACTTCGAGTAGACTGATACGTCTATCTGGAGCTTAAGTGTGTTATTTATTCAGATAAAGGATTGAATTAAAATTTCTCATTTATCTCAATGGGCATTTTAAACACTTTTGTGAAAAGTTTGGCTAAGACATTTAATTCCACTTAATTTCCGTGTTTATAAGATGGATTTGAAAAATGGACACTTTTCCTAAACCGTCGGGATATTCGGAGTTGAAAAGTATCCAACGACGTAAAATCCGGAGGTGATTTACATTGAAATCATATACAGAAAATTGGGACTTTGAAAAACTGACGTGCGATAAGCGGAGCGACGTGAAAACCGGGTGCCGGGATAACGAGGTCCGACTGTATGTCTTTATCTGTTACCGAGAGATGACAGCATAATATGGATATTTATTTGTTTAAATAAAGGTTTTTTTCGGTGTTTATAGATTTTTCGTTTTTCAAGATTGTGAAATGTAAAAAGTAAGTTCATTTGTATTTTTTCTATGAAACATTCAAATAAATGGGTCAAAATCTTAGCTTGTAGATTTCATTGAAATATGTATTTATTTAAATTCTGATATTATATGTTCATGCCTACTTTTTATGCATTTTTGTAACATACAAAATATAGGGCGCAAGGCTTGAATGGGTACATATTTTTGTTAGATATTTAAGGGATAGGTATTTACGTAAAGTACTTTTCAAGATGATTCTGAAATAAATAGTTTTTAAGCTTCAAATACGGTTATTCTAGTATATTATTAATAATACTTATAATATTATTAGTCTCTATATTGAAATAAATATATATGTGTCGATGTGGGTTTGATAAACTCTTTCGACACTTAAACAAACACATTTTAATATCAATTACACACAAAATATATACAAAGTCGCGAAAAACGCAAAAATAACTTTGGAACATACATATTTCCATACAAACATCTCTAGGGGAGATACACTCTCTTTTTTGATGTCGGCTAAATAATACCCTAAACTTCTCCGCTGTTAATTTAAATCTTTTTAACAAAATGTCACGAATATGTGCATAGTTTTTGAACATTTCTTCAGGCTCTCTTGCTATAAGTTTATCAATGTCATTCGGAAGTACGGCGACTAATTGTGAGACCCAAAAATCTTTGGAGACATTTACTATTTTCATTTGACGTTCAAACATTGTCAAGAACAACGACATATTATCTTTTTCCGGATTAAACGGTGGTAGGATGTTTTTAATATCTATACGCATCTGGTCCATTTGATTTTGTGGGACAGTTGTCGCGGTATGGTTTTGAGCTTGCAGCTTAAGTTTTTCTAACTCATAAGCTCTTTCCTCTGCGATACGTTTGTCCTCAACCCTTTGTTCTTCTATGCTCTCTTGTTTTTTCCTATTTTGTTCTTCTATGCTCTCTTGTTTTTTTCTATCTTCCACGATAGCAATCAATGCCTCTTTTACAAATTGTTCATCGTCTTTAAAAAGGGCGCACTTCATAATTTTTTCACGCAAGACTACTATTTTATCATCTGCATCTACCTGAAGTTCTAATTCGGTAGCCAAATTATATAAATCGATTTTTTTTCCTTTAGAAAGAAACGCCATTTTTCCTAAAATCAGTTAAATTTATGCTTAAATTACAAAATTATATGCAATACTTGTCCCATTAAATAATCAAATAACAAAATAACTACCTTCCCCTTACAGGTAAATATGCATAAACTTTCATAAACAATTGATGAAACATACAAAAATAATTTAATACCATACTAAAATCTATCTCTAATTAAACATGAGCTCATGTAAATATTAATGCAAAAATATTATAATCAGTAATATGCAACTTTTTTTTTCTAATATAACTTACCGTATAAAACTGTCAGAAATATTTAAATCATAAAATTTTAAGTATATGAAATACCATCGATAATTTGATGCGAAAAAATTTTCATTCACAAATAAATATGAAAGCAACAAAAATATCAAAATAAAGTACTTACTTACTTCTTTAAAATAAACAACATTCTAAATAATTATTGACGATTACTGAAATCACTTTTCTTTTCTAATATACTACGCTGTGCACAGTTAGAACAAATAATCATAAAACTCAAATAATATTGCATTGAAAAAAGAAAAGAAAAAAATATTACCAAAAGAAATTATATAAATCTCTTTTTCAGAAAATTAATCTTTCATAATACTCAAAAGAACAAAAAAAAAAAAAAAAACCACATACATAAAACAGCATTTAAAAATAAATAAACACCAGCCGGCCAGCAATAAACAGAAAAAAAAAATTTTCAACTTTTTACCGGTAACAAAACAAATAAAATAAGATTTATCTTTCTTTAGCTAATCACTTTTCGCTGATTCATATGGCGGTTTCAGATTTCTTTTAAACACACAGAATATCGGCGATAGTAGAACACTGAAAGTTATTTCGAAAACATTTTAAACTGCGTAAAGAATTTTCGAGGATCACAAACAGCAATTATGTAACAAACTCAAAGATATTTTATGATTTTAAACAGCACACTTTCACCTTGAGAACTTTGAAGATTGAAGCATACCCCACAAATAATTATTCCATAAGGATGGCACTAATTACTTGATTTATTATCAAAAAGAATGCAAACATTAGAACCGAAGTGGTTCTTTTTAAAACTATTCTTGAAATGACGATTTCACACAATTACGAATCTAGCTGATACTTTTTACTCATTTGCCAGGGCGGCAATACACTATAGAAGGAAAACGCTTTTCTTGAAATTAGGGTTTCACATTTACAGAATTGAGAATGGTTTCTCAAACTTTAGAATTTGGAGATTCTTTTTAATCACTTTGTCAGGATGACAAATACACAATTATCCACTGTCATTATTGTCCGGATGACAATATTTTGAACCTGGTATAGCGGTTCCTTTTTATTTCGTTTTTGAAGAAGGAGATTTTTTCATGTTGGGCGCCATTTTGTGTCGATGTGGGTTTGATAAACTCTTTCGACACTTAAACAAACACATTTTAATATCAATTACACACAAAATATATACAAAGTCGCGAAAAACGCAAAAATAACTTTGGAACATACATATTTCCATACAAACATCTCTAGGGGAGATACATTTCGAACACACGCCGAAACTTTACTAAAACCCGCGCAATCATGATTACATACATTCACTTCACTTCATCACTTCATGTTTGGCAAAATATCTCAGGATATTTTGCCGACAGTGGCAACAGCGCCATCTATATGCTATAAAAATAAGGGAAGGCAGTCATTTTGTTACATATATATATTTAGTAATTCATAAAAATACTAATTATAGTATGTAATATACAATTTAAAAGTTTATTTTATATAAATTTAGACAAAACGTATAATTATGTACGTTATATTATTATAAATATTATGCATAATCCCATATTTATTCCGTTTAGGTTTTATCAAATAAAAACAAAAAAAAAAAATAGTGCATTTTTTTTTAGTATTTTTCCAGTTAATTTTGTAACATTTTAAAGTGATTTTACCCACAAATTTCAGAAACAAAAATTTAGGCATAAATGGGTTAATCCAAAGAAGACAAATAGAGGGACTTGAGTAGTATCCATTCAAATGAAAAGCCTCAATTCGGGTTAAATTTTCTGTTTTGTCAAAAACTATAGCACTGGGCTTAAGGGGGTCCGGGACACAAAAATCTTCAAATTTACTAAAAAACGTTTATTGCAATAAACATTTCTCTGATTTTTCTGCTTAAAATGATGTTTAAATCTTGTTTCTGTCTTAATTGTAATAGGAAATATTAATTTTTTCGTTTTGGTTTGTTTTCAAAATTTAGCTTTCAAGCAATGATTGTCGTGGAAACAACTTCTTGTGAAAGTGCGTTTTTCTTCATGATGGGTTTTTTCACCATTTCTTGTATTTAAATCGTTATAACTCAAGAACCGTTAAAGATAAAACCTTCAAACTTATAACATGCCTTTTTCAATTCTTTTACTTTAATTTCGATTTAGCATATTTGAAAAAAATATTTAATTTTGAAACTACGGTTTTTTCAAAAAATTTGCAGCCTTTTTTTTCTTTTTTTTTCATTAAATATATATATATTTTTTAAATTAATATTCTTAAAAATTCTAAATCCAAATTAAAACTTATGTATTTCTGTTTATTTAAGTTTAAAAAAATCAAATTCTATTAATAATATTTTGAGTTATAACGATTTTAATTTACCCCACTTTTTTAATAAGTTTTATTTATTTATTTTTTAAGTATATGTCATGTGATTTTGTTTACAAATGATATAGTTAACTATCACAAAAAAATCAGCATTTTAACTCAATAATAATAAAAAAAATTGAAAACGTACCCCGGATCTCCTTAAAAGTGTGGCTATAATCCCTGCAAAAAAAATTGACTTTTCAAAAAATAGTTTAAAAATTTTTGAAATTTCTTCGAAAAAATTTCAAAAATTTTCAATTTTTTTTTTTACATTTATATTCAAATATATAAAATTCGATGCACAGTTTTATTTATATATATATAAACCAAACTTTTATAAAAAATATTGGGACTTTTCATTGATATGGAACGCGCTGGCGGCATTTCGAAGATTTCTAAGACGACGCATAAAATTCCACTTTTTTCTCAAAAACAACATTTTTTTTAAATTTTTTTTTGTGATAAATGCATGCTATAATGCATAAAACACTCTTGAAAAACTTTACGTGATAGCTAAATAGTTCGATATAAATCAACAATCACCAACATGCATAATTTGATATTAACATTTGTTCGGCATGATAAATGGAATGTCTTTCATACTCCTTACAGGTTAACAAAAAGTAAAAAAAACACGTTTTCTGCTATATCTAACAGAAACTCTTTATCTGATAGTCGATTTGATGAATGCATCACGTGAACGTAAAGCGATCCAATAACCATTGTTATTCAAATAGCTGCCAAAATAACGATCTCTGTTTAAAAAGAGCTCCTGCTCTGAATTTTGATTTTCTGAGTTGCTTATGGGACCGTAAAATGAACCAATGAAAATTGTCGCTCCTGAAACTACTGTTGTTGCCAACGGTGAGCTACAAATTCAGCCTTATTTTTGCACCACGTAAAATAATTATATATATATACTAGCAGAACTACCCGGCTTCGCCCGTGTCAATTTTAAGGCGCCCTCCAGGTAAAATAAATTAAAACGAAATAATACGGCATTCACAGTAACTGGAATATGTACATTCCCATTCACAAATCATTAAAAAGGCAATCAGAAAACATGACGTTATTGTCTCGCAACCATAGTAAAATCCCTGAGCTTTAATAACAGTATACGCGTTTTCTTTGGTGGATGCAAGAGAAAAATATGATAAAAAAAAGAAAAATCCACCAAATCGCGCAGCATATAGTGAAATTCTCGTTTGCATAGTATATATACACATTATAAAGTAAAAACATTATGTCAGTGCCCATAAATTGTGCCCAAGAAATTGCAACCCATAAATTGTGCCTTTACTGACTTCTAAACACAACACAGTTTCTTTTTTTACAGTGTCGAATTGAAAAAAGTTCTTTCAAATAAAATTTGTTTGAAAATCCTATCTCAATTTTCTGATTTTAATGGATTTTAACGTAATTTTCAAGCATGGATATTTTTAAAGGTGCGTGCAACCCCATTACGCAAGATGAACTCATTTACTCTTAATGCAATAGTATAAAGAAAAGACATGTCTATGAGTAACGCTAGTATCATATTTTCGGTGGCAACAACCTAACACAACAATAAATTTCTTTTTTACTGCAATTTAACCTCTAAACATCGCACATTCGATTGTTCCACCCTTCTTATAGAAAATAAAAGTACTTTCAGTAATATTTATCGAAATTTTTTATGGATTAACAGATTTTTTATGGATTTTAAAGTAATTTTCAAGCATGAATATTGTTTAAATATGCTTGAAACCCAATTACAAATCATTTACTCAATTATTCAAAAACACTGTAAATAATTCAGAATTTGTTTGTTTTCGTGTAATATTCAATAATCGAATTGGCAAACGAAAATAAAACGCCAAATATAAAATAAAGTAAAACACGAATTTAACAGATATCAAATCAAACTACTCAAAATAATCTAATAAGTATAATTTTTTAACTTTTAAAAAATTCAAATATATATTTTCTTTGTCACGCGTAACAGAAATATACGATTTATCACAATACGGGGGAAAATACAATACATGCATCAATTAAAAGCTTTGATTAAAGTATTAATAAAGAGGGTTTCCACTCTAAATAAAACATCACTCTTAAATGTAAACTTAAATTTTTCATTAATAGAAATTACAATGATTAGATGAAATGATGTCATTTTCCATAAATTTTAAGTCGTGACATCAGCCAAGAATTTTTTTGAAAAGGGAACTAACTTTTATCTTTTTACTATAAATCACAGAAAAGGTAACTTCTGAATCTAAATCAATACAACACTTAGCTATAACGGATAGCTATAAGATATGGCTGCAGTATACAATCGAAGTAGTAAACAAAATGTAGGAGCCATTTATTTTTACAGTGATTTTGACTACACGTTGAAAAGATTTTATAGAATGTGATGTCATATCTAGCCTTTATTTTCTCTTTCCTTAATTTTTTTCATGACATTTTACTGTCTGTATTAAAAATAGATGTTTTAGTCTAAAAAAAACATTCAAATTAAGGTACTACTTTATTTCACCGCTCTTATAGTTAAATTTCTTATTTTATATATAAAAAAAAATTGCATTTTCTGTTAAGAACGACGTCAATTTCAAAAATGCAAAAATATAGCACGATAATCTGAATTTCTATTGGCAAATAAAAAAAAATTACACGCATTATCGTTAACTTTTTCACATTTTTGTGTCACGGGTGTGGCAACAGAAAAGAAACGATTTAATTAGAAATTTTAAAAAGAGATTTTTCTGTAAGGTTAAATTATGTAAGTTGGTAGAAAAAAGGGATAAATAGTGGTCTGATGATTTTTTAAAGTTGACAGCGATCTTTTCCACATTCTAAAACATATGTACAGTCGTGGAAAAAAAAGTAAGCACCCCCTACTAGCCCCTCAACAAATTATCGTAGAAGAAAGTTACTGGTACCGAACGTTTGGAAATAAAGTCTACTTTTAAATTATGTACATAAAATTTGCTTAGGGGGGCGTCTACATGTTAAAACGAATCCAAACTTCATTTTTTTCAATGACAATACCCAATTTTAACGAGATATTTCAAATTTTCTGTTCAAACTATGCCTAAACACCGAATTTCAAGTTATTTTAATGATAAGTTTTTGAATTATAAACATTCAAAATTTAGTGCTTCTAATGTTAAATTTCATTTTCATATTTTTATTTATATCTCCAGAAATTATGCTGCTAATGTGCTAATTTTTTTTGTAGCAATAATACTAATATACCCAAATACGCTGAATTTGCAATTTTTATAACTTTATGATATGAATTATGATTTATGAAATTAATACTCGAAAAAATTATGAATTGCAACCTACAATTTTTTTGATGGAATTAGATTTATTAACCCGAGAGTAGTCGCGACATTTTTTAGAACGTTAGTAGTCGCGTTCGGTCCATTTGCCGCCGTTACCAGCAGGCCGAAAACGAAGGGGAAACTTGCCGGTGTTATCAGATGATCGAAAACGGATAACGTAGGTTGAAAATAATGACCGAATTTTAAAAGATTACAGCAATTATTCATTTTACAACATTTTACAGCAATTATTTATTTCACAACATTTTACAGAAATTATTTATTTCGCTTAAGTATATATTCAGTTGGCATCTAGATAAGTGTTTTTAATAACTCTTTCTTCGTTTTGCATAAATACTTAAAAGTAAATAGTAAATGATTTGATTGAATTTCTGATGTTACTATGAATCAATAATTAGTAGGAAAACACTTACGAATATGAATCTAAATTCGTGATAGGGTTTATTTATTTATTTATTTATTTTTTTGGAAGGACATAATCAGAGTCAGGTAGATTTTTATGATACTCCGGCACTCTATATCCATTTAGTAAAATAAAATTAATAAATTTAGCATCAATATATTACACTGACATTAAATTGAACAATTAAACTGAAAATAAAAATGGAACCTATGACATGCAACACAAAAACCAAATACAATACCACTAATTCATCAGCATATTATATATATATATATATATATATATATATATATATATAATAAAGGAAAAAGTAAAAAATGCTTAACTTCGAAATGTTGTAAATGTTGTAACTACGTTTTATTTAATTATTTTGTGGGGTGTCTGTGTGTGTATGAGGGGGGATAGGAGGGGGGGGGGGGCTCTTGAGATTTTGTGATTAAATCCATTTTTCAAATGAAAATGCACGATTTGTAGTTTTTGTTCTTATTTCAGGGTGGGAGTAGCGCCCTTAAAGAAAAACGCTGGATACGAACTTCGCTTATATAAAGTAAATAATAAATAAGTTATTGAAAATATATATTTAATTTAAATAAATTTGCAATTGTAGATTTAAATCGTAAGATGGATAAATTATTTTAATTAATAGAATCATTGAAAGGTTCATCTTAATAGGGATGTATTTTACAGCAACCATTTAATTAAAAAATATATTCAATTGTACAATACATAATAAGGTATTGATATTATAATTTATTGTTTTATAATAACATTCATTAAAATAATAAAAACAATAAGAAAATTTTCTCCGAAATTATAAATATGCAGCAATAATTTAATTTAAATGAATTTTCTCTCATATTCTGGAAAACATTATTCTGAAACACAGTTTGAACAATTGATGAAGGACAACAAATTTAAATTTGTTAGATACCGCCCCCAAGCCTCTATTGGATTTCAATAATAATAATAGTAATAAAAACATTTTCTGAGGCATTGTTTAAAAAAATGTGTTTTTACTTACAGTATGAAAATTTAAAAATAGATAACTTTTAGAAAAATACTTAAAATATTTTTTTAAATCATAGTATAAACATTCACTGAATTATCCAAAAGAGATTTTTATTTCGTAATTTCTAACCTACATTATAAAATTCTCATTATTTTTCTTATTGTACAAATAAATTATATGTATGTTCTTCACAGATATACATACTACATTTCTGAGAAAATTGTTTTATATTTCGAATTTGTTTTATTGTACAAAAACGATACTTTTCAGATTTTGGAGATACGGCAATTTTTTTACTGATTCCCACAAAATTCTCTTCTCTCTTTTTTAATGGTTTGGCAGTGTTATTGTCTGTTTTCTTTCATTTATATGTTCCGGTAATAAATGGAAAGCAAGTTCTTTGAAATAATGATGATGAATTTCCCTTTTTTTCCATATTTAAACGATCGTCAATTTGAGAATTTATTCCCGCAATATTTGACAATGAAAAAAAAAATGTAAGTGACCATCCATCAGTTTTTTGTGCGAACTGACTTCACAACTAATATAATAAAACAATTTTAAGTCACATTCTAAAAGTAAAAAAAGTATTCTATGAACGGGTAAAATAGCAGATAGAAAGACGAAATAACAACAGGCAGAGAGTCCGGTCTTCGAAGAAACTTTCCCCCACAGATTTCGCGGAAATGGGAAAGGATGAACACGAGGGGGAAAAATTCAACTAACGCAAGTGGTCGCAACGCGGTCATTTAGACCGATTGAAACTTAAGAATGCGATAAAATGCTAAGAAATAGCAGAAATGACTTGCAATTTTACTACACAAGAGTGTGAACACTCAAGGTCAGCTACACGGAATTTGGCTATCGTAACTTTAATGGGAAATGAGTTACAGGAAGATAACGAATTTCGGGCGGGGAAAAGACCAATGCGCGACTATTAACGGGTTAAGTCCTGCTTTATGGAAATCCGAAATTTCACATTTTTCTTCCAAGTAGTTTTCAAATTATGCTTAAAAAACGGCAAAATGATGGTTTAAAGGGTCGTCTATAATAGGAGTGACTAGATATTTTGAAATTTCTTCTGCTGTCGTGTAATCTAGCAGGCTGCATTGACTTCTTAAGGTGCCTTGATCAAGATGAGCGCTCTCTCGGTTAACAACCGAGTTCCGAACTTCAATTTGGATACAACCCTTAAAATACTCTCCTTTTAAAATAATTAATTTCTCAGAAACTTATGGTACGACTTGCATAAAAATTTGTTTTTAGGCTAATTGAAGGGTGTAGAGTTCATTTATGCTATCAGAGTTGCGTACTGCTATTGAAAAAAAACAAAGTTACGGTTCGTTTTAATATGTAGATGCCCCCTAAGCAAATTTTATCTATATCATTTAAAAGTAGACTTTATTTCCAATCGTTCGGTACCAGTAACTTTCTTATACGATAATTTGTTGAGGAGTTAGTAGGGGGTGTTTACCTTTTTTTTCCACGACTGTACATGAAGTTTCGTGCAAATTGGTCAAAAATTGAAGATTTGTATACCGAACATATGCACAGAGAACGGCTTTTATATATATAGATTTTGTCGCTGAATACTTTTCTTAAAATTTTAATATCTAAATTTTAGTAAATGTTTTAACACGAAATATATTTAAACGAAGGTACTGCGTAATTATAGCCAATTTACAGTAAAATGCTTCAGATATATTTAAGAAAAATGCGTTTTATCTGATCATAATAATGTGTACAAAACAAATAGGTGTTGCTATCCAACGTACAATTTATTCACAATTATAACATAAATTGTACGTTGGATAGCAACACCTATTTGTTTTGTATCGATATTACAACGTAAAGTCCTTTATTATCCAAATAATGTGTGTTATGAATGTAAAAATATAGCTAATGGGTCTGAATTTATATTGACTTATAAAAACAAATTACTCTAGTTATCGATATTTTTTAATTTTTGTGGATTTTTTATATGCCAATTGGAAAGGAAAATTGCATTAGAAAGAAAAAAAAAAGTTATTCGTATAAATATAAACTATGTTAGATTGATGAAATAAAAAGATTAATTTTAGAGATTATTTAAGTTTCACGGATACCTGTAAAAAATTGTCGACTTGCACAGGAAACATGTACAAGCATTACTATTTTTTTTATAACCATTAGAAACCTATTTTTAAACAATGTTTTCGTGTTTTCTTATAAAGTGACCTTCTATTCATTTATTAAAAATATTGTGAATTTCAAAAATAATCATTCAAAAAATATATCCCAATTATTGTGAATGGTTACTACTGTATCAAATTTCCCCATTGCTGGTGAGGATTGGTACGCTAGCAAGGAAGATTTGATACATTCTTAAGTAAATTGAAAAAAAAAAATGCGGACAATTCAATTTATGTGATAAAAAAGTTTTTAGGATAAAGCTTGAAATATTTAAGTAAAATTAAAAAAATAATAATAAAAATAAAAAGACATTGACATATTTTTGTTTCAGAAATGTTTTTCACAAAAATATTTAAACAATTCTATTAACACATGTTTTAGAAAATAAATAATGAAAAAAACCGTAGAGATCTTGCTGCAAGAAAAAATGAAGTGAACATTGCTGAATTGCAAATAATTTAACATAAATTTAGCGCATTTAAGATTTCTTTAACCCTTTCAGGGTAAAGTATTTCCAATTCTAAAGTGTTGAATAAGTGAATGGCACCGGAATTTACCAACAAATTTAATTGGAAATAAGAAAAGGGCTATATTTCACTTTCATATTAAATGGAAAATATTTTACCAAAATACTGGTACCAATATGGCTTTTGGTAATAAAAATTAAGTGGTTTCATAAACATACCACCACCCTGAAATGGTTAAAAGAAAAACTAATAACTCTATCATTTTGATAAGTAAAATCGGATGGATTTAATGTTCTTTTAATTTGCAATTCGTCAATTATAGAAACATCTTCCCTTTCAGGCCATTTAAACTTTTTTTCCTTCTACATGACGAGCAAAGTGAAGTAACCATCTATCATCGTGCGTTTTTATGTAACCTAAATAATGTCTATGAATAGTCTCTTTGTTCTTCCTTACCAATTTCAGTAGCTCTTGCTGTAAACAATAATGAATATTACAGTCCTATATTAGTTTACAACTTAAAAAAACTATTAAATTTCAAATATACAAGTGTATCATTTCTCCCCAGCACTAATGTATCATTTCTCCCTATCATGCCTTATTGGATTTTCAATCATTTTGTATAAATGCAGTTGCAAAATCATGGTTCGTACGCTTCCTTGAACTTTGCAGATCAGAAAATTTTCAGCACCAGTATTATTTCATAGAAAATCTCTTATTAAAAGAAGGCGAAATTTTGCGCCATTAACCTAGATTTCTTTTTCTATAAAAAGATACTGGTAGTATCCTGGAGAAACAACGGTATCCGTACGAACCATGAAAATGCCAATCTGCTTTCTGGTAAAAATCACCCTAACAGTGTGCTTTTCAAATGACAAAAAATTACAAGATATTATCTTTGCAATAATAAGAGTTATGAAAGAAAATCTGTATTTAAAAATATTTACACTGACATTCCAAAAGTCTTCAAAATTAAAAGAAAAAAAAAAAAAAACGTTGTCAGTTCTTCACTGCCAAGTTCAGCTAATGATGGCCTCTGCTAATAAAAGAAGACTTTACATCTGTTACAATGGCTGTTAATGCCATTTGTTGAGAAAAATTGTCAGTGTATCAATCCTCCCTATGTATCAAACCTACCTCCCCTACATAATGTGAAAACCAGTGACCAACTAGGGATTATAAGCATTAGGTTTATGGAAATTATATTCTTTAATTATGCCTCAAAAATACGATTTTTGTCTTTTTTTACGCGAACCATGACAGTCATTGCATTTATCACTGTAAACTGAATCAGATGGACACCAGTCGAACAATTTAGGAGGAGTCTTAGTCGCATAGTTACTATTGGAGTGGATGCATAAGAGCAGATACACTATTATAATTTAATAAGTTTGCACGATATAGGAAAACTATTTGTGATAGCCACATCATAGTAATAATGTATGTTCACGTATTAGTTTTAAGCAGATGTTCCGATTTGAATATTTCTGCTTTTGTCAGAAACAGTTCGTTTTTGTTATGGAATTAGGATGGCCGGTTATGAACATCATTAGGATAAAAAAAAAACTGTATGATTGACTTTTTGTCCGGCTATTAGATTTCTTTATCGTTATTCGGAGGCGGGCTATAAGTTGTAACACTGTATTTCATTAAATACAAACATGTACATACATAACACTATATTATATTGATAATATGATGCCCAGAAATTTTATAAAAATATTCCAAAGCAGAATCTGTAATGAAAAATATTTAACGTTTCAATTGAACTTATTTCTGTGTGATTTATTTTTTTATTTATTTTATGAAGAAATTTCTCGTTTAAATCGAAATATTTTCAATTTAAAATCTGTTATTAAAAGACCTTTGATAGCCTGCAATAATTAAATACTAATGCAACAAAACAGGAAAAAATACATTAAAATCTGTATTTTTTCTTTTTTAATTGTTTGTAATGAAACTGTATAATTGTTTTTATATATACAGTATGCTATCACACATTTAATGATAAAATAGAATTTCATTTTAAACATTCCCTTTTCCTTAACTTTCTCCACTTTCCTTATGCGAAAATGACTTAATATGTAGCACAATAATATAATTATTTTTATTTCATCAATTTAGAATCGCATTAGTTAGGATGATATTATTCATACCATATGGATAGGTACTTTTAATAATTATAAAAAAAATTTCAAACAAGAATTTTGAAGAACGTCAAAAATAAGTAAATTATTTTCATTAATCTTTTAACAAGCTGATATACTAGAAATTAATAAACCATGTCTAACCGAAGAACCTTAATGCTTTACAATACCACTATTAAATTCGAATAAATTTAATATCTCAAATTATGAAAATAAAGAAGTTACTAAATGAGTATGGAAGCATCTATTAAGCCAGTAACGTAAAGCATATTTAAATTCTCCACATTTAATATGGTTTATAGTATAATCTAACATTTCTCATTAATTACCGTTTCGCTGCCGAGTGACATTGCATAAAATTGGCCTTAAATGCTTTATCCTCTCTTTAATTTAGAATAGTTCTGACGCACAGAGTTTTTAATGTATTTCTAGAAAACTATTCTTGTGTAAGCTAATTTAAGGCGTAACAAAAACGACACATTGTCTTAATTAATTTCAATGCAAATTACATTTAATATAAAAAAAAACATGTATGAACTCTGAATCATCTTATATTAAATCA
Organism: Maratus speciosus; assembly: GCA_963932465.1. Lineage (NCBI taxonomy): Eukaryota > Metazoa > Arthropoda > Arachnida > Araneae > Salticidae > Maratus > Maratus speciosus. The sequence goes on along the minus strand of OZ010795.1, from coordinate 170,454,023 downwards.
ATTGAAGTTTAATAAACAAAATATTTAAATATATATATTTAAATTGAATTTAAAAAATGTTTGATTTCATTAGTTGATATTCATTGTATTTTAAAACGATGGTAAATAGATACTAATATTCTTGTGCTAAATAAATGTTGAAATCACTCGTCATTTACTACATAAATTCATTTCGTAAATTAAACGTGCTTATAAAATGTATCTTAACATGTAAAAGAACACGTAAGTAATTTTATATTAATGTGAATTGTTTTTAGTTAATCATTTAAACAACTGTAAACTGCAGATATACAGGCATTGTTAAATATAATAGAAAACCTGTATTTAATACAACGGAATAGCGCTTTCGAAATAATTACTATGGATAACAGACTGTTTATTTTAACCGAAGACAAAATGATACTAACAAATTCTTTTTCAAGACATTTTTTTTACATTTTCCACATTTAAATTTTAACTTTTAATGTTAACACTAAAGTACCTGGTCAGTATTACTTATGAGATCCCGGTATCATAAAAAAATATGCGAAACTGCAACAATAAAATGTAGAGTGAGGTCCTCAGCTACTATAAATACAGGGTTATTATAAATGATGGACCCATTTAAAAAAAAAAAATGTGTTTATTAAAGTACAAATCCAAAATGAACAATCATTATACCAATGAAAATAGGAAGTTTTCTTTAGGAGGAAAATAGAAAGAGTCTTTATATATCTTTACATTTTCAGAATCAATATTTGCTTTTTGTAGCTTTCTGATTGATTATTTTTGCATCCTTGATCCACAGATCTGAAAATTTTAAAATCAATTAGATCTGACCACAGGCATATGCTATTTCTGTACTTTACAACCCCTAATGCCACGGCAATGTTGCCAGATTGTGTGATATTTTTTTTTCAAAAGAACTAATTTTTTTCTGTCAATCGTTGCTGTATTTGATCACGAGATGTCTTTCAATAATACTGGTTTAAAAATTTAAACATTTTTTATATACTTTTGAGGAAATACTTATTGTCTTATTATACTACCTCTTATTAATGAAAGGCGGTATTTGAAAAAAAATCTATCACGTCACATTTTTTTTTTATTTTCTTCTATATAAATAGATATTTTATAAAAATATTATTGAAAAAGAAACAAAAAGACACAAGCTACTTTTGAACTAAGTAAATATTAAAATTGAAAGAAGGAAGATTCTAAATTACTTAACCCTTAAATGCCTGGTGTTGGTTTTCAGCAACATACCCAATTTGGGCTTTAAAATACTATTAGAATGATATTGAAGCTATGATGCCTAATGTTGCCAATAAAATACATTCTTAAAATATTATTAAATCGATTTTCAACATGTAGATGGCAACACTTGTGCTGTTTAAGAATAAAGATAGATTTATTTTTTCAATTGTTGGTACTTGAGCTTTTTGTTTTGTTTGGAAGCTTGCGAAATACCCTATTTTGACCTGCAGTGAATAAGTAAAATTTATTTCTTATTATAGTTCCTAAAATTCTTGTGTGTTTCGCATTATAGAACTTTATCAAGGAAAATTATTTTTTCAATACACCAATAAACACCGTTATACACCAATATTGCTGATTAGTAACAAACTGTTTTTTAGCCGTAAACTATACTTAAAGCAAAATATGATTTTTTGTAAGTATTTTTCCCATGATTTATTTAAAAAATGAAATCCGAAAAACATTATTACAATGATTTTTAAAAAATCAGGCATTTAAGGGTTAAATACGAAATTTGATATCCTCTTTAATGAGCAGACGATTTTTGGAAAAATATATATTTTTTAAACTGAATGAAGCAATTTACTCAACTAATCATGGATTTTAAGGAAGAAAGTTTTGTGATGGCCACAACATACTAGTTTAGTACACTGTTAAAAATTTTGTCGTAGGTTGAACCAACATTTGGTGCTCCAGTAGCTGCCACCATAAAATGGTGAAATCTCACTCCAAGATTTCAACCTCCGATTGAACCTTAGCTCCAAATGTTGGTTCAAGATTTCACCATCTTATGGTGGTAGCTATTGGAGCACCAAAAATTGGTTCAATATACCACAAAATTTTTAACAGTGAGTAAGAGTATCATTTTTCAATCTACCCACATTGTCAACTTGGATTCTATATTCAGTTTTATTGTGTTTTTGTGAACTAAAGTGGTTTTGTTTTTCATAAAATGTCTAATAGGGTGTGTAAATTAAATTCTGATCGTTATTGTTACGTTTGTGAACAATTTATATTCGCAAAAAAAGGAAAAAAAAATATATCGGAATGCCTTTAAACAACATATTTGCATTATTTTTTATTCTCAGTGAGTAATCAAGATTAAAAGTGGCTCTCACATGTTTTTTTGTGAAATCTGTAAGCTTAATTATATAAGCTGGACTTCGGAAGAAAAAAAAAAGTATCTTCAATTGGGATTGTGGTGAGAACCTACAAATCACGAAAATGACTGTTATTTTTGTTTGACAAAAACTACAGGATTTAATTCAAAAAATAAATATAAAATTCAATTTCCTCACATTCCAAAAGTCTCAAAACCGATATGATATTCGGAAACTCTGCCACATCCCGTATGTCTAGGTATGTCAAGTGCGAGTTGCCAAGGTAGTGAAAATATGTTTATGGAGGATGAAAACGATGACGAGTTCGTAATCGAAAATGATAAAATGCTACATTTAATAAACCGAAATGAGTTGAACGACCTTGTGCGAGACTTGCAAATATCTAGATGTAAAGCAGAGATTCTTTCCTCTCGTCTACAACAGTGGAACTTAAAAACACCAAATACAAAAGTAACCTATTACCGAAGACTAAATCAAATTTTCAGCAATTATTTCACCAAAAAGGGTGATTTTTGTTTTTGACATGATATTCCCGGACATTTTAATGCGATGAATCAAAATTATGATCCAAACGAATAGCGTTTAGTTATCGATTCATCTAATTATAGCTTGAAAGCTATATTACTTCATAAGGGTAATATAAAACCGACTTTATCAATTGTCCATGCAGTAAGCAGCAAAGAAACCTATCATTGTCTCTTTTAATGAAAATGATACAATATGAAAAGCAAAAATTGAAAATATGTGGCGATTTAAAAGTTGTTGGTATGTTACTGGGCTTACAGGGCGGGTTTACAAAATATTTATGTTTTTGTGCCTGTGGGATAACACCGTTACATGAAAAAATATTGGTCTCTCCGAAATGAATTTACTCCAGAAATAATGATTTTGAAACCTACATCTTTAGTGGATCCGCAAAATATAATATTGTCATCATTACACATTAAATTGGGCCTAATAAAAACTTTTGTCAAAGTCACGGATAAAAACAGTGCTGCTTTTTAATATTTCAATGAAATTTTTCAAAGTATTTCAAACGCAAAATTAAAAGACGGAATTTTTATCGGTTCACAGATACGCGAACTGATGCAAGATAAGGACTTTGAAAAACTATTATCTACTAATGAAAAAAATGCTTGGGGTTCCTTTAAAACGGTCGTCTGTAGACTCTTAGTAAATCATAAAAATGAAAAAAAAAATATTGCTGTTTTTTGAAAAAAGACTATCATGCAATGGGTGTGAATATGTGTCTGAAGATACATTTCCTCCATTCACACTTCGATCTTTTTCCTGAAAACTTGGGCGCCGTGAGTGACGAGCAGGGCCAGCGTTTTCACCAAGACCTTAAACTTTTTAAAGACAGACACAAAGGTTTTTGGGAAGAATGTCAGTTAGGGGTCTACTGCTGGTCTATTTTAAGAGACACAGATCAAGAAAATTATAAAAAGAAGAGTAAAATCAATCATTTCTAATTTTTTCTTTTTATATTTCAGGTTATTATTATTTTTTAAGTATTTAATAAATATTTTTTAAACTAGACGTGACAGATTTTTTTACAATAATTTTTCCGTACCCAGTGCACTAGAATCTTTGAAAAAATACACATTTCATATACCGTGTAAACCGATGTAATTAAAGCGTCAATTGATATTCTGAAACAGTTCTAGATGTTTCAGATAAAAGATGTCAATGCCACGTGCGTTCTTCAAAATGATAACACAGCAGCCACGGTTAGTGCGAGTGTTTTTATTTTTCGTGGACATTTGATACTAGAACACAAACACAGAAATAGCGTTTTGAAAACTGTACGTCAAACGTGGAAAATGAGGTGCGTTCGTACTATAAATAGTTTTATAAATATTCAGATCTTGGTGCAATGTTTGTTGCACTCCTATGCAAAAATGCATGAATACAAGAATTAATACAATTACACATATTAAATTCAGTAATTTGAAAATAATATGACTCCATCTTAAATCTGACGTAATCACCATGACTACATAGAATCATTACCTATCATGAAATATCATTTAATTAATTACGTATGATAGGATTTAATATAAGTAAGAAAACTTTTATTAAGTTTCAATTCTATTTTCGTAAAAGTTGAAATGACGCGACAAAATTCTGCAACGATTATATGCATAAAATTTGGTTCCATTCCGTTGGGTAGTTTTTGCGCTGTTATACGCGGACAAACGGACAGACAGACAGACGGATCAGACCACGACTAAAGGGTGACACATAAACACTGTGACGTGATGAAAATGTCAATTTTTTTCATGTTTTTCGCGTTTTTGAGATATGCTATTATTCTATTCGCGTTTCTCATGCTTTTTTGTTGTGTAATTGCTCTTTTAGCAGATATTAAGTCACTGTTTTGAAGGAACATATATAGTTTAACGAAGCCCGGTCAGCCATCGTCGCCCATCACAAGCGAGGAATGCCAATTCCTGTGATCGCCAATGCCCCCAAATTGCACCAGGAACAAATCCGTCGTGCCGTCAAATGTTTTAAAGAGACCAGAGGGAACGAAAACCGTCAACGGAGTGGAAGACTGCGAACATTAAGGACCTCAATGCCAAGAAACATAGTCAAGAAGAAAAAACAACGAAATCCACAAAGAAATATCCAAAAATTGGCCAAGACGTACATCGTCGATTGCGAATCCATGCGAAAACGCGTCAAAGTACAACTGCAGCTCGTCCTGTACAAACTGGAGAAAGGACACCATCTCACAGACCAATGAATGCCTCGAAAAGTGCAAGAAGATGAAGTCCCTGTGTCGCGGCGATACCCTGAACTGGATTCTCTTCATCGATGAGAATATTTTTATGTTCCAACCTTTCCGGAACTCGCAGATCCAACGCGTGTTGCAACTCAAAGGATCTCTGCGCATCGTGAAGGTGAAAAGTTCTTTTCCCGAATTTTGTGATGGTGTGTCCGGGAATTTCCGGATTGGGAAAGACAAAACCCGTCTTAGTTCCAAAAAGCGTAAAGATCAACGCAGATACGTATCAGGAGCTAACTTCGGAAGGCGTCGTGATCCTCGGGGTCGAAAAGAAAGCGAAGAACATCGACTGGGGGTTTCAGTAAGATTGGCTGCCTACCCACAGAGCGAAGACGACCCTGGAGGAGCGCGAGGCCAATCTCTCCTAATTTTGGATCAAGGAATTTTAACCCTGAAACTCCCGTGACTTGAAGTCAAGGACCGCTGTTTGGGACCTATGGACCGCTGTTTGGGGGAACTTGGCGCAAGCAGTCGTCGCAATCAAGCACAAATCCCTGATTTACTTGAAACGCGCTCTGGAAAAAGCCTGGACACTTATATAATTACGAAAACACCTAAAAAGGGGAAAAAAGATGAAAAACGACACTAACAAATCTAAGAATTACCTATCATTCTATTTTATACGATGGATATTACTTTTATATTATATTATGTATCTTTTAAATTACTGTTATATATGATGTAAGTTCTTTTTTTGTTAATTACAATAAAAATGTGCATATCGCATTTTTTCAAAGTATTTCAAATGACTCTCATGGTTACATCCAAGCGCCCCATTCGTATTAAAAAGCCATTAAAAGTATTCGCGCTTCTTAAAGATTTGAAGAAAGTGAAAACAAGAGAAAAAAAATTACATAGCATAGAAAATAATGTAAGACAACATTGATTTATCGGAGTTTTAGCGAAATAGCTTTAACGAAAATTTACGTATATTGAACAAATTTCCCGAATGAAAAATTTATGTAAAAAATCAATGTATCTTATGAAATTTCCAATATTTTTTTAGCTTCTTTTAACTTTTTTGTATTACATATAATATATTACATATATTTTTATGCTTTGAAACTTTATAAAAGTAACCTTATAATTAATTTGGGAGGACGTAAGGGAAAAAAAAAAAAAAAAAAAAAAAGTTAAAATTTAGTTCCTTAATGAATGTGCCCATATCCAAACATACAAATTAAAAGAAAATCTATAATGAATATAAAAATATGAAAGATTTATTTAATTTAAGAAATTTTTAAATTAAGAAGTATTTTTAATAGTAACTTATTCTGTCGTTTTGCATTTACATATATAAAGAAATATCATACCGAGATATTTGCTATCTTGGCTATGAAAATAGAACTGTTAATAATGATACCACAAATTTTTTGGTGTGCTTTATGTTCCATTTTTTACGTGCAAACCTACAAATATCAATGTCTTTATCAAACATCTGTCAGTCACGCATGTGAATATTAGATTTTTAAAGTATGTACCCATGAGATTTTTTGTTTTTGTTTTTGAATCTGAGGTATAGAAATGGCAATTTCAAACTGACGAAAAATTTGGAAAATATGATAGACTAAAAAAAATAGATATAAAAAAACATGAGTGTTTTTGAAATAGTAAATATTCATATTTTTTTTAAATGAAAGATATCTTTAATAGCTTTAAAGAATTTTGTATGTAGGGGTATTTTTATTTTAGTTTAGTTTTTTTCGACCGGGCAACGTGGGTGGTCTCATTTTAAATAGCACCTGCAACCACGAAAGTGACGTAAAAAAAAAAATTCTTTGTTTGACATAGCATAAGTTTTTTTTTTAATGAAATGTACTCATATACATTTTTTTTCATGTAACGTGGAAGGCCAATGTATATTTCCAAAAAATCCGAAAACATGAAAACGACCACTAAAGAAACTTTATCACAAAATAAGTATTATTTTTTCATATTGAAAGTTACCGTTAAAGACAGAAACAAATATTGCATATGTTTGTTTTATTTCAATCCGAGCTATAGTGATAACAATTTAAAACTGCACAAAAACCGGAAAAAAAAGAAATCGACTTCCATCCATGTTATTTAATACAAAGTAATTGATTTAATACAAAGTAATTGTATGTTTTAACTGAAAGAAATCGTTGCGAGCAACAAAAGGAAAAGAAATGTATAATTGGGTTTTTTTTGGGAGTTGGGGGGCGTACATTTTTATCTGGGCTACGGGAATGATAATTTAAAACTACAGATAAAAAGGAAAATTACCTCCAGAATAGCTTTTTAAGTAATAAAAAATAATATTTTTCGAACAAAAGAATCTGTTACAATCACGAATGTCACCACCTAAAAGTATGTTTTTTTCGGCTTTTGTACTACATCCGGTTTCCGTACATTGCGAGTTGAAAATGCATAAAAAACTGAAAATGTAAAAAAAGAACTTCAACTATATATGTATATTTAGAAATAGGAGATATTTAAATTGTTTAATTAGAAGTACCATAATAACCTGAAACATATCGTGAACACGGTCGTATTTCACGTTTTGGCAACACCATAGGCTATTACTCAGCCATCTCAAATTTAAAATGCACATTTACATTGACAATTGAAAATTTACTACATTTGCGCTTCAAGAACTTCGTTTTTAAGAGACAGTCATGAAAGCGATCATAAAGAAGTGAACTGCGAAAATTGAAATTAGTTCATTGCCGTTTGATGAGGATTTTTATTTAAGGGTGTCCGGTCTGAGTCACAAAATCCTATTTTGTTATTTATAGATACTGCAAATATTTTTTATGTCTTTGTGAAATAAATGTTTATACAATGACCATATTGCATGTGAAAAAATACTGAAAATTTTAAAACATTAAAAAAAAATCAACTTTAATTTTTTTTTTCTCTTGAACCACTTTCTTGATTTGCATTATTTTTGCACTGTTATGTGCAGTGTTTAGATAAACTTTATTCATCTAAACAGCTCATATCTTCAATCATTTAATCTAGATATGAAAGTTTAGCTAAATAATCACTTCAACTTAAATCCATTTGTAATTTAGTAAAAAACCTTATTTCATGTTTATGGATAGAACATGTCATTTGTTTATTGCTATAACTATTTGTGTTAAATATATATTTCATTCCTTTATTGATATATTCATCATTCGATGCTGTAATTGAAAACTGTTTCCTGTGTTGCTTTAAATTGCTACTTTAAACATTATCTTTCATTTGCTTATTGAAATAACTCTTTGTGATCTGTTTATTAATATCAAGAAATTACTTCCTTGTTGACTCAGTAACAATGAGCTTCAGTGCAGCCGCTCAGTTGCAAATCAGACTCTGTTCTATGCACACCACCTCACCAACACCTTGTATTGCTGGGAAATCTACACTCGCACACGGGTATCTGAATCCCGGCTACTGATCCCATTTAAATTTATTAATTACGCATTCCTGTGTCCATTGAGAATATTGTAAATTATATTAATAGAATTTTCATATTACTGCTGAAGTTCATTTTTTATTCGTACTCACAAACAAACATCATTCACCTTTAATCATACAGAAAATATGAAATTTTAATATTTCTTCAGATTTTTAAAAATGTTAATTATAAAGTTCATAATAAATTTTAATATAAAAAATGGAGTTTTTTCATGCGTGACTTTTGCATTAATTAGTATATGTAAAAATATCTGTATATATACGGATATTCTTATAAAGTAAAATCTCATTTTTTTCAATTAAACGTATTTAATATTTAATATATTTAAGTGTTTTAAAGTTATCAATTTTTTTCATGATTTAATACTATGATCATGATATTTATCGTGATGTAATACTATTACAAATAATATTACAAATAATTAAGTCATCTTATTCAGAATGATAAATTTCCAGTTTTTTTTTTTTTTTTTTTTTTTTTTTTTTTTTTTTTTTTGCTTACTAACACAAAAATATATCCATATTAGACGGAACTATTTTTTAAGTGTTTTTTTACCTTAAAGTTTTCGAAACACTGCAACATAGAAATGGAACTCGAAATAACATAAATCAATTATTCATATGATATATCATTAAAATTTAAAACTAATTTGTTTAACATTCCTAACAAGTACAAATGGGAATTTTCTTGAACTATAACAAATTCGCAATTCTAATTTTCTCATATTAATGAAACTTCTGTATGTATAAAAGACAGTTACCAATGTAAACGAAAAAACACTTCAGAATTAGGCGTTCGGTATTTAAATGTATTCCATGAATTTGTTCAATGAGTGCTGTGTTATTCACTACCTTCCTTTCAACCTAATTACAATTAAGAGAGAAATGAGAATATTTCACTTAATCTTTAAAGTTTGCTCATTATGTTAGTGGTAATTATTTTGAAAGAAAGGGAATAAAGAATTTCCCAACGTAATGTTTTCTAGGGAAAGAAAAATATTTTCTTTACACAATATAAACTTTAAAAAGCTCACCGTTGTACTTAAAAGGCGGCAAAGATAATAATAATATAAATGTTATAAATTAAAAATGTATATTTTACTTAAATTTCCTACTACTTTCGACCAGCAATCCCGCGGTCATCATCAGGGAATATATATATTTTTTTTGTTTCATCAGAATAAATTTGATTGAATCAAGGTGGAATATTGCATTTAGTCTAATGATTTTATTCTTTTCTTTATAATTAGCTAGACTAATGATTTCTTGGTGTGTGCTGCTGCAATAGATGTAGTTTTAAAATATTTTTTTTTTACAAAAATTAGGTTATATATATGTGATATAATGACAATAGAGGTTTGCGAAAATCAAGTCTACCTGGATTTCCGAAATAATTCGCACAGGTTATGGTTTGTTGGTCCTGCGAAGAAGAACTTAGACGAAAATCATAAAGGATGCAGTCAATGTGATATTATCCACACTTTATTTACATTTTTTTGGAAAACTCATTTGGGAAAATGTTTGAAGTAATCGAGGTAAAAAGGATTATCGATTCATTATCTTCAGGTGTTAACAGGAGTTTTTTAGAAAAAAGGAACTTCTCATCTACTTTCCAAGTTTCAATAAATATTCCATCTCGGCGGCGACCTCCCACTAGAGGTCTGCACGGGCCGGAATTTCCAGGCCCGGTGTAAAAATTGGAAGTTCGGCCCGAGCCCGGCCCGGCCCGTACAAAAATCAGTGAAAAAAGTCCCGGCCCGGCCCGACACAATTTCTACAAAAAAAAAAAAAAAAAAAAAAAAAAAACTTTTTTTCTCAACATACAATTACGATTCTTTTAATGAATACTACATACATATTTATGGGAACATTTTGCAGTATATTTTACATTACTATGATGTTCGCAAATCAGAAAACACACAATAGTAAACATTAACGATTACTTACAGTGTTTTAGTCATCGCGTCTACAGACATTTCAAAATGGAAATAAGGATTCATTAAAAGATTAAGGTAGTTCAACAGAATAAATTTAAAACATGATGACTTTTGAAGCTGTATAATATAAAGTAGATTTGGGAAGATATTTCTCTCATTTTTAAGGCTTTTCTCAAATCCAAAAGAGATACATTTCGACACATTTATGAATTCTTTTCTTTTCGGAAACGCTTAAGATTGGCAGGTATTCTTATTCAGAAGCTATGTAAATGTCGTTTTTTTTCATAGATAAAAGCAATATATCTTTCTGAAAATACTGTCAAAGTTACCGTTTTGAATCGAATTTCCGGAAGCGATGGCACAGGAAAGGAGAAAAACGTACAGTCACGTGACAGGAAACTCTGTTATCTCTGTAAGTAATTTATCAAATATGGAAAAAGCTATTCGTTTCCAAATGCCTTCAATAGCAGGCCTGTCAATTTTATGCCTTTATAGTTAAAAAGTTTTGTCAGAAAATGTGTCTGAAAGCTTCACATTGTTGAGCAGTGAACATGAGAACCACCTTAAGGTATATTTCCAAAGATACTGTTAATAGAAGTTCATTATCACTATTAATACTACAAAACACAATGACTGTTCTACACATCCTGAGATCGATTAAGACCAGTTCCGTCCCGGCACGAGTCTGCTGAAAAAAAAGTTAAACTCGGAATCAGACATCTTGCAACTGTACGATGCCGATCTCTACGATGGACATGTTACATTTCTGTATTGATTTTGTTAAACTCGCATCGGCTCGTGACGCACATTTATACTTCTCGAGAAAATCATATTCATTGAAAATGGCTCGTATTTTATATGCTTCGCTGAAATTCTTATATCGGGCCGATAGGGCTCGATAGAATCGTTCGAGGTGACAGCCATTGTAACTACAGGCCCCAAAGCAATCGCCACGTTGGTGGGCTTCAATGTCAATGTCAATGTTTTTAAATATTTACGACTGATTTCTAAAATTATTTTCGAGCATTGCTGATTTTTTATAGATAATGTAAAAAAAGTAATTAATCATTAATTAACAAACTTAAAAAATGTGAAACAAAAAAGTGGTAATTTTGTTTTTTGTTTAACCCTTTTAATCCCTTCTTACAAGTGTATCCAATGTGACGTTTTATTACAAAATGACACCTAAGACACCGTGCATATTTTATTGCTATTAGTATATCACATATAAACTCCACTTTAAGTTTAATTGTGTTTGTGAAATACAACAATATATTAGATGGCAGAGCCTTTTCGTTCCCAATACTCAATAGAAAATTTCACCTCTGACATTTCTACTTCGTTCTGAAGGTAGTAAGATTCTCTCAAATTCATTCTACTACGACTTAATAGAAGGCATCACAAGTAATGTTGGTAAGGTATCCAAAGTTTAAATTATCACAAAAGTTTCTTTTATAATTCTTAACCCTCTGAATGTTTGGGGCGTAATATTCCGTTCACTAAGCTCGAGGTTTCACAGCAATACAAGCAATATTTAAGATAATATAATTCTGTAGATTTAAGGAATTTTAAATACATTGAAGAATGATTAATACTCTCAAGGATTACATTCATATTTGTATTTGAGTATTTTTTATAATGTTGAAAGAATCATATTTTCTTAGCATTTAAAACAAAATGCAATGAAAACAACATTACAATTTTACCCTTTTGCAAGACGCTCGGAGGGTTAATAATAAATTTTAATGCTTGTAAATCTTATATGACGGTAGTTTTGTATTTTTGTAATACTGTAAGATTTAAAGTTTTAAATTATGTTGTTATAACAAATTCAAAATTATTTGTTCTTTATCATTTATTTTAAATTTATTTAAATGCAATGTTTATTTTCAGGTTGAAAGAAAAAATTGATACATGAGAATGTCAAAAAAAGTAAAAAGTAAAAAGAAAAAAAAACGAAAGAAGAAAACTGATTTTTATTTCTATACAGAAAAAACGTTTTTTCAAGTACCTAGATAGATACGTCAGATCAAAGTCCTTCGGATACATAGATAACTTTTTTATCATTATTTACCTAAACCGACCATATCGCATATTCTATGTTCGTTGATTTAAAGAAGAGAAATGCCTTTTAAGTGCAAAACGTAATATATCCTACAGTTAATTTGATGTCCTAAAACAAAATATTAAGAATTTTGCAAAATAGTGGTGTAGAATCTACCAGACATTTTTTTATGATTATTAAGTGAGGTAAGCAAACATTTAAATCTATATAAATGTTGTCTTAATATAAGTTGTCCCTAATTACTGCACAATTTTTAAGTATATATAAGAAAGTTCTGCTGATGATTCAGGAAAAGAACGATGAAAACCTAACATAGATATAATTTTGTGTATTTTAAAACAAATTAAATGGAAAACATTTTTAAATTTAAATATAAATTTCTAAATGTATAATAGAATACTTTATAAATCCTTTTATTTTGTAGATTGCTTTAGTTCCTTTGATAAATATTTAACATAAGGTATTGTACGATTTGTTTATTGACATCATTTAGTACTTTTTTACTCAAATTTTAATTTCTTACAAATTTCTAAAAATAGATTTATGTTTTCTTTTTATATTTCCACACACTTTATTTTTTATACAATTTTCTGATCTATATGATGAACGCAGAAAAACAACTGTATCCACATAATGTAACATGAATACTATTTTGGATTGCTTTAAACAAATGCAATAGAAAATACTTCAACATTTAAAAATGAATTTCTAAGTTTATAATAGAAGAAAAATTATAAATCCTTCTCTTTTATAGATTTCTGTTGCGTTTTGCAAAATATTTAGTATAAAGTAATGTATTTTTGGATTTTTGATATAATTTAGTAATTCTTTTTAATATTCAAATATTAATATTTTCTTATAAATTGTCAAAAAATCGTTTATTTTCCAATTTTATATTTACAAATAATTTATTTTTTATTTTCTACATGTTTGCATTTTCCGATTCATATGATTACGTGAAAATATTATCGCTCTATTTAATCAACTTACTGTATTTTTCAAAACACTTTTCCTTAACCTGGTTTTCAACAACAAGAATTAATGGACTATAATTCAGAGTTTAGTTTGAATTATTACAGTCGGACCTCTATTTAACGAACCTCTATTTTGCGAATTTCTCTATTTTGCGAACTTTCTCTTGGAACCAAGAACATTTTGCGAATTTCTTCGTAAAATAACCTCAAAATAGCGAAGTGCATTCTCTATTTAACGAAATTTTTCTTCTGATCAAAATTTTTTTTCTCCCCATTTCTCAAAATATTTCTGGACATATCAAACTTATTCTTTCTTTAAACACATTTTATGATGTTCAATGGCCTTGAACTGGTTTTACCAGGCGCCTTCTTTGTCAGCAGTGAGAATTCGGTAAGTACGGAGCACGAAGATGATAATCCATTAACTTAAAAAAATGTGGATATAGTGAGAAAAAAAGAAGAAATTAACATTGATGTGCTGATTGATGATTGTATTTCAGTTAATTCTGAAACTGAGACCTCGGAAACACTATCCGAACTGGCTATTTTCGACAGTGTGAAAAATAAAAAGAATACAGCAATGAATTGCGATCAAGACGAATATGATGATGATGGAAATGTTCATTATGCAGGAATTAACAAAACTTCGTATGATGAAATGCTAAAATCATTTGAAACAATCCGACGCGAATTGTCGTTAAAAGAAAATAGCATGAAGGGGTTTTTGGTGCATTGCAAAGATTCGAGACGTATTATGAGAGACATCCCTTTTTTAAATAAAAAACTCAGGCAAAATTAACAGAAATTTTCAGAAATTAAATTTAAGGACGCATATGTTAATGTATGGTTAAAGTTATTTGTTATAATAATAATAGATACGATAATGTCATTAAAATTCCTTAATTTTAATGTAAAACTATTTACTTTAAACAGAAAATACAGTGTATTCCCGGAGAATGTTTTGTTTTCCTTGCAGATTTCCAAGATTTAAACACATAGAAAAAATGAATTGATGATGGATATTGGTGGGTAAAATAAATAAAACAAATCGATATAATTTATTAAAAAAAATGTGATTAATTACTTTTAGTAAAAATATTTAGAGTTTATGAATTTAAAATCTATTTTATGTAGTTTAGTGTATTTTAAAGGGTGAATCTCTATTTAACGAATTTTCCATATAACGAACTTTTTTCCGGGATTTAGCGATTTCGTTAAATAGAGGTTCGACTGTACAATGTATGACGTCACTAATATAACAATATATAATTTACAAAAATAAAGTAAGCATATTGTGATATTCATAAACATATGTAGGACAATTGCACTATAAAATATTATAAATAATGTTTATACGTTAAAATACATAAACTTTCTCAATTGTACACATAAAGAAGAACTTTTATATCAACTTGTACAAATAAAATTAACGATAAAGTATAATATCGACGTTTCGAACTGTCTCTCCAGTCGACTTCAGGATAATTACATTTTATTTAAATGTCTGTATTATTAATGTTTCTCAGAAAAACGTAATATGTGTATGACATAACTTATGGAGACAAATATAAAGCATTCACAAGATTATAATCCTTTTTAATTTTCTCAATAACCTCGATTATATCGCACATTCAGAGATATCGCACTTTCTTTCTTCTCTCGAGAAGTACTGCATGTTTAGAAACATGTGTGTTCGATTGATCTCAACTTATTTTATTTTAAAATTTCCTGATGTACTCACTGTAGATTTCCATTCACATAATTGATCAAGAATAGACAGGAAGCTTTTGTCTCTAGACTTTTAAATATTTCAATATCATATTTATCCTGAATATGACTGCAGAAACAGTTCGAAACGTCGATATCATACTTTATCGTAATCTTATTCGTACAAGTTCATATAATAATTGTTTATGTGTATCATTGAGCCTGTTTATGTGTTTTAACGTATACATCTTATTTATTATATTATAATTAGATTTAAAAACATATTTTAACAAATTAAGCGACATTTTTCATTAACAAATTAAGCAATTTTATAGTAGCATCGTTACCTGTAGCTCCAATATTAATACAAACAAATGCTTAATACAAATAGTGAGTGAGAATTAGAACAAAAAGCACTTCGATTTTAGGGCTAGTAATCTCTGAAATTTCGCAAAATCCAAAGTATCATAGCTGGAAAACTTTTGGTCATAAAATATACGATTATTTTTTAAATGTTTTTCTTTGAAAGAAAACAATATTTTTCAAAATTTAGCAGAAAGAAAGAATTTTTATATCATGAGTGTTTTAACAAATAATTGCTGTTATGGGAAGTTAGTACCTTTCGGGACCAATTTTACTCATAATAACACACTTTTTTTTATTCAACATAAATAAATAAGTTTTGAATATTTTGGAGTGAAATGGTTACAATTTCAAGAATAATACCCTAGTTTTTTTTTTTTTTTTTTTTTTTTTTTTTTTTACGTTGTGTATACATTATGTATCGTAATATATATATAATTTAAATTGCAAATACTGTGCCCTTTTTTAGAGCTAATGTATTATTCTTGAAACTGTAACAATTTCACTCCAAAATATGCAAAACTTATTTATTTATGTTGAATCAAACAACTGTGTTATTAGGATGAGTGAAGCGAATCCCCTACTAGGCTACACAAATTACATTTTGTCGTACACTTTACAAAAAACCTATTCAGTATTTTGACTCGAATTTAAACATTAAAATAAATTATGATCTGTAGATTTGCACAATATTACCTTTTTTACAGAATAACGTCAAAAAATGTATTATTTCAATTAATTTATTTTACATGTTTTCCATTAACGGACTCCTTTTTGCAAATAAAAAATGAAACACGTATATTTTCAGAAGAAAAAAATAAATCATGGAGTTACGTTTTCATTTATGAAATTTTAAATATATTTTTTAATGAAAATTATAGCATATTTTTAATGAATTAAAATTTGTGAAAATTCAGTTATTTACATTCAATTATAAAAGTATTTTTCAGTGTTAAGAATTCAAATACACAATTTATTCTTATTATGAGAAATCATTTACGCAGACGATACTTACGCATTTTAAAATAATTATGATTTTTTGTGGCAAGAAGAAAATTGCAAACAAATAAAAT
Source organism: Maratus speciosus (assembly GCA_963932465.1). NCBI lineage: Eukaryota > Metazoa > Arthropoda > Arachnida > Araneae > Salticidae > Maratus > Maratus speciosus. Next base: position 170,437,330 of record OZ010795.1, on the reverse strand, counting down.
TAATTGTTAAATTCGTTACATAAACATTTCATAAAATTTTGCTTCGAAAATATATTTATTTATACAAGTCTTGTATCATAAATAAAAAATTTCCATGAAATTGTTAGTTATTTGGATGAATTTACATTTCTAAAATTAAAATGCGCCAAAGCATAAAATAACGCTTTTGCTTAATAAAGATGCAAGAATAATATAAAAAAAAATTGTTACTTTCATATATTTATCTTATTAAACCCGAAAGACATTAATTCCTCTTAAGGCTGTTGACAAATCCAAAAGGGCAATTTTATGACACAAGTTTTAATTTATTTTGGTTCGGAAATGCATGAAACTAGCAGGTGACGTTGTTCAAAAACTATATAATCGAAATGTGCTTTTAGTTTATTTGCAAACGCAATAGATCTTTCAGAAAATATTGACAAAGTGGCCGTTTTGAACCGAATATCCGCGCGAAAAAAGAACAACCACTCAAGAAAGCATGAAAATGTCTTCGTCACGTGCTCAACATCGCTTATAACTAAGTGGGTAATTTATTTATCAAAAATGAGAAACACTGTTAGATTCGAAATCGCTTCCATAGTCAGGCCTTATAATTTTATATCTCTTCGTTAAAAAATGAATTTGTAAATATGTCAAAACGTTTTTTCTCTCGTTGAGCACATCAGTTGAGAACAGCCTTAAGTGTTTTTTGAATAATCTTGTTTATGATCCTTTAAAGTTGTAGACCCGTACGACATATGACGATTCAATTAAGAATATGTTGACAATGAAAGACGAAAAGTGATTGAAATTTATACTTTTTGGAACTTTCAACAATGCTGATTAAAAAGGCCAATTATGAAAAATAAATTATAACTTTTAAAATTCATTTAAAGGTTATCTGATATCCAATCAGAAAGTACGTGAAATTTCTTTTTAACTTTCTTAATGTATTATACAATAATTAAAAGATAATACAATGCATAAATGATGTTTCATTGTGTTAAATATGACAATTCTCTTCAGCATTCAAGATCCACTCTGCAGTAATTTATGCAGCGCGCATAGAAAAGTTCCTTTATCATAAAATAATTCTTGAACTAATAAAATGGAACAAATGTCCATTTATAGTACATCGGCAGCAGTCAGTCATACAATATTGAGCGAAGCGGTCGTAATGGCGAAATTTGTAAATTATCGACCCTATCGTGAGAACTATGAAAGAAAGCGAAACACATTCAGATGAAAAAGTGTAAAGCGTTCTCCAGTTAGCATGAAATGCTGTCTTGTGTGTAAAAAAAAAAAAAAAAAAAAAAAAAAAAAAGCTTTATTATAATAACCTAAAATTTTGTTTTTTTATAATCAATCACTGTCTTAAATTTACCGCAATCCTTCCTAGACATGTGGCAGTATACGAAACATGCATATACACCAATCAAACAAACACATGTTAGTAAGGTACAGCCTTAAAAATCAAGGTACAGTCGTGCAAAAAAAGTAAACCCCCTTTACTAACTCTGCAACAAGTTATCGTACAATAAAGTTACTGGTACCAAACGGTTGGAAATAAAGTCTACTTTTAAAGGGTGTATATAAAATTTGCTTAGTAGGTCATCTACATATCAAAACAAACCAAAACTTTATTTTTTTTAAATTGTAAGACCCAATTTTGAAACCATAAATAAATTCTACACCTTTCAATTATCCTAAATATAAATTTGCATGAAATTCGTACGATTAGTTTACGAGTAATCAATTATTTTAAAACGGTATTGTTTTAGGGGTTGTATCCATATTGAAGTTCAAGTACTCGAAGGTTGTTGAAAAGCTACAGATTGACTAAGTTGCTTCTATTACTGTATTATTTCTGGACAATATGTCCACTTAACTCACTTAGTACACTTCGGCTATTGTAATTATATCGTAAAACCCCCTTCAGTATTCATTTTATAAAGCTTACAAGCAGGGTTTTGGAGATATATTTCTTGATATATATCATGATATGTATCAGATATTTATTTTCAAATGTTTGATATTTTCGTTATTTTAATATATTTGATAACAATTTTCAAAATATTGCGTATGATATTTTGATATTTTTAGTCAAACAAGTTTAAATGAATTTTCTAACTGTTATTAATGTTTTCCGTTCTGTAGATAAGAAATTTTGCTTCGGCTGGCCGTTTTTAGCTTCCCGAATGCCCCCCCCCCCCTCCATAAAAAATGTTTTCCAAGTTTTACACTTGAAACTGAATTTTTAAACGTAATCTGCAGAACCAATAAATATTTACTTAAAACAGCTAGAACATTTGAAAGATAAACTGTCTAATTTAGAGAAGTTATTTACTTCTTCATTTGAATCTTCTATGGTTTTGGATAAATTTAGTTTAAACTACACAACAGGTTAGAGATGTTAAAATTTTTCAATAAAAACGAAGAATTTTGTATATAATTTTGTTGTATAAAACACAAAATTTTCTGGAAACTTGATAATTAATTCCATAATATTGTTTTTTGTGAGTGTAAAAAGCAAATTGTGTCTGTTTTCAATTAGTTTATCTTCAATTTTGTTACATAAGTGAAAAAAAAAATACATTTAGAATATCGTTTTATGAAGTTTTCATGCTACATGCAACATGTATTAGTTTCTAATTTATATTAGGTCTCAAAATATTTATAATTACCAATAAATTGGCTATTTTGAAAATAGCGGATATATATCGAAAATATCGTACATATATCAAAATATCGGATATTTTTTATGTTTTCGAAAATATCATGATATTTATGAACCGTGTTTACACGTTTTGAATTATCCGCTTTAAAATAATTTGTAAGATATCTGTAATTATAATAGTTTTTAAATATGTGAATGTAATTGGAATTTTATGTGTTTTATAATGCTTTTTCCCAGATTTTGAATTTAAGTCATATTTTTTTTTTATTATTATTGGCAAAAATGTAAAAAATATTGAGGAATGCAAAATTTAGAATAAAAAACAGTATAATGCAGTTTAAAGAATCAATGTAAAAAAAAACAAACAGACAAATTGCTTTTTTGCCTCAAAATAAATCCAAAGACGATTAATAATGCCATCCATATTTTGAAAAAAAATTATGAAGAGTGGGTGGCAGGAATAGATTCTTGTTAGATCTTTTCAGATATGTTCGCATGGTTTATAGTCAGATTTACTTGAAGAACTAAAATCAAGTCTACTATAAAAAGACAGAATAACTTTACATTCGTTATTCTGATTTGAAATAGGGTTAATATTTCTATGATTCAACTTATTCTGCTATTTCATTTGTAATTTTGCAATTAACTCATTAATCTTGGTTTACAAAAACTGTTGCCAATAGAAATTTTTTTTCTTCATATTTTATATTTTTTTGCATACTACTTCCGACTGGAAAACTTACCTATCTGAAAGTGATAAAAATTACTTTTAAAAAGTTTTTATTTTAGCCTGTGTACTCGAATAGATCTAATATTCAAACTATAGAAGAAAAGGTTTAATTATTTAAAGCGATTTTTAGGGTTTCGTTTATCTGACGAAACCCTATTCGTCTCACTCCTACGTCTGTGTACCTTTCTGTCTGTCCGTCACAGAGCCCGGTCTCAGAAACTATATATGTTGGAGACTTGAAAGTTTGTATACTTATAACTGAACACCTCACAACAAAAAAATTTCACATTTGGATTACAATTTCAGAAGATATTAATAAAAATATGGAAATGTAAATTAACATATAGAAGCTCTAAATTTAGAATGTTTATAACTCAAAAATTTATTATCCAAATGACATGAAATTTCGTTTTTAGGTATAGTTTGACCCGAAGATTTAAAATATCTCGTCAAAATTGTGTGGTGCCATTGAAAAAACAAAGTTTGGTTGGTTTTAATTTGTAGATGGCCCCTAAACAATTTTTATATACATCATTGAAAAGTAGACTTAATTTCTAATCGTTTGGTACTAGTAACTTTCTTCTACGATTTTTTGTTGCAGAGTTAGTAAGTGGTGTTTACTTTTCCCTTCCACGACACTACAGGTCGTACAAACTCAGGTACAAATCATAGTGTAAAAATGTGACTGGTACAAATCCAACTATAATGACATTTAGTAATTAAAGATATACTTAATTATTTTAGGGGGCTGTCTACATTAGAAATTGTACCTCATTTTAAAATCGTCAATATTAATATCTGCATCTGACATAATTCTTGGATTCCTCCGTAAATTTTACCTTTGGATAACAAATAGGAGGTTATTAAAACACGTAGCTTGGGAATTAGATGTTTAAAAATTTGAACTGCTAAAGTTAAATTCATTTTAATCTTGAAAATCAAATTTTATAGGGGGTATTTTTTATTTAATACTCCGATCGTGATAGTAAACACAATCGTTGTGTACAAAGACGATGTTACTAAATGCAAACCCAGATGAGATGAACTGTTTCCTAGAAAAATCCATCAGGCAATAATTCAGAAGAAACAGTTTCCATGGAAAATTATTTATTTTTACGGAAGTGGGCATAAGATGTAAATCAGTGATGGTCTACCTAACTCAGCAAACTTTTTAGTTGTTTACAGTACGAAGACAAGAGAGCAAGTTCCTTTCAAACTGCGTAATTTAATACGCCAAGAATACATCTGTCTTCAGCCAATACGCCAATCACAAAATAATCTTTAAACTGGGAAATACATTAAAATTTGAACGAGATAAACGCAAAAGACAGAAACCACATTTGTCAACGAATTAATAAGTAAAATAAAAAAAAGCAAACCTATCATTGCTTACATAAAGTATAACGATGAGGACAATTAATGACAAATATCTATTTACCGGCCGAAGTGAAAATGAAATTCATGTGTATTTTAATGCATTTACGAGATGCCAGCAAGCTTAAAATAACTATATGATCTTTATATTATGTAAACAGATTTGTAAAAAAAGCGGCTTTTAACAAATAAAATATCAATAAAGAATATTTATGTGGGGATAGGATGTGTGCTTAAATTAGAAATAACAAATAAATAATTTTTCTGAATGATAGCTTTTAACAGAGAAAGACAAAAAAAGTTTACCTAATAAATTGTCAATAAAGGAATATTTATAAAACGATTTCACTTAAATTAGACATAACTTAGAAATACATAGAAATTACTTTTGAATGCTCGCGTTAGCAGTAAAAAATAAAAATAAATATAGAAAAAGGATTAATTTTGAATGAAAACTTAACACAAATATATGGCTTCGTCATAGGGTAGTTTTTTTACGCATAACTCAAAAACTAATTTTAAGAATGCTTTAAACTTTAGACTGCAAGATGTATTGGGTTTTAGTTTTTTATTTGCGGATTCCAAGCTTCAAAAAACGATTTATTTTTCAAAAACCTAAATGTTACAAATTATATTTTTGTAGAAATTTAATTTTAAATATAAACATTTTAAAATTTTTTTTAATATGATGTGTAACTTATGACGTTTTTAATTACATAAAATTTCTATAAGATTCACATTTGTTAATCCATTCTTAAAGCTTAATGTACTTTTTGAGTTAACTGCCACAAAAAACTGCCACATTCTTGTCTGTTTTGAAACAATTAAAAATGATTTAAACTTTAGGAGCTCCAAACTTTGAACCTACATCATTCTTAAATAACTTCAGTGAATGACTTCCTGTTTGGCAATCGAAATTCACTTTACCAAAAAATGGAAATATGATCTTAAAATGGGGTAAAATTGAGATTATAAAAAGTTGTTAGAATATCTCTGTAGGCAACCCCTTAGCAAAATTTAAGTACAGCATTAATCAGAAAACTTTATTACTAATCGATTTTTGCCAGTCACACAGTTATGAGGATTTGAAACGGAAATAGTCTACAACTGATTAATGACATATTTAAAGTGTAATAAATTATAAAAAAATATTGATTTTGCATTTTTAATAAATTTACTATTCGATGTAAGATATCGAAAAATATTATTTTTTTTCTTTTTAAATAAATTTACTATTACATGTAAGATGTCCTCTCATAATAAACTAATGATGCTTTAAATTTTTTGATTGACTTCTTTTTCCTATCTGTTATATTTTCCGAGAACTTGCCGATAATTTTCAAGTTTCGTCATTAGAGCAGTTTGAAAATTTCCCAAATGATAGAACATAGTCTTTTTACTATAGATAGACACATGTTTCGCAATTTCAGCGTTATGCATTCAAGAGTATTTCAAGATAAAGGAACTTTTCTATACACCCTTTATATGAGGATTTTTTTTTTTTTTTTTTTTTTTTTTTTTTTGCCAAATTTAATATGTTATTTGTAACACATTAAATATTTTACTGAATTTAAAGATTCTTCTAAATTAAGTATTGTGTTATAAATATTAAACGCAGTTCTGTTTAGTTTCAATATTGTGTAAGATACAGGGTGTCCGGTCTCAACGGTGTCCAATGGCTAATTCCTAAACCGTTAGTCATAGACATATAGTTCCAATTAGGAAAATGCTTTAAATCAGATAAATAAATATTTTAAAAGCAATTTGGCTCAATAAAAACATTTCTTAAAAAAAAAATACGAAATTTAAATTTTTATACGGTCCCCCGGTCCTATAAGTTATATTTAGTAAAATTTTCCTATTACACTGACAAGTATGACAAAAAAAGTCCCATTCATATAACACTAAAATTGAGTGAGTTATGAAACTTTAAAAATGCATGACTTATGCCACTTTTCTGCTCTGAAAACAAATGAGTTCGGCTTGGCTTTGATGGGTCACATTCCAAGTGCTTAAGGTATTCGAAGATCTCATTTCATGTGTATCTGCGCTTTGAAAAAAATCGTACAAGTATTACGATTAAGTTAACATTTATTAAATTTCAGATTGGCTGAAATAACATATGTTTTATTTTGTCAGGATTTGAGACTGTTTCTTTTATGATTTCTTTTAATAAAATTATGTTATTTTTATAAGCTTTTATGTTACTTCAACGATTTTACGTATGTTTTTCCAGTTCAAAATTTGTATTCGAACTTTAACCCAATTTCAAATATCCCAACGAGATTAAATTTTACAAACTGGCGCAAATCCGATAACAATCTAATATTATTATGATTTTCGGTGGTTACCATTCATACTTATTTTATAGGATAACACAAAAAATTTCGGATAGATTACCGCCAAGAAGTTTATGAAAAAGTTATAATACAAGACGGAGATTGTTTGGTTTTTTAAATTTTATGTATTTTTTAGCACTGAATCCGATGATTGCCTTAATTTTTAACCATCATGACAGGATATTTCGCAAATCATAAATTGATCGGATTCTATAAAGTAGAGGAGATGGTTGTATTTTTTAACTTTTGATAATTGACTTTTTAGCACTAAATCTGAAAATGACTTTCATTTTTAACCATCACGTTAGAATTTTTTTGCAAATTTGTACGTTAAAATATAGCGAAAATCTCATACTATAATACATATGTAAAACTCTTTTCATTTTATTTTATTCAATAATTTATACGATATTTTTGCTTATCTTGGGATTCTTACAGTTGGGTTTGTGTGATGAGATGGGGGTGGAGATTAAATTTTAACTTTGAAATTTACGATTTGCGAAAAATCCTGATGTGATGGCTAAAAATGAAGGTCAATTGTGGATTCAGCGGTACAAAATACATAAGAAACAATTATCAAAAGCTAAAAAACATGAAATAACCCAACTTTTGCAGGATAGTGTAATCTAATAATATTTTAAAATAGGTATCATTTTGTAAAGAATTGAGGCTGTTAATTTAGCATCATTTTATTTAACAAAAATTCTGTTTTTTTCTTTCTTCTTAAATGTTTATTACAAACTGTATATTTTGCATTAATATATCAGAATGACTAAAGATTTCAAATTTATATTGCAATGTTAATTTTACTCTCAACCATTTTTTAATATATCTGACGAAATTATATTTCGACTAAATTTGTGAATGACCCCTAATTTGCAGCAAAAAATATGCTCCAACTTTAAACAGGTATTACTCGGTCAATTTTAATCGTAGAACAACGGGACTTTTTTTGTATTACTTGTCAGTGTAAAAGGAAAATTTTACTAAATATAACTTATAGGACAGGGGGACCGTATAAAAATTTAAATTTCGTAATTTTTTAAGAAATGTTTTTATTGACCCAAATCGCTTTTAAAATATTTCTTTACCTGATTTAAAACATTTTTGTAATTGGAACTATATGTCTATTACTAACGGTTTAGGAATTAGCCATTGGACACCGTTGAGACCGGACACCCTGTATAGTTGCTTTTATTTTTCACTGAATTCAGCATGTGATCGTTAAGTTTATGATCTTTTCACAATTATTTGAAGAAGATCTAACGTTTTTAGGGTTCCGTACTTAAAAAGTAAAAACGGAACCATTATAAATTCACTCCTGTGTCTGTTTGCGCGTCTGTCACAGACATTGTACTCGTAAACTATGGAAACGTTTGAAGTTCAAATTGGCTGAAGTAATAAAGGCTATTGACACAAATATTTATAGATTATTAACCATTCATAAATAAATTTAGGAAAAATGTTGAGGGGCTAATTAAGTTACTTGAAAAAAAAAATATTTACTTTGTATATCGTGTGGGGTACCGCGATAAAGCTTTTGTAACGCCGAGCAAAAAAATACATTTCTTTTAATTTTAAGTATTATATTTTCAGACATATCGTCGAAAATGCAGTACAAAAACATTTTCCCTATTCCTCTATTTCCGAATCTACTGAAATTAAAAGTATGAAAAAATTAGAAGTAGTAGAAATTAGTTTAAGCCTTGCAGGAAAACTATAGCGATTATCCTAGGCCACATACTTTTTTAGAAAATCGCATTTTTCTCATACACACAATTTTCGATTTGCGGGTGTTCAGCAAAAGAGTTGAGGAGCGTGGAGGTATCTATCGTCTCAGAAGTATAAAAGAATTTTTGATAATGATTCTCGAAAAATAAATGTCGGTAATTAGTCGATATATTAACCCATAAAGACACGGACGGTTTGGACATATATAAAGACACGGGCGGTGTACTATATGCGCCATCGTCTTTTAAAGCCTAGGTAACAACTTTTAATGATATATTTGTGTAAGGCAGTAGCAGTACAAAAGCAATACAAAAGCAGTAAACATCAAACTGTTACGAACAGACTAATTTAATTAGAGTTAATCACATAAATACTATGGGATTCGCGACTAGTTTGCATTGAGTGGCTCTCTCAATACGTCAGCCGTGTCTTTAAAGGGTTAATTATAAACCTATCTGAGAAAACGCTCGACGGAACAATGCGGCGTTGCAACATCGCGACCTCCTTTCGAAGCGCGCTTAGCAGAATGCCAAGTTTAAACTTTGAACAAATGTTTTTGTTTAAGTACACTGCAAAAGGAAGATATTAGTACTACGCTGAATTTGGGTTACTTAGATGCCAAATGAAATTTAATTATGCACTACTTTTATTGTCAGCCTCAAATTAAGTTCATCATAAAGGACTATGGATAAGATTTAAAAAAGAGTTATACGCAATAGCAATATTTCATACTATTTAGTCTTCATATCTCTCTGAAATTTCATGGTATGTTAATTTATACTTATCTAATATATACAGCTATACCCAGCACAACGTTGTATAGTTTTTACAAAGTTATATTATTCTTTTAGCAACGATTTTTCTGTAACAATACAGTTATATTCCTGAAGTTTCAGAAGAATCCGTCAAGTACATCTTTCGATATGTGAGAAAACGTGTGAAATTTAAAGTGCCCGGAGATATTTGACCATATAGTGTATAAGAACAACAACAACAATAAAAAATGTGATGGAAACTTTGGACTCATCAGATTGGAAAAAAACACCTATATCACAATTGAAAAAATAAAATAATCAATGTGATGGATCCTTTGGACTCGTCAGATTGAAAAAAAACCTACATCACAATAAAAAAAATGCAACAAAATTTAAATCAGGATATGATGTGTAACGTTAGAATGCAGTGAGATGGTTTTAACTAAATCAAAGAAAAATTCAAAGAGATAATTTTGTTTTTCACAACTTGATAAAATTCAATTTACTTATCTCAGTTAACAAATGTTACTATACAATTCTTTTTGGCAGCCCCATAAAATTTAATTAATGATAATAAAGATTTTCAGTAATATTCTCGAACAAAAGTTTTTGGCATGCAAGTCCTTATTTGAAAATAATATCCTTATAAGACAAATTTAAATTTGTGCAAAATTTCAATCTTATAAACTAAAACTATGCTATTATTTTTGGACAGTAATAAAAAACCATTATTTTAGCAGAAATTGTTGCATTATAAGTTTTTGGCTAGGGGCTCTTTAGCACCATTTTTCACGCTAAATCATTAAACCTGTAATTGTTCTAATTCTGTCGTACAGTTTAAAGGGCTATTTTCTCAGTTGAATTTTCAAAGAGAATTTTAATGAACAAATGACGAAATGATCTACTGGATTATTTTCCCTTTAAATCATTAAGTAAGTTATTCAAGATTAGCATCTAAAAAAAAATATGGGAAAGCCAGTATTATGTTTTATGAAAAAGGATGGTATTAAAAACTTTCGGAGAGAAAAAGAATTACTAATTTATATAAATACTAGCTAAAGTACCAGGCGTTGCCCGGAATTTGAAAAATGTTTGTTTTAAAAAATAAATTTCAAAATTAAACATGCATTATTAAACAAACTACACATGAAATAGATTTTAAAAGAGTGGAAACAAATTCAGAGGACCTCAAAATATTAAAATATTCAAATATTTCCATAATCGGGTTTTTATCATGTTTCAATACTTTTTTTCAAACTCATATGAGGTTATATATTCACCTGCTGAAGTTAAGTATATTTCCAATATGACGTAATATTAACTTTTTTTTTTTTTTAATTCTTCAAACTATTTATTTCATTTTCATTTTTCACGTGCAAATTATGCAATAGAAAAGTAATTGTTGTAGTAAGAATTTTATTGTGGAATTTTAATTCTTAAGAACTTCTATAACAAAAAATGTTTGAATTTGATAGAAAATTGCTGTTAAATGTGTGGTTTTTTATTAAGTAAAAATTAACTACAAACTATTACGATTCCGGATTACTTTAGTTGCCTCGGCCGGGCTTTAATACACATGCAGGTAACATTTCACAGTTCTGACTATATATATAATGTGTGTGCCCATATATATTTATATATAAAAACGAAAATTTGTCTGTCTGTCTGTAATTCTATACATCTATATATATATATATATATATATATATATAGGTATCCCTTGCTTAGTGTGATGCACTTTTTTTTAGATACTTTCTCGATTAGTGCGGGCCAAATTTTGATTGGTGCGCAAAGCACGAAGTAAGTTATCTCTTTTTTAGAAATATGGCATCGAACTTTTAAAAATGGATCTTTTATAAAATGCCGGAAAAATGATTTTTAAATGAATTCTAAGAAGCTTTTCAAAAATTAGTATGCCCGAAAAGAATTTGATAGATACAGATACATACATCAGTGGATGTATATAAATGCACCCGAGCATTAGAAAATCCTATTTTGTGTTGCTGCGCGATTTATTCCAAAAAAGAAGAAAAATCCCGTGCTATTAGCAATTCATAAGTTTCTTAATTAAAATGTATGTAAGTTTGAAGTAGCCAAATTGTATAATAATAAGTTTTAAATTAAATTTTGTAATTTGTTTAAAATTAACCTAATAACAAGTATATATTTTATAACCAATTCAATGTAAATTTCAATCGGTGAAGTAATACTAATCGACTGATACCACTCAAATTTGAAGACCTGAATGGAAGAAGATGTTATGTAACAGAAATTAGAATTCGAGAAAATTGAAGCGAAAGTTTTTTGTTGTAATTTAGTTATTTATTTAATTCCTTATTAGTAGCATATCTTTGAATGTTAACATGTGATACTAAACTCTCCTGGAAAAGAATATTAACATTTTAATTATTAAATATTAGAAATTATTTTCACCACTTAAAATTATTAAACATAAAAATATTAAATATTAAAAGATACGGTCTGATATCTTTAATACTAAATAGAATTTTATTATTTTAGTTTTGCTATATTATATAATACTATATAACGGTTTGATCCATAAAATGAAACAATTTTTGAGAAAATGCATCATAACCTTTTTTCCACTAAGAACTTCATTTGTATTCAATGGTTGGGGCTGATGTTCTACACAAAAAAATTTTTGAAAAAAAAATGCATAATAAAAGGTTCTCCCACTAAGCACTTCATTTTTATTCAATGGTTGTGGTTGAGTTTCTATCGGGTATTTGCTATTATTGCAGAAATTTTATTAATAAAAATATTTTTTATTGTTTCAAATTGTATGTCTTTTATAATTGTTTTTTTTTTTTTTTTTTTTTTTTTTTTTATAAAGCATTTTGTTTTTGTTTGCAGGTTAAATATATTTGAATGTAACATGCTGCCTGCCAATAACAAACATTCAAGCCATATTACTTCTGATGCTACTTCTCCGAGTTCAGAAATTATTGACAGAGTAAAAATAGAATTTAAAGATACAAAGCGACATATACCTGATGTTGATTTTGAAAATGATAGCAAACTTGGATATCCTTGCGTATCCGATTTAAATTTCGCTGGAACTGGAAATGAATTAAAAAAATCCGGAAGATATTTTAGAATGTTTGATAATGGAATTTCTGGAGAAGATGTTAGAAACCGTGAAAGTGAAAGAGGTGGCACTAATACAGCACTACCATCAATATATGGATTTCCTGGTGAAGGAATAAATGAATCTTCTGATGAAGAAAAATATGAAATGGATTGGAAAAATATAAAGGGCATTGGCATAAATTACTTGTCACCTCAAAAAGAGCTGCGTAGAAGACAACTTAATCTGGGAAAATCGATTTTGCCTATAATAAGTAATAACTGTTCAGATGAGTACGACAATGACAGTTTTAAGAAACATTGCTATGGTATACAACAGTGCTCTCCAATGCCGAGGTCCAGATTATCAGGATGCCCCGCTTTGAAAGTTTTATTTGCGTCTTTCATCTGTTTTCTTTTTCTAGCAATTTTGTTTTATAAAATCTATATCAAAAGTTGATTTAATTAAGATCGAGAAAATTTGTGTATTTTGTATTTTAAAGCTGTTTCCGGTGTCTTGACTGCACAAATATTTGAATTACGTCCCCATGTTAGAAAAAAATGTAATTCAAAATTTACTGTGGTATATATACTCGTATTTTCAGGATGTTTTTCTTCTTTCCGTGGAACCGCTGTTGACACAATCAATTTTTAGAATTGGTAGTTTTATAGTATAGGATTTTAGTTTTAAAAAATATAACTTTACTCAATTATTTGGAGAATTTATAGTAATTAGGTTCAACACCATGTTTGACGAAAAACTAATTTCTGGAACCCTTTTGGAAACCATTGTATTAACAGTTATATAGTGAAAAACTTTATTATTGTCAGCGTCACTGTTGATTTACATGGATCATAGATACAAATCCAATTACGGAAAAACAGCATTTTTCTTTTGCGATGATGTATATAACTTACTAAATTATTTCATTTTACAAACCATAGCCTGATACTACATTCAATACTTTATGTTTAATTTCCATTATTGTCTCTTCTTATACACTATTTATGCTTTTAACCTATTTTTTCATCAGTGCAAGGAATGGATATTTCATTCATCAGTGGCTACTTTAGCTGGTACTATGTTGACAATTTTTTACGGTAATAACTCTCTGTATTTTTATAACAAAACACCCCACCCCCCATTTTTTAATAAAATAAACTACAGCTGTTTTCTAGAAATGAAATGTATGTATATATATATTTCAGGTGCTATCGCACCCCCTCCACCCTTTTTCTCTGAAAATAATTAGAGCTATTTTCGAGAAAGGAAACATAAGTATGTATGCATATATGCAAGGTGATTCACAGTCAAGTGTTATGATGATGTAATCATCATACATTGCTTTTTATTCTTTTTTTTAAATTAATATTTTCTTTTTCCTTCCATGTATTCTGTCAGTCATAAATGGATTTGTTAAAAAGTAATTTCAGGCTTATTTCTCGTCTATTTCATGCGGAAGTAAAACATTAAATAATAAACATGTCTTTTTAACGAAATGATTCATTATCATTTTGATTTCGCTATTTTATATCTGCAAGTCAAATATATGGGAGATTTACGATAATTGCACTCTTGACAGTTCGATATTAATTTGATACTAATCTATTTTATTTTTCGTGATTTATGTGGGTAATTTCCTTACGTCTGTTTATTAAAAGAAAGCTATCATTTTTATTAACAAGGGGAATAACTAAGGCAATAAATTTAATCATAAAATTATATTTGACATCTATAATATAAATAAATTGTACGTATTGTTAATGTTTTGGTAGGGTTGCTTGATGTTATGTTCACTATTTTGTCTTTATAATTTTTTTCGCCAATAATTTAAATTCTCTCCCATTCTTTTTATATGCAACGGATAATTTGGCGTTTGCGTAACTCTCATATTGGCTTGGTATTCCAGTGGATGTGGCGTGCGTTCGATATGTAAATTCATTCATTGGGCCTGATACCTTGTCTGTGGGAAGACCGGCTTTTTCTAAGCGGCCCACCCCATCATTATATTATGTCCAACTGTTTTCAATAAATTTCATCTTTACTTTGCTGAATCTGGTTGCAGTCAAATTCTTGGGGATTGGAGCTCACAAATATGGGTTTTAGTGAGACATCCCAATGTACTACACTTGTACGTCTGACCATATCTCTAATTTTAAAGTGTGGGGGGTTTCCCCTTTCACAAGTGTACATATTTTGGAACCAATAGGCTATTCAAAGGTGAATCAGTTTTTCGATAGCAAAGCAGTTCGGAAACACAATCATAACTCAACAGAGGGCACTGTTGGGGTACCAGTGAATCATCTGTAAAACCATTCGTTTTTTCTAATAATGTTTTATTATATCGTTGTTTTTTTTCTGGAGGCAAGTAAAAGCTGGTGTGTACAAAACAATCCACCAGCAGCGAGTAGGAGCTTGTTCTAATCATCAGAGTAACTGCCTCAGCCATCTGAGAAATGCATGGTATACTTCAAAATAATTCGATTATATTAGACCTCGGCAGCACAGACAATCACCTCCTTGAGTTCACGGATAAATTTCTAGGATTAGTTGAATCTTGATTCGCATATTAAAACGCAATCGATACGCGAAGTCTTGGTGGAAAACACCTGAAAACCCGATTTTAGCGCCTGACCTTGTGGGTTTACTATTGTGTTTTCCTGCACCAAAAGCTATGAAAACATGGATGACTGGGAGAAGGGAAACACAACGGTAAACCTAAGAGTCAGCCGCTAAAATCGGGTTTTCAGGTATTTTCCACCAAGATATGACTTGACAGACCAATTGTGTTTTAATATGCTACTCAAGATTTAACTAATCCTAGAATTTCATCCGTGAACTCGATGAGGTGATTGTCTGCGCTGCCGGCTCCCTGTCTACGTGTGCCATCTCTATCTAGCTTTTATTGCAGGTGATCGCCGAAACTTTGGATACCTTTCGACATCATTCATACTATCGCAAATGTTACGTTTTAATGAATAAAATGATGTGATGTTCTTTATTACTTCACTCATTTTTTTCATTTTTCGTTTTATTTTCTAACTTGACTTAAAAATACCTGCTGTACGTTCTAGCAGCGAAGGTATAACGCGATAAATCTGTATTTTCGATAAGAGTTCGAAAAAGGGCTTTTAGAATACTGAATAAAGAAAATTGTAAATTAAAATGAGAGTTGCAGAATAAATAATTTTAACTAGAAAACAGAAATTCTGCTTTTTCTGAATTTAGTGTCACCCCAGATGACAAAAAAAATATATGTATATAAATATAGATACAGTAGAGTCCCGACTATCCGAGTTAATCGAACTTATACCTTTGGAATGGATCATTTTCTTCTGATGGACTGATGTCTTCCATTATTATGAAACAGCCATTATAAATGAAGTGTTAGATGAAGATGAAAGAGCAGTCGTAAAATGTTAGAACTCTGATTTTCTGGTCAGAATGAGAGAAAAAAAAAATTTTTTTTTTTTTGAAGAAAAGAATTATGGCGATTTTTCCCCCCATTCTGACCAGAAAATCAGAATTCTAAATTTTTATGGTTGCTCTTTCATCTCCACCTAACACTTCATTTATAATGGCTGTTTCATAATAATGGAAGCCATCAGTACATCAGAAGAAAATAACTCGGTGGAAGCGGAACCTCCGATAACCAAGACTCTACATTAGTTCAGTTTTAAGACTTATAACACGCGATTTTATTTTATATAAAGTGACGTCATCCACATCCGCTGAAGAATTCATCATTTGCGATCCAGTGTTAAACAACATCTACAGTAAAGTACACTTAGGACGTCTCTATCACTGAATAATACACAAATCCAAAAAAAAAAAAAAAAAAAAAAAAAGAGATTTCGTCATTCAAAATACTCGACAAAAAAATCGTCTACCTAAAGATTCACAGGCCTTCATTTGTTTGTATTATTAATATAGATATTTATAATTAAGTTTAGTTTCTAATAGCTCCATGTTTTATCAGAAATCCTTCCTTTATATTTTTTCAGAATAGCACGTATTTTAATTTTTTTTTTCAGTTTTTATGGGAAAATGGCAACAAAAAGATATAATTGCTATTTTTCTTTCACTTTTTACTGAAATGGAGTTCTTCCGCTGCCAAATGGCTCTAAAAACTACAAAAAAAAAATTAATATCTCAAAAATAAATGGAGATGCAGTTTTCAAACACATTGAATTAAAAAGTACTTTTTTCCCCAATACGACGGTATAAAAATTGAAACTGTGCGATGCTTAGAAGTTAAAAAAAATTGCTATAATCGTATAATCGTAATTTCTTAATCATACTGCTTTGTTTTACGGCTGGCTTCTGTAAGGTAACGCTATTTTTGGGAGACTACACAAAATAAGCTGGGAGAAAGAAATAGCATACTGTACGGAGGTTAATAAAGTTCATCTCAGCTTTGAAATTGAAAAAAAAAATGAAAGGATATTAAAACAAAAATAATAATACGTGAATAGTTTTTTTGAAAAAGTAGTGTAGACCGGGGCACATTTACGCGGATTTTTTCAATGAATTTTCTATTTTTTATATTTTAACTTAAGAAATTTCAGACATTGTGGTTTTATAAAGCAGTTAATAAAGTCAAAAATTGTGTATTCAGTTGTTGCATTATTTGTGTTTTTAACCGTTAAAAAAATGTTTTTTATACCCAAGTCTTTTGCGTAAACGCACCCCGGTAACGGGGCAAGTTTACGCATCAAGTGGCGCACGATTACGCATATTATAAGTATTACCAAGGAGTAAATGAAATAAATATTTAATCAAATAGAAATGTTTTATTTATAACTTAAAGCACTGTTTAAAAATAATAATAAAGATAATTAATTAAAGAACATTTTAATGGCTAATCTGAAAACATAGGGCTTATTGCTAATTAAAAACAGAAACTATTTAGTCATCTTCATCATTACTGTTACAGTTTTCACAAACAAAAAATAAAGTATTTCCTTTTGCACACTTGTCATGGGACCGCCTTTTGCATCTAAGACATTGAACCCAATCTTGACCTTTTTTGGATATGTTGTATGATTTCAAACAATAATTACATACACAGTTTTCATCTTCTTCATCTTCTTCATCAGATTCATTCACTATTTTCTTTATTCCAGAGAGTACAAACTTTTTCCCTTTTGCAGGTTTTTGTTTCATATATTTTCCTTTGCTGTCTTCTTGTTCTGCTTCACTAGAAACTAGTACGTGCCCCGATGTCAATGCGTAAGTGTGTCTCGTCGCTAAGTTTGGATTTATTTTTAACGTGCAACGAAATTTAATAACATTTCTGTTCATACAAATACAGTTCTCAAAAAACGGATAAAATTCTGTTAATGTTCATATATTTTTTTTATACTTAACTAAGTATTATAAGTTCACAATAAGTTTCAATAAGTACAACACAAGATTTACTCACCTTGACAGAAAACAGATTATCCTTTCCTTATGCTAGACCGAAGCTTGACTGACGCTTAAAAACGTGTGAGAATACCCACTAGGGAGCATCATTAATCTGTAGGTTAACATAAATCGAATTCTATTAGCAGATTGTCTACTAGTATAACAAGATATGTTGCAATGATATTCCAAGGATTTGCCATTATGTTCCATTTGAATAAATTATTGTACGAACTAAAAGGCCATAGTATATAAACAATAAAATGTCTAAAAAAAGTATGTATTGTAATTTATTAAAAAAATGTAGAAATCGTCATCTAAACTATTCCAAAATGTGAAAGTGGAATTACAAGAATGTCAGTAAAGTATTTTTTCAGTTAAACACAAATGCCGCTGTTTTTCAAAGATTACAAATGAAATTAAAAGAATTTCAAACTTTGCTCCTGCATAGTTTCTAATGATCTTGACCGAATGAATATTTGGCATCTCAAAGTGAAACTCGCTGAAATATAAAAATGTAATGTCAAAATTATGTTTTTAAAAATTTGAGCTTTCTTACAATTTGAATATATAGACAATCCCCTAAGAATAATATAAGGTTACCTTTTATTAGTAGACGTTTTCACTAAACTGTTGCAACAGTCATAACTTTATACGATGATTTGCATATTGGAAATACGGAGACATCTTTTTATCCCATGATTGTACACACAAATAATGTAGAACGAATATATGCAAAACAATTTCAATCAACATCAAATAGTAGACACAATACAACGTAAATCACCATATCAGAGGGACGATGCGAATTTTTGTGTAGTACGTATTTTCCCGTTAAATGGTGCATAAATGGATTCATCATCGTAATTTCAACATTTATGATAATCAAAATTTACTGTAGCGCAATTTTTGGAAAAAAACAATCAGTGACTCCTTGATTAAAATTTAATAATTTTAACATCTAAATTATGCACGAAAAAAGTGAAACGTGCCACTCTATACGACTTTCATCTTCTTGGAATCTGTGTAAAATTTCGAAGCCGGTCACTACATTAAAAAAATAAAAGTATCAGTGTGAACATTAAGTTTACACAACTAAACATGAACTGTTATTATTATAAAAATCCGGATGATAAATTATTACAAAGTTTGTATTAAGGAGCTCGTACACCTTTAGCACATAAAAAAAAAATGGAAATAGATTTTTGGACACATATTAAAATTTAATTAGCTGCTATTATTTCAAAATGCCGCATTCAGAATTATTTTTCAGCACAAGTGTTTTGAAAAAAAAAAAAACATAACAACCACAACATACCGTTGCACGTTACAGGAAATGTTTTTTTTTAAAAAACCTTTTATTCAACTGTTACATTTTAGACTGCAATCAAGATTTTTGAAAATTACAATAAATTTTTATGACCTTTTAATAGCCATATTGAATACTTTATCTGAAATATAGATCTTTAAGAATCTAATGATAAATCATAAACACTTTTTTAAAATTCATATCCGTCACTGTTTAAACTTTTTGATAACATGTTGCATTGGTTATCGTTCAAAAAAGTTTTTTTTTTTTCTAGAAGATTTTTACCACCTCTAATAAAGTGCTTCAGATATGTCTCGATAAGCGAAGTTCAGACTCATTAAAAATGAAAATAAAAAAAATCACATACTAAGCGTTACTGAAACCCGCTGTTTATCTTCTTAACTGGTATGAAGTAAGATAAGCAAGTAATTTCACCCAAAATTTCAGCAGGAAAAAAATAAGTTCATTTTCACTTTCACTTTCACTTTGATATTTTTATTTGTCAGTGAACTATAAACACAAAACTTTTGATCTTTGAATGTGTTTATGTATGGGGCATTCTCACAGCCTTTTGTCTTTCGGGAATAAAAATCTGGTGAACTTAAACTTGCTAAAATAAAATTTTGATCTAATAGACGAATGCCTTAATGATTCAAAATAAAGGAAAAATTGTTAGCAGCGAAAATTCTTTTATTTAACTGAGGTTTAAATTAAACTTACGAGTTTAATTTCCTTACCATTTTACCACTATAACTTTTTATTCTCTTCTAAATTTTTACTTATAATGAATTTGCATAGTACCTACAGGACATTCAAAAAAGAAATAATAACAATGTAGTATTTTTAGTACAAAATTTTAGTATAACATTGCCTTAAAGGGGTGTTAAAGAAGAGACGGAAGGAAAAAAAAAAAAGGATGGTATAGGAAAAAAGGGACGGTAATGGAAAAAAAAGGAAAGGTAAGGGACCTTCCCTTTTTTTCCATTAAGGTTAGGTAAGGTTTCCGGTAAGGAAAATTACCACTATTTTTAGGCAAATCCTGTTAAGACTAAGTGATAGCCACAATGCACTTTTTTGAAACAGTTATTTACATTGAATTAAATTATAAAAAATAATTTACCTCGAAAAGTGAAGGAATAAACCTTGGGAACCGTAAGACTACCAATAAAGCCACGATAATTGAAATTGCTATTTAAATGCTGAATTAAATTCTGCAGTAAATTTCCTGTCAAAGAATCTTAGACATTCTTTCTCTAGCGTACTTCTGCATGAGAAAAAACTTGAAAAATTTCTGTGGCTGCATCTGAAGTGATTTTCTGCATAAGTTTAGCAAGAGGGATGGTAAGGAATCTAAAACCCAGGGACAAAGTTTAAAAAATAATATCTACCGTAAAAATATGCTCAGGTTAATTTTTTGCTACATATTTATATAAAACAATTGTTTCAGTTTTGGAAAAAAATTACATCAAATTACTTTGATATAAATGATTTTATACAGACAGCTTCAAACTTAAAAATCAATATCAAGGCTACGGGACGGTATTGGAGTTTCCTGGATATTTGGACTCCCAACAACGTCCAAAACATATTTATCTCGTTAATATTGTTATGCAATCATGCAATGAGATGTTCCCCAGTATATGAAATAAAAAAAAAAACACAAGAATATGTACTAAAATAAAAATTATTATTCAGGGACTTAAAAGCCAAAAGATTGTGAGAATGCCCCATATATTCTATCTATTCATACGTGAGTGTTATATTATTGCGTAATTTACTCACACTACATGTCTAATGAAGTCACACATCGAAAATTTTAAGTCAGAACAAGGTGAGATATAAAGCAGGTTTTGGAAAACATGGCTACTAAATAGTTAGCAGCAAACAATTTTAACAAATGTCGATAAAAAAATTGGGTTATTTCATATTTGAGATCGATATCCTTTGATAAAATAAGTCCGATCTGAAATGTCAACGGTAAAATAAACAGTGAAGTTTCACCAGAAGGAAGGGTGAAAGTCGCCATAGCGAATAATATTTATTCGAAATAAATCATTTTATCAATGACGAGTTTTCATATGCAAAACATTTGCTTCAGATAATTTGATACAAAAGTACTTTAACATACGTTCATCCTTTTTTGTTGAACATAATGAGTAGCCTCATTAATAATATGTCAGCATACATTCGACGACACTATGATGTTGTGATCTTACTACATGTTGAACAATTCAAAAACGTTAGTTGTAAGGGGATATAATGGCGTTTATAGAACGTGGTGGAAGAATACAAAAATGTTTCGCGGAGGCATAAAAGCTATAAAATGGCCAGATTTAGGCAGGAAAGGAAAAGTTCTAGCATGGTCTGGAGAAAGAACAATCATATTCGAAAATAAAAATGAAACTTTTGAAAGGCAATTTTTAAAACGGAAAACTATTTCTGGCGCAAAGTCAAAATGAAATAAACACGCTTAAACACCAATGGATTTTTTGAAGGGGAAAAAAAAAAGAATGATAGTATTTTAAGATGAAAATATTAAAATTAAATTGGAAAACTATTGAATAAATTTAGGATAGATAAAATAAAAATTATACCAGTTTATAAATATATATCCAGGATACATGATATATATACCATGGATCCTGCAGCACTAAATTATCTTGAAACGTAGATGAGGTACTCTGCATTTTACCCAGCTTTAGTTATGCAGCAATTTACAGGTTCACCGCGAGGATGTACTAAGCCAGATATGATTTATGTTTATTAAGATATTGAAAACTGCATGAGTATTAGAGAAAACAGTATGAAAAAATTTCTTCACACAGCAACCAGAGAGACACTTTCATAGGATAACATTTCCAGAGATCAGAGTTATCAAGGTATCTCATTGTGACTGAAGGTATTTTCATACACTAAATCAGCCAAAGAAAGGGATTAAGTTGTTTTATTCACCAATTCTTTCAATCATAGTCGGAGAACTCTCTACATGCAGAATTGAGTTCCATGAAATTTCCACAAAAACTCAAGCAAAATAAATAAAATTTCCGTAGAAACTTCCATAACGCAGCTTCATTTAACTAATGATAATCCGGCAATTTCCGGGAGAAAATAACTGTTGAATTCCGGAAAAAAAACAGCTAATAAAACACTTCGCTGATGTTGCATAAGTGATTTGGATAGTTGAGAATACGCGTGAATGCCGCTTCTTATGTCGCAGAGGTATTTTTAAAGTTAACGAGTAGCGCTACACAAGACTCATGGCGTCTAATTTTCTAATCCAATGAAAAGTAGCATTGGAAACACATTTGATTAAAACATCCAACTGGAGTAAAAGAGTACTCAAAATCGCGTGAAATACTTTCAAAGCATCTTTTAAAGAAAAATAAAATAGGAGTATGATTAAAAATTTGAGTCAAAGTCTAGTGTCCCTAAAAAAAAGGGATAAAAAATAAATTAAAAAGTATTTTGTAACTATAAAAGGCTCTTGTATAATTGAAGTTATTAGCGACATAATTATTTTTAACAATCATTGTAAAAATGCTGCTTTTCATAGAAAAGAGGCATGTTTTACTTGACTTATTTACGATAGGGTAACTCCGGGAGAGTCGCCGCATACGGGATAGATGCCGCACCCCTTGTATTTCTTTTAATTATCGATAGATGGTCGTCAAACGCACAGTATAGGTACGCAGTGAGATTATTTTAACCAATGTACAGCGTGAATCCCATTTCGATTTTTACTTGTAGAACTACAATCCTTAATTTGACGTAAGTGCATGATTTCACTGTCCAAACTTTTAAACACGTTATGTTTAAATGCTTTTCATACACTAATTACTAAATGCAGGCATGATTTCGAAGTCAAAACTAAGTGTTGCGTTTGTATAGAGTACTGTGTGTATGGTTACGACATCCCCTTAGCTATGGCAGGTAACTGTGATGGCCGACGTCTGCACCATGCAAAATGGGATGCATGCTGCTCTGCTATTCCGGTATACATGCGGCAGTTTCTTTTGTGCGGGATGATTAAGTGTTATTAACTTTACCTTTTCTTTTTGCACAGACTAACCATGTAAGGCATTTTATCAAGTTTACTAAAACCCAAGGAGAAAAAAGGGAAAATAAAAAGTAAAAAGGGCTAGAAAGATGCAAGTCAAGATGATAATAATGAAAAATTGGATTATGCGTAACGAAGACGTTCTTTGCAAAGTACTCCAAAAAATAGGAAGTGTAATTGGCTTCGTTGCATCATGTGTTTAAATGTAGTTACATAAAGACTGTGCTTTTTCGACACTTTTTCTGTAGATTGTAGTCGAAAAAACAGGTCTCTTAACCAATTCGGGACCATAGATGCATATAAGCACCTTCATAAAGAACTTACAAAATTTGTTTCTGGCACCAGTAAAAAAGAAAAGTAATATTTTCTTTCTTTAATTAGAGCATTTTCATGATTATTTAAGTAAAGGTAACTTCTTTTTAAAAGTGGTACAAACCGAATAAAATTTGTGTAAAAGCCACCGGTCCCGAAAGGGTTAACAAATAAATTATGTAAACACAATTTTACTTTTTTTCTTTTCCCTTTCTAATACATTGATGTTACGTTGTTGCTGAAATGATAATTAAAATTTAATGTAAAAAAATAAGTCGATAATTTTAATAGTGAAAGTAGGCAACAATTATTAATTTGAATATACTAATACGTTTCATTGTACTAATTTAGTTTCATTTCGTTATTTCATCTTTAATTATAGTCCAGATATGATTATTTTTTTAATATTTTTATTTATAATTTCATTCTGTTCTTATTACAAGCGCGGCATAACTATCGCACAAGTGCGGCGTCTCAGACTGAATGTACGGGTGCCGGGCCGCAGTGTAATGTTTTAGAAAAAAATTGTTAAAAAATATTAATAATTTCTTTTGAATTTTTTTGTTGCACTACACACGTTGTATATTTAACATTAAATAGCACAGCATGATTTTTTTTTTTTTTTTATGTCCACCATGGGACTTTATACACAAATTAGAAAAAAAGTGCGGCATAAATCCCGGAATTACACTATAGTGGACACATTTGGGACAGTGCATTTTTAATATTAAGCAGTTTTAAGTACACCCGTAAACAATGTGTTTTTCTTGTTATTTAACATTGTTTTATGTTATTAGGACACCAGCGGAGGAAATATATTTTTTAATATAAAAAAATGTTAAATTCATTGATTAAACTAAGTCAATTCAATACAAAAATAAAAGCTTCCAGCATGACAGTCTTCTGCTGTTATATTCATAAATTATATATTTTTAATTGCATTTATTTTAAAATTAACATAGAAATAGGGGAGACCGGGGCTAGTAGGCGCAGTTTTTAATTTTTGATTTTTATAAATTTTTTATTTAATTTTTTTAACTAACTTTAACAGCACTTTTAAAGAACAGACATTTGGCAAAAATACCCGGAGTTTTGAGTTTGTAGCTTTTGTAGTGTATGTTTAGCGGAAGCCTAAAATGAAAGGAAAATTGTGCGCCAACCTACCCCGTCACGGGGCAAGTTGAATGTACCTATCGGGTAAGTTGGCACACGCTTTATAAAAATTTAAATGAAGCTCAAATAAGACGCGCAGTTAAGTGAAATCAATTTCATTAGTACCAGTAAGTTTAGACAAAGGCGTTATAGCCGTACTATGTAAATTCTAAATTATACAGACATAAAAATAATGAATAAAACATTAACATTGAGTAACTTCTATCCTACTCTATATCATCATCAGAGTTACAGTAGCCACAAATAAAAAATCGAGTGTCTCAGTTTGGGCAAGCCTCGTGTGCCCAAAATATTGCATTCCAACCACTTTTCTCTTTGTTTGCTGTTTTTCAAGCTACCAAGCACACCAAACACCGAGCCAACTTGCCCCGTGTTCATTGCGCATACTTGCCCCATAATAAATTTCTTCAAAAAAGGGACACGTAATCCTCTAAGCATAAATAATCCAAGCAAATCACATATGGGGTAGGTGTAGTTAATCATACACTAAGAAAAACTGCACCAGTTAAATCGCAATTATTAAGATAAGTATTAGAAATTAGAAAAAGAATGAAGCAACAAAAAATTACTTATGAGTGCAAAAAGCAGAAAAATCGTAATAAATGTCCACTGCACTTAGGTAACAATGCAAAACTACAATGAGGATTGTAAAAAGCAATAAGAAAGGTACTCTGTGACTGGTTGCTCAATCTATCCACAAACAGGCGATTTATGAGGACTGCGCCTACTTACCCCTGTAGCCAACTAGCCCCGGTCTTCCCTACGCAATAAGAAATATTTAAAACAAGATTGGTTCACTTTTTAGATTTTTGAAATTATTTTAAAAAATCAGTTTATATTTTTATTTTCTAAAAATGCAAAATAAATCTTCTACTGTGGAAAATAAGCTGTCTTATAATCACTTAAAGTAAAATATATCATAAATTTTCAATGCCTTTTTTAAAAGAAATATTTTTGGGGAAATATCTAATTATTTATATTTCAAAGGTTAGCATTTGATCGAATATGATTTATAATTAAAAATTGGCAATAATTAAAGCTATCCACATTGTGAGAGTAACACAAAAAACCATAACTGATTACGATAATATGTGTAGGCTTATTCTATAAGGAAATTAAAAATCATGATAAGAGAACTACTTTCGTTTCTTTGAAACCGCTTTCACAGAGTCTAGATTAACTCGAAAGGTCACTTTAAAGTTTTTAAGATTTAGGATAACATCCTTATCAGTTTGTTACTCAACCTCACAGTATTTAATACCATGTGTCGGAGTAAGTTCTCAGAAATGTTGAGAGAAATAGGATTTATATTCAAAACATAAGTATGTTGCTGCGCCAAAATCTTAAGAATTTAGCTCATAATAACGTGATATCTATGGGAAAGAGAAAATTCTATAATTTGTGAATGGTAAGGTAAGTAACTGATTTATTTATGCGTATATTGTGCGAATTAATTAATCTTATGAAAAATACTCAATTATTAATAGAAAAATGCATGCTAATTACAAAGATAATATTTAAGGAATTTGTGGATAATTACTGTGGAATAAATTTTATGAACTCGAAGTAGTGGAATTAATCAGGTAGATAGACGAAATTCAAATAGTGTTGTGGCAGTAGATTCACCAGAGAACAGATAGAGGCATCTCTCTATTCTAAATAAAGTAACTACCGCTGTCAGCGCCGCCGCCGCCGCCGGTTTTGAATTTTTTGTGACCGAAGGTCTTTCTTCGTTAATATTAAGAAAAATAATGCATACAAAAATATGAAAATCGGTAGTATTATACAGAAATGTTTGATAAATACGCTGATGTAGACAGTTTCCAAATCGAAGAATTATTTTAAGAGATATTTAATGCTAAAGTTGGACAAAATCGTTCCACTAAAAAAGTTTTACAGGAGCAAAAACTATTCTTGCGAATTTAATCATTTTTAGATCATTTTATACGTTTGAAGTTCCAGGTGTGCAGAGTGTTCTTTTTTTTAATTTGACTCATTTTGGGAGGTTTTATTTCTATTTTAAATACAAATTTTCAGCATTTCTAGAGATATTTTTTACATATTTTAGAAAGTGATATTAATTTAACTGTTGCCAACTGTATAAACAGCGCAAACAATAATGTTTGCTTCATATAAAAAAAAATATTTATACGTGTAAATAAATTAAAGAAATATTTACACGTGACTATTATAAACAGAAAAAAAAAACATTTGGAATTAGAATTAAATAATTATTTACAAAAGGCAGGAACTTCTAAAAACTATATTTACACGTGAATTTTAAGAGAGAAAGGAAATTGAAAAATAATAAATTCATTAACATGCGTTAGAAGTCTTAAATAGGATAAATTACGTCATATTTACGTCACATTACAGTTATTACATAAAATGAACACAAAATAATATTGCAAAACAGTTTAAATTTAGAAATTGCGCTAGACATTTATTTGACATTTTGAGAGGATACTTTTCAACTATTTTTGTTAGGAAAGCGCAAATAATATTTCATTTCTAACAAAACTATTTTCACGTGAATATTAAAAAGAGAAAGACTAGTTTGGTCAAAATTAAGTCAGATTAAAAACGATTAATTTAAAATGTCTTATTTAAAAGAACTTTCTTTTCGCTTTGTTAAAAAGTACCGGGAGACAAAGACTCTGTTTACTTAGTTCCTTTTATATTAGCTTATTTTGTAATGTTTAACTTATTTTACTTAATCAAAGATGAACACAGCGATTGTATCTTTGGCACTATTTAGTTATCCCGTCGACCAAAAATCTATCATTCGCCAAACTATAAGATTAAATGTCAATAATGGTTAATCGCAAATGTCACATTAACTTGACTTTAAGCAAGTTACACGTGTCTACGTCATCAAGTTATTTTTATTTCGACATTTTATTTGTATTTTTATTAATGTTGCACTAATTTATTTGTTCTTTCGTTATTTAAAATAAAAATTATGTCAATTTGTATAATTTAGCTAGTGGTTTGGCGATTTATATAATTTGGCGAAATTGGTCGACGGGATAATCAAGTAGTACCGCAGCGGATTCGGCCTTAAAATTCCCCAATCAAAGAGAAATGAATAGAAATCCGTTTATAGGGAGATCGCCACTGTTTTTTAAATTGTAATTCAATCTTCCGAAATCTTTTTAAAGCCTATGAAATTAGCGTAATTTTAGAATCTGCGGTGATTGAACGGGGGTTGACGAGGGTAGCTCGTAGGGGGCTGAGACCCCTAGTTTTTATTAAAATCAATAACACTCGGTTCTTATCCTAATTAATGCTAAGGAAACCCTTTAAGTGAAAACTATTAAATCGATGGTACTTTTTTCCTTAAATGCGAAGAAGACAACAATATCATAAGGTGATCCCCTGACACATATGAAAGATTACGACCTACTATTGTGAGCTTTGGTTGAGCAGTGACTACAAGATATTGCATTATCGATCCACAAAATTCATAAAAAAGCCGTTATACATGCTACATATAAAATTCAACACATCAAGACGACCAACAGAGTGGAGATTTGGCAATTGACAATGAATTAAATCATTAATAATATTCAAATAAAATTAATAAATCCTACAAATTATTTACCTAAATTAGCGCCAGAGGGTAATATCATCTGTAATAATCAACATATTAATTATTTAATTTATAAATACATTATTCATAATTACATATTAATTATTTTATTTATAAATACATTATTTATAATTACATATTAATTATTTTATTTTAACTTACATATTTCTAATTTATATCTTAGAAATTATATAAGTGCTAGGGAATATGCAAGGCACAGTTAAATTACAAACAAAAGTATTTTCGCAAAGATAAGATTTATTTTAGACAGGAAATTTATGTATTATTTTGATTACATCTTCTTTATCATTAAATATATCTTTTGTAAAATATATATTTACTTTTACTTGTATAAGGAACTTTTTAGATGCGATAATACGCAAATAATACACAAATAAAACAATAATACACAAATATATTTTTAATAGGCAAGCATCATACAATAATGCGCATTATAAGTTGCAATTTATGTGCTACTATTTTTATTTTTTAAATTTATTATCTCAATCATTACTTTAAAACTGAACACTATTTAGTAAAATTTAAGGATGTAAAAATGTTAATATTAGCAAATGACATTTCATTTCATAATGCATCGAATAAATGTGTTGAGGAAATATAACTAATTTTTACCGGCATATATATATACATATATATATATATATATATATATATATAACCTAAAAATCTGACAGTGACCTAAGATAAAAATTAAAAACGTGTTCTTAAGAAGTTGTAATAACATTCGCGATAGCAAAGAGTGTATATATGTGGGTGGTTCTTGGTTCAATAATTATTGTCCCCAATGTACATAAAATATTTGTACTGCGATGGTTGATGTAGATTATCGAAGCATAGTCTCTTAAATGCCTATATGCTCAATTTCTGAACCGTAGCTGCTATATTAACATAGTTTTGGAGGGAGGGGTGAAGTTTTAAAGACCTGTTTTTGGGGGAGTTTTTAAGGAGGGGAGTGAGGGTGAAATGCTGGTTTGGAGCTTATGAGGCTACATTTGTGACAGTGGATGAGATGTGGCTACATCGCTATGATCCCGAGTCAGAACGACAGTAGTTACGTCTCATCCAATGTCACAAATCTAGCCCCATAAGTTAAAAATCAGCCTTTCACCCCCACTACCCCCTTTCACTATAACCTAAAAAGCTATGTGAGTATAGCAGCTACGGTCCTTAGGATTAGGATTCGATATTCCACAACAACAATCCCAGTATAAATATTTTATATACATTAGGGACAATAATTATTGAACCACCCTCGTACAGAAACACATTTGTAATAAAATTTCGAATTTCCAACCAAAAATGACTTGAAACAATGGCTGGTGTGCACAATATAGAGTGCTCTGAAAAGTTATTTATCTATCTGCTTTTATTAATATTATACTATTTTTTTTTAAATTAATGTTGGAAACAAATGTGAAATATCCACACATGAAAAATAATGAACATAAAAAGAAAAGGTATAGAAAGTGTGTGAATCATGACGACAGATCGTATTTCTAAACTAACTAATTTTGAAACGAAGCGGAAAGCACTTTAGTTACCATGACAGCACAGGAAGTACGTGTGGAAGAAATGGTGGACTGTGGTAGAGTACTGGTTGGAAATGTGTATGGTTTACAGTGTTTCTGCACGCCATCTGTATCCCAAATACATTATTGAACATGTTCATAAACAGTTAAATTCCTTTAAAAAATGTGAAGAATGCACGCCGACATGTAAAAACTTCTAATGTTTCCTTGTGAATGTCCCTGACAGTAGTAAAAAATTATGTTTGTGAAAGAAAGAAAAAAAAAAAAGAAATTATATTACACAGAAAAGGATTAGTTTTTAGAGTTATGACTACTTAATTATAATGAAAGGGTATAATTAAGGAAATAAATTAATTTCTGGTATATTAAATTAACAATATATGACTTTACATCATTATGACCGTACTATTAAGATTTTACTAATCTATACTAATAAAAGAACAAGTCGCCCTCTCTCTGTGTATGTGTGTGAGAGAGTGTCTGAGATGGCTAGCAAATTCTACTGCTAGTACGAGGCTCAAAATTTTTGTGAGGTAAGTCAAAGGTCTCTCCTGGTGTACCGGAGCTTCAGAATCTTAAATTTCTGATAATTAGTTGATAAATTAATTAAAAACCCCAAATTAAAAGAATGGAAAAATATTCATAATTCAACAAAAGCATAGATTTTTATAAAACCGCAGAATAAATTCTCACTCAAGTGTTCGCAGCCAATGAGATGCGTTCTTCGAGCGGGACTCAAAGTTATTTCAAACACGTGACTAAAGAGAATAGGTAATTTTGCAGCTGTATTGAATTTTTTTTTAATATTGCATTTATCAATTTGAAATTAACACATCTATGCGTGTTTTTTAACGCTGAATCTAAATATGTAATTTCTTTTGAAATCCGGCGGCAATTAATGAATATACATTAATTAACAGTTTTAAATTATCGTGCGATTTTATCTGAAATCACTTGAGCAAAGACAGCTGTCTGTGAAATCGTTTTTTTTAAGGAAAAATAAAGCAATCACCTTTGCACGTCAGACATATTTTGCATTTGCGGAGACAGACAGAAGTACTTCCGATTAACTATAGCAATTAGACCATATGAAAAAGGTTTGTTTAGAACAGAGTGCGACAACTAGGCATGAAAATATGACAATTTTGCAGAGCGTGTACAGCACGCCTGATTTATGGCGCCGAAGACTCTGGGGACCCATTTCGGTGTTTCGGATGTTCGTATTAAACTTATTGCATCCCCTGGTGGTGGAAGGTAGAACTAAAGGATTTTCAGGAAATTTCTTGAATTCTTATTTGATATCGCCACCCT
Organism: Maratus speciosus; assembly: GCA_963932465.1. Lineage (NCBI taxonomy): Eukaryota > Metazoa > Arthropoda > Arachnida > Araneae > Salticidae > Maratus > Maratus speciosus. The sequence goes on along the minus strand of OZ010795.1, from coordinate 170,405,947 downwards.
CACGAGTAAAATATCTACGGAAAATTTGAATAACGGAGTTTCGTTTGGATATAGGTTTGTTTAGAACACAGCTCTCCACATGGCGGTGGAAATTGGAACTAACAGAGTTTAGAGCACATGCGCGCCAGATTAAATAATACAAATTTAAGGTTCATTTAAGAATATTATAAAGGGCCCGGGCAACACCGGGCATTTCAGCTAGTAATTTAATAAAAATGAATAACGTCAATACAATATACTTATCATTCAATTGTAAGTTGTTTTGTATGTATTATAACACATTATATATTTATGTGTTATAATATAGGATAAATCTCAGATTAGCAATTTTTGTGTACTTTTTAAATAACAGATAAATAAGAAATGTTAAAACATAAATAATAGTCCCAGAGCTAGACGGCCAAAATAACGTGGAAACTGCAAATCGTGATAAGAATATACCGATTGGTCAGTATCTACTTTATAATAATACAATGCATTTCAGTAAGGGAGGCATCGCGTAAAGTCGTGTGAATTAAAGATGGCGGCTTTTATTAAAAATGGCGTCATTTTCTGAATTGTCTTACTATCCATCATATAAATGTGTGTTTCAGGTCGATTTCAACGTTTTTAATGTCAAATAATTCGTTTTTAATACTTTCCGTCATAGTTCAGTGAGTTTATGAATTCGGTTTGTCTGTTAGTTTGTCTGTATGCCTGCTTGCCATTTCATGCTCTAACCAGTTTAAATATCGCAACTCGCTTAAATTTCAGGTGGAAATCGACCTGAAACGCACATTTATATGATGGAAAGTAAATGAATTAAAAAAATGAAGCCATTTTGAATAACAGTCACCATCATGAAAAGCCTGCGAATTTTCGCGATGCCTCCCCCTCTTATTTGGATTGTATTAATATAAAGTAGATACTCACCAATCGGTATATTCTTCTCACGATTTACAGTTTTCTCAACCGTAGCTCCCGGACTAATAGACAATATCATAATGGATTTTTTTTTATGGTCCTGTAAAAGGACTATAAAAGCTATACCCTTCATTTTTTATTCGGAACATGCTTCTGTAAAGTTGAATAACATATATAAATTACATGACAATCTGAGTTAATTTAAGCGAGTAGATATATTTAAACGAGTTAGAGCATGGAATGGCAAGCAGACAGACAGACAAACAAACAAACTGAATTCATAAACTCATTGACCTATGATGGAGAATATTAAAAACGAAATTTTTTATGTTAAAAACATCTAAATCGACCTGAAACACACATTTATATGATGGATAGTAAGATAATTAAAAAAATGACGCCATTTTGAATAAGAGCCGCCATCTTGAATTCCCACGACTTTACACGATGCCTCCCCCTCTGAAATGCATTGTATTAATATCAAGTAGATACTCTCCAAACGGTATATTCTTATCACGATTTGCAGTTTTCTCAACCGTAGCACCCGGATTATAAAAGAAAATATTACTTAGAATAAATGGTAATACATTTTTACGAAATGAATTTCTATTGGTAACCATAACTTAATACTGAAAGATTTCCATAATGATATTGCAATCTTCATAATATGAAAGTAAAGTAGTAATATCTCTCGTACATTCCGTGTCAGTTAAAAGGTGCAATCCTACTAATTTCTGTTGAAAATCGACGTATAAGTATGTGTCTGATACTAATGGATTAATACGAAAGTCCACTAAATAATGCTTTGCTTCAATATTGCTTAAAGGGTCGGTTACATTTAAAAATCGCTAACTTCCTTTTTTTTGTAATTTTCAATACTAACACATAACTTTGATATCATATTCGGTCGTTCATAGCTTAGATTATTCCGTAAGTATGAACTTTGGATACCGAACTGAAATCATTCGGTCATGCAGATTAGTATGCAGGTTTAAAATTTGAAACTCTTAATGTTAAATTAAATTTTAATCGTTACAAAACGGATTGCATTTCAGATTGTTTTTTAAGCATATCTCAAAACCTACTTGACGAAACTATGAATAATTTTAGTTTCGCTCATTTACTGTTTTGAGAAATCTGTTTCTCTGACAAAAAATATGCAGATTACAATTCATATATATATATATATTTAATTAATTGCTAAAACATATATTTCTAAATTAATATTTTTTTATGTTTCTTTGTTTAACTAATTATCTCTGTTTGTTAGTATTTTGTCATTTTACTAACACTTTTGAGACCTTAATCTTCGTAAATTCTTCAAATCGTCAGGAAATATGAATGTATTACGATTAAAAGGAATATCTAATTTATATTTTAACAACAATGAAAAATCATGCGTCAAGCATAGATTATAAAACATTTCCAACACTTCCCCATTTACTAAGGTGAAAGATGGTTTCTATGTAAGCAATTTGGGAAATGGTAACACATTTAAAAACCGATTTCAAAAATTCTCATCAATAGTCGGGAACATATCTGAATTATTTTTGGGAAGCCCTGTATATGATCTTTATATTTGCATATATATTATACATAGAATGCTAAAAATCGTAAAATTCGGTTCGGTTATGGAATGCATAGCACAGTTCAAAATTCCTTGAGCAATTTTAGTCAATAAACGAAAATGTACTCAAAATCTGTTATTTTGCCCTGTATATGATCCATTATCAAATTTATAGATGCCAAAAGATAATGCACAAATTAGCTCCACAAACAGCTTACCACAACTAAAAGCACACTTTCTATAATTATTGTTAGAAAGAACTAGAATTATATTCTGTGCGCCTGTAAATGAATGATAAATGCCATGAATACCATGTTCTATAGTAAGTTTCTTGTAATGGAGAAAAATCTAATGGAGTGGTAAATTTTTGCAATTATCAGAATCATAAAACCTTCTATAAGTTGTAAAGGTTTTGGCAATTTGTTTGGTTATAAATACCTGCACACGTCTAATACAAAAGTTTCGATTTATTAGATTTCGATACATTGTGAATATTTTTCGTATAAAAAGTTTTTTAGTATTTTTTTCCCATAGGATTACAGCTCTACTCAGTCTGGCTCTGTTGACAGTGTTATCATAATCGAAAAGTCTTCTGTAAGTTACAAAGGCTCTGGAGACTTCTTACGTTAACACCTCGCATACAGATAATACAAGGTACCTCTTTTAATAATTTTCTAAACTTTATTTGTGTTCATTATTTCTATTTTTACTATATAATGATTTTTGGTGTTTATTTATTTACTTATTTTTATTTATTTATTCTTTTTTTTTAAGATGGCAGCTTTACTCCGTGTGGCTCTGACACTGATTTTGTTAGGAGTGGTAACAGAATCAAAAAGTTTACTGTAAGTTTCAAAGACTTTGACAATTTCTTATTATCTATTAGAATGGAGAAAGTATGAGTTTTAATAAATTCCAATACTTTATTTTGTGGATATGATTAATATTTTTCATATTAAAATGGTTTTTGTGTTTATCGTGGGCAATCTAAAATATATTAAATATAATCTGTTTATATAATATGCTAAGGTGAATCCCAGTTTGCTCTCATCCTTGGGGGGAAAAAAAATATATATCGCGTCCATGTTAGGCTTAAATATCCCGATGCCGTAAATAAGGCAATTGTTCGACTTATAAAAATCTACGTTGCATCACAACTATTATTCTCCCTTTTTTCTAAAACATTCAAAAACTATGCAATTATAATGTGTTAAGTTCTAAATAAAAAAAAAAACCAGCTACCAACAACCGATATATATAAAGGAAGACCATTGCTATTCAGAAGCACAAATTTCAAATCTAGAAACAAATGAACATCTCTTTGATCGTTTTATTAAAAAATACCGGTTAAAATCCGGTTCTGCTCTTAAAATATTTATAAAAGAATATGAAAGGCTTTAAATATTTTGAAATGCGTTTTTAACTTTTACATAACGACTCATGTTTTTGAGAAAAACAAAATAAATTGTTTTATACATTGTTAAAAATATCGTGAAAAATAACCTATGTTTCTAAAGACTATTTTCTGACCAATGAGAACGTTCCATAGGCGTTTATGCAGGGTTCTCATTGGTCAGAAAATATATAGTTTTCAAAAACAGAGGTATTTTTCAAGATATTTTTAACAGTGTATAAACAAGTCAGTAGTTCCATGCAATAAACTGCGCTTTATTAGCCCCGCTATGCTATTTTTTTTTCTCCCAGCTTATCTTGGGCTGTTTCCAAAAAATAACGTTATGTTGTATAAGACAGCCATAAAACAAAGCAGATGTATCATTGTGCTATTAAATACTATATAGCAATTTTTAAACTTCCAATCATCGCACATTTTCACTTTTTATACCGTCGCATTGGAGAAAAAAGTACTTTTAAAAGCAATTTGTTCGAAAACTGCATCTCAATTTATTTTTGAAATATTAATTTTTTTTCTAGTTTTTAGAGCCATTTGATTAATATTGGCAACGGTACTCCATTTCTGTTGACAGTAAAGGGAAAGCAATTGTAAAATATTAATTATATATTTTTGTTGCCAATTTTTCATAACAACCGAAAGAAAATGTAAATAAAATACGTGCTATTTTGAAAAAAAAAAAAAAAAAACATAAACGAAGTTAATACATGGAGCTATTATACATTATATTTAATTTTAAGTATCTATATTAATGTTACAAACAAATGAAGGCCTAAGAATCATTAGATAGGCGTTTTTTGTCGAGTTTCATTAATGACGGCATCTTTTTGCTGTATTTATGTATTATTTCGCGGCAGTGATGTCCTATGTATACTTTACTGTAGATGTTAAAGAGTGGATTGTAAATGTGGAATTCTTAAGCGGATGCGAATGACGTCCTTTCACATAAAATAAAAGCGCGTGCTGTAAGTCTTAAAATTGAAATATGTTTTGTACTATTTATATATACATATATTTTGTTTCATCGGAGGACGACACTAAGTTCTGAAAAAGCAGAATTCCTGTTTTCTAGTTTCAACATTGTTTTGACGCCATCTATTGGCAATTAATATAAATGAAGAAACTTTTAATTGAAAGTATTGTTTTTTTATGGAAAAGAATGCAGGGCTTAATGATGTAATTCGAGATAATTTTTTAAACGTTTCCGTTATGCAATTTTTAAATTTCTTTCGATATAAAAAATGAATATATATATATATTTTTATTATGATACATTTGATAGAATTTAAATTTTATTTTATTAATTTTTTAAGTGGTCAACATTTATCCCCTTTTTAAAAGAATTGTCTACATAATAAATTAAATGAGCTTTTTTTCCCTTTTTTTCCAGGGGCAATTGATATATATGTTATCATGATTGCATTACTATGGCTAAAAATCATTTTATGACATTCACTTATTAAATTACAATTTTGTTTTTCGCCAACGTTCTGTTCAAATCTTACTATGTTAAAAATCGAAATTTTATCTGCATTGATGTAATTAATGTACTTAGTACATGTTATTGCATATTTATTACATTTTAATTACATTTGATAAGAAATAAAAATATAATTTTCAATGCAAGTAAATTTCAAGTGGATATAAGCTAAAATCTTAAAAATTGATAACATTAAATTTAAACTTTAGGAATGAAATAATAACAATAATTTTGGATTTTATTTATACGGAATGAATTTTTAAAGGCATAAGGCTATTAAATAGCTTTCTTTACAAAAAGCTACCTATTGCAGCCGTTCGGAGGAAAGCGATTTCAAAAAATTTTGGTATATTTTCATCGATCATGACCCCCAGACCCCGAAACCACCCTCCGTTCAAAATTGATATATATATATATATATATATATATATATATATATATATATATCTGACATTTGTCATACTGTAACTCTCGTATTTATGAACCGATTTGGATGTAATTCGGTGTGTACATAGTACATACCAATGTCTCGACCGTGTTCGTTGGCCAGCTTCATCCGCCATTTTGTTTCAAAATGGCGGCCATTTAAAATTTAAAAAAAAATTTAAAACTTGAAATGTGGTACAAAAATATTGAAAATGGAAAAATATTTTTTTCTTATGTATTTCACCTTTATACAAAGACTTCGGAGCAGTTTTTGTTTCGTCTATATCTTAAAAAATGGCTGAGTTATAGCATTTTGAATTTCTAGCATGGCTGACATTTTGAAACGTCCTGAATTTTGTCACGCGATAAAAGGCGTATTTATGAACCGATCTGGATTAACTTCGTTTATACATAGTACATACCAATGTCTCGACCGAGTTCGTTGGCCAGCTTCATCCGCCTTCTTGTTTAAAAATGGCGGCCATTTAAATTTTTAAGAAAAATTTAAATTTGAAATGTGGTACCAAAAAACTGAAAATTGAAAAAATATTTTTTTCTTATGTGTTTGACCTTGATAAAAAGATTCGGGAGCAGTTTTTGTTTCGTCTATATCCTAAAAAATGGCTGAGTTATAGCATTTTGAATTTCTAGCGTGGCTGACATTTTGAAACGTCCTGATTTTTGTCACGTGATAACAGGCGTATTTATGAACCGATTTGGATGTACCTTGGCGTGTACATAGTACATACAAATATCTCGACCGAGTTCGTTGGCCAGCTTCACCCGCCATCTAGTTTCAAGATGGTGGCCATTTAAAAAAATTAAAAAAATTTAAAATTTAAAATGAGATACCAAAAAATTAGAAAATGAAAAAGATTTTTTTCGCATATGTTTTACATTAATACAAAGATTCCGGAACAGGTTTTGTTTCGTCTATATCTAAAAAAATGGCTGAGTTATAGCATTTTGAATTTCTATTGTGGCTGACATTTTAAAACGACGTGAATTTGTCACGCGATAACAGGCGTATTTATGAATCGATTTGGATGTAACTTGGTCTGTCTCTGTACATAGTACATACCAATGTCTCGACCGAGTTCGTTGGCCAGCTTCATTCGCCATCTTGTTTCAAAATTGTTACCATTTTAAAAAAAAATTAATTTAAGGTATTAAAAAATTGGAAAATGAAAAATATTTTTTTTTATGTGTTTGGCCTTGATACAAAGATTCTGGAGCAGTTTTTGTTTCTGAAAATTTGTTCTTTTTTTTATATCTTAAAAAATGGTTGAATTATAGCACTTTGAATTTCTAGCATGGCTAACACTTTGAAACGATCTTGTATTTGTCACGCGATAACACACGTATTCGCCTGTTTCGATGTAAGAAGGCATGTGGATAGTATACATCAATATCTCGACCAAGTTCGCTGGCCAGCTTCATCAGCCATCTTGTTTCAAAATGGCGGCCATCAAATTTAAAAAAAAAATTTTGAAAGTGAGGTTGAAAAAAATTGGAAATTGAAAAAGGTTTCTTTCTTAAGTATTTGACCTTGATATAAGGATTCAGGGGCATTTTTTGTTTGTCTTTATCTTAAAAAAGGGCTCAGATATAGCAGTTTCAATTTCTAATGTGGGTGACATTTTGAAAAATCTGATTTTTTGCCTGCGACAGCACTCTTATATATCAACCGATTCCGATGTGAGTGAGCATGTGCACAGCAATTACTAAGGTCTCGACCAAGTTCACTGGTTAGCCTCATCCACCATGTTGTCTTAAAATGGCAGGCACTTTAGGAAATCGCCGAATTTGGCAGCCAAATATAAGTTACTTTAAATAAAAGCAGCTTGGATAAAGCTGACTAATTTCGCGAAATTCTCATTCATAATGATTTAGTATTGATAAAAATTAGTATTGATAAAAATTAGTATTGAATTTCCTATATTCGGTTTCCACTAAATTGAGCTTCGTGTGTTTGAATAATATAAGTTGGCTTTTTTAAGATAAGGAATATGAAAGCTACCTCTTCCTCCCGGCACTGGCCGGAAGGACTTTTTTTAAATTGTTTTTGACATTTGATATTATACAACAGGTGTCGTCGACAAAAGTAATTTCGCCATCCAGTTACAATATAATATTATGATAAAGGACAAGATTATAAACAACAGATAAAGAAATAGTTGGTCTGCCTTGGCATAACTTCTTGTGATATGAGCAGAACAGGTGCCATTTTCTTATTTAAAAAAAACTGTTCTCTGCATGCATTTGCGCCTTAAAAGTAGCAGCCTCGTCAAATGTTAAGTTTCTATCCTTAACAAATCTATGAAAACTGTAACTGAGAAATATCATTAGGAGCAGTGGCGCACACAGGGAGGGGGCCAGGGGGCCCTGGCCCCCTCCAAAAGAAAAGGGAGAAAACACTAGAAAAATATTTAAAATATTTACGAGACCAAAGTTCGTTTTTTGCGTATGTGCGTTTGTGTAAAAAGTTAATTGACGCCCTATAAATACGCGGGTCTCCCCAGCCAATTTCAAAGATGTACAACCACAGAAATGCGTTTGCTTGAGACCACATTTCTATATATCATTGGTAATTCTCATTACACGGCTGGCTATTTTTATACGTTTTGTGAAAAAACTGCAATGCTACCATGCGGTTAAAAAAAAGAAAAAAAGAAAGTCTTCAACAGTTTTTTTCCCATATTGCATGTAGTTTTAGAAAACTTTTTTTTAAATTGCGAGAATGAAAACCTTTTGGTGATTAAAGCTGAATCATGTTTGTTTCAAGCTTCTCCCAGTCGAGCAATTGAGATCCAGCGTCTAGATACAGAAGGTCCAGATGTAATATAGTGAACTTCGATTTATAGTGCAAAACCCTCAGTTGGTTCGGTTGCATCCTTACCCATTCCTTTTCCTTTTGCTTGGACTTGGAATACTATACAGAGTTATATGCGAGTACACAAAAGTTACACCAAAATTTATTTTGTATTTTACACGGCTATTTTGCAGTGACTTTATTGACAATCATATATTAATCTTCAAACACGTTTTTCAGCTGTTAAAAGTAACCTGCATGGAAACTCTTCAATGACATTTGCAAATTAAATTTCTAAAATATTCTTTTGAAATTGAATTATTTCAAATTATAAAAAAAGGATGATTTAAATGCTAATAGTAATGACGTTATTAATACGATAAATACCGATTTGGATTCCGTTTCCCTAGTCGCAAATCAGCCAAAGCCATCGAATAAACATGAAGAATAATATTTCCTTAGAGGATAGCAATGAGGAAGACATCGTATTGTTGAAAGAACAAATATTCAATACTGACGATAATTTAAATATTATGAAAAAGTTGTGGAAACCAGAAACAAATTTTAATTTTCCCGCAACCTGTGCTACAGCTGCAAATCATAAACAAAGTTTTCAATATACATGGTTTAAAAAATATACTTGGCTTGTGTATTCTCAAGTTGAAAATAGTGCACGTTTTAAATACTGATTATTTTTTGCACCTCCTAACGTTGGAAAATCTAAATCGGAAGTAGCTGGGTAGTTGGTCACGCAAAGTTATAATAATTGGAAGAAAGCCATTGAGAAATTTAATAACCAAGAAAAAACAATATCATTTCAGGGCTATTGCAATTTACGAAAAACTACAGAATATTCGAGAAGGAAAATACATTTCAGTCCATAGAAAAATTCATGTGGGTCAGGCATCACAAGTTGCAGTAAATCGGAACCTATTATAAAAATTGTAATTTTATGCGATTGAGCGGTGGGAATCGCCAATGAAGCCAACTTTCGAACTTTACTAAGAACAAGAGTCGATGCGGGGAATGAAAACCTCACTGAACATTTTAAACATTCTGCCAAAAACGCTACCTTTATTAGCTGGAAATTACAAAAACAAACTAAAAATGCCAGTAAAGATATCATCTTGAATCGTTTGGTAAGAAAAAATTAATTCGGCAAAATGTTTCTCATTTCTTGATGGTGAAACTTGTGACATTCCTACTACTGAACATCTTTCCTTGTGTGTCTGATATATTGATGAAGAAAATGACAACAAAATATGTGAAGAATTCTTACAGTTTATTCCTGTAGCAAGCACTGGAGAAAAAACTTGCCAGGCAAATATTAGAAGGATTAAAGACATATGATATCGATTTGTCCTATTTACGTAGGCTACGTAGGCCAAGGTTATTATAGTGTCCCATCAATGAGCGGAAAGTTTAACGGATTTAGGTCTGTCTCACGTATAAGTACATAATCGCAAGCTTTATATGTTCATTGTGTCTCACATAGTTTAAATTTAGCACGTGAAATGTTGTATATGTGATAGAAATAAGAAACTGCATTGGCATAATTGAAATGACACACAATTTTTCGATACTCCTAAATAGACAAGACGTCCTCCTCAACAATATTTACAAACGTACACCGGAAATTAATAATCAAAAACTACAAAAAGTTTGTCCAACTAGGTGGGTGGGACGCCATAAAGCCATCATGACCATGGTAGAATTATATGATGCAGTGATTGATCGCTTTGAAACAATCGCATCTTGGAAAGACAGAGATTCGTCTTCTAAGGCAAAACTTTTTTAAAAATTCGTTATGTAAATTTGGTTTCCTAATTTCTTTCCTTAGCTTAGAGAATATATTTGCATACACTTTACCATTGTCTAAATTATTGCGAAAATCTGCCAGTGACCACTTAATTGCCTGAAATTTAGTTAATGATGTTGTGGCTCACTTAAACACTATTCGTAAAGCCCCAGATATTTCTTTCAAGGATATTTATCATAAGCTTGTATGAAAGACAATAACTTTCATATTGACATTAAAATGCCAAAAACTGTATCAAAACAAACACAAAGATCCAATGTTCCAGCCGATTCTACAGAAGAGCATTTCAGGAAAAATATTTTTATCTCATTCGTTGATCAAACATTCACTCAAATTAATGGACGTTTTACTCGGCACAGCAACATTTTGATTTTTTTCGACATAATGAAAAAAGTGCTCCAACAGCTAGTGAAATTAAGAATTTTCATCAATTGTGTGAATTTTATATGCATGATTTACTTTCTACAAATTCAGAAATTTTGAATGCCGAATTCAAGTTCAGCTACAGAAAATTTGGGAAATAGCTTCTATAACTCGATGCAAGAATGTCATTGAAACAGTTTCGAAATGGGACAAAATGTTGTACCCCAACACCTACAAATAACTAAAGATATTTGTAACACTTCCCGTTACAACTTGCCTCAGCGAAAGGTAATTTTTGACATTACACATTTTAAAAATTTACTTAAGATCCATAATGACAGAATCAAGATTAAATGGGCTGGCTTTGTTATATATACACAGAGAGATTAATGTAACTGAGACTGAAGTAATTCAAGAGCTTTGTAAAAGAAAAAAAAAGATTTTATGTGTAACAATATTTTTAATTGAATTTTATTGAATTTTTTAAGTAATTTTTTATCCATTTAACTCGACTCCATAGTCGGTTAAGTCACGGACACTGTAGGGGCATCTACCCTTTCCACGACTAGAGATGACAATGCTTCTACAAGAATTTACTGCCATACCCCACAAGAAATTAAATTCTGTATTAGTTTACTAATTCCCATGCAATTCTGAGTGACGAGTTAAATTTAAATGAACTAGCCCAAAAACTTGCATCCAGTAATTCATCTCGTCAAAGCTATTTTGGATAGTTTCTTAAACTACAATATGTCTCACAATCAGATAGATATAAATAGGAAATTCTATAAATGTTTATTTATGAGACTTTTAAATTTTTAACTGCTGCACATTCAAAAATTAGTACTTTTTAAAATTATTAATAAAATTAAACTTTAAGTATAATAATTTTAATTAAAATAAATAACCAATTAATTGATACTGAATTAATTAATGATTAATTAGTGTCTCCTTGTAATTTCTTACTGTAATCAAAACTTGAGAAATTTTGTCCCCACTAATTTTATTTTGTTTCGCTGCCAATGTTCGGCCCCCTCCAAGATAAAATCCTGGGTGTGCCACTGATTAGGAGCGATTTTATTAAGCTTTGTGTTGCCGGATATTTTAGAAACTGTTCTTACAGAGAATTCAATTATTATATGTAAAAAACATGTAAAATTTTAAATTTCTCGTCCCATCAGTAACTGAAAAATCGCAATATTTCAGACGGTTTTTCGCCCCTGTACCCCAACGAAGTTAGTACCGGGATAACTTATACCGTATTCTGGAGCGGAGATTGTCACCATTTTGCCATCATTACTTTTGAAATTGGTTCGTAAGTTACAGAGATTACCCCTACAAACAAACAAACAAACGTTACTTCTATGTAAGATTGAAATAAATTAAACTGATTGATAGGGGAGAGTAGCCAAATTTGGACCACTTCACTTATTTTTAGGTGTGACTCACTTAATTTTTGGAATATCTACAAAATATCACTACACAGGGTCAATCTATTCATCTACTAAATGAATATTTAGATTAATTTCTTTTTGAAAATCTTAAGTTTTATTTAATTTGAAAAATATGTCAAAAGTGGTCCAAATTCAGCAACTGGTCGCCTAATTTGGACTCACAGTCTCTTAAATTGGACCAAACAATAGAAAGTTGTTTTAATTGTTAGGGAATATGACTAATTTTATTAAAATTGCAATAAATAAAACAATCAAACAAAATAACAGCAATGAAATATAATTAAATCAAATATCTGAAAATAAGAGTAATTATTTTAAATAAAAATGTACTCAAAATATCAATCAACGTTATCAGTAATTAAGAATAGAAATTATGGAACTAATTGCCAATTACTTGAATATCATGTAAGAAATGATGGAAAGGTTACAAATGAATTCTGTTTATTCATTTTTTATTTCAGCGTACACAACATGGAACCGTATTTGGCAATCTGAACACTGAATCATTTCTGCTATTTTATTTTTCTCACAAATTAGGCAAAAACAGTCATCACGATCTTGATTTTTCTTTTTAGATTCTGAATCATTAGACATTTTATTTTGAAACAGACGATTTCTTTACATTATATATGTACTTCTTCCCTTCAGTCATTTTCTTTTCAATTGCATTACGCCTATTTTTTTAAACTTGATCTTCCAATTGCTGTTGTGCTGTGAGAACTTTCTTTTTGTCGTTTTTTTTTGTTTATTTTTTTTATCTCAAGATTTACTTTATATGGCGAAGATGTTAACGCAGCTGTTTTTGGTCCACTCTGTACTTTGACGTAAATGAATTTAGCAAGGGAAATAACATTTTTAAGGATTTTTTGGGTTTGAGGGGAGATTTGTAGCCTGCAGCCTTCTTGCAGGTCAATTTCTTCACAACTTACTCTCTTCTTTTCGTTTCCTATATCTTTAACAAATTTCGCTGTCACGGGTGTTTTTCTTCCAGACAGTTTGTCTGTGTCGTTTTCAACATTTTAAAATTATATTTAAAAAGCTTTAAAAAAATATGCTATATTGAAAAAAAAAACCGTACGAATAATCAAACACAAAACATTATATATTCAAAGAGTGTTGAATTGAGGGAATCCCCTCCCACGGAACCTTGAGATAACCACTCCCTCCGGAAGGATTGAGATTTTATGCGTTTTAGTGGCAAAAAAAAAAAATGCAATTACATCCTCCAGAACTGTAAAAAGTCTGCCCCACCCCCCTTCACACACACACACTCACGGAACCGTAAATATTCTCCAGGAGGAAAATGTTTGAATTCGACTCTGTAAATCAAATACGCCGTAGGAATAAAGAATTCAAGGAAAATAAATACAAATGCAAACAAGATAAAAGAAATTGCAAGCAAAATGTGTTGTATAAAACTGTAAAAATTATTTTTTTAAATTTTATATATACCTAAACTGTATGAAAAAATTGATCCAGATATTTAAAAAAAAAAAAAAAAACTTGCATGGAGATAATCATTCATTATGAAATATTAAAAACTGAAAAAATAGTGTACAAAGCGTACAACCCTCGAAATTTATTACTTACTTTTCAAATTTATGATCATATATCTGGTCCAATTTAAGCAACTTAAATCGGCCCAATTAAGGCAACTGCGCCATTTTTTTTAAACTGATAATCTCAAGACTAAGAACAAAACCGAAATCAAACAAATCCGCGTGAAAAATATGCGCAATAAACAGATGAATTTATATATGTATATGAAAAAATAACAACTTACCTTAGTTTTAAAGTATTTAATTACGTTTAGTAGGAAAAAATAGCTCAAAACAGCTGATTTTAGGTGTTTTTAAATTGTCTGAAAATAGCATGTGGTAGGCAGGTGCTTCTTCAAATCATAAATGACATCCTTCTGATGAGTAAGATTTCAGTGGTAGATAACGTGTCTTTCTGATATTAACGGTGGGATGGCAACGGTCCTTTTAAAGCGGCGGTCCAAATATGGCTACTCTCCCCTATAATTGTCCCATTGTCATAAAATAACTAGAAAAAAAAATATCAATTTTATAAATAAGGGTTTCAATTCTCCCTATTCCTATAAATAATTTACACATTGTGACCTCTGTATATCTAAAAAAAAAATGTGTAATCCTATCTGATAATCAGTAGGGAAAATTGTATAGTGACACTTAAAGGGGTTCGGGGCACAAAAATCTTCAATTTTTTGAAAATTATTTCATTAAAATTTTCTCTGTTTTTTCGTGCTTAAAATGACATTGAAATCGTGTTTCTATCTGAAGTAGAACAAAAAAATTTTTTTTTTCGATTTGGTTTGTTTTCAAAATCTAGCTTTCAAGCAATAGTCCTGGCAATAGGGAATTTTACCTATCAAAATTAATGGTAGTTCTGGAAATCGGCTTACATTATGTTTTTTGGGTCGCTGAATCCGAATTTGTAACTTCCCACCAAAATTTCCCCCGGCAACCCTCCCAAATTTTGGTAAAAAGCCCCCCATAAAGGTTTTTATTAAAAAAATCATTTTTTTTAATTGTTTTAGGGGAAAAGTATCTAGAAATTCGGAAAGTGGACAAAATTTGCAACAAATTAAATATATGACATTATGACTTAGGATGAAGGGGAAGGGGGGATCTGCCTCGGAACATGCGCGCGGTGTTGCGTGGACTAAGTTGCGCAATTCCACGTAACCCCTCACGCGTTTACATTCACCCTCCCATCTCCCCTCCGAACTTTTCTTATAAGGTTTACATTAAGTTTTTTGGGTCGCTGAATCGAAATTTTTAACTTACCCCCAAAATTCTCCCCCCAGAAACCTCCCAAAATAGTTGTTATTAACTTAAATTTCTTATTGTTTTAGGAGAAAAGCATTACGAAATTCAGAAACTAGACAAAAATTGCAACAAATAGGATATTTGACATTATGACGTAGTATAAACGGGGAGAGAGGGGGCTGCCTCGGAACATTCCCCGCGCGCTTTTCTGAAAAACAAAATTTTTTCAAAAAATCAATTTTTTTGAGGGTTCCCGGGTGAAATTTTGGTGGGAAGTTACAAATTCGGATTCAGCGACCCAAAAAACATAAAGTGAGTCGAAATCCAGAACTAGTATTAATTTTTCCAGATAAAATCCCCTATTGCCTGGACTTCATAACATAGTGCACGTAGCGCCGCAGTGCATGTTCAGAGGCAGCTCTCCCCCTCCCCGTTCATCCTATGTCATAATCTCATATATCCTATTTGTTGCAAATTTTGTCTAGTTTCTGAATTTCGTAATGCTTTTCCCCATAAACAATAAGAAATTTAAGTTAAAAACAACTATTTGGGGTGGGGGGAGGTTCGGGGGGAGAATTTGGGAGGGAAGTTAAAAATTAGGATTCAGCGACCCAAAAAACTTAAAGTAAACCTTATAGAGAAAGTTCGGAGGGGAGATGGGAGGGCGAATGTAAACGTGTGAGTGGTCAAGTGGAATTGCGCAACTTAGTTCACGCAGCACCGCGCGCATGTTCCGAGGCAGATCCCCCCCCCTTCCCCTTCATCCTAAGTCATAATGTCACATATCTAATTTGTTGCAAATTTTATCTACTTTCTGAATTTCGAGATACTTTTTCCCTAAAACAATAAAAAAAATTGATTTTTTTTAATAAGAACCTTTTTCTTTTGGGGGGGGGGGATTGCCGGGGGAAATTTTGGTGGGAAGTTAAAAATTCGGATTCAGCGACCCCAAAAACATATAGTAAGCCTTTTTCCAGACCTACCATGAATTTTGCTAGGTAGAGCCCCTATACGGTCTCTATTGCCTGGGCTACAATGGCTGTTATGGAAACCACTTCTTGTAAAAATGCGTTTTTCTTCATGATAGGTTTTTTCACCATTTTTCGTATTTAAATTCTTATAACTCGAGAACCGTTAAAAATAAAGGGTTCAAACTTGGAACATATATTTTTCAATAATTTTACTTTAATTTTGATTCAGCATATCCGAAAAAAAAAACATTTACTTTTGAAAATATGATTTTTTAAAAAAAAGTTTCACCCCTTTTTTTGTAAATTTTTTCGTTAAATATTTTAAATTTTTTTATAAATTAATATTTTTAAAAATGCTGAATCAAAAGTAAAACTTATATATATCTGTTTATTTAAATGAAAACAAATTGAAATTCTATAAATAATATTTCGAGTTATAACGATTTTCAATTACCCCACTTTTTTAATAAATTTAAAAATTTAAATTTTTTAAAAAGATTATGAGAAGTTTTATCATGTGAGTTTGTTTACAAATGATAAGTTTAACCATCACAAAAAAAATCAGAATTTTAACTCAATAAATAAAAATTATTTTAAAATGTGTCCCGGACCCCCTTAAGGGATCCTGTACCTTTTAAACGCGACAAAATCAGCAAAGACTTTCGAAGTTTGAATTGGTGTATTTTCAAAACCTTTTTTATGTATCAACATGAATTTTTGACTATTGATTAAACAGATTAGATGTTTTAATCGACCATTAGAAACTGATTTGCGTTTTAGAGAATTTACGGTTTATTGAAGTTAAAATAGCTCCTTTTATTACTCTGTATGTCATTGCGCGCATGATAGCTTGAGAACGTATGTATGTTGTTATAAAATTTGAAATTGATGAGAAACACATTTGTGCGTTTAAAATAACCTACTTTTAAGAACTTATAATGGTAAGATTCTTAGTTATGACTATTTTTATTCATTAAAAATAAAAATTAAATTATTTTTTTCCACATTTTTTTTTTTAATGGTTAACCCGTTAATAGCCGCGCGTAAGTCTTTTCCCCGCCCGAAATTCGTTATCTCCTTGTAACTCATTTCCCGTGAAAGTTACGATAGCCAAACTCCGTGTAGCTGACCTTGAGTGTTCACACTCTTGTGCAGTAAAATTGCAAGTCATTCCTGCTATTTCTTAGAATTTTATCGCATTCTTAAATTTCAATCGGTCTAAATGACCGCGTTGCAACCACTTGCGTTAGTTGAATTTTCCCCCCTCGTGTTCATCCTTTCCCATTTCCGCGAAATCTGTGGGGGAAAGTTTCTTCGAAGTACGGACTCTCTGTTGTTATTTCGTCTTTCTTTCTTTCTACTATTTTATCCGTTCATGGAGTACTTTTTTTACTTTTAGAATGTGACTTAAAACTGTTTTATTATATTAGTTGTGAAGTCAGCTCGCACAAAAAACTGATGGATGGTCACTTACATTTTTTTTTCATTGTCAAGTATTGCGCGAATACATTCTCAAATTGATAATCGTTTAAATATGGAAAAAAAGGGAAATTCATCATCATCATTTGAAAGAACTTGCTTTCCATTTATTACCGGAACATATGAATGAAAGAAAACAGACAATAACACTGCCAAACCATTAAAAAAGAGAGAAGAGAATTTTGTGGGAATCAGTAAAAAAATTGCCGTATCTCCAAAATCTGAAAAGTATCGTTTTTGTACAATAAAACAAATTCGAAAGATAAAACAATTTTCTCAGAAATGTAGTATGTATAACTGCGAAGAACATACATATAATTTATTTGTACAATAAGAAAAATAATGAGAATTTTATAATGTAGGTTAGAAATTACGCAAATAAAAATCTCTTTTGGATAATTCAGTGAATGTTTATACTATGATTTTAAAAAAATATTTTAAGTATTTTTTTTTATTTATCTATTGTTAAATTTTCATACTGTAAGTAAAAACACATTTTTTTAACAATGCCGCAGAAAATGTTTATTATTATTATTATTATTGAAATCCAATAGAGGCTTGGGGACGGTATCTAACAAATTTAAATTTGTTGTCCTTCATCAATTGTTCAAACTATTTTTCAGAATAATGTTTTCCAGAATATGAGAGAAAAATCATTTAAATTAAATTATTGCTGCTATTTATAATTTCGGAGAAAATTTTCTTATTGTTTTTATTATTTTAATGAATGTTATTATAAAACAATAAATTATAACATTAATACCTTATTATAAAATGTACAATTGAATATATATTTATTTTAATTAAATAGTTGCTGTAAAATACATCCCTATTAAGATGAACCTTTCAGTGATTCTATTAATTAAAATAAATTATCCATCATAGGATTTAAATCTACAATTGCAAATGTATTTAAATTAAATATATAATTTCAATAACTTATTTATTATTTGCTTTATATAAGTGAAGTTCGTATCCAGAGTTTGTATTCAAGGGCGCTGCTCCCACCCTGAAATAAGTAAAAAAACTACAAATCGTGCATTTTCATTTGAAAAATGGATTTAATCACAAAATCTCGCTGGCCCCTCCCCCTCCTCTCCCCCCTCATGCACACACAGACACCCACAAAAGAAATAAGTAAATAAAACGTAGTTACAACATTTACATTTATAATTTCGAAGTTAAGTATTTTTTACCTTTTTCTTTATTATATATATACATATATATATATATATATATATAATTATACATTTTTAATAATATTTGGTTTACGTGGTGTTTGTGATGTCATAATTATTGGTCATTTTCATTATTTTTCAATGGTATTATTGTACAGAAAGTTTATATATATATATATATATATATATATATATATATATATATATATATATATATATTGTCTTTAATTGTTTATTGCATCAAATTTGATGGTTTTTCATAGGTTTTAAATGAATTAATCGCCCGCAATATGCTGGTGAATTAGTGGTATTGCATATCATAGGTTCCATTTTTACTTTCAGTTTACTTGTTCAATTTAATGTCAGTGTAACATATTGATGCTAAATTTATTAATTTTATTTTATTAAATGGATAGAGAGTGCCGGAGTATCATAAAAATCTGCCTGACTCTGATTCTGTCCTTCCAAAAAAAAAAAAAAAAAAAAAAAAAAAAAAACCTATCACGAATTTAGATTCATATTCGTAAATGTTTTCCTACTAATTATTGATTCATAGTAACATCAGAAATTCAATCAAATCATTTACTATTTACTTTTAAGTATTTATGCAAAACGAAGAAAGAGTTATAAAAACATTCATTTATCTAGATGCCAACTGAATATATACTTGAGCGAAATAAATAATTGCTGTGAAAAAGTTGTAAAATGAATAACTGCTGTAATCTTTTAAAGTTCAGTCAATATTTTCACCCTACGTTATCCGTTTTTGATCATCTGGTAACACCGGCAAGTTTCCCTTTCGTTTTCGCACTTCTGGTAACGGCGGCAAATGGACTGAACGCGACTGCTAACGTTCTAAAAAATGTCGCGACTACTCTCGGGTTAATAAAATAATTCTGGCCTCAGACTAGATCATTTTAAAAGTACACGTGGTTTTATGAATTATATCGAATTTCTTAACAATCCATTACGTTCTGAAGATATGCGCGCAGTGACTTACGGAGTGAGAAAAATACACTGCAAATAGAAGCGTCTTAAATTTAGACACATATGTGACTGAAAAAGAATTTTAGACACTTAAGTGTCTTAATCTGAAAATTAAGACACTATAGATGTCTTAATTTAAGATACATAAGCGTCTTACTATGACCATGGTGTAAACGAACTGAGAATAATGTCTAAAATATCCGCAAACGTCTTATTTTAAGACACTTCATTGCTTTAAACGTGTCTTAATTTTTGATTCTTCCGACGCAATAACCACCAGGGGGCACTAGCACTCCCAGTTGTGCATGCGTTTTAGATGTCTTCGTTCGAAGTGGTATACGTTGTAATTCAAACAAAGTTTGTTTTTATGTACGCGTGTATTTTAATTCGTTTTTTGCGAAATGTGAAGTACTGTGATTTTAATTCGTATTAACTTGGATTATGTATTTATTGAATACATACATCTGACGTGTGTGCTCGGCATCAAATGTCTCTTAGAAGCTGTCGTCGATACAAGGGCGGGATAGACACAGAACAGAAGTAGACGACGGTTGGATTACACCCGGAAATTCTACAAAGCGTGTGCAATGGGCTTAGTGTTAACTCGTATCAATTTATATCAATAATATTGTGTTATTCATCTTCGTCCTGTCGAAGCTGGCAAAAAAAAAAGAAACTTTTGTCTGGCGGGTCCTGTTTTTAGGATGAAACATCTCATCCTTTAAATATGGCTAGTCGGATGTATTATGGATTACCTTTTAAACTGATGAAAGTCTTTCTCCCTCACTGTGGTTGTGGTAGTTTTTAAAATTTAAAATCGAGGAATATTTCTTACCTCTTGCAGCAACTCAAGTAAGTTTCTTTATAGTAGTAAAATTAGTGTATTTTATGATTTTATTTATTGTACTAAACAAAATCCTGCATGAAATTTAATTAGTTTTGAATCTGTTCGCAAAAAACCCCACTAATTCTAGAAGTATATATTTTTAAACTTATGACATTCTTTTTTATTACGAATTATATATTCAATGTCAGTTCTTAGTTTCAATGGATAATTTTTATCTCGCAGTAAATGACGGCCACAAGGAAGTAAAGATAAAAAAAAACTTTGAAAGATGACCTAATGCTTTCTTACTTCCTGGCATAAAACCGCAGATTAAAAAAAGATAAATAAAGTAAATGAGACTCGTCTATTATATGAAGCTGCCTGTAAAAATATACATATGTATTTGATTTGCAATCAACTCTAATACTGATTTTTTTATTATTTTTAATAAAAAAGTAATTTGAAATTTATAATGGGAAAAAGTAAAAACCTCTAACTAGATTTCGTATTTAAAATTGTGGTAACTTTATTTATATGCACTTATACGAAAAATACAAAAATGACAGATGTTACTGTATATATTTAAGACGAAAGAAGTTTGGAAATCATAAGTTATTTTTTCCTCATGTTTTTAATATAGAATATGTACTTATTTGTTTTTATTGATAGTTGAATAGCTTTTGTGAGTACCCTCTGATCTACATAAAAACTTGCCCATGTGGAAATATAAATTTTTTAAAAACATAATTTTTAAATAAGTATTTTCATTTTTTGGGGGGAGGGGGGGATTTTGCATGAATTTTTGTAAAGCTGATATCTTAAATCTTGCACTGATTATAATGAAAGTTTTGAACTTTTAGAGTAGGACAAGTTTAAAAACGCAAATATATTTAACAAAATACCAAAGTCATTTTTTCCCCAATGTTATTAAAGTAGAATATTTATTTATTTATTTTCATTATTCATAGTTAAATGGCTGTTGTGATTATCAAGTGATGTATATGTAAAATTGCCTATGTGGCAATATATTTTTTTATATTTTCATTTTTTTTTTTGGGGGGGGGGGGATTTTTGCAATTTTCGTACATCTGATATTTTAAATCTTTTTCCACATTCAACCGAGTATAATAAATATTTTGAACTTTTAGAGTAGGACAAGATTATAAAATATATATATATATATTTATCTATGTACCTTAAAAGCCCTTAATAGCGAACACTTCGGGAACGCGGAATTTGTCCGATAATTGGAGATGTCTACTTTTTTGAGGTAAAAATATACAAATATGTATGTCTGCTGATTAAAAAAGTATTCGTTAAATAGAGGTGTTCGCTATTCGAGAATGTTCATTAACCTCCACAACGGATACTCCCGAATATCGGACATCTCAATTTAGACAACTATAATGCAGGGTTGCGTTTTTTGCAAAAGTACTTCTTGATTAAAGGAAGGGCAAACTGGGAAGTGCCCCGTCCCCCTACGACTGTAGTGCCCCCAAATTTGATGTGCAATATTTGTAAAGCTTATATTTTAAATCTGTTTCGAAATTGTACTGATTATAATCAATATTTTGAACTTTTAAAGTAAAATAAGGTTAAAAACAAAATAAATTTAAAAAAATCTAATATTTAGATAAATATTTTTTGTTTTTTAATCTTGTTCTACTCCTGAAGTTCAAGATATTGATTATAATCAGTACAATGTCGTAAAAGATTTAAATTATCAACGTAACGAAAATTGTATACCAAAACTGAGAGCACCAAAAAAATCAGGCTGTATTGGGGGGGGGGGGGGGGAGGGGCAGGACCACAGCCAAATATTTTTCCAGGATTCAACGTGGTCAAACATGGCTACGTATGATGCTTACAAAAAAAAATGGATGCGATTCAGACGTTTGAAGTGTCTGAAATTCAGACGCAAAAAGTGTCTGAAAAAATTCAGACATTTTAAAATGTCTGAAAATTGAACACTCCATTTCAGACACTTAAGTGTCTGAATTTCAGACATTTTAATTTAGAGTGTAGTTATTTTAATTTCAATAATACATGAATTCTGTGAAAGTTTGGTCAATTTCTAGTGATAGTATATTAAAAAGCAAAATCTATTTAATCAATATTCAAAATTTCATATCTATACATAAAAAAGGTTTGAAGATACAGTAATTCAAACTTTGTTTTTATTGATTTTCAGTGAGTATAAAAGTTACAAGACCCCTTAATAACAATCTCGTAGCATTAAAATCGAATTGAAGAAAGTTGAATTGCGGCCATATCTCAATTTCATATGTGTAAGTAGATTAAATTAAAATTAATTAATTGTGATTAAATTAATCACTACAGTCAACTGTGGTAACATTGAACCACATTTGTCTGTTTCTTGACATGTTCAGTATCTCCGTTCGCTTATTTAATTTTAAAAATGAATAAATGGTTTGCTAAGAACATATAGAACCACACCTTTATCATAAATTTCTCGACATTGAATTAGCAAAAGTGTTTTTTGAAAGTTTTTGGCCAAGTTACCTTGAATTGGGGCAACACTCTCCCATGTGTTAAACCGAATGTTATAGGGTCTACAACATGATGTGGACCAATGTTGTCCTATTGAAAAAGACGAAAAGTGAGGGTTAGAAGAGTAAGCATGTAATAAGACAGTAAATTAGCACATATTTTAATAAAATATATTATTACAAAGTTCATTAATATTCGTTAATGTGGATTGTCCGGTTCTGGGACAGAATACTGAATTTTCTTAGAGAAAAGTTTACAATATCATTCCATTCATACACCATTGAGTCCGGTTGCTGTGAGCAACCTAAACACTTTAATTTCTTTTCCGTAAAGTCAACAACACAATCTTTCTTTCATTTCAAAGTAATGCTTCAGGGATAGATATTGCCATTAAACAGCACAAGAACAGCATCTTAAACATTACAATCATCTTTGTCAAAAGCTTTATTTTTTGGTTCAGAACTAAGGTTCTGTATGAATTTTCAGCAAAATTATTGTTTCTATATACTTATTTCAAAATTATTGTTTCTATGTTTCTATAAAGTACAAATATCTATTTTCATATGTATACGAAAAATAAACAAAAACATTACCTCAAAAGCATCAATGTTTAAATTCAATAAAATAAGAAAAAGCTCCCCTAAAAATGTAACATTTTTGTGCATTGACAGGAAGAATATACAAAAATTTAAATGATAATTGGTTGGGCCAGTGGTAACCCAAATGTTGGGCCAAAGTTATTTAAATTAGAAAAACGCTTTTCTTTTTTCATCTCAGGAAAGGCAACGCATAATTCTACATTAGGCATTAGTCTACATTAAATGGGCTATAATAAGACGTAATTACCAAGGTCCAAATGAATTAATTTATAACTTGGCAGACAAAAGATGCAAGAGCTAAATTCTCATCATCTTCATACTTTTTGTTTGACTGGTGCGATCACGGTGAAAACTTGGCGAATTACTTACAATGAGCTGCCAGCCTCAAGTTAATGCTACCACCTATATTTTCAGACAAAAACTTTGGCGATAACTCTAGCGATGTAAAAAACATAGCACGTTAAAACTTTTATCTCTTTTGGGCCAACGTTATCCCAGTTGACAGCATTGAATTGATACAGATGGAATTATTATCAATTGTGATTAAATTAATCAAGATAGAATTAATACGGATTGAATTAATCATTAACACATATTTTATAGAGCATTTACATTTTCAATTTCAATCATGATTAATAAAAATTGGGATTAAATTTCCGAGGATTCGCCCTTAAGTCGACTAATCAATCTACTGATAAGGGAACCACTTTTGGTGTTGCTCGCACCTAGCATCGAGACCTGGTGCATTTTGTAGCCCTATACATAAAAGTTAGAGAACTGATAAAATTTCTTTGTTAAAATAATATTTTATATACTTTTTTATAGTTTTATTTTTTTATTATTACATTTTTATTTGTTTATTTCACGCCAAAAGTGAGTTAAGTCGCCAATTATGGAGCTACAATTTTCCCACCCACATTAGCTTGAGAGTAAGTACGTACATTTTAGAATTATATCAGATTGTGATTTGTTTGATAATTGATTGCATAAGAAACATGAATTAGGTTTTTTCTTTTTTTTCTATGCAGACGATAAATATATAAATAGTAAGTATATCTATATTATAAAGGACAAACATATCTGTGCGTAACGCATACGTCATTCTGCGAATGGCAACATTTGAAATTTGAAATGAAATTTCGCTTTTGCAATTCTCGCAACAGTAATTTTTTAAACTTTTAAACATCGCACATTTTAAATTTTTACACCGTCGTATAGAGGAAAAAATGTACTTTTAAATGCAATTTGTTTGAAAGTTGTATCTCAATTTATTTTTGAGATATTAATTTTTTTGTAGTTTTTAATACCATTTTTCTAATCGTGGCAACAAAAGTACACCATTTCTATTGAAAGTAAATGGAAAATAGTCAAAAATAGGAGATTACGGTATCTTTTTGTTGCCATTTTGTCATAAAACCTGAAAAAAAGTTGAAATTAAAATACGTGCTACGTCAATAATATCGCCTGTTATTCCGCTATAAAGACGTCATATGCATACTTTTCTATAGATGAAGTTTAATACTGGATTGTAAAAGCGTATAAAAATTGTTGTATAGGGTTTAGTGGCGCAAAATCCCATTAGGGGCATAATATTTTGAACGGAAAATGACATATTGTTTTTCAAAACATGCATTTTTCCTGATAAATTTTCCATTTTGTTTTTTCTTCTGCATGTGTACTGATACTAAGTTTCAGACACTAGGCGAAATGCTTATTTAAGTGTAAAAGAAGTCATATTTAAAAGAAAACCATCATTTTTTAGATAAAACTGAACATTTTAACACAAATGCGACTCAAAAACATAAATTACGGAAATATTTGCTCTCCGGTACTTAGATTAGTATCTCAAGTTAAGAGTTCGTCTGTTCACATAAAAGATGTTTCGGACAATCGTGACTTCAAGTTTTAAATTAAAATGATTTTAAAATGATCAAACAAAATACATTAAAAAAATGATGGATACGGATGTGAGAAGTGCGTATGTAAATTTTGAGACAGAGAAAAGGATGTCGGGTTTAGATTTCATCCGAAAAAATTCTACGATCGTGTCACAGTGGAATAAATTTTGCTATTTTTTATTCCGTAATACCAAGTATAAGAGCCTCAATTGACAACCTCATTCTAATAACTGATATTAATTACATTTTGCTGATTACGTATCTATATTATAAAGGACAAACGTATCTGTATGCAATGCTGACGTGATTTTGCGAATAGCAACACTTCACGATCAAATTTCGGTTTTGAAATTTTCGCTAATGCAATTTTTTAAACTTCTGACCATCGTACGTTTTCAATTTTCGTCGCATAGGGAATAAGTCTACTTTCAAATGCAATTTGTTTAAAAACTGTATCTTAATTGACTGATTTATTAGGGTTTTTTAAAAATAATTTTTAAGCATGATATTTTTTAAGTTTATCTTATTACGTGCCGGCTTCAATGCATAATAAAAATAAACAATTATCACATAAAGCAGCAAGCACTGTTCATCATATTTTTCTGTATTTTTTTGTATAACGAAATTAATACTTCCTTTATAAACAAATAAAAGAATAATACTCAAAATTCACAAATCTAACATATTGTAACAGTACAATTTAAATTTTTAGATCACCAAATAGGGAAAAAAAATTTCAAATAGAATTTGTTTGCAAAGTGCATCTCAGTTTACTGATTGTCTATGGTTTTAAAAACAATTTTAAAGCATAAAATATTTTTAAATTTATCTCTATCGCGCGGAGCTTGATTACGAAAGATTAATCCGTTAAAGAGTTCATAATTTTCTTAATCGCTAATATCCATTAAAAAAAACTTCCCTATGAATAAATAAATAATATAATATAAATAAAACACAAAATTAACAGACATGTAATTGAACTATGTGCTTAAAGCCCTGAAATTATCAGAATATAAAAGAATGCCGTAAGTAGCAAAATATTGGTCAAATAACTCTTAGCATGCGGCTATTAAGAAAATATCGCATTTGATAAATTTCAAAACTTTTTTTGATTGTATAATTAATATTTTTCATATGAAAAATGCTTTTTTAATGTTAGTGGGTAATCTAACAAAATTATTGCATGTAAAAATTTATTAGTTTTCAATTTAAAAAAATGTTTTTACCTATATTCTGTAACCCGGGAAGCCCGGGTACGATCCCCTAGTTTCTATAAAAGCTTTCAAGATAGTTGAAACTATTTTTGAGTGAAATACGAAATAAACAAACTATTTTATTTTGAAATCGAATGGAATAAAGTTTCGAATGTTTAAAATGAAATGCTGCTGTATTAAATAGTCCTTTGGTAATCATAAGGTAATCATAAAGTAAATTAATATTTTTTAACAATTTATAAAAATTACTCTGACATAACAATTTCTACTGAAGTCCAAAAACCACTCCTCACGTAATACAAAAGCTATGACATTTGGCTAGGGTTGCCGGGAAGCTCTACTTCTGAAAAAAACCCGCCAACTTTTCCCCGCCAAAAAATATGAATATAATGTTGCAATTTTTCAAAGTCAAATTCGTGGTTTCTTGAAGGAATATTTAAACTTTTTTCAATATTTTATACTTATTATTAACTAATTTGTATTTTTAAATGCGTTTCTTTAAAAAAATTCAGTGTTAATAGTCCTATAAGTGGTCTCGAAAATTGCATTTTCAGAAAGTTATACTGCTGTAAAACCAAGAAATATTATTTTAACAGAAAAAATTTATCGATTCTCAAACTTCGTAATACAGGGCTTTAAAATGCACCAGGTCTCAATGCTAGGTGCGAGCAACACCAAAAGTGGTTCCCTTGTGAGTAAGTAATCGATTAATGCCAACCCTGCACGTATGCACCATTGCGGTCTTCTTACTGTTTCATCATTCGAGTTTCGTTCATCTGACGAAACCCTATTCGCCTCACTCCTCTGTCTGTCTGTCTGCCTGTATGTCCGTTCTCAGAAACTATATATGTTGGAGACTTGAAATTTTGTATACTTCTAGCTGGACACCTGAGATCAAGCGACAAATTATAAAATTTTGAAAAAGTCGTAATTAACGGACGTTATAAATTAAAAACTCCCAATTTTACGTCTCATTTACGAAGAAACGGCATAAAATGAAGGCAGGTAGGAACAGACTCTTGAAATATTTTCATTTCTCCTCCGGGTTGCCACACATCTGCGCTTCCAGATGCGAAATTGCAGGTTTGCCAGGGCGCGCTTTAAGCAAAAAAGTGTAGTGGACATTTATAAATCTACTTGTATCTTTCAATGTTTTCGTGCGAGAAATTTTTAACTTACATAGACAGACGCAGAAAAAAAAAATCTACTTTTATTTGGTACTAGCTAGCTTGCCCGGCGTTGCCCGGGTACGTAAAAAAAAAACAGCACGAATTGCGAAAGACCTCTGAAAATCACAATAAGATATCGCGAAAAAATTTTAAATCGCTGCACAAATTCCGAAAAGAGAAAAAAACTTATATATTGTGCTCGAAGATTGAAAGTTGATTCAACTTCTATCAACGTCTTTCACTAATGCGGAAAAATGGTAGCAAATCGCTAAAATACACTAAAAATCATATACAAAATACTCGAAAAATTCGAAAATTGTTATACGAAATCCGAATAAACTTTATTGAAATGAAGGTAGAAATTACTTTAGTATTATAGGTCAAAAATGGAATGTCAAAAAATTGCAGCAGATCGCAAAGAAACGTAAATATCGAATTAAAAATCACCTGATGACGTAACAAACACGTGTAAAGTTTTTAATGCCTAGTAAATTTGACATTTACGATCACCCATTATTGGCATTTAATCTTATAGTTTGGCGATATTTTTTTTTTTTTTTTGGTCTACGGGATAATCAGGTAGAACCACAAATTATTTCTGTTCGTATTTAAAAGTAGATAAATAGCTCTTCTTTATATAAATAAATAAAATAAATATTGTAAAAAAATGCTTATATGTATATGAAAAGTAAATAGTTTGCCAGTGAATATACGTAAAATTAACTTCACTCGCCAAGGCCATTTTCTCTAACTCACCAAAGCCCATATATTAAAAATATACCAAATACTCTTCAATCTGTTGCCTGATACTAAGTAATCACAATAATGTAAATAACTATTAGGCATAGATACGTATCGGGTTTGGCGCGATTTTTTTTCACCCCAATTTGGTGAAAACACCGTTTTCGAATACCAGTTACATATATATATTTAAATTATTTTCTATAATTTTAAAAGGAAATAGCAATAAATAATAAAAAGTTTAATTAATGTCTATAGAACAAAACAGTTTATATAACTGTAAGAAAGAAAGTAAAAGAAAATAAGCAATTTATTAATAAATAAACAACAATAGCCGAGTTACCACATGTCAGGCAAAATAACGCCATTTTGGAGCCCATTATGTACCATGGAGCATATATGACGTATGTGCCAACAAAACTTTCAATAATATAGTAAATAATTCATTTAGTGGTGGCTTGATTATCGAAGATTATCAAAAAAGGGTGTATATGGGACATTTTTACACTAAAATTTAAATACCTGACTACATAGTTATAATTTTTACTCCTTTTTATATAATTTACATTTGAATATAAAGATTTACTCCAAAATGTTCTCCTATACTTAAAAAAAAATTATTGCGACCTTCGCCTGGCTTATTTCACACTTCTGCCTTTGTGGCTTAAAATTGCATTGTTTGGCGATCAAGGTAATAATTAAATAGCATGTAACTCACAAATAAAGTCTTTCTCCTGTAAGACATACGATGGGAAAATTACATAAAAATGATAATTAAATTGAATAAAGAAAAAAGGAAGGACTAAAACACTGTTACTTAAATTTTATTTCTTCAAGCTTTTTCAGGCACGTTTTTATTAACCTGGAGAAGCGAAAAATCGCCAAATAATGTATCAATTGCTTTTAAGTTTAAGTTTTATAATTTTTTAAGTTTTATAAACATTCCTTTCATATTTAAATATTTTCATTTTATAAATTTTATCTCGCATTAAAAAGGTTTTTGATTCTTTTTTTTTTTAAAATTAAGCAAATAACAGTTATTTTCTTTTAATTTGCGAGTCGTTTACATTATTTTCTAACGGATATAGCCATTTCAATTCATTTATCAACTATATTTTTCGCCAAAATGACCACTGGCAACCCTTTCGTCGAAAATATCAATAAAATACAATAATCTAAGCGTTGTATCATGTTACTTTTATTCACAATTTAATTTACTTGGATTCCCTTAAATATAATTAATATAATCCCTTAAGTTAATATTAGTTTTTGTTGCATTAAAATATTTCAATTTGTTGATTTTCTGTAAGCAAGTAATCCATATTGGTTTACAATGGAAGTCTATGGGAATTTCGCGAAATATTAGAGATATCGCCAAGTTGGCGTGACTTTTGGCGATATACCGCCAAGTTGGCGACAAACGTGGCGGAGTTTGGCGACAGAAATGTGTCCCTCTACGGTAACCTCCTTATAGGTATGGAAATGCATTAAATGCTGTTCAATAATTGCATTAAAAAATCGCTAAAAATTCAAAAGTCGCTGCACGAATTCCGAATAACCTTTTTTGAAAAAAAAACAAAATTTACTATATTGGGTTAAAAGAAAGAAACCATATTCTTCTCACTTATATGGAAAAATCGACTCGAAACTTAAATAAGTGCTAAAAATCGCATAAAAAATTAAATAAAAAAAATCTAATAAAAAATCGAAAATCGGGCTTCGAGGTGCAAAACTTCATATATATAATTGTACCTTTTCCCCAAATTTTGTAGCTCTACTTGCAGTGGTCTCTTCAGAACACCGTCGACACACTCACTCACTCACACACAAACATCTTTCTTTATTATTATAGATAGATACAGATCGTATTTCTGCGATGTGTATAAGTGAAAAGCCCTCTAAAAATCAATCGATAAAAATTTAATTTTCTTCTATTACAAAAGCACCTGTCGAGAGATTTGATTTCAATATTTTTTTCTCTCCAGACAAACGGCGCTTGGTCACGTGGTTTCTCATATTAGGATATTTTAATATGAAATTTAAACTTTTTAAATATTAAATTTTTTTTATTAAATTTTCAGACATCCCGACGTGAAATTTTTCGCTGATTTCATTGATACCCGTTTCTCAGACCTATCTTAATTACAAGCTAAGGGATTAATTATTATTTAATTAATTGTTTTTATTTCTATCAAATGCGTAGATTAAAATGGAGGCACGTGCTTTTTTAACGGCGATTTCATTTAAAATAGGAAATCCAAAAATTTGCGTGGGGTCTTTTGACGGCGCGCTATGAGATAAGTATTACTTATTCAATATCAAAACGTTTTTAAGTGTTCATACCACTATTTTCGAATAGTAATTTCGGCAAATATCTTAAATTATTCGTTAAGACAGCCACCCTCCCGAACCATGTATCTACGGAAAAGTTGCGTGAAGGAGTTTCGTTCAGATACGCTTTTGTTAAGAACAGAGTGTGCTCCCTGGTTGTGGAATGTGGAACTAACACAACGCAATTTTGTTAAAGTTAGGAAATATAACAAGGTGATCTGTTTGAAACTTTAAGATAGTTTATAACACATAAGATAAAGTGTAAAAAAAAATGGCGCGTGAAATTGCGTGGAGGGGTGGGGCGCTAGATTTCTTTTTGGAAAATTAGCTTTTCTGACCTTTTTAGATGTTTTTTTTTTTTTTTTTAGTGAGTCCTCAGATATATGCTACTTATTAAATATAAAAATGTCAAAATTTTAGTTACCACTATTTCCGAATAGTAATTTCAGCAAAATTCTTAATTTATCGCTTAAGACCGCCACCAACTCGACTAGCATATCTCCTGATAGGTTGTTTAACGGGGTTACGTTAGATACAGTTTTGTTAAGAATAGAGTGCGCTCCCTGGTGATGGAATGTGGAACTAACCGACCGCGATTTCATTTAAAGTAGGAAATCTAACGATGGGATCTGTTTTAAACTTTAAGATACTTTATAACACATGATAAAAAATTATAAAGAAGAATGGCGCGTCGCATTCCGAAGGGGGTGGGGTGGGTGAGGAAGGGGCGCGAACAAAATTAGGAAACATGACAGGACGATCTGTTTGAATCTTTAATATAGCTTATAAAGCATAACAAAAATTTAAAAAATCAGGCTGCGTCAAAAATAATGTTGACTATTCCCCACTTTTCTAAATTTGGCAGATACCCGTCATGTCATATATCGTAGTATTTCGGGGGTGGGGGAGGCACGGACAAATTTAGGAAATATAACAAGGCGAATCTGTTTGAAACTTTAAGATAGTTTAGGAAGGGTTTGGCAAAATTTAGAAGGTGTTCCATGGTGATAAATGTACTGGACGTATTGAAAGAAAGTGTTTTGAAAGAAATATTAAACGAAACCCTCTGTGCGATCTATGATCACACTTACTCACTTGTTTTTATGTTACTTCTGCTGGGAAGGCTTGCTCTATGTGTTCCAGCCACGTCTAAATTATGGTTACGCTTTATAGTACAGTTCAAAGAACTTTCAGACTGAGGATTTTTATGACATTCAGAATTTTTTTTTTATAGAAATCCATTAATTATTTTTTTTAACATAGCAGATTGAGCTGAAAACCTAGATCTACCCGTTTTAAAAATGTATAGAACAAACTCTGAATTTTATATATAAAAACTGTTAAAGACAAAGTCAATCTATTTTATAAACAGAATTAACGCCAATTTATTTTATAAAGACAATTAAGACCACTATTGTAGTTTCGGGAGAGATTAATAAGCGACTCTTTTCGTGAAAAAGGACTGCATGCAATTAACCCAATGTAGAAATTTTTATTGCTTGGTACACTAGACATGTGCTAGATTTTTTCTAACAGGCGATTGGAACAAATAATTAATTTCTCTTAAAATTACAATCGTCATGTTTTCTTTTTTCATTTTATGAATAAAATGTAGAGCTAATTCTTAAAATTTTTAGAATAGTTAGAAATAATATGAAAGGCAGATTCTATTTTATGTGGATAAGAAATACTACATAAGAAATACTACATATTGCAGTGGTTACTATGGTGCGACTTTTAATAAACTCGTTCATAACTTTTTATTATATGACCACAGGAACCCAAAACCACTTCCCACCTGAAAAGTATATATATATTTGTTTTCATCTGCTAAATTTTGCTCGCACGATGAAAGTCGCAGTTATGCGCAGATCGTCTTGACGCTCACCAAAAACACTGAGATAGGTTATATCTCTGCGGGAATTGCAAAAGGACAAAATTGGCCAAAGGGGAGGGGTGTAATTGAGGAAGGTTAAAAATTTTGAATACGGCCTTATCACGATTCTGATAACAGAAAAATCACAGGAAAATTTAAACGTTTTTCATTATAGCAGTTGCCAATAATTAAAAAACAACAATAAAATTCTTACCACAACATTTACTACTGCAAGATTTCCACGTGAAAAATTAAAATGAAATAAATTGCCGAATTTTAAAAAAAGTGAATACTACGTCATACTGAAATATAATGAACGTCAGCAGGTGAATACGTAACGTCATGTGAGTTTGAAAAAACATACTGGAACATGATAAAAACCCGATTATAGAAATATTGCCATATTTTAACATTTTTAGGTTCTTTGAATTTGTTTTTGCCATTTTTAAATCTACTCTCTATATATACTTGCATGTATGCTTTTATATTAGAATTTCCGCAAGATGTAGGTCCTTAGATTCTTAGTGTTCTTGATGATTCTGATAAAACTAGTTCTTACAGAAAAAGGAAATTAAAAACTCGTCATAAAGGGCCAGATAAAATTGTTAAAATGTGTTTATCTCTAATCTTGATTTAGTTTTTGTTATGAAATTATTATTTAACTTCGAAATGTACCTCCGCCTGTAGGCCGAGCAGGCAGGGATTTTTTAATTGAAAGCTAAACTAAACTTGTAGCTAAACAATCCATGAATGATCAGAGTTTTTAGTGCCCGATTATGTTTACTTGACTCTGTGACACGAGGTTTTAAACAGCTTATCTCCCAGTCAGGTGGTCAGCTTAACACGAGACCCCTCGTGTTCAGTACCCAAGCTACCTTGAGCTTCATTTTATCGATCATGAAGTGGTGAAAGATTGAGTGAATCTTGCCCAGCCAAGAATAAAACTAACTTTTTAATGAACATTGGCTAAATTCTTACTCCAAAAACTATATAGTAGGTGAATTCCATCGTAACTGACGTAACACTTGATCATAGAATTTTGTTTTTAAAACTGTGTAGAAAGTTTACTAATAAAGCTAGAACAAATTTTTACAATTTAAAATATTTCTTACTAAGGATTTAATACCCAAATACCTTCAGGTTATTTCAATCTATCTTTTAGTCCCAAAATTTGCAATTCAAAATTCTGTAACTGATGTATTCTAAAATAGACAAACATTTTTCTGCTTGCCTTGCCTTCAATGAAGAGTAAAAATTATCAAAACTATCCCGTTAAAAATGGAATTTTACATTCTAAACAACACTAAGTAGTGACAAATAATAACAGTAATTTGTTTAATTAATTTCTGAACAATAAAAGAGAAACAATTACACATGTAACTGACGTAACATTACGACTTTACAAAGACAATAATGGTACTTAACTTAGTTTGAAAACATTAATTTACAATGTCTTTTTATTAAGATTTTATTATAGAGTATAAAAATATCAAGCTTTCCAATCATACCCGTAAATTAAACATAATATAAATTTTATCCCCCCCCCCCCCCCAAAAAAAAAGAGAATTTTCTGTAGAATTGCCCAGTATGGGAGTTTAGTGATTATATAAAATTAAAACTCGACAATTCTCTAGATATTTTTCCCCTGAAATATATTTATCTCTATTTGAAAACTACATTAATTTATTTCTTTAATTATTTTATATATGTTAGTGGAAATGATTAATATTTTCTGCATCACATAATTTTATTTTTTATAATCTTAAGTGCATTACATTGATTAAATGTAGATAAATATAAATATGATGTATTTAATATCTTTTCATTACTTATAAATATAAAAATTATTAAAAAAAGCTACAAAATGATATTTACTAAACCTATTAAAATGTGAACTAAAATTTACGTACATAAATAGATTTAGTAGCTGAAACAGAAAAAGAAATCTATATACCGTAATTACACATATATAATATATGCCTTAAAATGGATCGAAATGTTGTACTTTTAATATATTCTTGAAAAATAATTTAATTGTTTCATCTTTAAAATATTATGAGAGAAAAAAATGTGTTTTCTGTAAATACAATAAAAGTATCACTGGAAGTCAGACATATGGAAAACATAAAACGAATTATTGATACAGAAGAACAATGTTTGAATAATTCAGTTAATTAATTGTGGCTTTTGTTTACTATAGACAAATAGTGTATATTATAGAACAGGTATTTTTAATGTCTCTATAAATGTTTAATATGCCTGTTTGATTTTTCATTAAAACTTTTTGTTTCTTTTATAGATTGAATTCTCTCGAAAACAACATGGAAAGCACATCTATAATGTATTCAAGAGATATTATCGATGATAATTTAAATACTGGAACACTGGCATGGACGTGCCCATTTAATGGTTCGAAAAAAGATCTCAGACAATTAGAGAATTGGTATAAATTTTTAAATAGCCTGTATTGTAAGTTTTCAGAATATACAATACAAATATCTATAAGAAATTACACAGACCTTGATCTTAATGATTTGGAAAATCGTCGCGTTCTTACTATTAAAGATAGGGCGAAGAAAGAATGTGACATTGAAGAATATATAGCTAGTAACTCTGGAAAAGTCATAGAGATAGATGATAGCAATGTCAAAAGATTTTTAAATAAAACAATAGAATGCAATATAGCAAATTATGATAATATTAAAAATTTCCGGATTACAAGTGTACAATTAAAAGAATTAAACCGAATCTTAAATTTAACATTAAACAATGAAGTATATGTAATCTGCGAAGGACAAAATATATTTTTTAAGGGTAGTTAT
The DNA here is from genome assembly GCA_963932465.1 of Maratus speciosus. Taxonomy (NCBI): domain Eukaryota; kingdom Metazoa; phylum Arthropoda; class Arachnida; order Araneae; family Salticidae; genus Maratus; species Maratus speciosus. The sequence continues at coordinate 170,370,318 of OZ010795.1, read as the reverse complement.
ATCACTTCTGGAGACATAATACATACATTTTTTATGTTAGAGAGGAATGGAAGAAATGAAAACTGTAAAACGTTGCTAAAGAATGAGGCATCAAAAACGCTTAATATTTTTGCGTTAAACACATTTTTTGCAGATTTTGATATAGACTGGCCTCTTACACAAAAACATAGTATAGTGAAAATGAATATTATAGCCCCAAAATGGAAAATTATTGGTACACGTAAAATAGAATTAAAAGGAAAAGATGGAGAATTACCTGAAGTGGGTGATGGAAAAGACGGTAAACCAGGAAAATCTGGAGGACCTGGTGGAAATTTCTTTGGAATCGGAAATAAATTTTTAAATGGGAAAAAAATGAAAATATCAGTCAACGGAGGTGATGCTAGTAATGGTCAAGATGGAAGAAATGGTGAGAATGGACGAGATGGAACTACTCCCGTAACACCATCAGGTATTTTTTGCGGTGATCGTTTATGTGATGAAAATAAAAAGATAAATGGCTTTGATTGCCAAAAAATTAGATGTGAATATGATTCTTATTCACGTTATAACAATAAATTTGAATTGACGAAATGGTGTCAATATGAAATGTTTGGAAAAACTGGAACTAGAGGTTCAGATGGCGGGAATGGAGGAGCAAGTGGAAAAGGAGGATATCCGGGAAACATAGTATTGTTTGAATTAAACCATAATTCCCAAATGTCACGGTATAATTATACTGGGAAAAATGGAACATATGGAAAAGCCGGAATAGGCGGAGTTGGTGGTAAAAGAGGAAACCACATAATTGTAAATTGTCGGCCATATTACTTTTCAAATGAATGGTCTTTGGTCAATACCATTAATGTGAATGAAAGAGCTGATTCCGGACGAAATGGAACTGAAGGTACACATTTCAGTGAATTCGAAATGCTTGAAGCAGCAACCGATATAAATTATCTAGACCTAGCTAAGATTATAAATCAGTATAAAAGTTATTTAAGAGAAAACTTGCATGATCACTTTAGAAATTATTCTCTAAACATGTTTCTGGTGCACTTAGAAAATAACCATGACGTAAAAGGTGTTTATGATACATTAGGTTTCATACATGAACTAAAAAGTTTGGAAGAGCAGTTTCATTTGTTAAATGCAAATATAAATTTTCGTCCATTTTATAAGTCACTATTAAACAGATTAGTGGAATATGCAAGAACGATTAAAGAGGAATATTCTAGTCAACAAAAAAAAGTACTCGCATATTTATATACAGTTGCTCTCGGTAGGATTCATAATATGGACGATAACTTAGAATCTAATTTAATAATCAATATAAATCAGTATATAAAAAATGTAAAGGAAGATATTAAAGAATTAAAAAACATAAGGAATGCAAAGTATAAGGAAGAGCTAATAAACAAGTATAAAGAAGAATACAAGCACGAGATAGACATAAAAATTAATGAAGCTAATGAATTGATTTCAAAAGAAATAACTCCTGAAATCGATAATATTGAAACCGATATTGACGATCAAATTGAAACATTAATCAATGAAGTAATATACCTCCAAGAACAAACGAAAATTGAGCATGAAAAATTGACAGAGAAGCAACAACAGTTACAAACTACTTTAGGATTACAGGGATTGTTTTCTATTTTTAAAATTGTAGGTCAAGTAGTAAGTTTCCTAGGGCCTGTAGGAGCAATTGCTGGAACAGTAATTGGAACTGGAAGTACAGTAGCAGAATCGTTTCTTTCAGATAATGATGATAAATACTATAGCGTAATGGATTTACCACAAAGTGTAGCTGAAATTCAGTCGATAAGTGAAGGAATTAAGTCTATAAGCGACCGCAGAATCACTTGCCTCAAAAATACGCTGGAAAGAATATCGCTAGAAATACTTAAACACCCCGATATATTAAGTAATATATCATTTAAAATACTAAGTATGAAAGACAAATTAGACAAAATGGATAAGAATGGGTATAATTTCATGGAAATTGTAGCTCTGGAAAAAGAATTAGAAACAACGGTCCAAATTCAAGAAGCAGATTCATCAAAAAAAGAAAATAAAAATGTGGTCAGAAAAAATGAACGAGACGTACGAAAAAAGTACAAAAGAAAATATCGAGTCACAGAAAATAAAAAAAAGCGAGAACGAAAAATATACAAAACAGAAGATACAAAACCTGAAAAAAATGTATTAGTTATGCGCAAATTGCAAAGAATTGTTCAAATGGGTACAGTGATATCAGACACTTATAATAAATATAAAAATAATCGAGCAGAACTTGACACATTAACTGAAGCCATTACGCAAAATGAAGAAAACTTCGAAAAGCTCAAACATTATGAACAGAAAATTTACAATAAAATAATGCCGATGCTACAAAATATTAAAAATGATCTTGATGATGTAATAAGAAAGCTTGGAACAAAATCTAAAGTGTCTCTTGATGTAACAAAATGGCATGTAAAAAGCACATTGCGTGATATGCTATTACGTATGAAACAACTCACTAGGGGGTTAAAAACGCAAGACAATTTAGCACGATGCATAGAAAGGTTGGAAGAAGCCATCGTTACTTTAATGGATGTAAATAGCCATATACAAGATTATCAGGGAGATCAAAATTATGCAAGTTTCATTGCAAAAATAAGTTCTGTTTCTGAGACAGATATAAGTATTGCTAATGACCCAAAGCTCCAGGAATCTCTCAGAACAGCTATACGCGACCTAGAAATAACCGTAAGATCTAGCATCGTTGTGCAACGGCATAAAGTAGCTATAAATGCATTGAAACAGATTGTATTTCCATTTGCTCACGATTACTTTAAGGATTTAATACTTCCGGCACATCTTGAATTCATTGGTAATAAAAACGTAATTACGCTTGAAAATTTGGTATTAAGAGCTGAAACTGAGATTGAAAAGATAAACATGAAATTGGAAGAATATAAAAATACCGTAAAAAAAAGTGATGGGTGTATTGGTAAAGGATTATTCATAAGTGGCCATATATCTAGTAAACCTTTTTTTGTTTGGAAAAATGAACAAAACAAAAATTTAATATCAAGGCTGCTATCTGGAGAAGCTGTTATAACAAAATCTCATATAAGAAATTCTGCACCAAATAAGGATGCTATTAAATTTAATGTTGCCGAATTTCATTTTAAATCCGAAAATGAAACCTTACAATCTGAAATAGATAATAAACTAAAAGGATTTCAGCTATCTGCAACGCATTTAGGTAATTCATATTATCGATATAAAAATAAATTTTATAAAATGATGACAGGTAGCCAGGAAATTTGGTATTATTTTGAAAGGAAACTTAATGGAGAACCATTTGACAACAGTGATTCATATGATAAGATTAAGTATGGAAACTTAACTCTTAGTCCATATGCTTCATGGAAAATCAAGTTAGATATAGTAGGAGATAACAGCTCTTTCAGTGATTTGCAAAATTATAATAATGTAATTGACATGGTATTAGAAGGACGTGGTCACTACCTTAGCAAAATAAGTATGAGTTGTCCGAATATTATGGCAGAAAAGTATTACCAACCAATAAATACAATCAATGAAGATGATTTATATGTTGAATTAAATGTGCTAGAGAATGTATCTCTGCCACAAGAAAATATTTACACGAAAAATTAGCCCAGACTATACTTAATTAAAGAGATAGAATTTTTCGAAATAATTCTGCTAATACTTATTATAGAAGTTGTATTAAAAATGTAATAGTTTGTTTCCATGACTTACACTTTCCCATTTTAGAATCCTTCCGGGTGCTGGGGCTTCTAATTTAGAAATCTGTGTTTAAATGAGTTAAGAAAGGCATGGGATTTCCAAAGATAATATTTTTTGTCAAATTTACAAGTTGTTTGGAATTATAAAAAGATTTAATTGTTGTCACAGATATCAAAACCGACTGGTAATATTACTATTAATAATGTATCATCAAAACACACTAAATAAGTACTCATATTATATTTACAAAGAAGATGTTTCAAAAACAAGTTTACAATAGATGTCCATAGTAGTGTAAATAATAAAGCTATAGCTGATATAGATCCTTTCTTTGTTAATGGAAATTTAGCTCCTGGACAAATTGCTGTTCATAAGGTATTCGGAAACAACGAGCCTGTTAATGCCATACAATACATATTACCTCTTAAAGAGCAGTGTATAAGTATAAATAATCTGGCGCCATCGATGTTACCTTTTGTACATTGTAGTGGTAATAGAGATAAGTAAAATAATGACAGTTTTACGAAAATGTACAATGCAGCCCCTCAGTGGTAAAAGTATTTGAAGAAAGTTGAATACGAGAAAATATTAAAATAGTATTTTTCGAAAGATAAAAGGATGCGTGTGAAAATGCACAGGTAGGACATGTTGTAAGGATTTCACATATAATGTTGCAGAAAGAGTGATATTAATTAAACAAAATTTTATTTCTCAAAAAGATAACAAAAATGAAATAAAACATAACTGTGTGTTTATCCCAGAAAATTAAAAGGCATGTACCTAAACAAATGTATTAGAAATCTAGAATAATTAAAAATCTATAAAGGCAGTTTCGTTGGCAAATGCACTTTTATCGGCAAATGCAAATAAATCTGTTAAGGGCGCACAGGACATTTAAACTTTCAAAAAATCAGTTTTCGGTTTTTGTTTTATTCTGATTTTTTTTTCTCAACAATATGCCAAAAACCCCATTCAAAAATCTGCATTATTTTTTTGTATTATAATTATTTATAGACGGTGAGTATAACTCAAAGTCAGTAGATATTGAAACTTTAAAACGCCGTTTTCTAGGATTAGTAAATTTGGATTTTGCGGTCACTGTCACGTTCAAAGTATGTGCGCTACATCTTTAAAAATTAACCAGATATACGTTTATTTATAGTCTACATGCTAAAACAAAATAAAATCATATATATTAGTTGATTATTTTGATAAAACATGAAAAACTTGAAAAAACGTAAATATATATATATATATATATAGTTATTTATTTGCTAAAATTAAATCTTAAACAATTCTTTTTGTGTATATTTAGTTTAATTTAGAAGTAAGTGAGTTATGATTCTATTTTGTTCAGAAATTGTTTTCTGTATGAATAATTTAGAGTTTTATCATGCACTCAGCACTTAATGATTTTAATTCACGTGTTAGTGAGATGAAATTTTAAGTTTTAAATTTAAATATTAATTTTGTATATACAACATTTATTTTTCTGGCTAAAAAATTTAAGAATGTATACATTAGGCAGAAACAGAAAAAGAAAATCTTTATTGCATATTATTTGTGCTTTTGGTACTTTGAAAAAGGCGATGTTTTGATCGCTTCGACTATCTCAAAGTTCCTGTGCCCCCTAAATGAAGTAGATCATGCTTTTCGATTTTTATCAGAATAGCAACGAGTTTTTTAGAGTTTTTAACTGATAAATTCTCTAAAAGAAGCTGACAGCTGAAGCATTATCCGTTACTTCCCTACATACATGAAGAAATTCGTCCTAAGAATTGCAAATTTTAATATATATTTGCCGTGCACGGGACTACGGAACTTTATAAAAGCAAATTAAGTATTTTTTTATAATTATGTAAAGCAAAATGCAATAAAAAGTTATCAGATGTATTTTTAGTATGAATTTATGCATTTACATATGATACACATAATTATTTGCAATGTTTTATAGTGAAAGTTTAATTGCTTTGTAGGGGAAACCGGGGCAGATTTTCCAACTAAAAAAAAAAAAAAAAGTATTTTTTATTTTTATATATGTTGAGGTCAACAAGATATCATGGTATTCCCTAGATCTTTATCTACAAACTGGCACAATTATTTTTCAACTAACTGAATATAGTCTTTAGCAAGTGAAAGGTTTGTTGAAGTCTGATCATGTAACGTTGGAAAATGTGCCCTGTATGCAGGGCATGTTTTCTAGCCAACTAAATATGTACAGCGGCTAATTTCCCAAGTATACATTAAATGGTAAAAGACAGGAAATAAATATTGCTTGTTAATTAATATGCATTTTTTATCGAAATTTAAAACTAGATAATAATAGTACATAGAGAAATTAAGCGAATATAAAAAAACAAATGCCACTTAATGATTTTACAAAAACTGTCAGTTAACAATTCATAAAGACAGAATTTTTTTTAAATTAAAGTCGTCATCATTGACTGAATCACAAAGAACGCATATAAAAAATGAAACATATTCTCTGGTGCAGTCTTCGTGCACCAATTTCTTGCACCGCACCCACTTTTCATTTGCCTTAGATTTGCAGTAAAGTTGAAATCAATAAATGCAAAGACAATCCTCATCTTCATCTTCGTCACTTGAATGTAAGCTTTTTATCCCTTTTTTAGGCTTTGAAGTTTTAATGCATTTTACATTTGTAGTTGAAGATCCAAACAGCGTTCTGGCAGGAATTTGATTTTGTTTTTTCTCGCTCATTTTATCTGATTTTTTGCACCTATTTTTAAATCTATCTTTTTTCATTTTCTTTTGATATTTACTTGACAATAAGTCAGTATAAATTACTTCCTTTTTTGCTTTCTACGCCGTGTTTGCCTCCAATATGAAGCCTTGTCAAAAGACCTAACTTCTTCTGGTGTAGGGAAAGTTTGTTTGGATGTAGAAGGTACGATTTTTTCATAAGCAATAGGGAACGTTTGAGTGGAACTTGAAGAAACGGGTGTTTCTGAAGTGCTAGCCTACGTTGGTGTACAAGGATTTGATGCTTTCTGTGGTTTTGAATTAGGTCTATGATCAGGCGATCGTTCTGGTAATTTTGATGTATGTTCAGGATTGTTGGTATTTCCAAGATTTGGATACGGCAGGAGCTGACCTGTCAGAAAAGTAGGATGGCATAAAATCCAAGTCTGTAAATATTTCAGGATTCAGTGGGAAATTCCCGAAAGTTTAAAAACCACATTAATATTGACTGGTGTTTACGCCAGTGGAGCAGCATTAACCAAAATAGACGGGATGGCGCAAATTGATATTGGCCTTTTATTTGTGCATAGCCAAGCATCACAAGCAGTATTAATTTTCTTTTTGAGGGGCCCATATACACTGCGAGCTAAGGTTTGTTGCTTATGACTACAGTGTTGTGGAAATGGCAACAAAGACATAATTAAAATGAAATGGATTGATCAAATAAACCCATTTTACAAAATAGTTAACATTTTTTTTAAATATTTGAATTTACCTTGGTTTTTATATTGATTGTTTTACTTAAATTACTAAATGATCAAAATGGTTGTTAGCCGATTTTATTGCATAATGAATACATTTTTGGTACAATAAGACGAGTCGATTCAGGACGGGACACGTTTTCCAACGAGACATATGTTGGAATACATTCCCCTTATGCTGTTGAAAAACCTAACCTGTCGCCATATTTGAACTTTTACACTACCTCGACGAATAACGGTGTAAGTTATTTGTGAAACAAGCGCATAGTTACGGGAAGAATGCAACTCTTTTTTTTAGTACATAAAATGTCAAAACTGTAAGTTTAACCCTAGTACGCCTATTTTACGTTTTAATAAAAAAACAGAAATTTTTCTCATTGTTGAAAAAATGAAAAAAAAAACAGCTCTTCTGACGAAGCGACAACAGCTACTAAATTATAACTTTCATAGATGGTGTAGACAACGTTGCCACTTCAGCCAGTTCACCCTCTGACGTCATCTAGTGTCTCATTTAAAAACGAAAGCGAGTTAGAAAACTTGCCCCAATTGAAAACGTGCCCCGGTCTCCCCTATAGATTGATTTTTAATATCTCCCACATTATGTGACATTATTTTACGTTTTATATCCGCAAGATTTGTTATTGAAAAACATGTTGTTTAATGGAAAATCCTACAATTATTTAAGTTAAAATTGTTAAATAAAATAATGATTTACTTTTGTTGTTCTGATTTTGAACAAACTCTTGTAACTTATGTGTGTTTATAGTATCTCCAGAAATACAACACTAATTCGTGCACAGTATATTACAAAATTAAAACTTCCATAATTGTTTTTCACCAAACATTCGTACAGAAATGCGGGAGGAATAATAAGACTCAGAATTGTGTCTTTTAAAACTCTGTATGCTTAAAGTAATGTCAGCAGATCGTCTACATGTTGAAACAGGTAAGAACTTTAAATTTTCCAATAATAAAAAATAATTTTGTCATCATAAATGGATTCTGCCGTAATTTTCAACTTCGGATACCAGAGGGAATATCATGCAGTTATGATGTTTACAAATTATGTTCATGTAAAACATTAAAACACTGATGTTAACTGCATTTTTAATACTTGTAATGAAAATTGTATCTGTGGATAGTTTTAAATAATACTTCAAATCAGATGTGCCAAATTTTGAAAAATACTGGGCTGGCTAAAAATTGTTTGAGTACAATAACACACGCAATTATTTCCTCTTAGTGCTTGTGCGTGTGGAAACAAAGACGAGGGAAAAGTGAATTACTAAAGATGGTAATTCGAAGAAGTTTTTTTCTAAGCAAAACATAAAATTATTATAATTTAATAAACAATTTTATTAAATTATATGTTTATGAGTTCTTCCTTATAAATGCATTGATATTTATTATAAATAACATAAAACTTGATATTGAAAGAGAAAAACTCTAAATGTCAAGAAAAACGTAAAGTTTAGACACCTAATTGCTTTGTCAATTTAAGACATTAAAACAGATGGCAACATATATATGTTTTTGGGAGAAGTTTAATTATGCATCCACTGAAGGGAATTTCTGTGCTCCTGTAAGTCTAATTGATTTCCTTACTATTTTTCAAACATAATTATTTTGAGAATATCAATAAAACCAATTTTCATTCAAATGATTAAATCAATAAATAACGAATTAAATCAGTGTAAATTGAGTTTGGGTGGTCAGAGGGAAGAAATTATAGGGTGGGCTTGAGCCACAAGGCGCTATATAATTTGCCGCCACTGCTTCAAATACTGCTTGGCAAAATGAAATAAAATTTTGGATTCTGACATTGGGATAAAACATATAGAAATTGATTTCAGTAAAAGTTTATATGTTATATTACAACCTTTCTTTTAATGTTAATTTTATAAAATATAATATTTACATTTAATATTAAAAAATATATACATTTCAACCTATAAAACATTTAGCCAAAATCTATTTCCGTGAGCTTCAAAAGAGAATAAAAAGTTAGCTTTTTGCAACAAGTAAGTTTTAAGTGAATTAGTTGGAAAATACTACCCGTATTGTAGTATGCTTTTCCGCTATTAAATTTAATGTAACGTTGTGAGTTCAACATTTTATAGCTGCTTAATTACTCAAAACTTTAACCTAATGTTTTTATGTTTAGTATCAGAAATTAAACTTTCAACAAGAATCCAAACATGATGTCAAAATCAGTATTTAAATGTTTTAAAAAAATCCCCGAGTTCAAACAAGAATTTTAAACATTTTCATTTTTACTATTACGTAATTTCTCAAAAAAATGATACTTTAATAAATCAGTTAGTAAATGGTTTATTTGAAATTGAAAATCTGAGTTTATTCAACGGTTTTTTTAGCTGTTAATATATATATATATATATATATATATATATATATATATATATATATATATAATATATATACATATATATATATATAATATATATACATATATATATATATATATAATATATATACATATATATATATATAATATATATACATATATATATATATATATATAATATATATACATATATATATATATATATATAATATATATACATATATATATATATATATAATATATATACATATATATATATATATGTTTTAATTAGAATTGTTTACAATACTTAATATTACTTAATTTTATAGAAATTTTTCATTTTGAGCTGTGAACTCTTCTCGAAATTCACTATTCAATTGGAAAAATATTTCATATTTATCTTAAGATTAGTTCTTTTATGCTGGAAATATTTTTAAATGGATGAAAAATATTTAGCACTCAAAATAGATTTAAATTGTATTATTAATAACAAATAACGGCGAATAATTAAAATTCGACACTTATTACAAAAATTATAACACAATTTTTTTTAGGTTTAGAGACAAATATATATATATATATATATATATTAATGTTTATAAAATAGCTTTTCTTATATCGTAAACTTCAAATATGTGTCATTACATAAAAAAAAAAAAAAAAAAAAAAAAAAAAATCTGACCACATAGTAATTAATTTTAACAAAATTTGGTACACAAATTCCATTCATATTTGAATAGAGTTATGTAAAATATCTTGAGAAAAATAAAATATTTTGGCAGTTCCAGACATTTAAAAAACTTGTGACGTGAAATAGTATGTCTGCAATCATTCATAGTTGCAAGTTTGAAGTTTCGTATCTTGAAAACTAACAGAAATTAAAAATATTTATAATTTTGTAATCTCTGGAAAAACTTCTACATATTTACTTAGTACTAATAGTTTGATAAACTAATGGTTAATCCTATAATGGCTTCAAATTTTAAATATGTCAATTTTGGAAAAAAAATAGAAACGTTATAAAAATCAAAGGAATTTACAACCATCAGCGATATTGATACATGATTCAGTGTTACAAATGAAAATCATATTTCTCAAGTTTGGAAATTCCATATATTTACTTCATCTTCAAAATAACTTAGAAACTTAGAAGGAAAATTACAAAATCACAATTTTTCCACAGGTACCAGAAATAAAATAGAGGGAAATTCAGACATCGACAATATTGCAAAGCCATGAAGTTAAATAATCCGAAGATATGTTTAAAAAAATTCCTGATTGCATTTTGATTACTAATATAACAGAATTAGGTTTAAAAAAGGCATTTTTTTTACATTCTATGAGCCATTCCATAATGATACATCCATAATGACGCACATTAGTGATGCCATCTCTATTGATTTAGGTTACTATATAATTATTTGTGCAATTCTATTTTACTTCAAAATATATTTGAGGCAACATAAAATACTGAAGGCAAGAATAAAAATTCCGGTCTTAAAAATATACATTTTTTTCTATAATGTACAATATATTTTAAAATTTTTTCGAGCTTTTCTTCATGTTCAAACAAGTAATATAAATACTGCATTTCCCCTCAGAAATTTTCTTTCTTTATTTTTTTTTCTCATTAAGGGGTAAAAAGACAATTACTAAATTAAGGCAATCTGCTACTTATTCATTCTTCTATATAAATAACACTTATTATAGTCTTTCCATTCACACATTGTAAAAGGTTTTTGTAACGTTGACCCGTAAGTTGGGGGCAGTCTTGCTGTCTCCATTTTATGGATAATTTAACCGATATAACTGTCCTTATGTTATACTAATATGTAATGTTACACCAGTTTTATGAGTTTAAATTACACCATTATATATTTATAATTACTCCATAAAATTAGACCCAGCTTGCTGTCACCAATTTTATGGAGTAACTTTACATAATATTTTTACAGTGTAAGGCAAATAGTAATCAAAATTGAAATTTCAAGCATGTAGACAAAATCTCGGTTTTGTATCAAATTTAATATAAGTTTTAATACTTAAATAAAAATTCTGATATCTATTATTTTGGATTTACTCATAAACAAATATGATCTATTTAAATGCTATTTTTTATTAAAATCTTTGACATGACAGTCACAGCTGACTTGTTAATTTTGTATGGAATGACCCATACATTATTGCAAAGTCAAATTTAAAAAAAAAAAAAAAAAAAAAGATAATTTTTTTTCAGATAAAAGCGCAGAATATGCTTCAGAAAATCTTCTGTCATGAAAAACAAAAACAAACTTGTCTAATTCAAATTTTCCAGCTAAATATGTCAAAAAGAAATTGTTCTGGTTTCTATTGCTGTATTTCACATGAACTATTGATCTTCATATGAAATATTTATGTAATAAAGAAAAAAAAATATCCTAAGTTCTTTTACGATTGCTTTACAATACAACTTTATAAGATTTAAACTTTGAAATTTAAACTTCGGGTCTCATATTGAACTATAATTAGATGCTTATTATTCACTTTTTGCTCTAATCTAATTTTACATTTTATTCAGCACGACTAGTTTTTGAAATATACTCCGCGTCGTACGGAATTTTTTTTTTTTTTCAAACGGTTAATATTAATTTGTTTTAAAATCGTAACAGGATAAAGTACTATATTTCATTTGATTTTTTTTTTTTTTTTTTTTTTTTTTTTTTTTTGTATTTTTGATAGATTAGCTAATGCGAAGTTCTTAAAACTGAGTAAAACACGAATTCGAGATTTCCTAATTAAAGAATTAACATTAATATTTTTTATATGATTGCAGCAATTTAAACATAAAAATATGAAATTAATTTTTCTTTGTGATTTTCCGTATTTGTTACGGTTTGGCCTACCCGCGGAAAGGGAAACGGGGAAAAAGGCCGATCCCGCACATTCCTTCTTTTATGTTTGCGAGCTTCGGAAAGGTCGGAACAGAACATGCGCGTGAGTCTTCGATAATTTAAATTAAAAATGCTTTTTCGTTGAGTTTCTAATTCGTATATATCGGCTAATTACCAAAAAATGAAAAACTGGGCCTCACGTGTGTCAGGGCCTGCCGTGGACTATCCACATCCTGCAACGTTCAGTAGATTTTGTCCACCATCACAGACAAACAGTCATACACACGCACGCACACACACACACAAACATCGTTCTTTTATAAGTACTAGGGGATCGTACCCGGGCTTCCCGGGTTAAAGAATATAGGTGAAAACATTTTTTTAAATTGAAAATTAATAATTTTTTTATATGCAATAATTTTTTTTAGATTCTAAAAAAGCATTTTTCATATGGAAAATACGAATTATACAATCAAATAAATTTTTGAAATTTATCAAAAGCGATATTTTCTTATTAGCCGCATTCTAAGAGTTATTCGACCGAGATTTTGCTACTGTTATATTCTGATGATTTCAGAGCTTATACATGTCTGTTAAATTTGAGTTTTATTTATATTATTTTATTATCCCCAGATACGGTATGCTATTTCTTTCTCCCAGCTTATTATGTGTCGCCTCAAAAAAATAACGTTACCTTACAGAAGCCAGCCGTAGAACAAAGCAGTACGATTAAATACGCTATAGCAATTTTTAAAACTTTTAAGCATCGCACCTTTTCAATTTTTATACCGTCGTATTGGGAAAAAAAGTACTTTTAAATGGAATTTGCTTGAAAACGGCATCTCCATTTATTTTTGATATATTAATAATTTTGAAGTTTTTGGAGTCATTTGCTTAATATTGGCAACGGAAGTACTCCATTTCTGTAGAAAGTAAAGGGAAAATAGTTGTAAAGTATTAATTACATATTTTTGCTGCCATCTTTTCATAACAACCGATAGAAAATGTAATTAAAATACGTGCTGTTTTGAAAAAATATAAACGAATAATTTCTGATAAAATATGGAGTTATTATAAACTATATTTAATTTTCAGTATCTATATTAATGTTGCAAACAAATGAAGGCCTATGAATCATTAGACAGTCGTTTTCTTTTGTCGAATTTCTTTAATGACGGCATCTTTTTGCTGCACTTGTGTATTATTTCGCGATAGCGAATTCAGATTAGCGAATAGCGATAGCGAATTCAGAAAATAGCATTCTGGCAGGTCATTAGGCCGTTTTTTGAAAAAAAAAAACGATTTCATAACCATAATTTAACTGTATTCTGACCATAAAATGGCCAATAATATGGTCAGAATAGTGTTAAAATTACGGTTGTGTAACCGTTTTCGGAAAACAAAAACGGTCAAATGACCTGTCAGAATGCTGCAAACTTTTAACAGTGTATGCATACTTTACTGTAGATGTTTAAGAGTGGATCGTAAATCTGGAATTCTTAAATGGATGCGAATGAAGTCATTTTACATAAAATAAAAGCGTGTGCTCTAAGATTTAAAATTGAAATATGTTTTGTACTGTTTAGATATACATTTTTTTTTCATCGGGGGCGACACTAAATTCTGAAAAAGTAGAATTCCTGTTTTCTAGTTTATTTATTCATAAGGAAGTTTTTTTTTAATGAATATTAGCCGCAAGAAAATGATGAAGTGAATGGCCAACGGTTTAATCTTTCGTAATCGAGCTGCGCGCGATATGGATAAATTAAAAAATATTTCATGCTTTGAAATTGTTTATAAAACCATAGACAATCCGTAAACTGAGATGAACTTTGCAAACAAATTCCATTTGAAAAAAAAAGTCCTATTTGGTGATTTAAAAATTTAAATTGTACGATTACAAATATGTTAGATTTGTGTTTTTTCAATGCTATTATTCTTTTATTTGTTTATAAAGGAAGTATTAATTTCGTTATGCAAAAATAGTCAGAAACAAATGCTGAAAAATGTTTGTTGCTTTATGTGCAAAATGTTTATTGTTATTATGTATTGAAACCGGCACGTGATAAGATAAACTTAAATTCTGCTTAAAAATTATTTTAGAAAATATAATACATCAGTAAATTAAGTTACAGTTTTTAAACAAATTGCATTTGAGCAATTTTTTTTTCCTTATGTGATGAAAATTGAAAATGTACGATGGTCAGAAGATTAAAAAATTGCAGAAGCAAAAATTTCAAGGCCGAAATTTGATCGTGAAGTGTCGCCATTCGCAAAATGACGTCAGTTTACGCTCAGATACGTTTGTTCTTTATAATATAGATACTTAATCAGTAAAATAAAATTAAGATCAGTTATTAGGATGTGGTTATTAATTTAGGCTCTTATGCTTGGTATTCCGGAATGAAAAACAGCAATTTTCCCCTTCTCAAAATTTGCATACTCACTTCTCATATCCATATTCATCATTTTTTTTAAATTGTTGACCATTTAAAAATCATTTTAACTAAAAAATTGAAGTCACGATTGCCAGCAACATCTTTTATGTGAACAGACGCACTCTTTACTTAAGACTCTATAATCTCAATTCCGGACAGTAAAAATTTCGATAATTTATCTTTTTTAGGCGCATTTGTGTTAAAATGTTTAGTTTTATCTAAGAAAATGACCTTTTTCTTTTAAATACGTCTTCATTTTCACTTAAATAAGCATTCCGCCTAGTGTCTGAAACTGAGTATGAGTACACATGCAGAAGGAAAACAATATAGAAAATTTATGAGGAAAAATGCGTGTTTTCAAAAGCAGTATGTCATTTTCCGTTATTATGCCCCTAATATAATATTCTGCTCCTAATGGGATTTGGCAACACTAAACCCTATACAACAATTTTTATCAACAATTTTGAATTTTTATCAGAAATAGCATGATTAAAGATAAAAATACCTCATTATTTCTCTCTTGTCTGCAATAATGAAAGCTATCTAATTTTCACCATTTTGAAGAAATTTCACAAAATGCTTTTAAAATTGGAATATAAAAGTGAGGATATATATATATATAAAAAAAACAGATAGTTCGATCACATCTACAAATGAAGAGCTTTCGGTTTTTAAAAAATATTAATAAAATTGGTTTAGCAGAAAGATCAGGGCAGATAACTAAAAAACATACTTGTGTTTTAAATATATAGATTATATAAAATTAGGAAAAATTAAATTAAGCAAATTATGTTATTTTGATAAAATTATAGTAGAATGTCCTAAAGAATAGCATTAAAATTTTGTTATTCGAGAGAATTTTGGACAAAACTTCAGGAACATGATATTATTTTAAACCACGAATTATTTCTTTGCTTGTCTAACTCGGCGAAGCAAATCCATCCAGGCGAGAATCATCAATTTCTGTAGTATAAATCGCTAAATGAGATACAGCTTTCAAACAAATTGCATTTAAAAGAGCATTTTTTTCCTTATATGACGGTGTAAAAATTTAAAATGTGCGATGTTTAGAAGCTTAAAAATTTGCAGTAGAGAAAATTGCAAAACCAAAACTTTATTTCAAATTTCAAAGTGTTACCATTCACAAAATGACGTATGCGTTACGCACAAATATGTTTGTCCTTTATAATATAGATAGGTATACCTCAGGAATCAATTAAATAATTTCATATGATGCGAAAAGTGGTTAATAAATTTTTTGAATTGTAAAAATGACTTTAGAAAGAGAAAATAACTGCTTTGCTATAGTTTATGACAACATTTTCTAAGAAAAAAAAGAAGAAATAGAATGCCAATATTAAACATTGTCTAATTAGCGTATACTTATCTTAATGTATGGAAAAATCTTCTAAATGATTAATTTTAAAGAAAGAAGAATTAGTCATAGTACTACTGAAGGAAAATACGAAGTTATCAGTGTTGTTAAAAATGCAGCAAAGTGATTTCAGCCCTAAATTTACCGTAATGTGTAAAAAAATATTCCTACCTTGAAATGGCTCGGTTCTAGGTATGAAAATAGACTAAAATGAGATAGCGTATTTTTTGAGGTTCTAATTTTGATTTACATTTGATATGGTATGCAATGCATTCTAGTGAATACTTCGAAAATCACCGAGATTCATCTAAATATGTAGCGCAAATATCGAATTTATGGGGATTATAAAATTTTATCTTATTTTTCTGAGAAAAGCAGTCGAAGTAATTAAAAGGCAACGAAACATAATATTTAAATTAATTCTAATATATGTTTTTCTTCAGCGCAATTCTAAGCTATTGTACACTGAAAAAAAAAATCATTATGGCATCTAAAATCTTAATTGTGGCTTTAGAAAAAATAGTTCCATGTCATCCGTATAAATTTTAGATCCTTTGTTAGAGGGTTCTAGAGTCTTCTAGTAGAATTCAAGGGCGTTTTCCTATATTCTCGTGGTCAAACTTATTTAAAAATCTCTGCAAATAGATGCGAATACATCAGTTTAGTTTTAGTAACTATAATGCTAGTTTATGAAAGGATTCCAGAAATCAAGCAATAATTTCTCGGTACTGAAACGATTAATTATCTTTCGTCACCTACACTGTTAAAAATTTGCAGTATTCTGGCAGGTCATTTGACCGTTTTTTTCCGAAAACGGTTACACAACCGTAATTTAACACTATCCTGACCATATTATTGGCCATTTTATGGTCAAAATATAGTTAAATTATGGTTTTGAAGCCGTTTTTTCAAAAAACGGTCGAATGACCTGCCAGAATGCTGCAAAATTTTTAACAGTGTAGATAACAAGAGACTGGAAATTCTAGATCATTTCATCTATTCAGCTTATTTCTTTACCCTATTCGCATAGATCGAAAATCTATATTTCTAGTTTAAGGATTCCAAAAATTACTACCTATTCGTTCTAAGTGAAGGCGGATTTTTTTGTTTCTCAGTGCATCAGGGAAATCTTCTAAACGTTTTTCAGTATTTCAGATCGTTATTATATGATATTTTTAATTTCCCTTTTATAATTTTGCTGGTAATTTTTCTTATTAATGTTGTTATTAATATCATTATTTGTTATTTGGCTCGTCTGGCGTAGCATGTCCCTATAAGGCTCATTTGTTATTAAATCCTATTCAAACAATGAACCATATATATATATATATATCATAAAAAGACACAAAAATTAATCAAAATATTATTTATGAGAATACAATGAAAATATGCTGGTTATGCATTTGAATCTGAATCTAAATAAACGACCAAATTTATGGTAATTTTTAGAAAAAACCTTTCAGACGAAACAGATACAGCTATTTGAAAAGGAAGAACCAGATTTCGAAAGTAATTAATTTCTTATGTAAAAATTGGCATTATGTAGTCTATTAAATAGTGTAGTGCTATTAAATCCTATTCAACCAATGGACCATATTTAAATATATATATATATATATATATATATATATAAAGATACAAGAATTAACCAAAATATTATTTATGAGAATACATATGAGAATATATAATATCATTCAGACGAAACAGATATAGCTGTTATATATAATGTATTTTGAAATAGCCATTAAGCTATTTTCTCCATATTGAACATGAAAACTCCTTTAAAGATTAAAAAATAGGTCAGAATTAACTGAACCTGAATAGTTTTTCTGCTTTTTATATGTGCTTAAATTAATTTCAATTTGTACTATATTCGTACATTTTCCACATCTCAATAAATATTTTTTGCCCACATCCCAATAAACATTCATTACAACCAATCTTTAATAAAGTTCAATAATAAATCACTTAGAACTATTTGGAATGGAATAACAAGTTTTCTAGAGCAATTATCTCTTATGTAAATATTGTCTTTGTTAAAGCTGGATCGGTGATTCGACGTTCCCTGCACACATTTAATCTTAATTACACACCAAAAAATTAGTTAAACAATTTCAATTAATCTTTAAATGGATTTCATTTAAATATAAAACTGGTAAATAAAGTTTTGAAATTACAAAAATATAAGAGAAAATAATTGCTTTGCTCTAATTAATGACCACATTTGTTTTAAATTTTCAAAATCTTTTAAAGAAGAGAATTTCGTTTTGAACTTTTTTCTGTTGAGGAACTATTTTCCTTAATGGAAGAAAAAAACCTATTTACAATAAGTTTAAAAGACTATTGCTATTAGTGAAAAAAAATTGAATCACGAAGAACTTATCTTTGTTAATTAATTTGTATTCGTAGCATATATAAGGGTCTATTTTATGAATTTATTTTTTATGCAGACATTCCGAGTGCATACATGAAATTCCGAAAAAAAAATCTTACTTTATGTAATCACGAAACGTATGACTTTTAATAAGGCAAAAATTACTATTCAAAATTTATGGTTAAAATTCGGAATTTCTGAATAAAAAGGAATACACGAAACTTCAGAAAGAAGAAAATTGTGTTTTGAACATTTTCTATTGAGGAACTATTTTCCTAAATGTAAGAATAAAACGTTTTACAATAAATTTAAAAGATTATTGCTATTTTTAAGAAACCCGAAAAACTTATATTTGCTAATATATTTGCATTCGAATAAGCGTCCATTTCATGAATTTATTTTTTATTTGGACATTCCAAATCCATATCTGAAATTCCGAAAGAAAAAAATGTAGTTTATGGAATCATGAAACGTATGTCCTTTAAGGGGGTAGGATACCTTTAAACCTACAAAATATTCGAATTTTTTAGTACATATTTTGATTCCGTAATCTTTTCTAAACAATATTATAAAAACCGCATTAAAAAATTCCCATTAGTTTACTAATTATGGCAGTTTTATTAAGACTACATATAGGATAATTAAACTTTGCGTTGCGTTTATTCAAAATGGTGAATTTTGATACTGCGCGCAGTGTTACAAAACAACTGTGCATGGCAATCAAAATAAATATTCAAAACATATTCAGTTCTCTATTATCTACAACTTAAAACCATAAAAAGGTAAAATTTTATTTTTTTCTGTTTTTTTACTTCGAAATTATTTTTAAAAAAGCGAACATTTTTAATTTTCTGTTAATTTTTTAATTTAGTCAATATATATATTTTTTTCAAATATTCTGGTTTTAGTATAAGGGTAACACTATTACGTATTTATTTTCACCAAAATGTCCTTTTTATATGCATATTTTCAGATTTTTATCATGCGCGCAAGATTTTTCCCCCTTATTATCATATATATTTAAACTTATCATTTCAATATTTATTTATGAATTTACAAGTATATATATTTTTTTAAATATAAAGCTAAATATGAGCTTTATATTTAAATGAAGTTTGATTTTTATTTTTGACTTATTACAAAAGTTTTGAAGCTTGGAATATAGTGATATTTTTTACTTTTTCGACATGTTCAAAGTTATCCTACCACCTTAATAAGGTAACAATTACTTTTTAGAGTTTATGGTTGGAATTCAGAATCTCTGAATAGAAAACGGGATTCCCGAAAGCTTCTAGATCGCTTCCGATGCAAATGGGTTATTAAATATTAAGGAAACTCATTTAAATTAGTTTTAACTTTACAATCCTATCCACATCGAAATAAACACTAAAAACTAGTTGAAATCTCATAAAAATCTTCCTAATTATGCAGCAAATGAATCTTGATTATACTAACAAACGTTAATGAAATTAAAACCTCTCTTGAAAATCAAATTCCTGCACAAATCAGATAAAGGTATTCTCAGTGAAAGTGTTTAACTGACTGTTCTGTAAATGTTCAACTATGTTGTAATGCATTTCCTCGTCAAAACACATTTTTCCTTAAATATAACTTAAACAAGTAAGAATTATTTAGCTACATTATTGCTATACATCACAATCCTCTCTATTCAATAAGTATTTCAAAACAATGAAAATAAAGCACCGCTTGAAAACAAAATTTCAGCAGGAATTAAACAGATAAATTTACAATCAAAGTGCAAATTTTATAAAATATTCATTCCTTATCCAAATGTTCTCTTGGCAACTGTTTTTCTGTTAATCTGTGTTTTTACAATCATTGTTAACATTTTATCTAAATTTTATTTAATATAAAAGTAAGCTAATTTTACGGTCGATAATGTACACTCGTGTCCAAGTAATCAATTAACCCTTAAATGCATAGCTTAATTTAGGAGTAAAATTCCTTTTCTTGCCATTTGGCGCTTTCTATTGGCCTTTTGGTGAACTATTATGTGTTACTTACATGTTACAATAAGCATTTAAGGTCGCGAAGTCTGTTTTTATACTGATTTCTTATCACGGAGATGTTACAACATCTTTTGTTGACACATATTGCAATGTGCTGGACTGTCGTTTTTTCTCTTTCTTTATAAGGTAGTAATTATTAATACCTCAAACTATTAAAAGCAATATAAAAATTATTATATCGTTGAATAATTTTTATTGATAGTTATACATTTTTGAGCAATTTCTGTTCCGTAACTCAGAAGTGACATTATGACATTATGTACAACAGAAACATGAATAATTTTTCTCACTATATTTATAATGTTTAATTAATAACAATAGGCTTAAATATGTTTTACGGAAAAATAAAAAAATCATGCATTAATGCGTTAAAAATGCTAATATTTCTGTATCAAAATAATACCTTAATGCAATGCCCATACAAATAAGAAGTGACGATAGGGTGAAAATCATGTATGCCCTATGCTTATACGTATAGGTAAATTCAATTTATACTTTCTTAAATTTTGGTGTGTTTGAAAAATGTAGTTATATATTCCATGTGGATAGAATATTTATGCATTAAGTGAAAACATTACCATTGACGAATATGTATATTTTTTAATTGAATATTATATCTGTTCAATAAAAAACTCACTCCGAAAAAAATATATAGTCCACTACCCTCTCCATTTGTACTTCCTTTTTATTATGTTAATACATATACAACATATACAACCATCTTTCTGAAACATCTCTACATTATTACAACAATTTCAATTATTTTAAATTGAAAAGATGTAAAATGCAAAAAGGTCAATTTCGATTAGTTCGTAGTACTATTTTTCTAGATTCATATCTGTTTTTACACATTTATAGATTTTAACGTTAACAGACAATGAATGGACTATAAATATTTAAAAACAAAGTAAGTCTATTGTGAGAAAGATATATAATGCTGAAACTTTAATTTTATAAGTATTTTATGGTATGGCAAATATACAAAAATAAATGCGGAAATTTGTGTTCGAGTATCTGTTTTGTAAGTCAGGAATGCTATGGGTGTTTCTTCAAATTCTTGGATTTTTTGCAATTAAAATAATATAATGAGCATCCGTCGCCAGCAGGGCTGAAACTAGCCTTTTTTGCACCAGGGGCAAACATGGATTTTAGCGCACCCCCCCCCTTCTCTCGCCCTCTGCGAAATATATTTACAAAGAGATTTTTTTTAATTTTCCAATACCCGACTTATTTTAAAATTTAAGATATGTAATAGTGAACTACGTAATCTAATTTGTCAAATATTGATTCATTGAAATCTTCAAAACAGTATCGAAAAAATTCCGCTTTTTACAGGATACCCTTATGCCATATTATGCTTAGATTCTTCTATGATTTAGCATACCCCAGACAGGGCAAATTTAACATTACCATGCTAAACATAGACGTGGGAAAAATCGACAAGCGAAATCTTCATTTGTGCCCCCCTTCATTCTGGCGCACGGGGCACATGCCTCCTCTGCCCCCCCCCCCCCTAGTTTCGGCCCTGGTCGCCAGTCCTGCTACTCAATCTGTACATGTACATTTCCAACAGTTCTTAGGTGCATTCTTAATTATATAAATACATAGAAACTATAGTCGACGTCTGGTAATATATAAAAATCAGTTATCAAAAATTAAGAAACACAACCTTTTCGTTTATGTTTTAGTATCAGATATTCTGGATTTTTTTTTTTTTTTTTTTTAGTTTTTACCATTGATATTTATGTTTTACAAAAATTCCTGACGTGATGGTTAAAAAGGAAAGCCATTTTCGGATACAGCGACAAAAAACACATAAAAATGAATTATCAAAACTTAAACAACACAACTATCGCAGGCTTGTGAACAAAAGGAATCCTATGAAAAAATATAGTGTGAACTAAAAGTCTTGCCCTGATTATAAATATTTATTATTCTCAAACTATTTTAATTAGACATATGTTTGTTTTGATACATTATATGTATTGTTATACGTTTTTTTATAAGACCACGTACTTCGGTAAATTTCAACGTGTGCCCCCTTGGTAGCTTGGGGAATGTCTAAGCGGTATTCTAGTTCCCGCCAAGTGTTCTTTAACGCGTCTGCTGTTACAGTACACACAGCAGCTTGTATCCTAGTCTTCAGTTCTTCGACATCAGCAATTGATGAGGCAAAGACTCAGTCCATGATATAACCCCCAAAGAAAAAATCCAGAGGATTAATATCTGGAGAGCGCGGATACCGTGATGTTGGTCCATAACTTCCAATCCACCGATCCGGAAGTGCTTCGTTCTCTAACACTCACACACAAAAAAACCCTACTAAAAGTAACCTATTCAATGATGCAATAATTTACATTATTATACAAACGGTTAATTTGTAGTGAATTATTATAATCAGGGCAAGACTTTTGGTTCACCATGTAGTTTATATATAAACAATATATATATACGTTGCAGACAAAGCTCTCGAAATCGGCCAGATCGCGAAATGGCTAGAGGACATCGGCCAGTTTGCGAAATTGGTGGGGGCTGTAGGAGAGTCTGTGAAATGTCTATTTTTTTTTGAAAGTGAAGGGAAGCTTTTTAAAAATTTTAAAATATTTGATATTATGGATAAATGTGTATATTTTAAATATAGAAACCTGTATTCTTGCTTTCAGTTTGTTTTTACCTCTAGAATATTTTAAATTAAAGTAGAAAAAAGGATTCATTTAGACAAAAAACTACCTATCACTACCCTAGTTAATCCTAAATCCAGATTCAAACAATACATGGCAGCTCTCATTTTTTTCACTTTGAAATCGTGCAATATTTTAGAAACGAGCTCAAAGTCGAAAAGCTCATGGAATGTAACAGATATTACCCTTTTCAACCTATTTTTGCTATGTTAGGAATCAAAATGCAATCTTGAATTTTTTTGAGCATATCATGGACTTATTGATCTGTATGTCTGTGCAATATTGTTAATGTCGGACCACTTCATTATTTATATTTTTGCTCATACATAAGAGGGAAAATTATGATTTTGTAATTTTTTTAAAAGTTTCTAAGTTTTTTTGAAGATGAAGGAAATAAATGGCAACTTTCAAACTTGGGAAATTTGATTTTCATATGTAATACTATATCAGACATCAATTTCACAGATGTTTTTGAATTCTTTTGATTTTTATAACGTTTCTAATTTTCTCAAAATTCACAAATTTTCAATTTTTAGAACCAATTAAAGATTAATCATGGTGTTACCAGATTTTTATTACTCAATAAATAGGAAGGCAATTTTTCAGAGGTTACAATATTATATAATAAAAATCATTTCTGTTAAATAGTTTTCAAGATACGGAACTTCAAACTTGCAACTTTGGACGATTGCACACATGTCATTCTTTATCACAAGTTTTTTTAATGCCCAAAACAGCTGAAATAATTTATTTTTTGTGAAGATATTTTGAAATAATCTACTTTAATATGAATTTAACATGTGTATCAAATTTTATTAAAATGGGTTACTATGTGACCACGACTTTTTTTTTAATTTTTGCTCACTTTACGTGGAGTGACCCTGTTGCCAGTTGTGTAAACAGCGAAGACAATAATATATTTTACGATGCACGATTTATATACACGTGACTATTGAAAACAGAAAAATCATTAGAATTAGAATTAAATGATTACGTGTTAAAAGCAGTAAAATATTGAAAATTACCTCATAAAAATTGTAAGTAAACATGCTTCCTAAAAGAGAAAGAAAACTTTAAAATGATAAATTCATTAATATGCGTTAAAAGCAGTAAATGGGAAAAATAACATCCTATTTAAAAGGTTCAAATAATAATATTGAGTAACAGTTAAAAATAAAAAAAAAATCTTTATGCGAGACATTTATTCTATATTTCGAGATGATCTAATTAACTAATGTTGCCATTTCTAAGACAATGCAAATAATAATATTTCCTTTCTAAAAACAAAAGTATTTTCATTTGGATGTTAAAATTAGAAAGAAAAATTTGGTGAAAATTAGCGGAGATTTAAAACGTCTTATTTAAAACAATCGTTTTATAGAATTGTTAGAAAATACCGGAAGGCAAAGACTATGTTTACTTAATTCATTTATATAAGCTTATTTTCAGATTTTTAACAGATTTTAATGAAACAAACACGAAAACAGCTTTTGGATGTCTTAACAGCAGCTGTTTAGCCGTTAAAATTTTTCAATCACAGAGGAATGAATGAAACACGTTCAAAGGGGGAGATGGCCACTGGTTTTTAAATTATAATTCAATCTTCTGTAATATTTTAAAAATACATCCAATCAGCATGTTTTTAGAATCTGCGGCGCCTGAACGGGGATTGGCGAGCGTAGCTCGCAGGGAGCAGAAGCCCTAGTATAGATATATATATATAAACGTAGCGGTTGCACTATGTTTATTTCTAAAGATATCAACAGAATAATTTATTTGCTTTAAATTACCACCAGTTTTTCATGTACTTGTAAACATTTTTATGAAAGTTTTTTTTCAGCTCTTTTTAATTATATTCTCTTTAAGAGTCTATATTTATAAAGTGCAATAAAACGCTCTAGGATCATTACATATCTGCAAAATGATTTTGATTAGCTAATTTTTGCTTGAGCGCAATCTCTCATTAATCACGATAATTCTTTTGCAGGCATTTTATGATTTGCAGTTTTCATGAAACTCTACCTAGAAACTATAGAACAAGATGATATCAAGAATAACTTATCTATGTTACTTAAATATGCAAAACATTTTAATTTTACAGTCGAATTCCCATCCAAATAACAGATGATATAATTAAAGTATCAATTGAAAATAAAATTCCAATATAAATCAGCTACAAACATTTGGAATCGAGAAACTAATTTCCTAAAGTAATTAACCCTTATGCAAATGTTGTCTTGGTAACTTCTCAATCAGTAATTTGCCTTTTCTCCTATTTATTCCATCTTAATTATTTTCGAAACTTTTAAAAGTATTTTAATTGATCTCTAAATAAATACATTAATATACGAACCAGGTAAATCAAAGTTTTCAAATCGTAACATAATTTTAGGAACATGAAATAGTTACTTTAATTTAAAATATCATCAAATTTAGCTTTCGAAAGAACAAAATGAGAGTATCTCATCATGAGATTATCTATTTCATTTAACTCGCTGTAAGATTTCAATTCATGTATGGGTTAGTTCTTAATTCTAAAAAACATTCCAGAAACATTTTATATAAATAGGTTTTCAAAAAAAGAGATGTTAAATGTGTGAAGAAAAGTAATTTTTTTGTACTTGAAAAATATTTTAGAAACATTATTTTCATTTTCAATCAAGAAACATACTTTTAATACTAATGTAGAATATTTCATATTTTAATAAGTGTGAAACCAAATTACCAGCAATAACAACTTTAAAAGATCAAATAATGTCAAATCTGTTATTATTCACAGTTCGGATAATAAAATCACTGTACAGACATTGGAAAGACTTACAGTAAATTAATTTTTTTATGTTACAGAATTGACAAATTTGAGAAATTAAATATTTTAAATTACACTGCTCAAAACAATTAAAGGATATTTGAAGTTTTATATAAAATAAAGATATAAACGAAATTTTTTTTGCCGAAAATAGAAGAAGAGAATCACAAATGCAAATTTTTCTGGTTTTCAAACTGTGGAGTATGCAAATTTTGAGTTCGACGTCAAAAACGTCGCTTCAGCGGCAGCGAATGAAATTTGACTTTCAACTGGATAAAAGAGAATGAAGACAAAGATGATCGGCATTCAGTGATTGCTTTGTTTCGATGAGTACGATGTCTCAGCGAAGTCATTTGACAGATTCAGAAGCTTTGAGAATTTTTGGTAGGTTAGAAGGGGGCCAAACTCAAGCCGAAGTAGCGCAAGCCATTGGAGTGTCACAAAGTGTCATTTCCAGGATCTGGAACCGTTTTTTGGAGAGTGGATGTGCAGGCCGAAGACCAGGGTAAGGTCGTAGACGGGCAACAACGCCCAATGAAGATCGGTATTTAGCGTTAACAGCTCGGAGACACCGAACCATGAACGCTACTCTTCTCCAACAACACCTTCGCTCGGCTACAGGCACCACGATTTCAACTCAGACTGTCCCAAACCGGCTCCATGCTGTAGGTCTGTATGCTCGCCGACCGATGGTATGTGTTAGATTAACATCAAGGCATCGTCGCGACCGCAGGGAGTGGGCAACCGAGCATGTCAACTGGAGGAGAAATGAATGGAGCAATATTCTGTTTTCTGACGAGTCCCGTTTTTCTGTGCATCCGGATAATAGGCGTATTTTCATCTGGAGGGACCGTGGCAGTAGGAATAATCCTGCTTTCGTGCACGAAAGTGTCAGATTTGGCGGTGGAGGAGTGTTGGTGTATGGTGGCATCTCCATTGACGGGCGCACTGACCTCTATATCATTCGAAATGGAGCTCTGACTGGTCGCCGATATAGGGATGAGATCCTCAGACCTATTGTAGTCCCTTACGCTGCAGCAATCGGAGATAACTTCATTTTAATGGACGATAACTGCAGGCCACGTCGTGCAAACCTGGTGGAGGATTTCCTTTTCGAGGAAGGAATCGTTCGAATGGAATGGCCAGCGTGTTCTCCAGACATGAATCCAATCGAGCACGTTTGGGACGCTCTAGGAAGACGAGTTTCTGGCCGCCAACAACCCCCACAATCACTCCAAGAACTGGAAAGAGCTCTTCTGGAAGAGTGGGGCAGAATACCCCAACTCGTCATTAATAGCCTCATTGAGTCCATGCCTCAAAGGTGTTCAACTTTGCTGGCCGCCCGTGGAAACCATACCCCCTACTGAAAATGATTTTCTTTGAAGAAAACACCTTTTCTTATTCTTTTTTTCTCATATACACAAATTGTGTTTTTTTCCTTTAGTACACAAATGCGCAATAAAATGCATTTTTTTCTGCCAAACATGTGTAATTTATTCTCATATAACCTACTATGTCTGTCGACCATGTATCAATCAGCTAAACAGTTTACCAGATACAAAATCCACCTAAAACTGCAATATCCTTTAATTGTTTTGAGCAGTGTATATTTAGATAATTTTTTATAAGTTTTAACTCTCGTATTTCAATAGTTGAACTAAAATCACTTGAAAGGAATTTTAAATTAGATGGAGAAAAAAATTGCATAAAAATAAATTTGTACAGCAACAATTTTGGCGTTTTTCCATGTATTCTGAATTAAATTATGAGGAAGTTAAACTTATAATGAAAATATGCGAGCGGGATTTGTAACAGGCACAAGTAATAAGCATATACCACGAATTTTTTATATTAAAATAAAAGATTTTTTTTAATCTAAGTTTCATTTTAATTTGAAAAATTTGTCAAAAATGGTCCAAATTCAGCAACTGGTCGCCTAAGTTGGAACCCAGTCTTCTAAACTAGACCATCCAATATCAGCTTGTTCTAATGACTAGGGAGTATAAATAATTTTATTAAAAGCAAAGTTTGCGATTAATGAAACAATCAATAAAATAACGGTAATGAAATAAAAGCAAAATCTGAAAATAAGCGTAATTGTTTTAAATCAAAATGTATTCAAACTATAAATCAAAGTTATCAGTAATTAAGAATATAAATTATGGAACTAAATGCCAGCTACTTGAATATCATGTAAGAAGTGATGCAAAGCATACACATGAATTTCGTTTATTAATTTTTTTATTCCAGCGCACACAACATGGAACCGTATTTGGCAATCTGAACACAGAATCATTTTTGCTATTTTATTTTTCTTACAAATTAGACAAAACCAATCATCACTGTCTAGATTTTTCTTTTTAGATTCTAAATGATTAGACCTTTTTTTTTTACAACAGACGTTTTCTTTTCCTTATGTTTGTAGTTCTTCCCTTCTATCATTTTCTTGTATATAATCATTTTCTTTCCAAAAAATATGCTTAATGAATACGCCTTTTTTTTTTTAAACTTGAGGTTCCAATTGCTTTTGTGCTGTGAGAGCTTTCTTTTTGTCGTTTTTTTATTATTATTTCAAGGTTTAATTTATATGGTGAAAATGTTAACACAACTATTTTTTGGCTCACTCTGTACTTTGATTTTACTGAATTTAGTAAGGGAGATAACATTTCTAATGATTCTTTGGCTTTTTTGGTGGTGTGTGTGGGGGTTTTGTAGCTGCAGCCTTCTTGCAGGTCAATTTCTTCAGAACTTACTTACTCCATTTCGTTTCCTATATCTTTAACAGCTTTTGCTCTCACGTATATTATTCTTCCGGACAGTTTGTCTGTGTCATGTTCAACATTTTTCAATTATATTAAAAAGTTTTTTAAAAATATGTTCTATTGAAAAAATACGCTACGTTAATCAAACACAAAATATTATATATGCAAGCGGAGTTGAATTCAGGGGTCCCCCACCCCTCGGAGCCTTGAAACAACCACTCCCTGGAAGGTTTGAGATTTTATGCGTTTTAATGGCAAAAAAAGTGTTAGTCCACCCTCCAGAACTGTAAAAAGTCATTCCGGCCAGTGCCGGGAGGAAGTGGTAGCATTCATATTCCTTATTTTAAAAAAGCCAACTTATATTATTCAAACACACGAAGCTCAATTTAGTGAAAATCGAATATAGGAGATTCAATACTAATTTTTATCAATACTAAATCATTATGAATGAGAATTTCGCGAAATTAGTCAGCTTTATCCAAGCTGCTTTTATTTAAAGTAACTTATATTTGGCTGCCAAATTCGGCGATTTCTTAAAGTGCCTGCCATTTTAAGACAACATGGGGGATGAGGCTAACCAGTGAACTTGGTCGAGACCTTAGTAATTGCTGTGCACATGCTCACTCACATCGGAATCGGTTGATATATACGAGAGTTGTCGCAGACAAAAAGTCCTTCCGGCCAGTGCCGGGAGGAAGAGGTAGCTTTCATATTCCTTATTTTTAAAAAGCCAACTTATATTATTCAGACACACGAAGCTCAATTAAGTGGAAACCGAATGTAGGAGATTCAATACTAATTTTTATCAATACTAAATCATTATGAATGAGAATTTCGCGAAATTAGTCAGCTTTATCCAAGCTGCTTTTATTTAAAGTCACTTATATTTGGCTGCCAAATTCGACGATTTCTTAAAGTGCCTGCCATTTTAAGACAACATGGTAGATGAGGCTAACCAGTGAACTTGGTCGAGACCTTAGTAATTGCTGTGCACATGCTCACTCATATCGGAATCGGTTGATATATACGAGTGCTGTCGCAGGCAAAAAATCAGATTTTTCAAAATGTCACCCACTTTAGAAATTGAAACTGCTATATCTGAGCCATTTTTTAAGACAAAGACAAACAAAAAATGCTCCTGAATCCCTATATCAAGGTCAAATACTTAAGAAAGAAACCTTTTCAATTTTTAATTTTTTTGCACCTCACTTTAAATATAATTTTTTTTTAATTTAATGGCCGCCATTTTGAAACAAGATGGCTGATGAAGCTGGCCAGCGAACTTGGTCGAGATATTGACTATCCACATGCCTTCTTCCATCGAAATAGGCGAATACGTGTGGTATCGCGTGACAAATACAAGATCGTTTCAAAGTGTTAGCCATGATAGAAATTCAAAGTGCTATAATTCAACCACTTTTTAAGATATAAACAAAAGAACAAATTTTCAGAAACAAAAACTGCTCCAGAATCTTTGTATCAAGCCAAACACATAAAATAAAATATTTTTCATTTTGCAATTTTTTAATACCTCATTTTAAATTTTAAATTACATTTTTTATAAAAAATGGCAACCCTTTTGAAACAAGATGGCGAATGAAGCTGGCCAACGAACTCGATCGAGACATTGGTATGTACTATGTACAGACCAAGTTATATTCAAATCGGTTCATAAATACTCTTGTTATCGCGTGACAAAAATCAGGTCGTTTTAAAATGTCAGCCACAATAGAAATTCAAAATGTTATAACTCAGCCATTTTTTTTAGATGTAGACGAAACAAAACCTGTTCCGGAATCTTTGTATTAAGGTCAAACACATAAAAAAAAAATCTTTTTCATTTTCTAATTTTTTGGTATCTCATTTTAAATTTAATTTTTTTTAATTATTTTAAATGGCCACCATTTTGAAACAAGATGGCGAATGAAGCTGGTCAACGAACTCGGTTGAGTTATTTGTATGTACTATGTACACACCAAGGTACATCCAAATCGGTTCATAAATACATCTGTTATCACGTGGCAAAAATCAAGACGTTTCAAAATGTCAGCCACGGTCGAAATTCAAAATGCTATAACTCAGCCATTTTTTAAGATATAGACGAAACAAAAACTGCTCCCAAATTCTTTTATCAGGGTCAAACACATCAGAAAAAAATATTTTTTCAATTTTCAATTTTTTGCTACCACATTTCAAATTTAAATTTTTCTTAAAATTTTAAATGGCCGCCATTTTTAAACAAGATGGCGGATGAAGCTGGCCAACGAACTCGTTCGAGACGTTGGTCTGTACTATGTATGAACGAAGTTGCATCCAAATCGGTTCATAAATACGCCTTTTATCGCGTGACAAATTTCAGGACGTTTCAAAATGTCAGCTTCGCTAGAATTTCAAAATGCTATAACTTAGCCATTTTTTAAGATATAGACGAAACAAAAACTGCTACGGAGTCTTTGTATAAAGGTCAAATACATAAGAAAAAAATATTTTTCCATTTTCAATTTTTTGGTACCACATTTCAAATTTTTAAATTTTTAAAAATTTTTAAATGGCCGCCATTTTGAAACAAAATGGCGGATGAAGCTGGCCAACGAACTCGGTCGAGACATTGGTATGTACTATGTACACACCGAATTACATCCAAATCGGTTCATAAATACGAGAGTTACAGTGTGACATATGTCAGATATATATATATATATATATATATATATATTGAGAAATATATATATATATATATATATATATATATATATTGATATATATATATATATATATATATATATATATATATATATATATATCAATTTTGAACGGAGGGTGGTTTCGGGGTCTAGGGGTCATGATCGATGAAAATATACCAAAATTTTTTGAAATCGCTTTCCTCCGAACGGCTGCAATAGGTAGCTTTTTGTAAAGAAAGCTACCTAAAATTCATATTTTTCAAAATGTCACCCACATTAGAAATTGAAACTGCTATATCTGAGCCATTTTTTATGATAAAGACAAACAAAAAATGCTCCCGAATTCTTATATCAAGGTCAAATACTTAAGAAAGAAACCTTTTCAATTTCTAATTTTTTTTTTTTTTGCACCTCACTTTAAATATAATTTTTTTTTAATTTAATGATCGCCATTTTGGAACAAGATGGCTGATGAAGCTGGCCAGCGAACTTGGTCGAGATATTGATGTATACTATCCACATGCCTTCTTACATCGAAATAGGCGAATACGTGTGTTATCGCGTAACAAATACAAGATCGATTCTAAATGTTAGCCATGCTAGAAATTCAAAGTGCTATAATTCAACCATTTTTTAGGATATAAACAAAATAACAAATTATCAGAAACAAAAACTCTCCGGAATCTTTGTATCAAGGCCAAACACATAAAAAAAATCTTTTTCATTTTCCAATTCTTTAATACCTCATTTTAAATTTAAAATTTGACTTTTTTTTTAAAATGGTAACACTTTTGAAACAAGATGGCGAATGAAGCTGGCCAACGAACTCGGTCGAGACATTGGTATGTACTATGTGAAAACCAAGTTACATACAAATCAGTTCATAAATACGCCTGTTCTCGCGTGACAAAAATCAGGTCGTTTTAAAATGTCAGCCACAATAGAAATTCAAAATGCTATAACTCAGCCATTTTTTTAGATACAGACGAAATAAAAACCGTTCCGGAATCTTTGTATTAAGGTCAAACACATACGAAAAAAATCTTTTTCATTTTCCAATTTTTTGGTATCTCATTTTAAATTTAAAATTTTTTAAATGGCCGCCATTTTTAAACAATATGACGGTTGAAGCTGGCCAACGAACTCGGTCGTGATATTTGTATGTACTATGTACACACCAAGGTACATCCAAATCGGTTCATAAATACGCCTGTTATCACGTGACAAAAATCAGGACGTTTCAAAATGTCAGCCACGCTATAAATTCAAAATGCTATAACTCAGCCATTTTTTAAGATATAGACGAAACAAAAACTGATTCCTAAAACTTTTTATCAAGGTCAAACACATAAGAAAAAAATATTTTTTTTCAATTTTCAATTTTTTGGTACCACATTTCAAATTTAAATTTTTCTTACAAATTTAAATGGCCGCCATTTTTAAACAAGATGGCGGATGAAGCTGGCCAACGAACTCGGTTGAGACATTGGTATGTACTATGTATAAACGAAGTTGCATCCAAATTGGTTCATAAATACGCCTTTTATCGTGTGACAAAATTCAGGACGTTTCAAAATGTCAGCCACGCTAGAAATTCAAAATGCTATAACTCAGCCATTTTTTAAGATATAGACGAAACAAAAACTGCTCCGGAATCTTTGTATAAAGGTGAAATACAGAAGAAAAAAATATTTTCCATTTTCAATTTTTTGGTACCGCATTTCAAATTTTATTATTTTTTTAAATTTTAAATGGCCGCCATTTTGAAACAAAATCGCGGATGAAGCTGGCCAACGAACTCGGTCGAGACATTGGTGTGTACTATGTACACACCGAATTACATCCAAATCGGTTCATAAATACGAGAGTTACAGTGTGACAAAGGCCAGATATATATATATATATATATGTGCATATATATATATATATATATATATATATATATATAGTATATCAATTTTGAACGGTGTGTGGTTTCGGGGTCTGGGGGTCATGATCGATGAAAATATACCAAAATTTTTTGAAATCGCTTTCCTCCGAACGGCTGCAATAGGTAGCTCTTTGTAATGAAAGCTACCTAAAAGTCTTCCACCCCCCCCCCCCCCCCCCCACAGACCCGCAAATATCCTTCAGGAGGAAAATGTTTGAATTTAATCCTGTAAATCAAATACGCCGTAGGAATAAAGAATTTAAAGAAAAGATATACAAATAATATACAAGATAAAAAAATTGCAAACAATATTTATTGCATAAAGATGTAAAAATATTTTTATGTTTATATAGGCCTAAACTGTATACAGAAATTAATCCAGATGTACAAAAAAAAAAAAAAAACTTGCACGGAGATAGTAATCCATTATAAATTATTAAAAAATAAAAAAATAATATACAAAGCGTACAGCTCTCGAAATTCATTAATTGCTTTTCCAAATTATGATCGTATATTTGGTCCAATTTAAGCAACTTAAATTGGCCCAATTTAGGCAAGTGCGCCATTTTTTTAAAAATAGATAATCTCAAGACTAAGAACAAAAATGAAATCAAACAATTCCGCGTGAAAAATATGCGCAATAAACAGATTAATTTAGATATGTATATCAAAACATAACAACTTACCCTAGTTTTAAAGTATTCACTTACGTTTAGTAGGAAAAAATTCGATCAAAACAGCAATTTTTAGGTTTTTTAAAATTGTCTGAAAACAGCACGTGGTACTACTTCTAATCATAAATGACGTCATCCTGTTGAGCTGGATTTCAGCGGTAGATGACGCGCCTTCCTGTAATTAACGGCAGAATGGCAACGGTCTATTTAAATCGGCGGTCCAAATAAGGCTACTCTCCACTAAATTTGAAGCGACTGCTCATAAGCAGATTATAATTTATTGGTAATCTGTAATTAGATGCTTTATAATCAGATTCTGCAAGATCAAGAAGAATATTTTCTCTGAAAAGTAGAGGGTATCTTTTAACTAATTAAATTATTTTAATTATCACACACAATTTTGTATATTAAAAAGATATTGTGATGAAAGTGATTAAAAAAAAGCTTTTGACTCTTTTCAAACTATGAAAGATGGTTATATTTCCTAAGAGCTTTCGCATATTTTATAAGTAGGTAAATTTACTCTCCGATGTCTTTTTTTTTTTTTTTAATCTATAATGGACTTAACTATGAGTCGTATTTTTGTTTATCTGTTTTATAAAGATATTTGATTACATAAAATTTGCTTGTGTTTTTGTTTTCTGTACCGTTTTTGCAACATTTATAATTCCTAAACTAATGAAGCTTTTTTCTCAGTTTCATCAATATTTTTATCTATTTATCATAAAATATTAACAGGAAGCACACATTTTAATAAAAAGCTTGCGCGTCAGTTAATGGATTAATATGGCATCAGTATAATATTGACTATACACTTAAAATGTAAATAGAAAAAAAAGCAAAATAAATAAAAAAATAAAAAGTTTACCGTAATTAATACTTTCGACGCTTTTGTTGGCGCAGTGTACATGATCTGACATGCGTAAGTACCCATTACGCAAGTGCCCAGGATTTTATTGATGTATTTCCTTCAACCATACCGAAAGCTAATGATACCATCAATCAATTAAGGAATTGATAATTTGTCATTATGTAATTATAACCTCCTATTGAATAATGAATATCAAACATAGGCTATTGCTGTAAAAAATAAAATATTATTCTTAGTTTTAAAGCTTTTTTTAATACTTTACTTTAAATATTCAATAATATATGTATATATTTTCAATTGCATCATTTTTGGTTTCAGTATCGACCTTATTGTTTCAGTATATTAAATATATATTTTTTAAAACAAATATCTGGTAAGCATAAAATAACATCAAGTAATTGCTTTAATCACCATAAATTATTTAAGTACAGTATTTGCATTTGTATCAAATCTTTTTCAACCACCCCTAATTTTACAGCTACATAAGCATCGAAAACATAATTAATTCAAATACATACATTAATTAAAATATTTCTTGAAAATAAACTTCCGAAATAATTCAAATACGAGCAACAGCAATAAAGGAAGCAATTTAAGATAGAAATTACGCCTTATTCAAATATTGTCTTGGAAATTCCTCTATCCGTCAATTACCATTCTCCAAGATACTTCCATTTTTATTACATCTTAGAAACTAATGAAAGAATTTCAATTGATATGTAAAGTAATTTATTTAGAATTGAAAAGGCCAAAATAAAGTTTTCAAATTATAAACTTATCTCAGAAACTGCAAATATTTCATCTGGTTTAAGTTAATTTAAGTTAAATAACTTTATCTTTTGAATATTTTGCAAGTCTTGTAGTTATATTATACACAAGTTGTGCTCTTCAGATTTGAATTTACTTAAGTGTTCATAAACATTTTACATGAGTAAATTAAAAAGTTAAATTATAATTTACATTTTAATGTTTGGTATTAGTTTTATCAATTAAGGTTTCATTTACAGAAGAAAGATTTTGTATTATCTTAAAATGCATTATTTACATTTGCTCACACTTTATAAAATACATGCATTATAATTAACAAAATATGTATAATAATACAATAATAATAATAATATTGGTAATAATACAATACTACTAATAATACTTATAAAAAAATAAAATAAATAAATATTAATAATGAATGTCAGATTAAATCATACTTTAATCGATCATAATAGTTTACATATATTTTACAATTTTTTTAAAAACTACTTTATATTTTATTATTTGTTACAAAATTTGTTACATATGTGTTATGTGTTACTCATAAATTTCCTGTTGCACAATCTCAGTAATTGCTAAGTTTTCTAGTACTGTGTACTTTAATAGCATGGCCAACTGGCGGAGCTCTGAATTATTTGTTTTATTTGTCAGAATATACTTGCCACATTATCAAATCTTATGATACAAACCTCACATCAAGACGAAAAATGTTGAATTGTTATAAATTTTTGAAGTGTGAACGTACATTTGGGACATCAGATAATGTAGCTCGATTATCTAAAAGTAATAATACCTTAATAATAATGGTGAATATTTCCTTTTTTTCATCTGCTACAAAATATCTAGTTTCAGATCTTTTTAAAATCAGTTTTAAGGTTCTGTACATCAAAAGAAAAAACGGAATACTTTTAGAATCCATTTCTTAATCACCCCTCTGTCAATACCGTTTTTGTTTTAACAATGGCTGAAGTTATCAATAATATATAAATTAATATAAAAAATTACTGTGCTTATTCCTCTTGTTATATAAAAATTCCAAGATCCTAACTCAATGCAATAAAAATTTATGCATTAAAACAAATTTATACGGTCGAGTCAGACGGATTTGACACGCAATAAATTGACATTGAATTATAAATTAATGATTTATAGATCTTTACTTTTGCGTGTGATGTAAGATCTTCCTTTATTCCAAATTTCAAGTTTCTGTGTCAACGGAAAGTATCCTATAGGTTTTGAGAGAGAATTTATATGTTGTCCGTCTGTCTGCCATCACCCTTTTTTTTTCCTTCAGAAATGGTTGAAAGCATAAAATTGAAATTAAGATCTATGTTAGCAATATTTTGTAAAATTATCGAGTTTCTGACCCATTGCAATAAAAAATTATGTCATTTAAACATCCTCTTTTCTTTAAATACAAAACCCCCTCTAAACCCATAGGGTACTTCTCATTGATTTAGTCATACGTCTTGAAAATTGACACAAAGGAAGGATCTAAAATACATATAAAAGAAAAATAAGTCCGAAATTGTTCATCAAGCTGGGTAAATGAGGTCTGTTCGTACTATAACTAGTTTTATAAATATTCAGATCTTGGTGCAATAGGTGTTGCACTCTTATACAAAAATGCATGAATACAGAATTTTTACGATTATATATATTAAATTCATTAATTCGGAAATAATATGACTACACCTTAAATCGGACGTAATCACCATGTAAACCTAGAATCATTACCTATTATAAGATATCATTGAATTAATTATGCATTATAGGATTTAATTGTATGAAGAAAACTTTTATTAAATTTCTTTAAGTTTTGCTTCAATTTTTATAAAATTTGTAATGACTCGACAAAATTCTGCAACGATTATATATATTAAATATCAAACCATTCGTTTAGGTAGATTGTGAACTGTTATATGTGGACAGATGTACAGATAGATGGACGCACCAGACTGCGCTAGAAGTGCTACGTATTTGTATAATTATGAGATTTCCCCATAGATCATAATATAATGGAGTACTTTAGAGTGTCTCTGTAAATAAAATATGAATGCCACATACTTTATTTTCAATACCTAATATGACATAGTAAATCTTTATAACATATATCAATTACAGAGCAATCCAACTATACTAACGCAAGTTACAGTTCGGATAGACAGAAAGACTGCTAGATGGGCACACAGACAGACAGATGGACAGACAAACCGAATTTATAAACATTTTTTTCAACTATGTTGGAAAGTGTTAGGTTGTGATTTCACTTTCAGAAATTTATACGAATAGACGGAAGCATACTTGAATACTTTTGTACAGCCCTGTATTTTACATACTATCGATATTACACGCCACTCATTAGCTAAAATTTAATTAGGACTAAAACACGCTTAAAATTACTGATATCACACTTCCAGAGATTATCATCCAAAGACGGCGATATAGCCAATTCATTGCGTGGCCCTGTGTACCCTTTTTTCTATATTCTACAAAAATATCTTTGTATACTAAATGTAGTTTAGCCGAAAATGCATAACTCCTTTTAAAACCACCTTTAAGATCTTTTCGTTCATAACCCATAACCCTCACGAATTCTTTTGTGTAGCCCTGTATATCATCTACAGGATTTATACGCACAACGTGATAAAAAATTAGCTAAGCATAAAACTCATATCACAACAAAAAAATGCACTTCTAGCAATTATCGCTAATATACAGTACTTTGGATACTGTATAGTATCCAAAATCTCTTTTTGTGCCCCTGTAAATACTATGCACTATCTATTATACAGGACGTAACTTGTAGTAAACCTCAGCAACGTATATTTATTATATGTGAAATAGTTTAACATAATTAAAATACACCGTAAACAATGTTTCCCCCTATACCATTATGTAACGGAATTATTTTGTGGGGTCCTGTAAATGAATAATAAATAGTCTTTGCACCGTATATTCTACAAAATGTATATTTTAGTGCACTTTATAAATGCATATCAATTTCATTATGTTCGAAAAGGTGTAACACCATTAAAATGCGCTTGAAACTATTTTTCTCACTGGCCGTAATGTAACGGAATACTTTTGACTGTCCTGTAATTGAACTATAAAGATCGATTTTCATAAAATGCGAATTCTGCAACGATTGCATAAATATATTACAAAACAGTCGGTTTGGAGTTTTTGCCTGTTATACGTTGACAGACGAAAGGCCCAGACGAAGACTACAGGTGCTACGTATTTATATATTTACGAATGCACCTAAAAACCCGCAAGTCTTTAACTTGCAATTCTATGCCAATTTATTGCATAACAAACTAGACTGACCGTCTCACTGTCAGTTTTTTGTTTCATGGAACGTTGAAAGTACGAAATTATAGCAAATACTAAGGTCAAAGACCCCGTTTATGGGCCCTGTATAGCCAAATTTTAATCGTCTATCCCAACGAAATGAAACAGTTGCTAGCTTAAAACATTTTTTTTCCATATATGAACTTTTCTTAGTCAGGACGCTTGCCAAAATAATGTATTGGAGAATTTTGTGCCTTTTCTTTTAAATAAGCATGCGGTCATTAATAAGCTAATACTAGGAATAATACTGTTAACACGTTGAGTGCCACGGTGGCTGACACTGAAGCTGAAAATTTTACAATGTTTTAAGTAATTTTTAAGAAAGTATAATCCGTTAATAAATAAAAGGTAAGTGAATTTTAAATAAATTTTCAGTAATTACTTAAAACAATATATAAGGTAATTCGGGGGAAGACGCAAGTTTGTTTCTAGTACTTTTATTTGTCAACAGATTCAAATAATGACCGGCTTGTGTGACGAGTCTTGTCCCAGTGTGCAAGTGGTTTGTGAATTTACGTTAATTTGCCGCCTTTAATCGTCATTATTTTTGGATCTTGGGACTATTTAACCGGGGTTGGGAGGGGTAAAGCCCTTATAATATTCTGTTGCTCATATTTAAGGTTTATAAACGGTTGTTTTATTTTAAATGTGATATTAACAAAATAAGTGAGTTCCACATTCTGTTACACACAAAAGGCAAGCAGAAGCGGTCATAAACTTGCAGCAACACGGAAATAAGTGTGTGTAGCATCTTTCCCCTACACTTGGGGAAGACGTAACATGGTTCAGAAATAAGCGTAAATGAGGACAAAAATTAATTAATACTTTTCTATCTTCCAAATCACATTACCCAGTACTTACTGACACTTTATCACTCATTTTTAAAACCATTAAAAACATATTGGTGACAAGCCCTGTACGCCTGGATCCACAGCAAGCCACATCGTAAACTCTCAAGACTTCATTTCTGATTTCTTCTGAATAAAACTTGGAGCAAGGAAGCCACAGTAGATATGGCACTACTGGGTTTTTCAGTTACTGGGATTTATCCCTATAACCCACAAGCAATCCCAGAACATGCGTTTGATATCTGTGAGGGTTCCATTAATGATAGAGCTGTTGCTTCCACAAGCAGCGTATGCGACAATAGGCCTACACCAGCAGTTGATTCCGCCAAAATATCATGTGGACCTACACCAGCAGTTGCTTCCAACAGCAGATCTAGGGGCAGTGGATTGCCACTAGCAGTTGCCTCACTAGCACAGAAAAGGGATTTCTTGTCTAGAAGTAATCAGTCTTATTCCTCAGATAAGAAAACCTAAACCATCTGGGAGTAAGAAACAAGCAGTAGAGGTCTTAACTGCATCAGAGAGTAGAAAAACTATGCGGGAAAAGCTAAGAGAAAAGTAGAGAAAAGGTAAAATAAATAAAAAGAAACCTCCAAAAAAAACAGAAGTAAAAGATACGTGTAAGCGCGTCTTCCTCAATTGAAAAAATTCCTGTAGATACCAGTGGTGATAGTTTTGATTGGAATAATGATAATGATTTTGTGCTGTATGTAAAGGATACTTTAACGATAAAAAAGGTGTCAAATATGGTTGGATTCAGTGCATCAAATACAAAAAATGGTTGCACGAAGATTACAATGATGATCATTTGCACTAAATGAAATTTTGTGCAGGTTTGTTCTATTATTACTTTTGGAAAGATAAATTTGAAAAAAAAAAGATTTCAGTTTACACATTTGTTTGTTTGACCATAGTTATTGTTAATTCATATATAATGTTCCAATATTAATCTTATTTTTCTTATTTTCTGTGTTGTAGAATCTTTCCCCATAACATGGCTGTACCAGGCACGACTTCTACTTGCATTTGTACTGATTTTTATTATTATCATTATTATTATCGTACTCAATGTACAATTCAATTAGTCATACTTAATTAATAAATGAAACATAACTGCTAATGTATATGTATTTTATCATAATATTGCTTTGTATATTTCAATAAGACGTCGGGTGAAATCTGCAGGCATGTTATGCTAAATTGTTCTTGACATTTTGGAATATTTACTGTATTAAATGTCAACACTCAACACCTTTTTGTCAGTCATGTGAAATCCTCCAATTGGCATCCAAGTGATAAAAAAAATAAGATTTTGAAAAGTGTTTGTAACTCATAAATAACCCTTTCCATTCCATTGGCGAGTGAGAACTGGCAACGCTTATCGCTGTCGCTACTTAAGAATGAAGCTTTGGCTGCCACGTATTTTACATAACAAGCCCTATAGTATATTTTTACAACATTTGTTATAGAAATAAGCCACGAAGGTTATAGTATATAAATAATAGGCGACATCGAAGTGATAATAAAAAATACAATTTATCGACGACATTGAAATGATATTAAAAAGCAGAATTCTGAAACTGCGTTTAAAGTTTATTTAACCCTTTCCACTTCTTTCTCGAGTTTGATCTGACAACTCTTATCAGTAGTGCTACTTCATAATTAAGCTTTGGCTAACACTAATAAAAAAAAATACTACAATAAATAGTTTTCAAAATTTATACTTCTTGGTCATTCTCCAAAACTAAGTGAATTATTCTAATCAGAGGTAATAAATTGCATGTAAAATTGTAAATGTTTGTAACATTTTGTAATATTTTTCCTTGCAGTTCCAGAAGTATTATTAGAGGTATTCATTCCATGCATAAAATAATGAATTTAATTACTCATTATTTCTTAATTTAATTTTAAAGTTGGTAAATATCAACTTCGTGGATTGTAACCATCCCCTGTTCATAAATAAAACAAACTGTTTTCACTACTAAGCCTTAATTTTATTTTTTTATTTTTACTTTATGTAGGAGAAACAGTGAGCTTCTTATGAAGAGCGAAATATTTTTATGTCACTTGTTGAAAATAATCATAGCATTACATTAAATTCTTATTAATTTCTTTTTGTACAACTATGTTTATTGTGATTGGTTGTTTAATGTAGCTTTTTTTCACGGCCGCCAATTCCCCGACTTGGGCCTTGCAAAATCTATAAATACCTGTAAATTTTCTGTTTTCTTTCAGTATGTTTGTGTAATTGTTCTTGTTAATATCAAATATACCCACTTCGATCCACGTCTTTATGTCTGCCTTTTTATTTATTTTAACAGCAGAGCGTTGGTTCTAGCAAGTGTTGAAATGAGCTGCGAGACATACTGACGCCGTTATCTTTCTGTTTTTCATTTCTGCTGGGATTTTGAGTGAAAAAGATTTTATCTTACTTTTTATATATTTTATCGAGCAGAATGGATTCTTCAAAAGATGTTTACGGTATCCCTCTTTTTGAAGGTGATGGAAAAGTTTTTTCGGTATGGAAACGAAGAGTAATGGCAATTTTTGCTGCTAAAGAATTGGAAAAATTCTTGGAAATTGAAGCGGCTCCCGACAATGCCGCCGATGTCGTGAAAGCAAAAAAGGCTTACGCTTTATTATTATCATTATTAAGTGATAATGTTCTTGCATCACTTCAAGATGAAATTACAGCTCATAAAATTTGGAATAAATTAGAACGCACTTATGATACAAAGCGTGCAGTGAATCAAATTTTAATTCGGAAGAGATTGGCAACGATTAAGAAAGATCGTACAGTTTCTATGAGAAATCACATTGATGAAATAAATAAATTAATTTCGGATCTTAAGCTGTCTGGGGCAGAAGTTAATGAAACGGATACTATTGTTTATATTTTGATGTCATTGCCTCAGGAATTTGAAAATGTTAAGATTGCTTTAGAAAACCAACCGAATTCTGTTTTGACATTAGATTTCGTGACACAAAGATTATTAGATGCTGAAGCACTTCTTTTGGATTCAAAGAAAGAAAAAGTATATACTAAGGCTGCTCATGATAATACTGCATTTGTGTCGACTCGCAAAGAATTCTTTTGCAAAATTTGCAACTCTAAAGGGCATACAGCGAAATATTGTAGAAAGAAAATTACTTGCCATTCTTGTGGAAAATTCGGACACATAAAACGTAACTGTAAAGCTGTTAAAAATTCAAATGAAGAAAAATTTGCCTCTTCAGCTGTTTCTTTCGTTGCTGGAAATGCTTCCAGGAAAAGGAATGAATTTATAGTAGATTCCGGAGCAACTTCCCATATGTGTTCTAATGAGAATTATTTCGCATCCTTAGTACCTTCTTCAGGAACTATTAAATGCGCATCAAAAACAACAAATCTAGAAATCAAAGGTGTTGGAAATATTAATGGAAAACTGTCAAATGGAATGGAAATTACTTTAAAGGATGTCCTTTATGTTCCAGACTTAAACGGGCAACTCATTTCCGTTAGGAAAATTGAAAGTGCAAATTATACAGTTATTTTCAAGAATCAAAAAGTATTTATCGAAAAAGGAAGAAACCGTTTTTACTTCGGTGAACGGGATTTGAATGGACAATACTTAAGTGACTTTGTCCCTGTTTACGAAACCGTTCTTACTTCAAAGAAAAATCATTGTGATATCTGGCATCGCAGACTTGGTCATCCGAGTGACAAAGTATTGAAAGGTATGAAGCTTCCGGTACCTGACTCTTTTTGTGATATTTGTGCTCGGGCAAAACAGAGTGCAACACCAATGGGAAGAGGACCAAGAAAAAGAGAAACCAAGCCAATGACTTTGATTCATAGTGACATCTGTGGACCTATTTTTCCGACAACCTTTTCTGGCGAGTGCTATTTTATGACTCTTATCGATGATTTTTCTCGTTTTACTGAAGTACGTTTACTGAAGCATAAAAGT
Organism: Maratus speciosus; assembly: GCA_963932465.1. Lineage (NCBI taxonomy): Eukaryota > Metazoa > Arthropoda > Arachnida > Araneae > Salticidae > Maratus > Maratus speciosus. The sequence goes on along the minus strand of OZ010795.1, from coordinate 170,326,345 downwards.
GAAGTCTCAGAAGAATTAAAAATGTTCTTAAAATCCAACCCTACAGTGAAGAAAATTAGATGTGATAACGGGAAGGAATATTTTTCTAATGATTTAGTGAATTTTACTAGAGATCTTGGTATAGTGATAGATCCCGCTCCTCCATACACGCAATCTTTGAATGGAGTAGCTGAACGCTGCAATAGGTTGCTTCTGAATATAGGACGTGCTTTGATTGCTGAATCAAATTTACCAAAGACTTTTTGGGGTCAAGCTATCCTTTCAGCAGCTTACTTGAAAAACCGAATGCCAAGCAGCACTATTGAGAACAAAACTCCGTACTTCCTGAAATATGGAGAAGAAGCCGATTTCAAGCACATACGTGTTTTTGGATGCAGTGCTTACATGTTAATTCCTTCCGTTCATCGAAAGAAACTTGACGATAGGTCTAAACAAATGATCTTCATTGGTTATTCTTCAATGGGATATAGATTACTAGATCCTGAAACGAAACGCATAACTGTATCAAGAAATGTGAAATTCGACGAAGAGAAAAAGGAAAATGTTCAGTCGAAACAATACATTCTAGAAAATTCAGAACCAGTCGATAATGAAATTGATCCAGAAAATACGAGTGATGAATTAGATGATCCTGAAGAGAAAGAAGACAAAACAAGAAAATCTGAAAGATTTAAAAAGCAACCTGTACGGTATCCAGATCCTGAAGTTTACGAAGCATTACTTTGCCAACAAGAAACATTAACGTTTGATGATATCAGATCCCTCCCTAGTGATGAACAACGCTTGTGGAAAGAATATATGGACGCGGAGATTGAAAGTATGAAAATCAACGATGTCTGGGATCTTGAAAAATTACCACCTGACAAACGACCTATTTCCTGCAAATGGGTATTTACCATCAAAAGAGATGGTCGACATAAGGCGAGACTCGTAGCTCGTGGATTTATGCAAAAAGAAGGGCTGGACTATAGTGAAACCTTTTCCCCTGTAATAAGTATGCCAGCTTTACGTTTGGTTCTTATTTTGATTTTAAATGAAGACTTATATGCATCTGTGTTAGATGTTAAAACAGCGTTCCTGAATGGTAAGTTAAATGAACTTATTTTTATGGATCAGCCGCAAGGCTATGATGATAAAAGTGGGCGAAAGTGTAAACTTAAAAGAAGTTTATATGGTTTAAAACAAGCCCCACGATAATGGTTTGAAAGGTTTCATGAATTTATTTCAAAGTTAAATTTTAAATCTTGTGATAATGAACCTTGTATTTTTATTCGGTATAATAATGATCATAAAATAATTATTGCTTTCTATGTAGATGATATGTTAATTGCAGGTTCAGATGTAAATTAAACTAATGTAGTTATTTCCCTATTACATAACGAGTTTCACATGTCAAAATCGCAAAGTGTTTCAGAATTTCTAGGTATTCAAATGAAATTCAATTCTGATAGTTTAATAATGGATCAAGAGTCTTACATAATTAAATTGTTAAGTAAGTTTAATATGCTAGATTGTAAACCCAGTGACATTCCTATTTCTCCTAAGTCCACCCCATCTGATTTCAAAAATGGTAAACCTTTTAATGGCCCATATCATGAATTTGTAGGTTGTTTATTATATTTAGCTTATATTTCTCGACCTGATATTTTGTATGCTATTAACTGTTTAAGTCAATTGCAAGAAAATCCTACTGAAATTGCATGGAAAGCACTTAAGAAAATCTTAAGATATTTAAAAGAAACATTGTCTTTAAAACTTGTGTATAAAAAGCAAAATTCTGATCCTAAATTATCCATGTATGTTGATGCTGATTGGGGGGCTAACACAAATGACCGCAAATCAGTAACAGGTTATATTTTAATGTTTTGTAACATGCCTGTTCTGTGGTGTTGTAATAAACAAAAATCAGTTGCTTTATCGTCAACTGAAGGTGAAGTCATTGCTTTAACTAAAAGTTTGCAAGACTTGTTATGGTTTAAAATTATTGCTAGTGAAATTGTAAATATTAAGGATTTAGTAATTTTTGAGGATAATCAATCATGTATAAAATGTATCAGTAATGAGAGTAATTATGGTAGAATGAAACACATTGATATCAAATTGAAATTTGTTCGCAATATTATAAAAGAAAATAACATCAAAATTGAATATGTTCCTACGAATATGCAAATTGCTGATTTATTTACAAAGGCATTACCTAAAGTTAAATTTTATGAACTATTATTTCTTTGTTGTTTGTACAAGTAATGTTTAAATTGTGTCATACTATTATTAATGATTGATTTCAAGAAATGTCTTTGTTTTTCTGATGTAATGCTAGATTATGGGCGGGTGTTGAAAATAATCATAGCATTACATTAAATTCTTATTAATTTCTTTTTGTACAACTATGTTTATTGTGATTGGTTGTTTAATGTAGCTTTCTTTCACGGCCGCCAATTCCCCGACTTGGGCCTTGCAAAATCTATAAATACCTGTAAATTTTCTGTTTTCTTCCAGTATGTTTGTGTAATTGTTCTTGTTAATATCAAATATACTCACTTCGATCCACGTCTTTATGTCTGCCTTTTTATTTATTTTAACATCACTTTCATAAATGTCAAACCTATGTCTGAACATCTGTATCCAGGGCAGTGGCGTAGCCAAAGCGGAACTGGTTTACTGAATCATGGATACAACAGTAAAAACTGCTAAGACTAAATCACAAAGGATCTATAAAAAATTCCGCTTTATAGAGGTGTTCGTCTTAGAAGGGTTAATTCAAAGGTATATCTTTCTTCGGGACAATGAACTTTTCCCTTTTAGGCAGGTTTCCGTTATAAAAACTTTATGTTTTCACAGTATCCCTTAAAACTGCTAAAACGTACTCGCTTCCCAAATATTCTTTCACTTAGCCCTTTCGTAGGTTTTTCATTTCGGGGTACCCCATTTCTCATAAACATGCCCTTCTCCCCCCCCCCTCCACTCAAGGAGAAAACGTAAACATGCTTTTTTTCATTAGTAATTTTTTTATCACAACCATATAATAAATCGATGCAAATTACATTGATATTCCTTACGTTTTTGTGACTTCCGCCATTACAGATATTATTTTCACATACCCCCAGCAGACCCGCCACGTACTCCCAGGGTTACGCTACCCCAGGTTGGAAACCGCTGCTATAACACCATTTCTGAAAAGCATAAATCTATTACAGGAAAAACTGTGAAGATGACCTATCTCAAAGGAAAATAATTCAAGGTTCGACGAAAACTATACTATATATTTGTACTTGCTAACGTTTGAAACCTATCTGAAATGAAACTTCTTCCAATTGTGAATCCTTCTTGGCAGGTTCTCTGTAAACACGGAATTCTCTCATAAACAAAAACATTTTAATGTCCCGAGACGGCAGATAATTACGCAAGTATACCTGCTATTCCGTTTACACCAATTTACTGTAACTAGATTAAACGTAAAACTTCTTTATCTTAGACTTCGATGGGGTTCTGTTGTCGACACTTATGGGAAAGAACGTGTATATACGAACGCAATAACTTTACATTGGTTGAGTTTCGTGACCCTTATCCTTATTCACTTTATAATGGACAATATTAACAATTACTATAAATCTGCTGCCTGCAATTAATAAAAGTAACTTTATTTTTGGACTGATTATTTGTTACTACTTTCAAAAAACACTGGCGAGAAAAATTAAATGAACAATCATAAAAAGGTGCTTTATGTTAATTCTATTAAGGGAACTTCCAGAAAGGTAACTCAATGTCAACGTTATCACGTAGTCTAATGGGATTAACATTCGCTACAGAAAAATATGCAATTTTTTCAGCCTCAGCCCATTCTTCCGGTTCACGTGTGAAAAGGAGCCCACGTGGGAAATTTGAAGTCTAATTTTAAGGATTGTACGTGTAATAGGTAAAACTTTCGCTTCTAGTAGGTGGAATATGTCGTCCAGAAGACATTAGACCTATTTTAAGAAATTGCATGCTATAGGGAGAATGGAAGCAGGATAGACACTCTTAGGGGTCTGTAAAGACTTAAAAATAGCCAAAAGCGTCATGTCCAGAATCTGGAAACGGTTTAAAGACGCTGGTATAATGTCCACAAACAACCAGGTGAATGTAGAAAACGCGCCACAATAGGCTCTCAGGGCCGTAATTTGCCAACGATTGCTAAAAAATATAGGCAATTGATGTCAGTTCAGATTGCAGAAAGTTTACTGCAGCAACAAGAACTCGGCTATCCTGATTTACTGTGAGTGAAAGGCTGCATGCAAGGAAACCCATGATTTGTGTTCCACTAACTACGGTAGCGAAATGCGCCCGGTTAAAGTGGTGCAGAGATCATCGCCATTGGAGTACCACGGACTGGAGCCGAGTTCTCTTTACCGATGAATCCCAATTTTGTTGATAGAGTTACTAGAGATGTGTTACCATATGGAGCTAGAAAATCACACGCAATAAGGCTGCAAACATCCGTGAAAGGCATCGATACAAAGGTCGTGGAATCATGGTATGGACGGACATAATTTTGAATAGCCGCAGTGACCGACACATTTTTACCACTGCAACAGTGAATGCTGAAATATGCAGAGATGAGGTTCTTGATCCTCATGTCAAGTTGTTTAAGGGTGCAATCGGAAGATTCGGGATTTTATGTTTATTAATGGTCTAGAAGGGCGCTACCCCCCTCCACGGAACTCCTAAGTGTCCCTTCCAGAGCAGCATAAATCCCACCCGGAAAAAAAAATGTCTGGATTCAACATTACCTTTGTACCCAATTACTATTTCCGAAAGCTCACTTTAACATTGCTTCAAGAGATTTCATGGTGGTAATAAGAGTATGGAATAGGTCTTGGGTGACATTTTGTCTTTAATAATGAGAAATCGAAAGCATAAATTGAAGCTAATCAACGTACCAAAGTCCGAAGCTTACTGTTGAACTTGAAAAATGCTCTAAAACTGTTTCGAACCATCTAAAATAAATTGGCTGGGAAGTACAAAAACAGAAACCACCATGAACCATTTTTTACACATTGTAATACTTCGAAAAAAGTGCTAATCCATCACAAATAAATTTATTACAAAAATTTAACTTCCTTAAAGACGTCCAGATATCGGAAGCAACTATTAGATCGAATATGGTACCAAAAGTGGCGAGACATGAAACTAGGAAACTCAAAAGAATTATAGCTGAATAAGACAATTGTAACAAAACTGCTTTTTCCAGCATGAACTATATTTAATGTGTGTGCTTCTTACATTACTAGTTTCTGTAGCTGAAAATGCAAGATCTGTTTCTTAAAGTTAAAACCTTACTTCAAAAACTCCCATGAGGAGCGCGGCGGATCGCATGAACGGCTCATGCGATTAACACTTATGTGAAATCATTATCCAATATCTATTACAGCACAAGTTCTTAATTCGGTGGCAAGAAATTAAACATGGAAATTGCTGTTTTAAACTTAACCACTTGATCCTAACTTTATTGTAGGCAAATGTTATCTAATATGAAACTTGATTTAACCCATTCGCTGCCAAAACTATAAAGTAAGAATTTTCAATTTTTTTGTTGAAAGTCGTTTACAACCACAAATTCAGAAAGGTAAATATTGCTTTACTAATACAGCGAAATTTCTGCCAATAAATGAGGCAATTTTTTTAATTCTAAAATAGTGGTGACAAAATAATTAATAAATTAAAGCCACGAGTATACTCGTGAATGACAGCGAATGGGTTAATTAAATTTAACTCTTCAGTATGCGCTCAGCTTTTTACATCATAGTGAATCTTTTTCACTGGTATATATTAATTTAACTTCAATGTATTATTATTTGCAGCTATAGAGATTGGCCTTATATTTTTTTATTCATGCTTTTTTTTTATTAAGAAATTAAATAATGATATACCTAAATTCTTAAAGTTACTCAAAATACTTCTATTATACATACACAGTCAAGACAAAATTGCAAGGGGCAGGTAAAAAGCTCCATTTTTAACAGCCTTCCATGTAAAGAAGTGCAATTAATTATGCTTCTAAGATACACTACCTCAATAAGATCTGTTTTTCGTTTCGCAGGGATTCTGAAACTCTTCCGTTTGAGACAGGATTCCGTTATAGAAAGATTCCGCTTTCACAGGTTTCACTATGTTTCAGTATGTTTCACTAAAGGACGATCAAAATCGCCTGTCAGACAGGTTTTTAGCAAATTTAATTGTATCGCAATTCATATTCAGACCATGTAACGCTTCCGTTAAGAACAAAATTCTGTTATAGACAATTACTATTTTGACAAGTTTTATTCTATTCATATGACATAAATAAGTATATTTATATAAATACACAAAACTTGTAAAAATGGAACCTGCACATTACGGAATTATGTCCTAAACAGAAATGTTCCCTAGTGCTACGGAAAAGAATACTATTCAAATACACCTGATAACACGAAAACCTGTTTAAAAAGGAATTTTTTGCCAATATTTACGATTTCATCTTGACAGGTTTTACTATATATATAACCTGAAGGAAAAATTCTGGACCCCCCCCCCCCCGAAACAAAATCCTGGTTACGCCACTGATCCGGGGTGTTGTATCAACATCGTGTCTATGTTTTAATTAACATAAAACCATATAGGAGGCCTCACCGTAGCTTTTGTTTTCTGTTTATTTGAAGAAGAACTGTGTCACATTGCTATTGTATCAACAACTGGATGGATAGCTGCGGTTCTATTTTCACAACACCTTTTGCTAATTAAAAAGATAACGTCATGTTTTCATAACAACTCTGTGGGGGCTCCAACACTTTAAAGAATATAACTAAAAATAAAATATCTATTTTAGTATATTTGTTAGATGCACCCATATATACTTTTTAAACCATGTGCTTATTAGACTAAAATTATAGGGATTACTATTGTATAAATTTGATATTCTCAACTCCGTGGACATGAACACCGCGTCTTAACATGTATGGAATAGCCCCAAGTTATAAATAAAATGACTAACTATTTATTGAAATTTGGAAAGAATTGGGCATTATTTTTATAATTTTCTTTATTTCATTTTAAGCACAAGGAAATTATGAAAAGTAAGAAATAAATTTAAAAAAGGCATCTACAAAAAAGAGAAGCATAAATGAAAAAAAGACAGATAATTAAAATGACCTTTTAATTTATGAGGTGATTCACATTTGTAGATTTGTTATAATTTTCTAATTTAAAAGGAATAAAATGATTTACTTTCAATTCAATATTTTTTTTTATTGTAAATGGTAAGGTTAGAATGGCATTTGAAATATGTAGTATAAACTTCGCGGACATCAGTTTATTTATTTAACAAAAGCAGCATGATGATCTGTGCAGATATTATTTTTACATTTAACAGGCCTATAGTGGTTGTCATATTCTTTCAGAATTTTTGAAGAACTTTTTTTTTTTTTTCATGATGAAATTGTCCTAGTCTTGGAGAATGATGCTGCTACAACATTTGAAATAATTTGTAATTTGGAATAATTGGAAAATTATAGCATAGAAATAATAGTATCAAAATTGTGATCGCCATTTCGAAACTATAGTTTAAGAATAATAGAATGAAATAATTAAAAAAAAACCTGATTTCTTTAGAAAATGATTTTTAATTAAAAGTATGTTGTTATAAAATAAGTATCACTGTAATTTTACTACAGTTTGTTTAGTAATCTTCAATTTTCTAAAATACATTAAAGCAAAATGTAATTCTGTGTTTCATTTTCGTTATATGGATTACATAAATTTAAATACGAAAGTTATTACCACGGTTTTATAGCTTTCGCGATTGAAACTGAATGATCGATTCAGCTTTTTACTTTTTTCCAGTTCTTTACATTGCATGGTTTCATCCTTTAACCCTTTCCGGCGCATTGTGTCCAGTCTGGACACACCTAATTTTAATTCCAATCTTGCAAATGGCACCAAGAATATTTAACAAAATTTTGATCTTACAGTGAAAGCTTAATTTAATGATTTTATATTTTCTAAAAGAAATCGTTTGCAATTTCCGGTGTCAGTCAATATTATCTCATTTTGCGAATAGAATTTGTCTGCGCCGGAAAGTGTTAAATGTCTGACGAATACTCCTCAAACCTTATGGGACTGCTGTAGTTTAAGAACAATGAACGTGTTTAAATCCTACTGGATCTTCCTATTGCAATAAATGCTCTAGCATCATTTATCACAATAACAGCAATTCTTAAAATGAAGCGGAATGTTGTTGTTTTTTTTGTTGTTCATTTTACTAAACCATACATATTTTTTAAAAAACAATCTTATAAAATCATTTTATTTTTAGCTTATTGTTGTGGAATTGAAATTTTATTTAATGTTTAGGGGAGACTAGGGTACAATGGACCACGTTTGTAAATTTTGATATATTACTCTGAAAGTACTTGTTTTTTGAGTTTGTAAAAATGCATACATATTATTTATATATCAAGATTTAAATTGCACTCACTCAAAACCAATAATACATGCTTTTTTTAATATATTTTTTTAAACAGCAAGTGACTAAGTGGACCATTTTACCCCAAAGTGCACAATGGTCTCCTGCATGTGGCTCTGTGGACCATAAGCATAAAATTAAAAGAAAAAAAATATGTAGTACGCTCTTTTATAGCACAAAACATAGAATGTATCACTCAGTTTTATCATATTTCTCTGTAACAGAAACTGACATTGTTTATAAATTATTTTTAGCTCTAACTAAAACCTCTCTTTTTTTTCAATTTTTTCTCTCCCTTCTGTTTTCTTCTTCAATAAGATTTTTCACTACTGTATCAGTCAGAATTTTAATTCACTTTTCTTTCGTTCAATTGTAGCCAAATACATTTCTGGTATGGGATGCAATTCTAAAGGTGATATTATTTTTAGTTGATGATTGTTAAACTATTGCTATTTGATTATTCATATATGCTGACTGAAATTAGAAAAGAGTTAAAGATATTTCCATTGGCAACGTCATTGAATCACCATATGTCTTTCACTTTAGGCTTTCCTTGACTTGTCTGTTGGCATAGCTAAAATATATATGAAAAATTAAATACATTCCTTTTTGTGTAATAAAGAAAACGAAAGTTAAATACATGAAAGCTCACTGAAAGATCAATCTCTACAAGGAGACCACCTCTCACAGAGACTATAATTTTGGGCTATAAGCTCAGTGTTAATTTTCTCCATTAAATGATTACTATTTCCCGACTCCCTTCCTGAAAGACCACTTTTCAACTTTTCAGTCTCAAAAGTATACTTTTCTTTGCTATGGGAAATCTCGAAATTCCACTTCTCTCCGGAAAATGTGCTCAGTTAAGCCTACTTCCTTAGAACTGGCGAAACATCTCTTCCCCCAGTGTAGGAGGAAAAAGCTGGATCTCGTGCACTACCACGTTTAATGTCACTATTGTTACAGAGGAATTGTTGGCGTTAGTGGGAGAAGGGCTATTGTCCCCTTTCCTGGAATTGGCTGAGTAGCAGATGCCTGTAAAATGCAGGAGTCTTTTTCAAGAGGGAGAGTGGTGTGGTCGAGATTACAGTTAATCTCAATTCTGTAGCATTTCTTGAAAAATTGCCACTTTTTGTTTTCACCAGAGTTTTGTTTAACAGTGCACTATAAAAAAAAAATCTGTAAAGTTACTAAAATTTTTCTAGGAAACTGGGATTCCTAGAACTTTTTATGTAACGGCAACAGCAAAAATTCTTGTAACAGCGTCTGTTACAGGAATTTTTCCTGTTGCCGTTACATAAAAAGTTCTAGGAATCCCAGTTTCCTAGAAAAACTTAAGTAACTTTACAGATTTTTTTTTTACAGTGTGGAACTTACGACACAGTGCATATTCGCATTGAAGTGCATATCGCGTTTATCTTGCTGCGTGCTTAGTATATCAATTTAGATTATGTCTAAGGAAATTGTGTTAACTTTGGAAGGCAAAGTGAAAGTTTTAAGAGCACACGAGAATGGAGCATCAGAGAAGAAATTGGCGGTGCAGTTTAATAGTAGCAAAACTGAAATAAACAATACATTGAACTGTATGAGGAATTCAAATCTTGCGGAATTAAAAGAAAAAGGAAGGAAAATGTAACGATGTTAACGAAGCTGTATTTCAGTATTTTAAGTGTGCAAGGTAAAAAAAAAAAAAAAAAAAAAAAAAAATCCATTGAGTGTAACTTTGCTGAAAGAGAAGGCCATTCAAATTGCAGAAGATATAGGGGAAAAAATTTTTTGTACAAACAATGGAAGTCTGGGGAAGATTTGACGCAGAAACAACATTGTCTTCAAATCTGTTTTTGGAGAATCGGGCTACGTAGATGAAGAGGTGTTAGTGGAATGGAAATATCTTTTTCCATTGATTCTTGCAGGATAATCCGATCGTGACATGTATATAACCTGGATTAGATTGGATTTTTCTTACCCACTAAAGCTCTTATGGAGAAAACAGATGAAGCAAAAAAAAAAGGGAAACAGGGCAAACAGCGACTTACTGCGGACCTTTGTAGGAATGCCCTTGGAGAGAAAGAAAAACCAATCATAATATGGAAGGCCCAAAAGACTCATCGTTTGAAAAAAGTTGATGTGACAAAATATGAGTGATTTGGAAATATAACAGCAAGGTGTGGATAACATCCACCATTTTTGAAAATTGGTTACATGACTTTGACAAAAAGATGACCAAACAGGAGAGAAGCATTATCCTGATTTTGGATACTGCTCCTTGTCACTTGTATGATGCACAGCTGAAAAATATAAAACTTCAATTTCTCCCTCCTAACACGACGCCCAAAAGTCAGCCGTTAGGTCAGGGAATTATTCATTGTTTCAAGCTGGAATACAGACGTTTTGTTTTACGAAAGCTCATTTCGTTAATAGATGAATCAAAATTGTGTTCGATATTGGGAAATCCATTAATGTATTTGATGCTATTCGACAGATAAAATGCATTGGATAATGTAAAGACACAAACAATTGTCAATTGCTTCAGTACTCGCTTCAGTTTTGCTTCAGTACCGAGCGATGTATCCATAGAAAATTCTATTGACAATATTAGTGCCTTAGAAGATGAAGTGATTCAGCTATCAAATGCAGCTAATTTGATCTTGACCACAAATCATATTCACATGAATATGAAAAAGCTATTGAGTGTTATGATGATTTTTCTGAAGAGTTGTAGAATCGTATTATAGAAAATCTCTTCAAATGTGAGACTTTAAAATTTGTATTGATAGAACAATAGCGAAAAACGAAACTTAAAATTATACTAAGGCTACTGTTCTAAACATTTTATTTAAACTAAATAAAACTACCAGTTTTATATTGAGGGAAAATTGGCCAACTCTCTATTTTATATCACTTTAAATATCTCATCACTTCTTCCACTTGTACATAAAGAAAATTAATCAGACAATGAAAATAGCACTTACGTCTTACGTGGGTAGCCGGCTCGTTCTTCAGGAGAAATAAACACGAACAGTCACAAATAAACTAGACAAATGTTCATATATTCGAACTATGTGTATTAAATATCGGTTAGTTTACACTACAACGGGGACTTACACACAAATCTTCGCCCCATGTATATTTTTACCTTCACATTTTTTACTGTCTACAATATTTCACAGCACAGCAAACTTACTTCTCCGAACCGCCATTTTACTACTACATTCTGCGAGCTAGCAGAAAAAAAAACACGTACATTTTTAAAACATGATTCCTGGGCTCGCCAGGCCATCTACCGGCAAGAATCAAAATAATATCTTAAATAATACACAATTATTACATATCAAGGAATAATTTAACAGAATATTAATAATTATTAAATCTACACTGAAATAGAAATTAAGAAACATTAATGATACAATTTGCACACATATACAAAAGATATAAAGAAAGATATAAGACAAACTCAAAATTAAAAGAACTGCAAACTGTAAATATAGTCTAAATCAGTTTTGGTGCTGCCATCTTCAGGCAATAGTTATAAGGAAAACAGTCATTTCACAACACTCCCACCTTTTGATTTGGTGAGAGTCAAATCAAAAACTAATTTCTGTATCTTTAGTACAGGAGCACACTTCTAAAGGATAAAGCTTGCGCACAGGCCGCACTAATGTGCCATTTTTTGTCTTAACTTTAACTACTCTTACCCGTCCGTCTCGACCCGTACACAGTTCTTGTACTCGAGCGATTGGCCAATTGATGCGTTTGGTGTTCTCTGAACCGATAAGCACAATGTCACCTTCGTGGATATCACAGTCCTTTTGACCATGTTTTTGTGCCAATTGGCTAAGATATTCTTGGCGAAACCTCATCCGAAATTGTTCACGAAGTTCTTGACATCGACGTTGGCGAACAAGCAGTTTGTTGTTATCGACGAAGTCCAAATCCGCTACACCTGATGTTCGAAGATCGAGTAAAAACATCGACGGAGTCAATGGTGCAAGATCTTCCGTATCGTTTGAAACGTAAGTGAGAGGTCTACAGTTGATAACGTCTTCGACATCACAAATAATTGTAAGCAGTTCCTCATAATTTACTGAGGCTTGCCCTAGCACTCTGACAAGTAGATTTTTGGTGGTGCGGATTAGTCGCTCCCACCATCCGCCCCACCATGCGGCAGTAGGCGGAATAAATTTCCATTTTATGGGATTTAAAGTTTCATGAGAGACTACCTTCTCCCAGTCAATTTTCTTCAATGCCGTGGACGTTCCTACAAAATTGGTGCCGTTGTCCGTGTACACAACAGAAGGACGGCCTCTCCGGGCTATGAATCGACGAAGAGCTTGTATAAAGTATTCGGTGCTTATAGAAGTGACAAGTTCTAAATGTACACATCGGTACACAGCACACGTAAAAAGAACTACCCACGCTTTTACTTTATTTTTGAGAATCAGAGGGCCACATAAATCGATTCCTGTTATTTCAAAACTAAAGGCATCACGAACCCTGTCCAATGGCAATTGGATGGGTGCAGTAGTTGGCGGCTTTACTGTAAATCTTTGACATGGTACGCATTTCTTTATTACTGATCTAATAGTTCGTCTAGCGGCTATGATCTAATACTCTTCACGTAATATGACCACAAGAGTTTGAATACCAGCATGAGAATTTTTCAAGTGATAATCTCGTATTAGACAGTGGACAATATAATGTTTGGAAGGTAGCAAAACAGGATATCTAAAAGCGTAATGATCATCACGTTCTATAATTTTTGTCTTTACTCTAAGTAGGCCCCTCTGATCTCTCTCCGTCAGGAGACCATGAACTGAATCTCCAGTCTCTGAGAAACTCTCCGTCTGTACAAGTGAATGAAGTGTGGTTTTAGCTTCTTGAATTTCATAAGCAGATAGAAATGGTTCTTTATTAATGTTACGTTTTAAAGAATTACTGATAAACCTTTTTACCCAACTTAAAACCCTTATCATCTTTGAAAATTTAGAGAATCTCTCATACCATTTAATTTCTTTAGGATCCTTTATAATATTTAAACTTAAATTTACGGTTACTCCTTTCTTGCGTTCAGAAAAAACTAAAGTCTCATCTGGCTCTATTTCTAGCTTTGGCCAGTTGTCGCTATGCTCTTTTAGCCAGTTAGGCCCATACCACCATTTACATTCCATAAACCGACGAGGGGAGCAGCCGCGAGAAGGCAAATCTGCCGGATTAAATTGGCTCGGAACGTAAGACCACTGATTTACTTCTGTGACAGCGCAAATTTCCTTCACCCGATTGCCCACGAAAGTTCCCCAACTATCATTTCTTTTAATCCAGGATAACGCGGTGGTGGAATCGGTCCAAAAATATTTTGGGCAGTCCTGTAGAGAAAGAGCTTCTGTAGCATATTTAGAAAGACGCACCCCTAAAACACACGCCATAAGTTCGAGTCTCGGGATTGTAACCTTTTTTAATGGTGCGACTCTCGCTTTAGCCATAACTAAACTTACGACTATTTCCCCTTTATGTTCACATCTCAAAAAAATAACGGTCGCATAGGCGTGTTGGCTTGCGTCACAAAAAACATGGAGTGACCAGGAACTCCTATCTCCAAAACCTATGCGCCGCGGCAATTTCAAATCCGTGAGTATACCCAAATTATTATACCACTTTAAGAATTTAACTTTAATTTCTTCAGGTAAAGGGGTATCCCAATCTACTTTTATAGTCCAAATTTCCTGAAGCAATAACTTTGCCGTCAACAAAACAGGTGTCAGAAAACCTAATGGGTCAAAAATAGTCTGCGTTAGGGACAAAATCTCTCTTTTTGACAAATTCTCTGAAATCGGTGAAGTCTTAATACTAATACGCAGGTTATCTTCGTTCCTGTCCCACATAATTCCTAAAACTGATACCGGATCCTCTAACACGGATTCTGTACCCAAAACATGTGACATTGCACCGATATCTGTCCCTACTGAATTATAGGTCCACATGCGTAGCTCCATCTTCGCTTCGGCGAGAACCTGAGTAGAATATTTTATAAAGTCTTCGAGTTCTTGCTGATTATCAACGGATGTTACGCAATTATCTATGTATAAAGATTTATCTAGTTTCTGAGCCAAAAACCTCTTTTCGGGTGGCACCTGTGACAAATGGTGTCTTATAACCGCTCCTAATAAAAATGGGCTGGAGGTAACTCCAAAAACTACCCTAGTATGGCGGAGTACTTTTATAAAATTTTCTCTCTCCCACCATAAAAATCTCAAAAATCCCTATCTTCTTTTCTTAATTCTATTTGCAAAAATGCACGTCTAACATCGGAAGTTACCCCAATGCATTTTTCCCTAAATCTCAACAAAATCGCAGGAATTTCTTCAATTAAATTTGGTCCCTTAAATAAACAGTCATTGAGAGAGGGAGCTCTACCCACTTTGCATGACGCATCGAAAACAGGTCTTATCTTAGTTGTGGCACTATCTGGTTTAAACACTGGGTGGTGGGGAAGATAATGCCCTTTCCTATCTAGTTCTGCCTCTGGTACTACCTCAATTACACCCTCTTCCATCCATTCGTCAAAAACCCTATTATATTCCTCAAATTTATTCAAAGATTTAAGTTTTCGGGAAACACTGAAAAGCCTCTTTTCGGCCACATGACGATTTGATGGTAACGCTACATTGGTTCCCAACCATGGTAAACCTACACAGTAACGACCCTCTTCGTTTCGAGAAAGAGAATCTAAGAATTGTTCCCGGGCCATTTCTTCTTCCGCAGCCTTAGTCAAATTTTGTGGCGTATCTGTTATTCCGATTGTTTCTAAATCCCAAAGATCGGAAATTTTCAAATCTCTGATAGCCAAATTCGTACACAAAGTTGTAGCCCCTTGCTCTTTAGGAGGAGAAAAATCATCCAATGCACCACAAACGGCCCAACCCAACTTTGTACAAACTGCGGTCAATCCTCCTTTTAATTGCTTAACTAGACCCGTGAGAATTTTCCCATATATATCACTACCTATAAGCATCTCAATTTTAGGATGATCTGCACCCATATCAGATAACCAAATTTTATTACGTTTCAATTCCCTTAAAATTGGTCCTCTAGGTAAACGCGGAATGTCACCGCAGATTACGTCTTGGTCCAAAAAATCAAACTCTAAATCTGGATATTTCCTTTGATTTAGTGAGCATACCTTTACCCGATATTTGTTATGCAACTTCGGAGCAGTTCTAGCACCCCCGAATAAAGTATGAGCTATGCTTTCTTTAGAAATAATTGGTAAACCCAACTCGACTGCCAAAGACTCTAAAATATATGACTTTTGCGAACCGCAATCAAGAAGTACTCTGACTTTTTTCACTTTATTCGCACCCGCGACTTTTACCTGCAAAGTCATTAATGCTACTTCCGCGGTGCAAGTTTGCCTGGCAGCGGTCATTTGTGCATGCTCTGTTACCGTCTTTTCTTTCGGTGGTTCCCCTTTTTTATGCATTTCAGGGCAAAGTAAAATCAAATGAGGTCTGCCACACAAATAGCAACGTACAAATTGCTCACAAAATTTGGCAACATGTTTAGATTCTAAACATTTTAGACAACACCTCTTCTCTTTAACTTTAGCGATTTTTTCCTCTAAAGTTAATAAACGGGCTTCGTAACAATTTTTACTCTAATGGTTTTTATCACAAAAAATGCACGAACGCTCTTTGATCGTTAGGAAATTTGATGCCGTAGGAATATTAGGTTTTTTAAATTTATCCCTTACCTCACCTCTTACTTTTTCATGATATATTTCCCTACGATTGTTACAGTGAATTCTCGATAAGTCGAATTCCAAGGAACCGACAAAAATATTCGAGTTATCGTAAGTTCGACTTATCGAAAATCCTTAAATACATACAGAAAAAATATAAGAAATAATTCAGGCTTATAGATAGGAATTGCAATTATACTGTAATAACGGAGTCTGACAAAATGAGCACTAAAGAAAAATACAATTTAATGGTACATAATATAAGGTACTTTTCAAACTCAAATTTTTTGAAAAAAAAACTTATTAATGTAACTGCTTGAAGGAACATTTTTGTCTTTCTCTAGTAAGAAAGTCGCTCACATTTTGTAAATAAAGGAAAAGAGAATCGTCCACACCGTCTCCACTTTCAAGATGTTGCTTCAGAACCATCATTGCTGCATGTGCTTCTTCATTATTTGGTGTTGAAACGCAATTTACTTCATCGTCATCTTCTTCAGGTTCAGGATCGTTTTCCATCTTTTTTATTGCTTCAACTATACATGAATCCTCTAAGTTCTCCGCAACTGCAGCATTTTCGTAAATATTCTAAAACTCAGCATCGTCATCTTCAGAAATAACTTGATCTTGTAGATTTTCATTCACAACATATGAGTCCGCATTGCTTGCAAAGAAGCCCCATCTACGGAAGCAATTTTTGATAGTGATTTGTTTCGCATCGTTGTTCCAGGTATTCGAAATTAGTATAACTGCACTTTTGATTTATTCCATTTTCGTCATCCTCGATTGCCTTCCGCACTGGACGCTTTCTGTAGGAATGCTTTAAACATTTAGTTATTCCCTCGTCTTCTAGTTGTAGCTTAGAAGTTTTATTAGAAGGGAGAAATTCTAACTTGATAGATTTCAAGTTCAAAAGTTGACTGTTATCTCTACACTAATCAACGAAGATCAACACTTTACGCTTTTTTTGCATGAAACACGACATACAAATTTCTGATGTATTCTTTGAACAATATTAGACTCATCCAAGCTTTGTGATTAGATCTGTACTGTACGGGAAGTGACTTTTTATGTTTGAAATAACGAGAATTTTTGTATTTACCGGTGACCAGTAAAGGTAATTTTTCTGTTCCAGAAGCATTTGCTCCGACAAGGACAGTTAAACGTTCTTTACTTAACTTTCCACCGGAAAATGATTCCCCCTTAAATATCATCGTCCAATTTTTTCCATATTGAAAACGTCGTCCGCACTATAACCTTCAAGAAGTTTGGGTAATGAAACTGTCTTCCATTCATCACACAGTGCATCATACACATCTTTTGCTTCACCGTGTAATGTCCGAAACACGATGTTGTGTGCAGCTTTCAACTTTTCAAGCCACCAAGGGCTTGCCGTGAAGACTTCTACATTCAATAATTTTGCGAAATCCAAAGCTTTCTCAAGTAACATTGTACCACTTACAGGAATTACACTCTTCTGTGTCCTGTAATATGTTAACCATTTTACGAGGGCTGTTTCGATATCTGGGAAGGTACACGTCTTCATCATTTTGCATTTCGGATTGACACTTGACTTATGTCTTTTGAAAATGCTTTTTTTATCATTCAGTATGCTAGATAGCGTGTTGGGAGGGATACCATATTTCAGCACTATATCTTTTTTCTTTAAATTAGGATTGTATTCACTATCTTTTATCAAACTTACTTTTTGCTCTAAACTAAGAATTTGTAATTTCTGCTTCGATATTTTGAAAGACCCAACTGAAAACGTATCACGATGTGAAAGTAATAAACACTAAAATGACAAGACCCAACATTGAAGTAATGAACTTCAGTGAAATCTCAAAAGAATCGAAAAACAAATCCTTGCATAAAAGCGTGAGAAATTTGACTAATTAGAATTTACTTAGCCACCTGCTCTGATGAATGGGATGGGGTAGCGAAGGGGGGGGGGGATGGTAAAATTTCAGCTGAAATTTCAAACTCGCAGAGGGTCCACACTGACCGAAGTAAGAAGTTACAATAGTGCCCTTCAAAGCCGGCGAAGGAGTGCAGAAAAGTTTTAACTTACAGAAAATGCCAGTGTTTTTGAGCTGTGGCTGAAAAATTAAGAAATCCGTCGAATTACTGTTTTTTCTCTATCGGGAAAAAATCGGCTTAAAAGATGTAGACTTCGACAGAACGAGAAAGTTTAAATATTTAATTGTAATAAAGGAGCAGGGACATCGTGTAAACTTCGACTTAAAAGAATATTCGACTTATCGAGAATTCACTGTATTTTCAAAACCGCTGCGTGCTAGTTTTAATCGCTCTTCACCCTCAACTTCCGCTTTTAAGAATTTCATTAAATTATTGAGGCGAGAGAGATCTGTTCCCTCGGGTTGAATGAAAAATGGACTTCTCTGCCAAGCTTTCAGGACATCCTCTGTTAGGCTAGACTCAACCATCGGATATAACCACGATGTGTTTTCACTCGATTTTAGGCCTAATGAATCTAGAGCCCTCAACTGGGCTTCAATTTTATCGTACAGCTTATCAAGGGGCAATTTATTTCTATTGTCAGCTTTTACATTCGAAATAATTAATTTAATCAACTCCCTTACATAAACTTCGATCAATAAATCGGGCTTCCCAAAACGTTCTGTCAGCGCCGCAACTGCATTTTTATAATTATCAGAAGTAATCGGGTAACTATCGATAAATTCCTTAGCGCGTGACCCTATTTTCATACTTTGTACTAAATAGGAAAATTTATCACTGTCATGCAAATCTGGGTCTTCGTGAATTTTTTGAAACTGGGACCAGAACGGCAGCCAATTAATTAATTCTCCGTCGAATTTCTTTAATTCTATTTTCGGAAGCTTATAAGATTTCATCTTATTGCCCGTAACGCTGAACTCACCGTCTGGCCTTGCCTCTGTGATTATAAATTTTTCATTAAACTGACGAGTCAGCGTGATGAAATCATCCGAATAAACTTCTCTGTTTTCTATTTCATTGGAAACAATTTGTCCCGCGGCCGTCCAATCAGCGGTTATCAAATCTAAAATTCTATTATCTAAATCATTTAATTCCGCTTGTATGTTTTGTAATTTTGCATATTTATCTTTAATTAAATTTACGTCACAATCATCCTTTACAAGTTCTGTTTTCAGAATATTTGCTGTGCGTGTGAAAGACAAGCGAACGCCGGTTCTTTTGAGTTTTAAAGCTTCCATAATAATAATACAAAAAATAATACTCTTCAAAAAATCTTTTATAAAAAATATCACAAATAAACAAATAAATTCAGTAAATAAAGTACCTTAAAAATACATAGAGAGCCTAAGAACACTTAAGAACAATAATAGAATAACCCAGTCCCTGTAATCGGGCGCCACTAATAATAGAACAATAGCGAAAAACGAAACTTAAAATTATACTAAGGCTACTGTTCTAAACATTTTATTTAAACTAAATAAAACTACCAGTTTTATATTGAGGGAAAATGGGCCAACTCTCTATTTTATATCACTTTAAATATCTCATCACTTCTTCCACTTGTACATAAAGAAAATTAATCAGACAATGAAAATAGTACTTACGTCTTACGTGGGTAGCCGGCTCGTTCTTCAGGAGAAATAAACACGAACAGTCACAAATAAACTAGACAAATGTTCATATATTCGAACTATGTGTATTAAATATCGGTTAATTTACACTACAACGGGGACTTACACACAAATCTTCGCCCCATGTATATTTTTACCTTCACATTTTTTACTGTCTACAATATTTCACAGCACAGCAAACTTACTTCTCCGAACCGCCATCTTACTACTACATTCTGCGAGCTAGCAGAAAAAAAAACACGTACATTTTTAAAACATGATTCCTGGGCTCGCCAGGCCATCTACCGGAAAGAATCAAAATAATATCTTAAATAATACACAATTATTACATATCAAGGAATAATTTAACAGAATATTAATAATTATTAAATCTACACTGAAACAGAAATTAAGAAACATTAATGATACAATTTGCACACATATACAAAAGATATAAAGAAAGATATAAGACAAACTCAAAATTAAAAGAACTCCAAACTGTAAATATAGTCTAAATCAGTTTTGGTGCTGCCATCTTCAGGCAATAGTTATAAGGAAAACAGTCATTTCACAACATGTATATTAAAAATTAAACTCTACAATAATTCATAAAAATGAATGATACTACAATCGAGATTTTTTTAAATCTACTTTTAGAAGCTCCTTCTGATTCAGACGAACAGCTTCCGGTAGTTAAAGCTTCTATTTCATGTCAAGAAACACTTGTTGGAATCAATAGATTGACAGATATTTCGATACCTGTTAGAGATGATACAAAGATAAATAATTTGTTTAACGAGATCAAAGAATATTTAGAAACAAAAATTGTTAAAAAGAAATTGTTAAAATCAAGACAAACTAAAATCATTCCTTTTTTTAAATTGTTAATAAGAAATTGTTAAAATCAAGACAGACTAAAATTATTCCCTTTTTTTAAATTGTTAATAAGAAATTGTTAAAATCAAGACAAACTAAAATTATTCCTTTTTTTAAAGCAGTATAGACATGCAATATATTAAACTAATTCAGCAATATTTTTTTTTTGTAATATGTATTTCATGAAACTTTGTTTTACTCATCACCTCTATTAAGATTCTACCTCTCTGAAAGACCGATTTTTTATGGTCTAATGATGGTCTCCTTAGAGAGTTTTCATTGTAGATATTTTGTAAAAACAGAATTATGCTAAATAAATATAATACCAGTAAAATAATAATTTAAAATTGCTTATCACTATCGCTACTTCAGAATTAATATTTGGCCAATAATATTAAAAGGAATACTACTAAAATATAGTTTCATATTTATACTTCCACACCATTTATAATACGAGTATTCAACTAAAATTATAGTATATGAATAATGTTACCAAAATAGTGAAATTTTCGAAACAATGATTTTCAAAGAGTGGAACGGAATAATTTTCAAACAGTAAACGAAAAAACACAGAGTTTTTTAGAAAATGATTTTTTAATGAAAAGTATATTCTTATAAAGTATGTTTCACTGTTAATGTACTGCAGTTTGTTTAGTAATCTTCAAATTTCTAGAATATATAAAATAAAGATATAAACCTGCGTTTCAGTTTCGTTATATCGATTACACAAATTTAAATACGATAGTTGCTTTCGCTGCTGCGTAACTTTCGCCATTGAAAATAAAAGTTCGAATTTATTTTTATTTCTCTTTACATTGTATGGTTTCTATCTTTGAACTGTCACACCAACACTCCTCAAACCTTATGGGACTGCTGTGGTTTAAGAACAAAGAACGTGTTTAAATCGTGCTGGATCTTCCTATTGATGATTTCAAAGTTGAAAATTTCGAAACTACAATCAATGCTTTAGCATCGTTTATCACAATAACGGCTATTCTTACTGAAGCGGGAAGAATTTTCTTTTTCTCTTTTTTTCTTTTTTTCTTTACTTTTTTTTCTTTTTTCTTTACTTTTTTCTTTCTTTCTTTTTTTCTTTTTTTTTTTTTTACTAAATAATGTATAAATTTCTTTAAAAGTACTCTTATAAAACTATTTTATCTTTATTTTATTGTTGTGAATTTGAAACTTTATTTAAAGTTTCTCCTTACATAAAATTGATTAGATGCATTAAATTATATCATACAGTATTTAAAAAACTACTGACTTTTCAACCAATGCTTTACAAACTGAATTCTATTTTTTGATACTTTTACGTTGACTAGGCGGAGAAAAAAAATGCTGCAGGAATTTAGTTTTTAAACAGTATAACGACACGAACAAATATTTTAAACGAACAGGCTTGTGAGACATGCATGTTGCGAAATTCCTACTCGTT
Organism: Maratus speciosus; assembly: GCA_963932465.1. Classification (NCBI taxonomy): domain Eukaryota; kingdom Metazoa; phylum Arthropoda; class Arachnida; order Araneae; family Salticidae; genus Maratus; species Maratus speciosus. Next base: position 170,304,236 of record OZ010795.1, on the reverse strand, counting down.
AATACATAAGTTAGGGGGGTTTTTATTACTTTTTTTTTTGCTTACCGATAATTGAATTACAATTTTGATTGATCGTCAATAATGGAATAAAAATAATTTTAAATTAACAGTTTAATGTATATGTTTATTTAAATAGTTAAATTAATTTAACATATGTTTCATTATATATATTATTTTGTAGATTCCACGTATTTTCTCTAAATAAGGATTCGGGTTTAAACGTAGTAACTGACATGTTTGGATTTTTTATTATTATTTTCATGGAAAAATATTTGCTTGTAATCGAACATTCTTAAAAGTGCATGATTTCTTTATTGCTAAGTCGGTATCGTCATATTCACTGGTAAATCTTAAGTAAATAAATCGAGTTTTGTTGTTACAATTTAAAAAAAAATACAACGTAAGGGTCAGTTAAATGCAAACAGAACATACATTGAAAAGTGAGTATAGAAAAGTTTTATAAAAAAAATAATTGCCATATCAGTTAAGAGATTTACGCCACTGAAAGAGAAGACGATCAATTCTAGTCTTGTAGAAAGTGTAAGGTTGCTGACGGTTCCACATCCTCACCCACACTTGCAATTCCAAGTCCGAATGAATCTTTGACAATGGCATGGACAGAGCCATGGCTTATTACAAACTTAACAAGAATTTCGTCCTCTGTAATTCGTCTGTTTTCACGGATAAGGCAATCAATCTGTGCTATCACATCAGGAGCAATGACTCGAAGGGCTTGCCCTGGCTGGGGTCGTCTTGCAGTGATCTGCGTCCTTCTCGGAACATCTTATGCCATTCTCGCACACTTCTCAGTCACTTGCAATGTTCTCCATAGACAGCAGACAGGCGACGATGAATTTCGCGTGTTCACCCTCTGACAGCAAAAACCAAACCACACCTCTCTTCTCTTCTTTTTCTTGGCTCCATTTCAAATGCTTGACGGACACACTTTTCACTAAGCCTATGACCACTAAGCTGACCTATTATATACCTGTGAGCTAGATTAATTTTAACACAATTATTCTAATTGGTATACAAATCACATTCGATGTAAATTTCCAACTGGGTGAAAAGTGTCCTGACCAGGATTCGAACAAGGGACTTCCTGGCTGAAGCCGCCAGTGCTCTGCCATATGAGCCATCACGGACGAATCTGGTGCAACTTTTTCACCCAGCTAACCTTAATGATTATAGCATCTGGTCTGAAACCTGGTTCAGCTCAACAGAATAAATCTCAGGTAATGGAACTCCAGAAATCACTGGATACGAAATTACACTAGATTAATTATAACACAATTATTCTAATTGGTAAACAAATCACATTAGATGTAAATTTCCAACTGGGCGAAAAATATCCGGACCAGGATTCGAACCAGAGTCCTCCTGGCTGAAGCCAAATATTGGCACGGCACGCCAAGTATCCAGTTTCGATACCTGGTCTGGACATTTTTCGCTCTGTTGGAATACACTTCAACAGCAAACTCCAGCCTTTAATGTGATTTAATCCAGTTGGAAAAAAATATTCGTTCTCGTCATTATATTACAACAATGTTGCCAACTTTTGCGAGGAATGTGTTTTATGGTGGATGTTCTGTTTTTATTTGACTGCCCCCCATAATGTATAACAGACAAACAATTTTCACATCTTTAACTGATGATTCAGTTTTAACAAATTACCAGATTTAGAAAAAACAATCACAACAATTTTAAATGTAGATTTTTGTTAGAAAATCTCATTCATGACCATCATAAAATTTTCATTTTGATAGTTAACGTATTTTACACAGGAGTCCTTCTGCATATGAATGAGATGCCAACTAGAAAAACCTACTTTCAGTGCTTTCCAAAATTTATTTCTCTCTGTTTGATGTGTAGATATCAGTAGAGTACTTTTCAAAAAATATTTCGATATTTGCCTTGAAAATTGAACTGAACGATGGGATAACTCCATATCTTACACATAAACCATACGTAAAGTAAACAATTGTTTCCTGATTTTTTTAGCCGACTTCTAATAAATGCGGTTATACAGTTTATCAGTTTCTTTGTATATAGATATATATATATATTTGTTGTAGGCCTTCACATTACTTTTTACTAAATACTTCGATTGTGATATATATATATATATATATATATATATATATACACTATATGGTCATTGATGATCAGCCACATTCAATTTTAGACATTTTGTCGAATATTTAAAGATATATTTGTCAAATTTTTCTGGAACTTCAGGATAATGAAGAATATGTTCTACTTCATATTTATCAACTGCGGTTTGTGAATGCAAGCCATTAACAAACGTTAGCGCTGCCAATTTACGTACTATGACGTCATAAGAATATTATCCATTCATTGTTGAAGAACCTGTTTTGCGAATGATTACCTCCATGGTCTAATATTTTATACCGTTTACATGATGAATGAATCTCTTCTGTTTGTTTACCCTATGAAGTGAAATAGAAAGCTGTCAACTTAATTTCAATTGAAATCAAATTTTAGAATATATATTTATTTGAATGTAAATTAATAGCAATAATTTGATGTTGAAATGAAATATTTTAGTTTATGTTATTATTATTACGATTAATTGTTTATTTAGGTACTTTTCCATTATTGGGGCCTTGGCATTTTTCTTTAATCTTGGCGCAATTCGGGCTTCAGAACGTGAAATACGTTGATAAAATATATAAATAGCTATGAAAACAAACCTGGTGAACTTCTATTTTTATTTATATGTATTTATTTGCATATAAACATTTTATTTACACATATATATACAACATTTGTTTATATATAAATTACTTCTGTTTCTATATAAAAATAGATTACTGGCTTCTTTAGATTAAGTCAATTGCATACATATGAAAAAAATTGCTTATGCATATGAAATCGGATATAGATTGCCGGAAAATTCGATGCCATTTTTTTTCTCCCCAAGAACCTATACTGGAAAAATATCTCTTTATTTATTTATTAATTTATTTATTGTATTTTAAATGAGGTAAATGAAAGATGTATATTTTAAATGAAAGTTATGTATTTTAAATGAAATGAGTGAAAGTTTTATGTTTTTAATGAAATAATGGCGATGGAAAAATATTTGGCGATTTATCACCTACGTCAGACTAACATAAAAGTACCGAAATGGCGCTTTTACATATAAAAAGCGAAGCGGTCAGCCCGGAACTGTTGATGACAGTCACATGACTTCGGGTTTTATTATATAGGTTCGGCCATTTTTTCCTCCCCTACCACTGGGCTATTAGTTGAATTTGTTTTTTTAAATATCATTTTGCTTTCCTTTAATTAAATTGAAATTGGCCAATACTGATTATTATAATTTTATACAGAAATATAAAAAACATATTTGAAATATCTTCATAGAATGTTTTGAATTTGAAAAATGACAGCTGTAAAAGTGCGTGACTTGGGGGTTTTAAAACTTCGGTGTCTTCAATTGCAACATACATTTTTGTGATATGATGCACATCTCTTAATAATTATATTTACATTATGTACATTATGTATTAATGTATTAAGACAGACCTCATAGTTCCAGACTAATGTATTGGAAAAATGACAGCTGTAAAAGTGCGTGACTTGCGAATTTTAAAGCTTCGGTGCCTTCAATTGCAACGTACATTTTTGTGATATGATGCACATCTCTTAATAATTATAGTTACATTATGTACATTACGTATTAATGTATTAAGCCAGACCTCATAGTTCTAGACTAATGTACTTTGCGCCACAATTTTTTTTGAAACATTTAAAATGAACAATTATTGAAATTTGCTAAATGAAAGCCAAATGATCCTAGTAATGTAATCTTCAGAATTTAATATGCATCATTCGTTAAAAATATAGTATATTTAAATCTCATGTGTGTATTTTATTTCTACGTCGCTATGTTTAGAGAAGAAGTTTCTCGAAAAATAATCTATTTTTAAAGTAAAATAAGTACTGTAAATATGTTACTTTATTTTCAGATTATTTAATTTTTCAATTTAATTTTCCTTGCATTTTAGCAGCATTGATTATTAGAAAACAGATAAATCGTTTAATTAGATAATTTAAATATACTCAACTAGTACTTCTATTTCTTAGCGTTTCCTTTCCATTGTCTGTTTCTTTCTTTATTTTTTTTAATTACTTGATAAGTACTTTTAAAACCTTCTGGGATATCCGTATCTTAGATAACAAGGGAAGTCTTTAAATTCTGATGGATGACCTATTGATGACTTTATAGCTGAAAACTTGAGTTCAGTTGTATAGCTAATGCTCTAGTGTTATTTATCACAATACAGTTTTCAGGCTAAAACAGAAAAAGAAATGGTAAAGAGAAAAGTTTATTTAGAAACTACTAAACAACATGTAAATTTTTCTAAAAGAAACTTGCAGTAGTTGTTTCTATTTATTCAAAATACGTTAAAGTGAAAATTTTAAAGTAGTTTTAAACTATAACTGATAAATATCAAAGCGACTTTCAATTTTAAAATTTCTGGATACAACATGTTATAAATGGAGATACATTTTAGACTTTTGGAGTGGTTTTCTAAAAGTTTTTTATTTAGTACTTCTTAATTATCCCGCCGACCAAATTACTGTCGTCAAATTGTAAGATTAATTTCCAATAATGGTTGCCATTAATTAATTAAGTGTAAGATTAAATGCTAATAATGGCCAATAAAACCATTAATTCGACGTTTTATTTGTATTTTTATTAATGTTTTACTAATTTATTTGTTCTTTCGTTATTTAAAATGAAAAATTATGTCAATGCGTATAATTTAGCGAGTGGTTTGGCGATTTATAAAATTTGGCGAATTGGTCGACGGGATAACTAAGAAGTACCTTTTATTTTCATTCTTGTTGTAAATACCTCTGTTCTAAAGAAAAGTAAGTGATGCTGCCACTGTCGTAAATGGATTTTTTTTTCTGTGTCCAGAGGTATTTCCAGGTGAATATTAAAAAACTATTGCGTATCAAACTATGAAAATTTGTAGATTTATAGATAAAGAGTGGATAAACACGCTGAAAGAGACGGCAAAAATCGAAGAATAGTTTAAAGATATATATTTGATGTTGAATTTGGTCAAATATTTCAGTTAAAGTTTTATAGGAGAAAACAAACTATGCATAGCAATTTAATCATCTTTCATAGCAGCATGTGTAATTTTTTGACATATTTTTTTTTATTTTTATATATTTTTTATCCAAAATTTCATTATTTCAATAGAGATTTGCTTGATTTTTCGAGAAGATCGTTTTTTATATCTTTTCGAAATTTAAAAACGACGCAAAAAACAAGAATTCCTTTCAATTAAAAAAAAAAATGTATTTATACGTGACTATTAAAAACAGAAAGAAACTTTAATAATTAAATAATCAAGTGTTAAAAACTGTAAATGTGGAAAATTAAGCCAGAATAAAATGCCCAAATAATAACATTGACAAACAGCTTACATTAAAAAAATAAATTTACATGAGCGATTTATTTCAAATTTCGAGAATGTTTTTTGACATTAAATATGTTTTCACATGAATAATAAAACAATAAACAAAACTTCGATAAAAATTACGTCGTATTTAAAAATATTCATTAAAATGTCTTATGTAAAACAATTTTCTGATATAATTTGCGTATTAATTTGTGTATTAATAGTACCAAATGATTCTTCAGAACACATAATGTTGCAATGATATTTGGTATTTGGTGATTAAAAAAAGTCTTAGATATGTCGTAGGCTAATTGAGAAATCAGGCTGTTTGCAAAGAGTCGGGCAAACTAATTGGAGAATCATCTCCCTTTTCACAATTAGCCTGATATTTTTCAGACTTATTGCAAACACCCTAGAGAGCATTGGGCTAATTGAAAATTGATCACTTGTTTCTCAATCAGCCTTTCGTTTTTCAGGCTTATTGCAAAGAACCTAGGCTAATAGAAAATTGACCATTTATTTCTCCATCAACATGATATTTTTAGGCTTATTAACCCGTAACCTAACCCGAAACCGATAAAAAAATTAAAACAAACTGTCACGCAACCAGAAAAAAAACATAGAAATTCCATTAGAAATAACACCGAAATATAACCCGAACCAAATCTGAAACAGACAAAAATATTCCAAAGAACCATAGCTTGAACAGAGCAAGACAAAATAATTTCCGTGTACACGCAACCCGAACCAAACCTAAAAATTTCATTTGAAAAAACCCCGAAAACTGAAACGAACCAAATGCGAACACGACAATAATATTCCAATGAAGTATAACTCAATCCGAACAAAACAAAATAATTTTCTCGGACAGGCAACCCGACCCGAACCTAAAACTTTTGTTCGATGAAAACCCGAAATATGACCCGATCGAAATCTAAAACCAACAAAAATATTCCAAAGAGCCATAACCCGATCCGAACAAGACAAAATAACTTCCGTGGACATTAACCCGACCTGAACCTGAAACTTCCATATGAAAAAAACTTGAATACTGACCCTAACCAAATCTGAATCCGACAAAAATATCCCCAAGAGCCATAACCCGATCCGAGCAACACAAAATAATAATTGTGGACACGCAACCCGACCCGAATCTAAAATCTCCATTTGAAAATACGAGAAATCTGAACCGAACCAAATCTGAATCCGACAAAAATATTCCAAAGAACCATAACCGTATCCGAGCAAAACAAAATAATTTCCGTCGGCATGCAACCCGATCCGAACCTGAAAATTATTCTTGAAGTTAACCCAAAACCCGAACAGAATCCGAAATAAATATACATCAGGCCATACCCCGATCCAAGCAAGGCAAATTAATTTCCTTGTACACAAAATACAACCAGAACCTGAAAATTCCATTTAAAGTCAACTTGAAACTGTACCCGATCCCGATCTGTAAATGACAAAAATATTTCAAAGAACCGTAACCCGATCCGAGAAAGACAAAATAATTTCCGTCGACACGCAACCGGATCCGAACCTAAAAGTTCCATTTCAAGTCAACCCGAAAACCGACCACAACCCGAAAAAAATTGAGACAGTACCCGATCCAAGCAAGACACAATAACTTCCATTAACATGCAATACGATCATAACTTAAGAATTTCATTTGAAGCCATTACGAAACCAGGTCAAAATTTCTATCGGACCATAACCCGATTAGACTTATTGCAAAAAACCTTAGATAGCGTTAGGCTTATTGTAAAATGACCACTGATTTTTTTCATGCTTATTGCATCAGCCAGTCCAGTTTTAGGCTAATTAAGAACTTGCTAAGGTAGTGAATGATTATGCATAATTTAAGTATAAAAATGTAAGAACAGGAACATAAAAAATATGTACTAAAACTGTTTTGAGACCTGACAGCTCATCACGTCTAGAGTATAATGTTTGTGAATACTTCATTTTTATTACAAGATAATATGATTGTTAACAACCCGTGCATGAAGTATGAAAGAAATCTGCTGACGAGGCAGATTTTTAATATTTTTCTGTATTACAAAAAAAGATTGTTTGCTAACGAAAATAATCAGAAAATCTATATCAGAAAGTTTCGGCAAAAATTGCATCGGCAGATTAGGCAGATTTTTAATGTTTTTCAATAGTTATGTAGAGAAGATTGGCTGCTCATGAAAACTGAAAAACTTTTAAGAAAATTTCCACAATAATAATATCTTCAGATGAGGCAGATTTTTAATGTTTTTTGAGTATTGCTCAGGTAAAACCTATCTTCTTGCGTAATTCTTGAAAAAAAAAAAATAATAATCTGCCTCATCTGCAGATCCCACATTTTCGCGGCGAGGATGTATTGCTAATAAAAATAATTATATATAAAAAAAATTCTACAATAATGAAATGTACAGAGGAGGCAGATTTTCCCAGTATTACGCATAGAAGATCCGTACCTGATGACATTTATTATAAAATATATTTTAAATGCTTGAAATGGTTACATTTTCAGATGAGGTAGACATTATGTTGTTTTTCACCTTCTTGTAGAAAGAATGGGCTGCTGAATGGAAACAACATACTAAAAGTAAATAAGAAAAGATCTGTAATAATAAAACCTGCAGATAAGGAAGGAAATTGATAATTTTCCAAGAGTGTATGGGTGGCTGTATGAATATGATAAAAAAAACAATAAAACTGCTTTACTGACAGATTTTATTTAAGCAAGTGGTTGATATTTAAGGTTAATAAACACGTTTTTTAACCTTTTTAGTTAAATTTGATCCCCTCGTAAAGATAAACCAAAAAATCTGCAATGAAGACATCGACTGAGAATCTAAGTACATCACCCGTATATAATATATATATATATATATATATATATATATATATATATATATATATACTAGCAAACCCCGCGGCTTTGCTCGCGTATTATTTGAAATATACCAAGTGATATTTTTAGGTCTAATTTTTATTAAGTTCTATTACCAACAATTTGTCATCATTATTTTTTTAATCGGTTTAGTATTTGATATGATTGCATAAAAATTTTAATTTATAACGCTTTTCGCTTGCATCATCTTTTTAAATTTGGAATTTTCTTTCGACTGTTCTTAGAAAGCAGTTGCATCTTGTAAGTAAATACCATGCCATACTTCAAAGTGTTAGACCCCTCAGATGTGCAAAAAACGCAAATTAGAACATGTTTTGCTTTTGAAACCTTCAGATGGTAGTGACAGCAACATAAAATATAACCTATGTTATAGCAGGGACTGTCACAATTGATTTGCAACCATTCCTTTTTAAATAGCTTTTGTATTTCCTGAGATTGAGTAGAAATCGCAATTTAGAACGTTTTTAGAACGCTTTTCGTGGATTTTCACCCCTTTTTAAATTTCTATTTTTTTTCGAAACTGTTCTTAAAGATCATTTATATTTAATAAATATGTACCTTGCCTAATTTTAAGTTGCTAGCCCGTACCGATCACAAAAATTGAGATTTAAAACGCTTTTTTGCTCCTGCAACGTCTAGGTGATAGTGATACCGACTTTAAGTAGCGTCTATGTTAGAGCAGAGGTTGTCAGCATCAATTTCCTACCATTACTTTTGAAATAAGTTTGATTCTTCCTGAGATATTGCTGACAAATCGGCATTTAGAACGTTTTTAGAACGTTTTTCGATCATTTTGCTCCTGCATCTTCTCTGAGGTAGTGGAAACAGATATAAAATATAGCCTATCTTGGAGCAAGATCTGTCACCACCATTTTTACACCATAATATTTGAAATCGGTTCAGTACTTCCTGAGCTTGCATAGAAATCGCAATTTAGAACGTTTTTTACAACGCTTTTTGCGCATTTTGACCCCTTTTTAAATTTCAATTTTTTTAGGAAATGTCCTTCACTGTAAAAAGAAAACGGAATAAAAACCGGAAATACTACTGGCAATCTAGACGCCAGTACTATTTCCATTTTTTACGGGAATTTTTACCCATAATTTACAGAAAAATCTCCGTTTTTAATCAGAAAAACGGAAAATTTTCTCTAATTTATGGGTAAAAATTCCCGTAAAAAAACGGAATTTGTACTGGCGTCTAGATTGCCAGTAGTTTTTCCGTTTTTTAGTCCTTTTTTTTTTTTTTTTTCTTTTTTTTTTTTTTTTTTTTTTTTTTTTTTTTTACAGTGTAGAGATCACTGATATCTTATAAGTAACTACCATTCCAAATTTCACGATTCTAGGCCCTTCCGTAACGCAAAAACCGCAATTTAGAACGTCTTTCTCCTGCACCACCCTTTGGGGTAGTGGCAACGACATAAAGCGTATCCTATGTTGGAGCAAGGGTCGTCACCGTCATTTTGACACCATTATTTTTTAAATCGGTTTGGTATTTCCTGAGATTGTGTAGAAAACACCATTTAGAACGTTTTTTAGAACGCTTTTCGCTCATTTTCACCCCTTTTAAATTTCGAATTGTTTAAGAATTGTTCTTAGAAATCCTTTGTATCTAATAAGTAGCTAATATTTCAAATTTCATATTTCTAGGCCCTTCAGTAGCACATAAATCGCATTTTTAGAACGTTTTTTCCTCCTGAACACCCTTTGGGGTAGTGGCACAGACATAAAATATAGCCTATCTTTGGGAAAGCGTCGTCATCATAATTTTGAAACCAATATTTTTTAAATTGGTTTGGTATTTCTTGAGATTATGTAGAAATTACCATTTAGAACGTTTTTTAGAACGCATTTTGTGAATTTTCATTCCTTTTAAATTTCGAATTGTTTAAGAACTGTTCTTAGACATCATATATATTTGATAAGTAACTAATATTCCAAATTTCATATTTTTAGGCCCTTCAGTACAGCAAAAATCGCATTTTTAGAACGTTTTTTGCTCCTGCACCCCTTTGGAGTAGTCGCACAGACATAAAATATAGCCTATGTTCTAAGTTGGACTAACACCATCATTTTGATACCATTACTTTTGGAATCGATTCGGTATTTCCAGAGCTTATCTCCTACAAATAAACAATTTTTATCTCTTTATAATATGAGTATAGTATATGAGTATATATATATATATATTATTCCGCAATGTTTTATTTTTGCGAAAAACTGGAAAAAAACACTTATCTGTATAATAACAAATTGTTTATATGAAAATTAACATTATAATTAATGTTTAATAACAATTTTTATTTAAGAAAGGAAGTTATTGACAATTTTTAATTTTTCGTTTCTAACAAAGTGGTTCGTAACTAATTAATTTTTCTTGCTCTGATCGAGATACAGCCTAATGTAATTTCTTTTGTGTTCGGGCCGGGTTTCATGTTGACTTCAACTAGAACTTTCAGGTTCGGATCGAGTTGCCTGTCGACGGAAATTATTTTGTCTTGCTCTGATCGGGATATAGTTCTTTGGAATATTTTTGTCGGCTTAAGATTTTTTTTTTTCAAATGAAATTTTTAGATTTTTAGATTTAGTCTTATTGCGTGTTCACGGAAACGTTTTTCACTTGCTCGTATCGAAGTATAGTTCTTTGGAATATTTTTCCATTTTACAGATTAGGATCAGGTCGGGTTTCAAGTTGACTTGAAATAGAATTTTCAGGTTCTGGTCGTGTTGCCTGTGCACGGAAATTCATTTATCTTGCTCGGATCCGGTTATAGTTCGTTTGAATATTTTTGTCGAGTTCAGATTTGGTTCGGATTTTTTTCAAATGGAATTTTTAGGTTTGGTTCGGGTCGAATATTAACGGAAATTTTGTCTTGCTCGAATCGGGTTATTATTCAGTGGAATATTTTGTCGGGTTCAGATTTGGTTCGGGTCATATTTCGGATTTTTTTCAATAGGTTCTGGTTGTGTTGCCTGTCAACGGCAATTAATTTGTCTTGTTCGGATCGGGGAACAGCATGCTGTAATTTTTTTCCGGGTTCGGTTCGACTTTAACTAGAAATTCCAAGTTCGGATCAGGTTTCCTGCCGACAGAAATTATTTTGTCTTGCTCGGATTCGGTTTTGGTCCTTTGGAATATTTTTGTCGGGTTAAATTCGGTTCGGGTCAGATTTCGGTGTTTTTTCAAATGGAATTTTTAGGTTCGTTTCGGTTTGCCTATCCACGGAAATTATTTTGTCTTCCTCGGATCGGTTTATGTTTTAATTGAATATTTTTTCCGTGTTCAGATTTGGTTTGGGTCTGATTTCGTTTTTTTTTTTTTTTTTCTCAAATGGAATTTTTAAGTTCGGGTCGGGTAACATGTTCACGGAAATTATTTTGTCTTACTCGGATCCGGTTATGATTTTTTGGAATATTTTTGTGGTGATCAGATTTAGTTCGGGTCAGATTTTGTGTTTTTTTAAATGAATTTTATAGGTTCGGGTCGGGTAACATGTTGACGGAAATTATTTTGTCTTGCTCGGATCCGGTTATGATTCTTTGGAATATTTTTGTCGTGTTCAGATTTCGTTCGGGTTAGATTTCGGGGTTTTTTGTAAAGCGAATTTTTAGTTTCGTACCAGATTGAGTGTCCACGGAAATTATTTTGTCTTGATGGGATCGGGTTGTGATTCTTTGCGATATTTTTGACGGTTATTAAATTCGGTTGGGGCCTAATTTGGGGACTTTTCAAATGTAACTTTCAGGCTCGTATCGGGATGCGTGCAGACTAAAATTATTTTGTCTTTCTTGGATCTTTGTACGGTCTGTTCTTATTTTTTTTTCTGGTTCGGGCTGAGTTAAGGGTTAAAAAACCTTAAAAAAATCACTCTGAATGGGAAATAAGTTGTCAGTTTTCAATTAGCCTAATGCTCTCTAGGCTCTTTGCAATAAGCCTACAAAATAGCAGGCTAATTGGAAAGAGAGATCTGATTCTCCAATTAGCCCGACTCTTTGCAAACAGCCTAGGCTCCTTTCAAAGAGCCTGATTTCTCAATTAGCCTACGACAAATACATTGAATGGATTCATTTCAGATTTCCTATTTAAGTGGCAATATGGAATTTAATGTACCATCAATTCAGTAATAGCTTTAGTTAAATTAAGGGTTTTAAAAATAGTGTGAAAGATAGTGCGTTTTTTTTTTTTTTTTATTATTAAAAAGTTTAAAACATGAAACTGCACCAGGTGACCTGTTATTTTCTCAAAAAAAAAAAAAAATATATATAGAGATATAAATTTCCAACTGGTCGAAAAATGCCCGGACCAGGAATCGATCCAGGAATCTCTAATCTGAAGCCTCCAATACTCTACCATCTGAGCTATTCCGGAAAAATCTGGTGGATATAGTGTACCATCAATTCAGTATTAACTTTAGTTAAATTAAGGGTTGTAAAAAATAGTTTGAAAGATAGTGCGTTTACTTATTTATTTGTTTATTTTTTTATTATTATTATTAAAAAGTTTAAAACATGAAACTGCTCCAGGTGACCTGTTATTTACTCAAAAAACATCGTATTGAGATGTAAATTTCCAACTGGTAGAAAATTGCCCGGGCTAGGATTCGATCCAGGAATCTCTAAGCTGGAGCGACAGATACATTGAATGGATTCATTTCAGATTTCCTATTTAAGTGGCAATATGGACTTTAATGTACCATTAATTCAGTATTAACTTTAGTTAAATTAAGGGTTGTAAAAATAGTGTGAAACATAGTGCGTTTTTTTTTTTTATTAAAAAGTTTACAACATGAAACTGCACCAGGTGACCTGTTATTTTCTCAGAAAACATCTCATTGAGATATAAATTTCCAACTGGTCAAAAAATGCCCGGACCAGGATTCGATCCAGGAATCTCTAATCTGAAGCCTCAAATACTCTACCATCTGAGCTATCCCGGAGGAATCTGGTGGATCTAATGTACCATGAATTCAGTATTAACTTCAGTTAAATTAAGGGTTGTAAAAGATAGTTTGAAATATAGTGCTGTTTCTTTTCTTTATTAAAAAGTTTAAAACATAAAACTGCTCCAGGTGACCTGTTATTTACACGAAAAACATCGTATTGAGATATAAATTTCCAACTGGTCGAAAAACGCCCGGGACAGGATTCGATCCAGGAATCTCTAAGCTGAAGCCTCTAATGCTGTACCATCTGAGCTATCCCGGACGAATCTGGTGGATCTAATGTACCATCAATTCACTACTAACTTCAGTTAAATTAAGGGTTGTTAAAGATAGTTTGAAAGATAGTGCGGTTTATTTATTAATTTATTAAAAAGTTTAAAACATGAAACTGCTCCAGGTGACTTGTTATTTACTCAAAAAACATCTTATTGAGACATAAATTTCCAACTGTTCGAAAAATGCCCGGACTAGGATTCGATCCAGGAATCTCTAAGCTGAAGCATCCAATGCTCTACCATCTGAGCTATCCCCGACGAATCTGGTGGATATAGTGTACCATCAATTCAGTATTAACTTTAGTTAAATTAAGGGTTGTAAAAAATAGTTTGAAAGATAGTGCGTTTATTTATTTATTTATTTATTTTATTTTTATTATTATTAAAAAGTTTAAAACATGAAACTGCTCCAGGTGACCTGTTATTTACTCAAAAAACATCGTATTGAGATATAAATTTCCAACTGGTAGAAAATTGCCCGGGCTAGGATTCGATCCAGGAATCTCTAAGCTGGAGCGACAGATACATTGAATGGATTCATTTCAGATTTCCTATTTAAGTGGCAATATGGTCTTTAATGTACCATTATTTCAGTATTAACTTTAGTTAAATTAAGGGTTGTAAAAATAGTGTGAAACATAGTGCGTTTTTTTTTTATTAAAAAGTTTACAACATGAAACGGCACCAGGTGACCTGTTATTTTTTCAGAAAACATCTCATTGAGATATAAATTTCCAACTGGTCGAAAAATGCCCGGACCAGCATTCGATCCAGGAATCTCTAATCTGAAGCATCAAATACTCTACCATCTGAGCTATCCCGGAGGAATCTGGTGGACCTAATGTACCATGAATTCAGTATTAACTTCAGTTAAATTAAGGGTTGTAAAGGATAGTTTGAAATATAGTGCTGTTTCTTTTCTTTATTAAAAAGTTTAAAACATAAAACTGCTCCAGGTGACCTGTTATTTTCTCAAAAAACATTGTATTGAGACATAAATTTCCAACTGGTCGAAAAATGCCCGGACTAGGATTCGATCCAGGAATCTCTAAGCTGAAGCCTTCAATGCTGTACCATCTGAGCTATCCCGGACAAATCTGGTGGATCTAATGTACCATCAATTGAGTATTAACTTCAGTTAAATTAATGGTTGTAAAAGATAGTTTAAAAGATAGTGCAGTCTTTTTTATTTAAATGTTTAGAACATGAAACTGCACCAGATATGACCTGTTATTTACACAAAAAACATCGTATTGAGATATAAATTTCCAACTGGTCGAAAAACGCCCGGGACAGGATTCGATCCAGGAATCTCTAAGCTGAAGCCTCCAATGCTGTACCATCTGAGCTATCCCGGACGAATCTGGTGGATCTAATGTACCATCAATTCACTACTAACTTCAGTTAAATTAAGGGTGGTTAAAGATAGTTTGAAAGATAGTGCGGTTTATTTTTTAATTTATTAAAAAGTTTAAAACATGAAACTGCTCCAGGTGACTTGTTATTTACTCAAAAAACATCTTATTGCGACATAAATTTCCAACTGTTCGAAAAATGCCCGGACTAGGATTCGATCCAGGAATCTCTAAGCTGAAGCATCCAATGCTCTACCATCTGAGCTATCCCGGACGAATCTGGTGGATATAGTGTACCATCAATTCAGTATTAACTTTAGTTAAATTAAGGGTTGTAAAAAATAGTTTGAAAGATAGTGCGTTTATTTATTTATTTATTTATTTTTTTATTATTATTACTAAAAAGTTTAAAACATGAAACTGCTCCAGGTGACCTTTTATTTACTGAAAAAACATCGTATTGAGATATAAATTTCCAACTGGTAGAAAATTGCCCGGGCTAGGATTCGATCCAGGAATCTCTAAGCTGAAGCCTCCAATGCTCTACCATCTGAGTTATCCCGGACTAATCTGTTGGATATAATGTACCATCAATTCAGTATTAATTTAAGTTAAATTAAGGGTTGTAAAAGATAGTTTGAAAGATAGTGCTGTTTCTTTTTTTTATTAAAAAGTTTAAAACATAAAACTGCTCCAGGTGACCTGTTTTTTACTCAAAAAACATCTTATTGAGACATAAATTTCCAACTGTTCGAAAAATGCCCGGACTAGGATTCGATCCAAGAATCTCTAAGCTGAAGCATCCAATGCTCTACCATCTGAGCTATCCCGGACGAATCTGGTGGATATAGTGTACCATCAATTCAGTATTAACTTTAGTTAAATTAAGGGTTGTAAAAAATAGGTTGAAAGATAGTGCGTTTATTTATTTATTTATTTTTTATTATTATTATTATTATTAAAAAGTTTAAAACATGAAACTGCTCCAGGTGACCTGTTATTTACTCAAAAAACATCGTATTGAGATATAAATTTCCAACTGGTAGAAAATTGCCCGGGCTAGGATTCGATCCAGGAATTTCTAAGCTGGAGCGACAGATACATTGAATGGATTCATTTCAGATTTCCTATTTAAGTGGCAATATGGAATTTAATGTACCATTAATTCAGTATTAACTTTAGTTAAATTAAAGGTTGTAAAAATAGTGTGAAACATAGTGCGTTTTTTTTTTGTTTTTTTTTTATTAAAAAGTTTAAAACATGAAACTGCACCAGGTGACCTGTTATTTTCTCAGAAAACATCTCATTGAGATATAAATTTCCAACTGGTCGAAAAATGCCCGGACCAGGATTCGATCCAGGAATCTCTAATCTGAAGCCTCCAATACTCTACCATCTGAGCTATCCCGGAGGAATCTGGTGGATCTAATGTTCCATCAATTCAGTATTAACTTCAGTTAAATTAAGGGTTGTAAAAGATAGTTTGAAAGATAGTGCTGTTTCTGTTTTTTATTAAAAAGTTTAAAACATAAAACTGCTCCAGGTGACCTGTTATTTTCTCAAAAAACATCTTATTGAGATATAAATTTCCAACTGGTCGAAAAATACCCGGACCAGGATTCGATCCAGGAATCTCTAATCTAAAGCCTCCAATACTCTACCATCTGAGCTATCCCGGAGGAATCTGGTGGATCTAATGTACCATCAATTCAGTATTAACTTCAGTTAAATTAAGGGTTGTAAAAGATAGTTTGAAAGATAGTGCTGTTTCTTTTTTTTATTAAAAAGTTTAAAACATAAAACTGCTCCAGATGACCTGTTATTTTCTCAAAAAACATCTTATTGAGATATAAATTTCCAACTGGTCGAAAAATGCCCGGACTAGGATTCGATCCAGGAATCTCTAATCTGAAGCCTCCAATACTCTACCATCTGAGCTATCCCGGAGGAATCTGGTGGATCTAATGTACCATCAATTCAGTATTAACTTCAGTTAAATTAAGGGTTGTAAAAGATAGTTTGAAAGGTAGTGCAGTTTCTTTTTTTTATTAAAAAGTTTAAAACATGAAACTGCTTCAGGTGACCTGTTATTTACTCAAAAGACATCTTTTTGAGACATAAATTTCCAACTGTTCGAAAAATGCCCAGACCAGGATTCGATCCAGGAATCTCTAATCTGAAGCCTCCAATACTCTACCATCTGAGCTATCCCGGAGGAATCTGGTGGATCTAATGTACCATCAATTCACTACTAACTTCAATAAATTAAGGGTTGTAAAAGATAGTTTGAAAGATAGTGCAGATTTTTTTTTATTTAAAATGTTTAGAACATGAAACTGCACCAGATGTGACCTGTTATTTACACAAAAAAACATCGTATTGAGATATAAATTTCCAACTTGTCGAAAAACGCCCGGACCAGGATTCGATCCAGGAATCTCTAAGCTGAAGCATCCAATGCTCTACCATCTGAGCTATCCCGGACGAATCTAGTGGATCTAATGTACCATCAATTCACTACTAACTTCAATAAATTAAGGGTTGTAAAAGATAGTTTGAAAGATAGTGCGGTTTATTTTTTAATATATTAAACAGTTTAAAACATGAAACTCCTCCAGGTGACTTGTTATTTACTCAAAAAACATCTTATTGAGACATAAATTTCCAACTGTTCGGAAAATGGCCCGACTAGGATTCGATCCAGGAATCTCTAAGCTGAAGCATCCAATGCTCTACCATCTGAGCTATCCCGGACTAATCTGGTGTATCTAATGTACCATCAATTCAGTATTAACTTCAGTTAAATTAAGGGTTGTAAAAGATAGTTTAAAAGAAAGTGCGGTTTTTATTTTAATTAAAAAGTTTAAAACATGAAACTGCACCAGGTGACCTGTTATTTACTCAAAAAACATCGTATTGAGATATAAATTTCCAACTGTTCGAAAAATGCCCGGAGCAGGATTCGATCCAGTAATCTCTAAGCTGAAGCCTCCAATGCTCTACCATCTGAGCTATCCCGGACGAATCTGGTGGATATAGTGTACCATAAATTCAGTATTAACTTTAGTTAAATTAAGGGTTGTAAAAGATAGTTTGAAAGATACTGCGTTTTTTTTTTGTTGTTGTTGTTTTTTTTTTTTTTAGTTGTTTTTTTTTTTTTGTTTTTGTTTTTTTTTTTAATTAAAAATTTTAAAACATGAAACTGCTCCAGGTGACCTGTTATTTACTCAAAAAACATCGTATTGAGATATAAATTTCCATCTGGTCGAAAAATGCCCCGACTAGGTTTCGATCCAGGAATCTCTAAGCTGAAGCCTCCAATGCTCTACCATCTGAGTTATCCCGGACTAATCTGTTGGATCTAATGTACCATCAATTCAGTATTAATTTAAGTTAAATTAAGGGTTGTAAAAGACAGTTTACAAAATAGTGCGGGTTTTTATTTTAATTAAAAAGTTTAAAACTTGAAACTGCACCAGGTGACCTGTTATTTACTCAAAAAACATCGTATTGAGATATAAATTTCCAACTGGTCGAAAAATGCCCGGACCAGGAATCAATCAAGGAATCTCTAAGCAGAAGCCTCCAATGCTAAACCATCTGAGCTATCCTGGACGAATCTGGTGGATCTAATTCCCCCAGCTAATCTTATTCATTATAGCATCTGGTCTGATATCTGAATAAGCTCAGCAGAATAAATCGCAGGTAATGGAACTCCAGAAACCGTTGGATACGTAATTACACTAGATTAATTTTAACACAATTATTTTAACTGGTAAATAAATCATATGAGATGCAAATTTCCTGCTGGGCGAAGCATCGTATTGTTTTTGTTAAATCTATACATTTTGGTAATCATTTTTTATATGAACATAGCTCATAAAGAAGAGATCATCGCAAAATATGCGCCTGATGTATATAAATATACATTTAATTTAAATTTCTTAGTACTTTTGGCCTGAAATCACGTGGCCATCGTCGGGGAATATTTTTATTGAAACAGCAAATAATATAATTGCTATTACATTCATTTAAATACGTCACTTTGTTTGAAATAGGAGAGTTCATAATATTATTTGGGTAGCTGAAAGCAGAAGTAACAGTGTCTTGGATTGAACTTATGTAGAGAGAAAAATTGTAGAGAGATTAACAATTTAGTTTAACAAGGAGATGTTTGAAATTTATGGTTCGTATGGTTTTTAATCAAATTAAAAGAAATTATATTTTTGTAACTTTATAACTGAAACGTCTATCATAATGTAGAATAAAGCAACAAAAGATCCCATGAAAATTATTGGCCGTTTTTTCGTTTCCCTTTTTATTAATTCTGGGTTTAGAATATTTCCTCAACAAACAAAAATCCGTTTCATAAAAAAATTAAAATATATTATTTTCGGGCTAGTTTCATTTTGGCGTGAAAAACAGATTTAAAATGAAAAAAAAAATCAATTTAAGAAAGTAATTAAAAAGGATAATGGAATTAAGTTACTTTCTAACGTTTCTGGAAAATTCAATTAATTTTCCCTTGATGATAATTAGATTTATTACTTAAGGGCACTTTCTACAAACGCAATGTTTCGATAGGACGTTATTCCATTAAATTATAACAAGTTTATTACGGAAGAGGAATATTATGAGGTATTTAATTGAAATACAATTTTTTTTCCATAAATAAAAAATCTGTAATGATAAATTAATTTAAAAATAATAGCTCTTTTAAATCGGCTTTAGAATTATAACTAAAACCTGTTTAGAAAAAAAATATTTATAATTTGGCAAATTATCTTTTGCATTCACATATTTTTACGAAATTAGTTTGTAAATTAAAGTAGCCTATACACAAAAATGGATAGTGCATAAATCAGTTCAGTGCATAAATCAGTCACGAAGTGAATTAAACTAAACAAAATTTAATAATGTAAAATGCGTGTTTGGCAGATAATATTCAATTATTATTTTTTATAAATTAAGCAGTAATGGATGTATTTTGCATTATTAATTAGTATTCTCGTAAATGACTGTATAGGAAAGTGTGCGTGCCTTTGAAAAAAAAGATTTCCCTTAAGATATTTTATAAAATCTGAATTTTAATGATATAGTTTAAAAATTACAAGGTGCTTCAATTTGTCATCATTCTTCAGGCAGTTAAAATGGATATGTTAAATGTCTGGACATCTATAGTTTCCTTTTAGGTAGCTTTTATTACAAATGATAACTATAAAACTATAGATAACTATAGATAACAAAAGTTACCTATTGCAGCAGGCAATTGCCGAAAATTTTGGTATATTTTCATGTCATAACTACCAGACCACAAAATCACCCTCCGTTCAAATATTGATTTATATATCCTTCTGTTCAAAGATTGATTCATATAGGGGGCTGTGCCCCCTGCGGGCCATGCTAGGCGACCCTCATTCCAATTTCGCAGCCTCTAAAAACATGGTAATGTATCCTGTTTTAAAAAGAATACCCGGTTACGGATAATTGAATGATCTTATCACTAATGCACGGCGGCAATCGACTGTAATCAGCTAACTTTCTCTTTGAATATTGGATTTTTTAGTTACCCTGGTATCATCCAAATCTGTCACGACAGCTCACGGCTGTTTTTAGGATTGGTAAGTGAGATCAATTACACATGTGAAAATCATCTTGTATGTAATTGTTATGTTAAAAATGTCACTGCCCCTCGGACTTTTATAACGACGCTTTGGACAATATTTTGCCATTGAGTTCAAGGTTAAAAAACTCCGTCTGCTTGGGAATAACATTCAGAACTACGGTATTGGAAAGCACTGTGTTTTGAAATTTTACGTTTACAAGTATGTTTTGAACTAGTTTTAGATTGTTTCAGGAAAAGTTATAGCTTATGCATCTTTTATCTACCCAAATGCATATTTTTCTGTCATTTCTAAAATGTAAATATTTATTTTAATTAGTATGTACATTAGAATTTTCTAATACATATTTATCAAATTCGGACAAAATAAATCAAAAGTATTTTGTGCATGGAATTAGCTGCATTTATGTTGTATCAAGTGATGTACTACATAAAAAAATTTGCTAGCTGCGTACTTTTACACCATATATTTTCCAGTGTGACGTCACATGAATATTACCCATAAGAAAATCGTTTTAAATATATAGTTTCAATATATGACGTAATTTTCGCCTTAAATGCGTATCGCGTGTAATAATTTAATTAATTTAAAGGTTTTTTCTCTTCTAAGATTCACGTGTAAATATATTATTCGATTTAAAAGCATTTGGAGATATTATTATTTCAGCTTTTTAAATATGGCCAAATTTTCAACATTAAAATTTTTTCACCCGCAATATTTTAAATATTTTAGGAGTTTTACATATATCGATATTAAACATGTGCGCATTTCCCATATGACGTATTTGTCACAATTAAATGTTTTTCAAGAATAACAATGTAATTATTTAAAGCCTCAAGATTTTATTTACCATGTATTACCCGGGAATCAAAAGAGATCTTTTTAAGCAGTGAGAATATTTGTAATGATTCAGTCGCCATTGAATTACCTAAAATTTAGAAAATGAGGCTCTGCAGAATAAGAAACAGTACACGGTGAGTGATTTACTGATTCTAGCTGGCCAAAATTATTTTTGGCGTCAATATAGTCGCATCGACATGAAATTGATAAATGTTTTTTTTATATACAATACTGAATGTTAGGTATTGCAAAATGTAGCGTGTAGCACTCATACTTTTGTTACAGGGACATTCAAAAAAATTTCATTACATTACGACCCATGCGGAAAAATCATTTGCGGTGGCTTTCAATGATGTTTTATAATTTCAAACACTTTGAAATTTATGTACATATCTATGAAGTGCACTACAAGATGATTGCTATAGAATATCATATGGATATAGCATTTATCTATCACTTACAGGGACAGTAAAAAGAATTATGTTACATTAAAGCCTATGGAGAAAAATTGTTTGTGGTATATTTTGTTCATGTTATAATATTTCAAAAGTATTTAAATTGATATATATCTCTGAGGTGCTCTATAAGATGCTTACTATTGAATATGATGTGCATAGTATTCATCTTTCATTTACATTGGCACAGAAAATAAATCAGTTATATTTCTCTTTCTATGAATATTAATTGGTGGAAGTCCATTTTCAGTTGTGGTACACTTTTTAAATTTTTAAAACTGCATACTATTTAGTGTGTGTAAAATCTATAAATAATATACAGGGCAACACAAAACATCTGAAGTAGATTTCCGTTTTTTGACGGAAATTGCTGACGGGGAATTTTCAACTGGGCTATGCGTTCGCTAAATATTCAAAATTTTAGCATATTATAAACTATGTGATAAATCTATAATTCATATACAGGGATGTACAAAAGTTTCAGTTATTTTTTCGACTTTGGTTCAAATTATGTTTTTATTCGTATTATATGTTTTACAAATTATTACCTAGACATCGCACCTAGACGTTATTAAGCTATGAATTTTTATTATAGTAGTCGGAATGCGTTAAAAAATGTTTCATAATCTGACTGACGCATGATTTTACGTTCTTCTTGATAATTTTAATAATATTTTCTTAGCGTTATGGAAGCTAAAGTGATAAAACTATTTTTGTATTATTATAACAAATCCTAAAATTTCTTTTTCTAAAATTTAAGATACGGACAAACATTCGACGACTTTAAAGAAAATTGCTGTGTGTATATTCTGTTGTTTAATTATATTTATCTTTGCACAGAGGAACCTTATGTAAAGAATGCGAATCATAAGATATCATGGGAAAATGTCTCCATTATGTTTTGCAAAATATCAAATCTGAATTTGGAGAATTTATCTGGATCAATTTTGAAACCACTCGAAATTTGCAGCCAAATAATATATTTTATATCATTTTGCCCTGAGATATCTACATACACCTCGCAACTTTTGTCCAAATTCCGTCATAAATTGAATCATTTCGCGCTTGCAAAACATCTCGTGTTCTTCATTGTAATTTTCCTCTAGAAACAAAACATTTTCAACCAAATTCACATTTTTGTTAAATTTTAAATCTTGTTGCCGTTGCATAATGGTGCAAAAGTTTGTTATGTGACTAACTTAAATTCTGCTGTCTTAAATTGTCTTAAATTGTCTTAAATTTGTCTTATTCTGCCTAACTTAAATTCTGCTGTTTAAAGTCTTTGATAAAAAGAAAATGGGACTTGAACTAAAATTTCCAGAAGTTCCATTTTGACGTAATAAGCTAAAATCAATTTTAAAAGCTGGAGAGGCACCTAAGGGCAAACATATTATATTGGAATGGAAAGGTAATAATCTAAGCTAGTTAATCTTATCAAAAATTGAGCTTAATCTTCCTTTATCATATAACTTTTTCTATATTAAAACTGAAAAATTGTAAAAAAAATACAGACTTCTTCGCGAAATTAAATATGAAACAACAGCTGATATGTGCAAAATTTATGCGCATAAATTCGATAAAATAAAGTCCATATTTTGTTCGGAAGCGTCCGTAATCAAGCAGTATATTTTATTTCAGCTTCAAGTAACAGATTAAAAACTATACTCAAATTGATTGATTCATTCACAACTATGAAGCACCAAATTTGCACTTGTCTATGTACCACACAAATGTATTTATATCAAAACCAAAGCAGTGTACAACGCCCTAACTATTGAGCTATAACAGGCAAAAAATAAATTACGCTAGGAGAAACTTTTAAAAATTGGTAAATCATCCACCAAGCAGTAGTAGAAATTAATTCATGTCACAAATATCTATTTTTATTTTCTTTCATTTTATGTTTGCACTTGTTTTTCATTATACATGTGGTCTCGTCATTTTATTTTACAATTTTTTTTTTAGGAGTTTTTTTTTTTTTTTTTTTTTTTTTTTTTTTTTTAGTTTTGTGAAAATATTTTTATGAACAAAGATCTTGAGAAAGTTGCCGCCTGAGTGATGAAACATGTGCCGATCTGAATAAAGATACTTATATGCCTTTTAAGTGCATTTTTCTTCACTTCTAGCAATTATTATCTTAATTTGAATGATCTTAAGTGATTTTCATACATAATTTTATTGCAAGTTTTCAATTTTTTTTTAACCTTCACGTGTAAATTTAAATTTTGTGATGTAATTTTCCCTACGTCGTGCTTAAGACAAGTGATCATTTAATTATTATTTTAAAGTCTGATAATAATTATTAAAATTTCTAAACTTAAAATATTAAAAATTGATGCGATGGAAATATTAAGTTGTTTTAAATTTTGATAGCATTTCTCTAACAACGGCAACAGTTATTTTTCTTGCTCCTAATGAAGGAAAAGAAACAATAAATGATGTATTTTTCCCTTTTAATTTTAAAAGAAAACCAAGGGGGAATTTAATTTTCTTTGCATTCATGTTCGGCAATTATTATTTCAGATATTCGTTTCAGATATCCAAATAGCCCCAAAAGTCTTATAATAACTCTTAGAATTTCTATATGTAGCATATTAAAAAAGTAACATTATTGAAATATTAATTTGATTTAAATTTTAATGGCATTTCTCTAACAGCGGCAAGACAATCTTTTTTTTATTGCTGTAGATCAGAGACAGAGAAAGGGGAAAATTATGTCCTTTTCGCATTATTGATATCATTTTCTCTTTAGAATTGAAAATAAAACCTTTTTTTAACGTTTATGGAATTTGAAGATGATAGACGGTTTTTGGTTTATAAAATGAAACTCAAATATAAATGATTCCTCACGCTCGAAATGAGAAAAAATGTTTTCTTTAAAAAGAAAAAAATCTGTAAAACATAATTTATTCACTATATTGTCTTCACTATCGATTGAAATAAAAGATAATTTCAATTTATTTTGAAAAGAACGAAAAAAATGTATACAATGATTCCAAATCATTTTAGGTAAATTTCGTAAGAAATACTACCTATTGGAATATCCCCTATGTTGGAATTTCTGAAAACTTTTTGCACTTCTACGACGATCATCACCCCCTAGAACGAAAAATCACCCACAGTTCAAAACTTTATATCTATCTATCTATTTCTCTCTCTCTATATATATATATAACTTTTTTTATATGCACAATAACTTCCGTAATTCTGTACAAATCTCTTCCAAACTCATACATGAAGGGACAGAAAATCTCAGTCAGGTTCGTTAAGGGACAAAATCGGAACAAGGGTGTGGAAATAGGGAGGGGTTTTGTGAAAACCGAAAACCCTCATAACTTCGTAATTATATATATATATATATATATATATCAATCAGTTTAAAGTTGCTATTACGTCTCGTAAAAGGGCCAAAAATTTATACTCAATTCACAGATGTTTGATAAAATGAAAAATGGGCTCAAGGGACTCAAAAATAGGGTTTTATAGAGAAAACAATACATAACTTTATTAATTCTTAAGATATCAAATTCACTTAAACTTATATTAAATCTTCTTAATATTATCTACAACTTTTATACTGACAAGTTTGTGATAGAATTGAAAATGACTTAATGAAAAAAAAGAACACAAAAAAAGGGGGGGGGGTGGATTGAAAAAGAAAAAAAAAATCATAACTTCGTCAATTCACTAGGTATACAATGCACTTAAATTCATTATACATCTTCTCAATATTATCTACAACTTTCATACTGACAAGTTATTGATAGGATCAACACTTACAGCAAAATAAATAAATAAATAAAAATGAAACAAAAATAGGAGTTGACGAAGAAATTATCGTATTAAGGGCATACTCAAATCCAAACGGCGTATTTTCTGACTCATTTTTAAATTCATTTCGCTCTCAAAAGCATCTAATTGTCAGTTCCTCTTATTCAGAAACTATACAATGTGCTGCATTGTTCGATTTTCTTATTAAAGTAGAATATATTTCAAAAAATGCTGTCAAAGCGGGCATTTTGAACCGAATTTCCCGAAGCGATAGTGCTGGAAACGAAAAAAAAAATGTTCTGTGAAAATAATTGTAAATCAAGTTCTAACTGAACGGAGAAATAAAACAAAGGTCACTTATAAATCTCTTCAAAAAATCACGTCAGCAAGTTTCGTGTTTTTACTTTTAAAAATGAGCCTGAAAATATGTCAGAAAATTTCGAGTTGTTGAGCATGGAAAAATATTTTTTGAATAGCGCCTTAATATGATTCTGATAAAACGACGGTTACAGAAAAATGAAATTAAAAATTCGTCTAAAGCGGCCAGATAAAATTGTTAAACTGCGTTTATCTCTAACCTTGATTTAGTTTTTGTTGGTGAAATTGGTACTTAACACGTTGAGTGCCACGGTGACCGACACTGAAGCGCTGAAAAATTTACAATGTTTTAAGTAATTTTTAAGAAAGTATAATCCTGTAATAAATAAAATCTAAGTAAATTTTAAATACATTTTCAGTAATTAATTAAAACAATACATAATGTTTTAGTTTTATATCATATTTTAGACGTCAGTCATCGGCGAATGAAGCGTTTTAAACAAAAAGTTCAGTGACAGCCACCGGTGGCTGACGTGGCGCTTAACATGTTAACTTCGAAATATACTTCCGCCTGTGAGCCGAGCCGGCAGGATTTTTCTTTTTTCGTCTTTATCTTAATATATGGATGACATACAATAGTTTGAATCACCAGGGTGGCTGATATTTTGGATCATTCTCATCCTAGTTCGTTAGCTCGTTAGCCACTGAACCGCCATCCTGTTCCAAAATGGCAGCCATTTTTAAAAAAGAAATACAAAAAAAAAGGAAAATTATTCTTTTTATTGTTTGACCTTTATGCACGGATTCCGGAACATTTTTTTGTTTCGTTTTTATCTGAAAAACATAGCTGAGATTTAGCAGTTTGAATTGCAGAGGTGGCTGATGTTTTGGGACAATCTAATTTTTATCATGGGTTAGCACGCATATTTATTAACCGATTTGAATGTCACTTAAGGGTACAGTGGACTTTCAAAATCGCAAAAAATCATCAAATTGTTGAATTTTCACTTTTAGCATCATAATAATATATGATCTCCCTGGTATTAAACGCAAAAAGCATTTTTCAATTTGGACTATTTTTACTGGAGTTATAAGTTTTTTTTTTTTTTGTTCAATCAGCTGATTCTGCCACGCCTCTTTGTTTACTTTTTAGTCAATTCGCAGCTGTAAAATTCAGCCTAGTTTTTCGTTTGACCTGACTCAATGTTATTATTTTGTACTGAATACTTGTTTATTTTGTGATTTCGCAAAATAATACTATAACTGTATCTTTTAGCGTTTCTTTACAATGTATTTACAGATAATTGCATGATGTTACTAATCTTTTTAGCGTAAAATATAATTTAAAAAAACCTAGTAAGTCTTTAAATTTATTACTAAGTATTTTAAACTTCAACTTTTAACTTTTCCCTTAGCGTTTGTTTACCTTGTACAGATACACAAATTTTTTTGATTTCGACTGTATTTACTGGGGTACTGAATTTTTGGAAGTGACACATTTTCACACATTTTTCACAGTCACACATTGTCGAAGTCACACATTTTATGTGTATTATATCCAGTTATGTGCATTATATCCATTCGTTATAAAAACATAAAGAACTTACATATAAGCTAGAAATGACATTATATCCCTTATAAGTAACTCAAACTGTGTCAGTAGGAAAATATTAAGCAATTATGGCCATTGTATTTACTAAAACCTGTTTTCCTCAGAATGGATATTTTCGTCGTTTTCATGATTTCAAAATGTTCCACGCGCATTACGTTATGCCCAATTTTCCTGATGTTTTTTTTTTCAGAATGCTCTGTATGTATGTGTTAACAAATGTTACTAAAATAAACTTGTTTAGTGGAATTTAATTTTTTTAATTTTCTATTATATAGAATTTTTAATGAATTTTTAACAAAAAAATAAATTACAATAATTTTTTTTTCAATGATTTAGAAGTAGTATGCTAAAACTTTCTAGTAACATCTATTTGTATGCATGAAATGGCTATTATGGAAAAATATTGTACACATATTTGAAAACTGGATGCGCATGGAGCATTTTGAAATATTGCCAATTAAAAAAAAAAAATCTGCATTTCAAGAACTATTGAATATATTTTAACAAAAATTTGTGAAATAAGATATATTTATACTATGAATAGTTCCAGATTTTTTTTTTTTAATTCATTGGAAATTTAAAAAAAAATAGTTTTGAGAGTCCACTGTACCTTTAAGCACGTGTACAGGACATAATAAAGACTCGACCGAGTTCGTTAGCGAGCTTCATCTGACATGTTGTTTCAAAATGGTGCTCATTTATTTATTTTTTTATTTTAAATATAGAATTAGATACACAAAATTAAAAATTGAAAAAAGGTTTTTTATTTTTTAAGTGTTTAATATTGTTACGAGGATTCTGGAGCATTTTTGTTTTGTCTTTATCTTAAAAAATAGCTGAGGTTTCAAGGTGTTGACATTTTGAAACACTCTGATATTTGTCATGCTGCAGCACTCCGATTAATAACCGATTTCGCATATCAGTGTGATTGATCATGCGTATAGGACTTACCAATATCTCGACAAACTTTATTTATCACCTGTTGTTTTAAACTGGCGGGCACTTCAAGATATTGTCAAATTTGGCTGCCAAACATAAATCGCACTGCATGAAGCCAACTTGGATATATTTGACTAATTTGGCCAAATTCTTATTCATATTCATTATTAAGAAAAACTGGTACTGGTTGCTTTATAATGAAGCTAACTTGGATATTTCTGACTAATTTGTCAAAATTAATGTGCAATGTTCAGAAAAACTGGTTTTGATCGTATTTAATCGAATTCCATTAATTTTAGCTAAGTGTGTTTGAATATAATAAGCTTTATTTTCAAAAACAAGGAATATGAAAGTTACCTTTTCCTCCCAGCAGAGGCCGGAATGCATTTTTAAATCCATCCTATTTTTTTTGTTATTTTTTCCTTTTAAATTACGATTAAAATATTGTAATTAGTTGTAATATAAGTAATACCATGATTTAAAAATTCGGCAGAGCTAAAAAGGAATTATTGTTCATTAAAGTCCATTAACTTTAATCAATTTTCTTTCTTATTTGTTTAATTTGTCTTCATAGTAATAAGTTATTTTTTTTCCTATATTTATTGAGACATATAAAAAGAAAGACCTTATTTATTACGAAGAATTTAAAATTTAAAATTTCTCGGTCAGATAAACTATACTAATTATTTATGAACTTCGAATTATTTTTTTTTCCTTCATTTTCAAAAGTGTTTGTGAAAAATAACTTTAAATGACAACATGTACAACCTTATCAAAACTTTACAAAAAGGCTTTTGTATAAAAAAAAACATGTAAAGTAAGAATTTAAAAATTACGTCACTAAATTCCGTTCCCTTATTTCACGGAAATCCATTTTTACTATCTTTAAACATTTCTTTCAACTAAACATTAAAATCGTAAATCACTATCTGTAGATATTGAGGCGTATCTGTAGATATCGAGATAGGCGTTCTTAAATTTATATAGATTTCTGAATACTGTTTTTAAGTTGAAAACGCAAATGTGAAAGAATCCGAGAGAGAAACAAATAAAAGCTGTTACATAAATACAATGTCATCAGCATTTCCTATTTTTGGAAATAAGAAGTTCATTTCAAAAGGATTACTGCTGTGATCAGAAAAAATTGTAGTGATCAAAATCCTTATGTGTTTTCTGATTGTGGAATGCTGCGTGTCATTTCTTTCAAGGGATGTTCAACTTGTTTGTATCAAACTTTTCGGATTTTTTAAATTTATTATTCATTCCTCAAAAGTGTAATCAGTTGTCCAGCAAAATTTTTGATCGTGGAACGTAACGCCGCCGTCCTTTGAACGTAACCTATCTAGTAAAATTTTAAATTTGTTTTTCTTGAAACCATGTTTTTCAAACTGGGCGACAATTTTTCTCAATAATTAGTCGACATATTTCTGTCATTTTTAAGACTTTCCAACAAAGTTTAAAAGTGTTTATGCATTCGGTTTGTCTGCCATTTGTCACGCTCTAACTCCTGTAAATATACTCGGATATTCATGAAATAAATAAAGGCTATTTAGGGTCACCAAAGCATGTTTGGTATTGTATATGAAGTATGTAGGATTAATCGTTCATTTACAGGGGCACTCAAAATTATTCCTTTACATTATGGTATATGAGGAAAAATCGTTTGCTGGGTATTTTAATGACATTATGCTATTTCAAATGCATTGAAACTGATATAAACCACTGAATTTCACTATGATCAAGTTAGAACAGGGCATTTATAGCCTATTTTATTCATTTAAAGGGACATACAAAAGAAATGGGTTACAGTACAGTACTGTCTTTGAATAATAATTGCCGGAGTGTACGGTTTAAAAATCGGTATGCGCTTTTAAATGTAATTAATTTTTTGCATCTTACTCGTTATATATAAATTCTATACCTCAAATACAGGGCTGCACAAAAGCATTCACGTACCGTTCTCCTTATTAGAGGAAATTGCTGAAGGTAAATTTTCAACTGACTACATGCATGCCAAAACTAAATTTTGGCATGCATGTAGTTAATAGATTCAAATCTATACATCATAAATCTATAAATCATATACAGAGCTGCTGAAAAAAAAAATCGCATAATTTTCGATTGTGGATGAGAACAGCTGAAATTGGGATTTGAAATGTATTATGCTTTTCCATATGGTTGAATGAGATGTAATATTTTAATTTTTTAAACGGTGCAGTTTTGTTACATTATCCTGAATGTGTTGGAAAGTGTTTCATAATCTATGCTTGACGCATGATTTTTTATTGCTTGTTTTATTTAAAAGTAAGTGTTTTATAATTTTCATTAAATAATTACTTTATCGAGCTTGCAAAAAGTAAGAAAGCAAGAGAGGAAATGACCCTTTTTTTTGTTCAAATGAACGCCATTATGTCTAAAATGTACTTTTAAAACTAAATGTTAGTATAAGCTGCTGATAATTTAATGCCTATTAATAATTTGATGAAGAAATTAGTTTCAGGTGCATGTGACGAGAGTTGAATGGTGGCGGTTTCCCTGTGGGAAATTCACGGCCCGGTAGTAACCATCGCATAAAGCGTATTATTACTTTTTGTGTACACAAAAGCTTAAATAAATACATGAAATATTAATAAATATAATAACAAAAATTCGAAGGTTCAGGAAGATTGAAGGAATTCAATTTTATTTTTAACCGATAAAAATGGTAAACTTTACGCTAAAGAAGTAGTTAGGCCAAATTAAGCCAAAGAAGTAGTACCTCCAAACATATTAGAAAGGATTTGGAAGGAGAATCACCTGAAATCAAGATTTCAAATCTTAAAATTTAGAATTTAGATTGTTTAAATGACGCTTTTAACGTGTTTATAAATGCATCTCTAAAGTAAAGAATTATATTGCGAATATTGTTATTATTGTCTCAAAAACTATTTGAAAAATTTCCTTTGTATTATTGTAGATGTATATTGTTTCAAATATGTTCTTAATAATTCGAACTATCTTGCAAAACTGAGCCATAAAATCTGTAATAAATTTAATTAAATATTGAAAAGCGGATCTACGAATTATTAATATAGTAACTCTATTTTAGAACTAGTAATTCCATATATTTTCTTGCTCTATTTAAAGCAAGCTCAAAAAGCAGAACAATTTATTTGGCTATCAAAATATAATCCAACACTCACAACCAAAGTTTAGCGACAGCAAATTAACTTTATCAAATCGTCATTCTTTGTTTAGAAAATAAAAAATGATTAACTTACAGTAAATTGTTGTTCCTAGATAGTTTGAACACAGCTGCACTTAAAAAGAAATCGTCAAAAAACGTAAAACGCGCAGGCAGCAAGCTACCGGAACACTCCTGTAATTTTAAGAGATTTTTCCGTTATTTGAAGAAAGTTTTGTCTTTCGACTAGAGAATTTTAGGAAAAGTTATTTTTTCTTGTTTTAACGGTAAAGGACATACGCAAAAATTCAGTTTCAAATACGAAAAGTATTGTGTAGCACAGATACAGAAACAACCCTATGATTTCACGAAAATACGACTTTTGATTGGAGGATTTCAGGTAATTTGTGCGTCAAATTGGTGACATTTTTGTTTTTTGGGAAAGCGGGCAAATCGTTTCATGTTTTGACAAAATATATTCCGCAAAAATTTTCGTTCAATTCCCGGATTTTTTTTCAGCGTGTAAACTACACTGTAATTGTAGAAATTATTGAAATGATATAGAAATATGTATTATATTTATATATGTTCAGTTAGGATAAAGAGACTAATTTTTTTATTCATGAAAAAGCACAATGTTAATTAAATATATGTATTTCTTTATACTTATTTACAAATATATATAGTAGTAGACTGTCAGTTTTATATAAATGGTTAGTAGATTTAGATATTTTGTATTGTAGTGCTCGCACGTGTAACCCTCAATTTTGATACAAGTGAATTAATCGAAATTTACAAATACATATTATCCGCCGTTTATAAAAATAAACTATTAAATAGTAAAAGAAAAATTATGACCATAACAACTATAATTTTAAATTAAATAAGCATGATCTTTATATACAAAATATAATTTTTTCTGTCAGATTACGCAAAAATTAAAATGATTATTATTTACGATATTCTTTATTTTAGTTTTTATTGTTTATATCATTCATATTTCTATGTAAAGAACGAGAGGTCCTTCATATGGTGAATATAACTGAAAATACAAACATGAAATTTGAAACATAGGGGCGCAGTATATAAAGAAATGTGTTATTCTCAGGAACATACGGTACTTGGAAAAATTACTAGTATTTTCATAATTTTAATAATGATTAAATAATAATTAATAGGAAGAGTAGCCGAATTTGGACCACTTCATTTATTTTCAGGTGTAACTCGCTTAATTTTCGGAATATCTGCAAAACATCACTACACGGGGTCAACTAATTAAATAAATCCTTCGATCAATTTCTTTTTGAAAATTCTATTTTTTTTTTTTTTTTTTTGAAAAATTTGTCAAAAGTCGTCCAAATTCAGCAACTGGTCGGCTAAGTTGGACCAATCAATATCAGATTGTTTTAATTACTATGGAATATAATTAATTTTATCAAAATCAAAGTTTGCGCTTAATGAAACAATCAAACAAAGTAACGCAATGGAATACAATAAAATCAAATATCTTAAAATAAGAGTAATTGTTTTAAATCAAAATTTATTCAAAATATAAATGAAAGTTATCAGTAATTAAGAACAGAAATTATTGAACTAATTGCCAGTTACTTGAAAATAAGGTAAGAAGTGATGCAAAGCTTACACATTAATTTCCTTTATTTATTTTTTATTACAGCGCACACAACATGAAATCGTATTTGGCAATCTGATCCCATTTCTGCTATTTATTTTTCTTCTTACAAGTTAGGTAAAACCAATTATCACTGTGCAGATTTTCCTTTCAGATTCTGAATTATTAGACTTTTTTGAAACAGAAGTTTTCTTTACATTATGTTTGTTGTTCTTTCCTTCCATAATTTTTTTCCAAATTGCATTACGCCTATTTTTTAAAACTTGATGTTCCAATTGCTTTTGTGCTGCGAGAGCTTCCTTTTGTCGTTTTTTTTTCATTTCAAGGTTTACTTTATATGGTGAAGATATTAACACAACTGTATTTTTGCTCCCTCTGTACTTTGATTTAACTAAATTTAGCAAGAGAAATAAAATTTATAACTATTTTTTGGCTTTTGGGGGGATTTGTAGCTGCAGCTTTGTTGCAGGTCAATTTCTTCACAACTTACTCTCTCCTTTTCCTTTCCTATGTCTTTAACAGCTTTTGCTGTCACGGGTGTTTTCCTTCCAGATAGTTTGTCTGTGTTGTTTCCAACATTTTCAACACCATATTTAAAAAGTATTTAAAAAATATGCTTTATAGAAAAAAA
The DNA here is from genome assembly GCA_963932465.1 of Maratus speciosus. NCBI lineage: Eukaryota > Metazoa > Arthropoda > Arachnida > Araneae > Salticidae > Maratus > Maratus speciosus. Next base: position 170,270,326 of record OZ010795.1, on the reverse strand, counting down.
ATGCTTTACGATTAATCAAACGCAAAACATATATTCAAACAATGTTGAATTCAGGTGTCCCCCCATCCCGGAGCTTTGAAATAACCACTCCCTTCTACGAAGGTTTGAGATTTTATGCGTTTTAATGGCAAAAAAGTGTAATTCCACCATCCAGAACAGTAAAAAGTCTGCCCCCCCCCCCCCCCCTTCACAGAACCACAAATATCCTCCGGACGGAAAATGCATGAATTCAACTCTGTAACTCGAATACGCCGTAGGAATAAAGAATTTAAAGAAAATAAATACAAATGCATAGCTAACTTTATGTTTTTTTTAAATATTTTGAAAACAGCACATGGTAGGTGGGGGCTTTTCCTAATCATAAGTGGCGTCATTCTGATGAGTAGGATTTCAGCGGTAGATGTCATCTCTTTCTGTAATTAACGGCAGAATGGCAGCGGTCCATTTAAAGCGGTGATCCAAATATGGCTACTCTCCCCTATACTAAAATGTTCATAAATTTTCATAAATAAATAAAGTGTGACGAAAGCTAATCAGTGTGTACTAAAATATATTTTTTAAATTCGTAAATAAAACCACACAAACATTACATACATTTGTAAAATACAGTTATATCCCGACAGTCTCGGGTCAATATAAAACTTACCCATCTCAAGTGCAGAATCTGGAGCGACTAACATGATCTTATCTAAACAATATGTACATTTCCCGATTCAAAACAAATATTGTCAATTTCTTAGAGGAAGTTTACCGAAAATTAAATAACATTGTATTAGTTTCTCCAGGTGTTACCCATGAGAGTGGTCAATTTTTTTTGTTTCTTTTATTATTTTATTTTTATTGACTGGAAACTGTCGGGAAGTAAATGTATTTTATCATTGTACGTTTATGTGGTTTTATTTCTGAACGAATGGGTAAGTGTGATCACAGATCGCACAGACGGTTTCGTTTAATATTCCTTTCAAAACACTTTATTCTTTTGCAAAATCTGTTAGTTCTACATTTCGCAACCAGAGGGCGCACTCTATTCTAAACAAACCTCTATCCGTACGAAACTCCGTTTTACAAACTATCCGTAGGTATATTAGTCGAGGGGATCGGACCTATAGCACAGGAGATAGGCAGGCGCACCCTGGCGGTAAATATTGGAACTAAAATATGTACGGCTATTGTGTATAACATGAAAGAGTGGTTAAAGGAGTGTCAGCAAAAGTTAGAAATGTGCACCTCGGTTGAAAAGTGTGCAGGTTAGAAAAATTGCTAAAAATACAGAAGTTAGAACCCGAGGGGTAAATAATACAAGACTTTTTGAAAATTTTATGATATGTCTTTTGATGTGAGGTGTTAAGCTATAAGAATCCAAAATTTTAAGTCTCCACCATATATAGTTTCTGAGAACGGGCTCTGTGACAGACAGACTAAAATTTCAAGTCTTCAACTTAATTATGGGCTCAGTTAGAAAAAAAAAAAAAAACTTAAAATGCACAAGTTAGAGCCCAGAGGAGGTAAATATAAGACTTTTTCAAAATTTTATGATTTGTCGTTTGATGTGAGGTGTTCAGCTATAAGAATCCAAAATTTCAAGTCTCCATCATATATAGTTTTTGAGAACGGGCTTCTATGACAAACAGATAGAGGAGTGACACGAATAGGGTTTCGTCAGATGAACGAAACCCTAATTAAAAAAGTATATTAGTATGCACTGATTAGCCGTTGCAATACTTCACCCTTATCGGTCCTATGTTACTTCCCACGTCAATCGGACACAGCATCACTTACATGAATTTTATTCGGTTCGCACCACTTTATTTATTTCATTTATTTATTCATTTGTTTTAAGAAACGCTTTTACTTGTACTGGACCACACTTAGGCGTATGGTCATTCCCGGCATGGCCTCGACTTTTGTACGGCATAGGTTCCAACAAAGTAACCCCCCGTGCGGATCCAAAACACACTTTCTCCGGACATTTGGCCTAGGCTACCCTTTTCCTCTTTCACAACTAACACTCTCACTTCTCTTGTTTTATATACTCTTTTCTTAAAAAATTATAAAAAAATTTAAAAATATACGAAAAAATCTTACAAAAATTTATAAAATACAAAAATATATCTTATTGTTGTAATGCTATACTTATACTTCCTTCTAGACTTTTCTTTTTTATTATTATTTTTTAACCTCTTTTCCCAAGCAATTTCTGTTAGATTTCTTATGCCCACCCTTCCCATTGATACCAGCTATGAATTTGCTATACCAATTAATCTTCATCATCTTATGTGTCGGGGATGTGGAGCAAGGGTCCCAGGCTCCTCGAGAAAACAGTCTTTGAATTGGCTGTACTTGTACTTTACCACAGTCAGCAAGTATTTCAATACCACCACCTTACTTTAGTACATCAATGATCTTGCTAAAAACTTCTACAGCAAATTTTATTATCTTCCTAATGAAATTGTAGCGGGGCTACCGGATTATGACGCTTTCGAACCCCGCCAACATAAAGGCCCCAGATTCTCCATTGTTGCAAACACCCAGTGAACTCTGTGTTCTCCACAGTAAGATTGCTAATTTTTTTTCATATATATCAAGCCTTTTTTTTTTATATTCTTTTATAAAAAAAAAATACATCTTCTCTATATTGAAACATATAGAAAAAAAAATGTATCGCCCTGATTAGCGCGTTTTTTGTTAATGTGACTTTTGCTGCCTCCTTTACAGCTTTTCCTACTCTAGCTTGGTGAGAGTAACTCTGAACATTGCTAACTTTTATCTCTTTTTATTCTTTTTCTTTTTATATAGTAGTTTTACAATTACAGCTATACCATTTATTAACATTTTTATCATTTAACTTAAGTTCCAACTTATTTGTTAACTTAAATATTTCAATATTTTTCACCTTTATACATTTTTCTCTTTAACTTCCATAATTATTCTTTTAAGTAGTTTCAAACTACAGTTATACTTATCCTAATGGCTCACACACACATAAGACAATTCATTCATAGACTGGGTGTTAAGCTGATCTCAGCTAGGAAACCCCTCAATGCTGCTCACCTGTTCTGCACCTGTTACTTGTACTTTGATAAAAGAAATTTGAGAAATGTACTACAAAATTTATTTTTAAGATATAGTGGTACAAATAGAATATAAAAATAAAATTATGTATTAAAATTTATCGTCCAATAAGAGCTGAATACAGTGTAATGTCCTTTTATAAGTAAGTTCTTAAATAATGTGATATTTTCTTCTCTAATCTGACTTCACAAGAATGGTCTTCAACAATTAGCTGTATTATGAACTACAAACTTCCAAATATATATATATTTGATATCAGAATTCGGGAGAAGATATCTTTTTTAAAATGAGAAAGATTTTATGTTCATGCACGAGATCATGCGGGGAAAAACAAATCCGAGTTCATTTTTTATTTTATAATACACTGTAAAAAAAATCTGTAAAGTTACTAAAGTTTTTCTAGGAAACTGGGATTCCAAGAACTTTTTATGTAACGACAACAGGAAAAATTACTGTAACAGCGTCTGTTACAGGAATTTTTCTTGTTGCGGTTACATAAAAAGTTCTTGGAATCCCAGTTTCCTAGAAAAACTTTTGTAACTTTACAGATTTTTTTTTACAGTGTACAACTATCAGACATATCAATATGGGTACATAACAACATTTCTAGTAATTTTAGAGCATTACCATATTATTTTTTACAAATTAAAATAAAATGTGAATAAAGATATTTGATATACTTTTAGAAGTTATCCATTATAACTGGAAAAATTTTAATGGAAATATTACGTAACATTTTATGTTTTTTGTGGATTTGAAGATCTGTGATTAAAATTGTTAGACGTAACAGATGAAAATATTAGAACTGGTATAAATTGGAAAAAGAAAATACATTAAACTCACATGTATACTTAATAGATATAGCTTAAAAATATTTTTTAGAGAAAACGCGAAATAGAGTAAAACAGAAAACAAAGATAGTTGACCTATTTTCTGTAAAAAAAAAAAAAAAAAAAAAAAAAAAAAAAAAAAAAATTAACTTTTAACATTCATCGACAATTAATTGGGAATTTTTCGAAGAGAATGTGATAATGTGATATTTTTTTCTGCTGTGGATTGGAAGATTTATTGTTAAAATGGTATGTTGCAACAGACGAATTTAAAACTGGTATAAATTTGAAAATAATACATTAAACTTCAATATTTTTCCACAATTATTGTAAACTTTACGCTTAATAGATATAGCTTAAACAACACTCTTAACGAAAGGCATAATAATCTCAATCTGTCAATGGCAAACTTACTAAGTTATTTTATACGTGGTACTGATACCAGGTAAATTAAAATAATATAATAGAGTGTGTCCTGAAAGTTAAATAGCCTGCATTGTCCGCAATTTTTTTTATATTTAATTTTATTTTCCGCTTATCATTGCATCAATTCTTGAGTTTTAATCGTTTGGTTCTTTTCGCACTTAACTGGTGCTAGAACAGACTTCTATGTTATTTTGTTCTTCATAGTGAAACAAATTTATCACGCATTCAGAGAATTGCGCTGCTCGAAACTTATTTTGAATATAAATCACTTGAATGGTGCAAAAATGTTTGGTGAAATAAATATCCAAATGATACAATACCGAATAAATATACATTTTATCGGCTCCTTCGACTATTTCGTAGCACATGTTGTGTGAAAGACAAGCACAGGAGTGGATCCGCGAAGTTGTTACACCAATCTTTTACATTCGCAAAAACTGGCGTACGGTGTACCTCGCAAAAGGATAGTTGGACCTCTGATTTTCGATTCCACTCTTGATAGTTTTGTATACAAGGAACGTATCTAGCAATTTCTTGTATTGTTAGAAGTGAATGAACGAAATTCTTTGTTCCAACAAGATGGTGCAACAATCGATACAAGTGTTGAAACCATGGGTTTGTTTGAAGAATTTTTTTGGCGATCGACCAATTGCAAAAAGCTTTTTCCAGCTCGATCCCCTGATCTGAGCATCCCAGTCTTTTTTCTCTGGGGATATTTAAAGAAACAAGCTTATGAAAATTATCCTAAAATAATAGATGATCTGAACATTGCCATTATTCAAAGGATACAAGAAGTCCCTCTTAGCATGTTAAATCGTGGTTCTATGCTCAAAAATGATCAGCTTTGCCCACTAGAAAACGTTGGGTATTTTGAACATTTATTACAAATGTAAGTTCAGTATTTTTTGCCTACGTGATGTTAAAAGTGCTTTTCATCATTTGAATAAAAGTAATCGTTTTAATGTTTATTCTTTTATGAATAATAAATACATATGTCATCAGTACGATAACTTTTAGGGCACTCAGTATTTTATTTAAAATTTAACGGCTAAATTGCTGACAGATTACTATTATTATTTTTTTTTTGTATGTATTACTTTCCGTTTTGCTTTAATTGTGTAATTATGTTCAAAGATTTCAAAATAATACAGATTCCATAATTAATGAAATGTTCATTTAAAAGGCTAAAAAAATTCAAATGTGTTATTCTAAGCAAAAACAGATTTCAATTTAAAAATATGTATCATATAATCCAAAGAAAAAAAGTCCTTCCGGCCGGTGCCGGGAGGAAGAGGTAGCTTTCATATTCCTTATTTTTAAAAAGCCAACTTATATTATTCAAACACACGAAGCTCAATTAAGTGGAAACCGAATGTAGGAGATTCAATACTAATTTTTATCAATACTAAATCATTATGAATGGGAATTTCGCGAAATTAGTCAGCTTTATCCAAGCTGCTTTTATTTAAAGTCACTTATATTTAGCTGCCAAATTCGGCGATTTCTTAAAGTGCCTGCCATTTTAAGACAACATGGTAGATGAGGTTAACCAGTGAACTTGGTCGAGACCTTAGTAATTGCTGTGCACATGCTCACTCATATCGGAATCGGTTGATATATACGAGTGCTGTCGCAGGAAAAAAACAGATTTTTCAAAATGTCACCCACAATAGAAATTGAAACTGCTATATCTGAGCCATTTTTTAAGATAAAGACAAACAAAAAATGCTCCTGAATCCTTATATCAAGGTCAAATACTTAAGAAAGAAACCTTTTTCAATTTCTAATTTTTTTGCACCTCACTTTAAATATAATTTTTTTTTATTTAATGGCCGCCATTTTGAAACAAGATGGCTGATGAAGCTGGCCAGCGAACTTGGTCGAGGTGTTGATGTATACTATCCACAGGCCTTCTTACATCGAAATAGGCGAATAAGTGTGGTACTTCGTGACAAATACAAGATCGTTTCAAAGTGTTAGCCATGATAGAAATTCAAAGTGCTATAATTCAACCACTTTTTAAGATATAAACAAAAGAACAAATTTTCAGAAACAAAAACTGCTCCAGAATCTTTGTATCAAGGCCAAACACATAAAAAAAATCTTTTTCATTTTCCAATTTTTTAATACCTCATTTTAAATTTTAAATTACATTTTTTTTAGAAATGGCAACCCTTTTGAAACAAGATGGCGAATGAAGCTGGCCAACGAACTCGGTCGAGACATTGGTATGTACTTTGTACAGACCAAGTTACATTCAAATCGGTTCATAAATACGCCTGTTATCGCGTGACAAAAATCAGGTCGTTTTAAAATGTCAGCCACAATAGAAATTCAAAATGTTATAACTCAGCCATTTTTTTAGATGTAGACGAAACAAAACCTGTTCCGGAATCTTTGTATTAAGGTCAAACACATACAAATAAAAATCTTTTTCATTTTCCAATTTTTTGGTATCTCATTTTAATTTTTTTTTTTATTTTTTTAAATGGCTACCATTTTGAAACAAGATAGACGAAACAAAAACTGCTACGGAGTCTTTGTATAAAGGTCAAATACATAAGAAAAAAATATTTTTCCATTTTCAATTTTTTGGTACCACATTTCAAATTTTAAATTTTTTTAAAATATTTAAATGGCCACCATTTTGAAACAATATGGCGAATGAAGCTGGTCAGCGAACTCGGTTGAGTTATTTGTATGTACTATGTACACACCAAGGTACATACAAATCGGTTCATAAATACGTCTGTTATCACGTAGCAAAAATCAGGACGTTTCAAAATGTCAGCCACGCTAGAAATTCAAAATGCTATAACTCAGCCATTTTAGGTAGCTTTCTTTACAAAAAGCCACCTATTGCAGCCGTTCGGAGGAAAGCGATTTCAAAAAATTTTGGTATATTTTCATCGATCATGACCCCCAGACCCCGAAACCACCCTCCGTTCAAAATTGATATATATATATATATATATATATATATATATCAATATATATATATATATATATATATATATATATATATATATATATATATATCTGACCTATGTCACACTGTAACTCTCGTATTTATGAACCGATTTGGATGTAATTCGGTGTGTACATAGTACATACAAATGTCTCGACCGAGTTCGTTGGCCAGCTCCATCCGCCATTTTGTTTCAAAATGGTGGCCATTTAAAAATTTTAAAAAAAATTAAAATTTGAAATGTGGTACCAAAAAATTGAAAATGGAAAATATTTTTTTCTTATGTATTTGACCTTTATACAAAGACTCCGTAGCAGTTTTTGTTTCGTCTATATCTTAAAAAATGGCTGAGTTATAGCATTTTGAATTTCTAGCGAAGCTGACATTTTGAAACGTCCTGAATTTTGTCACGCGATAAAAGGCGTATTTATGAACCGATTTGGATGTAACTTCGTTTATACATAGTACAGACCAATGTCTCGACCGAGTTCGTTGGCCAGCTTCATCCGCCATTTTTTTTTAAATGGCGGCCATTTAAAATTTTAAGAAAAATTTAAATTTGAAATGTGGTACCAAAAAATTGAAAATTGAAAAAATATTTTTTTCTTATGTGTTTGACCTCGATAAAATGATTCGGGAGCAGTTTTTGTTTCGTCTATATCTTAAAAAATGGCTAAGTTATAGCATTTTGAATTTCTAGCGTGACTGACATTTTGAAACGCCCTGATTTTTGTCACGCGATAACAGGCGTATTTATGAACCGATTTGAATGTAACTTGGTCTGTACATAGTACAAACCAATGTTTCGACCGAGTTTGTTGGCCAGCTTCATTCGCCATCTTGTTTCAAAAGGGTTACCATTTTTTAAAAAAAATGTAATTTAAAATTTAAAATGAGGTATTAAAAAATTGGTAAATGAAAAAGATTTTTTTTATGTGTTTGGCCTTGATACAAAGATTCTGGAGCAGTTTTTGTTTCTGAAAATTTGTTTTTTTGTTTATATCTTAAAAAGTGGTTGAATTATAGCACTTTAAATTTCTATCATGGCTAACACTTTGAAACGATCTTGTATTTGTCTCGCGATACCACACGTATTCGCCTATTTCGATGGAAGAAGGCATGTGGATAGTATACATCAATATCTAGACCAATTTCGCTGGCCAGCTTCATCAGCCATCTTGTTTCAAAATGGCGGCCATTAAATTAAAAAAATATATATTTAAAGTGAGGTGCAAAAAAATTAGAAATTGAAAAAGGTTTCTTTCTTAAGTATTTGACCTTGATATAAGGATTCAGGAGCATTTTTTTTTGTCTTTATCTTAAAAAATGGCTCAGATATAGCAGTTTCAATTTCTAACGTGGGTGACATTTTGAAAAATCTGATTTTTTGCCTGCGACAGCACTCGTATGTATCAACCGATTCCGATGTGAGTGAGCATGTGCACAGCAATTACTAAGGTCTCGACCAAGTTCACTGGTTAGCCTCATCCACCATGTTGTCTTAAAACGGCAGGCACTTTAAGAAATTGCCGAATTTGGCAGCGAAATATAAGTTACTTTAAATAAAAGCAGCTTGGATAAAGCTGACTAATTTTGCGAAATTCTCATTGATAATGATTTAGTATTGACACAAATTAGTATTGAATCTCCTACATTCAGTTTCCACTTAATTGAGCTTTGTGTGTTTGAATAATATAAGTTGGCTTTTTTAAAATAAGGAATATGAAAGCTACCTCTTCCTCCCGGCACTGGCCGGAAGGACTTTTTTAAGATATAGACGAAACAAAAACTGCTCCCGAATCTTTTTATCAAGGTTAAACACATAAGAAAAAAATATTTTTTCAATTTTCATTTTTTTTGCTACCACATTTCAAATTTAAATTTTTCTTAAAATTTTAAATGGCCGCCATTTTTAAACAAGATGGCGGATGAAGCTGGTCAACGAACTCGTTCGAGACATTGGTCTGTACTATGTATGAACGAAGTTACATCCAAATCGGTTCATAAATACGCCTTTTATCGCGTGACAAAATTCAGGACGTTTCAAAATGTCAGCTTCGCTAGAAATTCAAAATGCTATAACTCAGCCATTTTTTAAGATATAGACGAAACAAAAACTGCTACGGAGTCTTTGTATAAAGGTCAAATACATAAGAAAAAAATATTTTTCCATTTTCAATTTTTTGGTACCACATTTCAAATTTTAAATTTTTTTAAAAATTTTAAATGGCCGCCATTTTGAAACAAAATAGCGGATGGAGCTGGCCAACGATCTCGGTCGAGACATTGGTATGTACTATGTACACACCGAATTACATCCAAATCGGTTCATAAATACGAGAGTTACAGTGTGACATATGTCAGATATATATATATATATATATATATATATATATATATATTGATATATATATATCTATATATATATATATCAATTTTGAACGGAGGGTGGTTTCGGGGTCTGGGGGTCATGATCGATGAAAATATACCAAAATTTTTTGAAATCGCTTTCCTCCGAACGGCTGCAATAGGTAGCTTTTTGTAAAGAAAGCTACCTAAAATCCCACATTGATTCCACAATCAGTTCCCTTAAAGTTGTTTTTAAAAGCTCACATTTATTAATTTTATTTTAATGAATTCTTTTTCTTTGTTTGAACAGTTCGAAAAATACTCGTACAATCTTACGGGACTTTTGTTTCTTCGATAACAAAATTATGTTTAAATTCAGATGGATTTTCTACGGAAGATTTGAAAGCGAAAAATGTAAGTTTTAAACTGTAATCAATTATCTCACCTCATTTATCACGATTTTTTGAGAATCTGGAATAAGGAGAAAGAGAAAAGTTTATTTAGTAGTTACTATACAACATGCGACTTCTGAAAAATAAACTTGCTAGGACGCTTTCTCTTTATTTGGTAACCGTAAAAGTAAATCTTTTTCAAGAGTATTCGAAACTGGAACTGATGGAAAACAAACGAATTTAAGTTAAATGTTTAGGACACAATCTTTTACAAAAATTGATAAACATTTCGGCTTTTGAAAAATGTTTCATGTTATCTAGTTCTTTACATGTTATTCTTATTTCGGAATAGGGCGAACATCGCGAATATATTTGGTTTTAGAGAGAAAATCACAAATATAAAAAATGCGTCGTAAAATGAATTTTTCTTTCAATGCATGATAATTACATATAAAACTCTTAATTTTGTGAATAAGTTATTACTGGGTAAATTAAAATAGTACATTTTTTTTAATATAATGTTCGAACTTTTGATTTTAAAGATATCATAAGTGGATGGAAGATTTAACAATTAATTTTGAATAGCTTGAATTTAAATTAGCGAAAAGAAATATGAATAATCTGACAAAAGAATAGGACTTAACAGAATTCAATTCACGATTCGATTTTAAAACAAAAACTGCGAGTTGTCATTACTAGAATTGATGAAGGTTAAATATGCGTTACTTACCCCATTTTCCCAGAAATTCAGGCAGACACTGACAAAAGAATGGCACAGTATAAACACACATTTTTTATTATACATATGACACTAAACATCGACGAAGATTTCAATTTGAATAAGAATTTTCAATACAACATAGTATGCTTGTATGAAGGATGAGAATTATAGTTACGAAGAATAAAAATGGCCATAACATTGACCAAAGTGGGTGAGTTGAATTAGACACCTTTGAATGTTGACTTCACTGTAAAAAAAAATCTGTAAAGTTACTAAAGTTTTTCTAGGAAACTGGGATTCCAAGAACTTTTTATGTAACGACAACAGGAAAAATTACTGTAACAGCGTCTGTTACAGGAATTTTTCTTGTTGCGGTTACATAAAAAGTTCTTGGAATCCCAGTTTCCTAGAAAAACTTTTGTAACTTTACAGATTTTTTTTTACAGTGTTATTCTTGACTAGGCTTGCAGTAAATGTATAGAGGTAAATATCTAACATCACACCGCATAATTAATTCGTCGAATCAAAAGAGTAAAAGAATGCACGTACGTTCATTATTAACATTCGAATTCAGACTGGTTTTGTTTTTTAATATTGTATCTGTAGAGGCTGACGTCACGCTTTTACGTCAGTTGCTCGGTTGCCTTGGTAACAAGTTTTTTCACTTGCAGTACGATCGTCCAATAAGTATTACATAACATTAGTTTTCATTCAATATCTATGTTAACATTTTTCACAATAAGGAATATCCTATACATTAATTGAAGGTTCGTTTCAAGATTTACAGAATGAAATTTTTAAACAAAAAGAAGTTTTTAAAGGGTATTGTAGCAAAGCTATTTTAAAGAACTACACTGTAAAAAAAAAAAAAAAAAAAATCTGTAGTTCTATAGATGTAAAGTTACATGTTTACTAATCTTCCATCTGTAACTGTACGAAAAAAGCTGCAATTCTACAAAACTAATTTTTGTAAAGCTACAGAAATCTGTAACTTTACAAATGAATCTGCTAAAATTAGAGTAATCTTACTAAAATTTTATCTGTAACCCTGGTTGCAGTTACATGAAAAGTTCTAGGCATCCCAGTTCCCTAAAAAATTCTTAGTAACCTTGCAGATTTTTTTATTTTCGGCGCAAAAGTGTGCCTGTTACATGAATTTTTGTTGTTGCCGTTACACAAAACGTTCTAGGAATCCCAGTTTCCTAGAAAAACTTTAGGAACTTTACAAATTTTTTTTGCAGTGTATGTAACAGACGAATATTTTAAAACCGGTATAAACTTTTAAAATAAATACATTAAAATCGAAATTGCAATGTACTTAATTTTGTCATGGATTCTTTTAATTTTGCATTGTACTTAATAGATATATCTTAAAAAGAATTAAAAAAAGAAAACACATTAATCTTAACCTAACGGAGACAAACGTACTAAATTATTTTATACATGAAGTAGGCTATTTTTTTCCTAATTAATTTTAAATGTAACTGCGTTAAAAAGTTTGAGATTTACACTGTAAAAAAAAATCTGTGAAGTTACTAAAGTTTTTCTAGGAAACTGGGATTCCAGAAACTTTTTATGTAACGGCAACAACAAAAATTCCTGTAACAGGCGCTGTTACAGGAATTTTTCTTGTTGCCGTTACATAAAAAGTTCCTGGAATCCCAGTTTCCTAGAAAAACTTTAGTAACTTCACAGATTTTTTTTTACAGTGTAGAAGAAAACTTTCACTAACAGTAAATTTCATTTAAATAAAATCGCATACATAATAGTGATACTAATATACGTTTTACAATTTTTTATTAAGCTTTGTATAAGTTTTATTAAGGAACATTAAAAAAATCTTTAATTAAATACTATTAGTACAAACTTTATTTTTTGCATTAAAATGTATTTATTATTTCAATGGAATTACATGAATGCTAATATAAAATTTGAAACCTCAAATGATAAAGTTTGTAAGTGACACAATCATGATTTTGATTTTAAAAAAAATTGAACCACATTTATAAACAAAAATTACAGTTTTTTTATTGGCTAATGCCTCTTTTATCTATTAAAATCTGTGTGAGTATTAGGATTCTTCAAATTTTAATTTAAAAGTTGGTAGAGGATCATTGATTACCATCAATTCAATCATATGATTAACTCATTTTGTTTGTCACATACCACCTTTATCATGAATTTTATATTATCTATATTATAAAAGACAAATGTATCTGGACATAAAGCTGACGTCATTTTGGGAATAGCGACAGCAGACACTCAAATTTATCTTTTATTTAATTTTATTGCGATTTTTTAAATTTTTGAATATCGCACATTTTCAATATTTGCACCGTGAAATAGAGAAGAAAATATACTTTCAAGTGCAATTTGTTTGAAAACTGTATCGCAATTTATTCAATTTTTATTGATAATTTTCAAGCATGATTTTATTAAATTTATTTCTGTCACTTGCAGACAGATAAAAGACAGATGTGTTTGCACTTAAATTAATGTAAAATAAATAGTTGAGCATTTGCTACTGGCATACATTCCATACTGAAATTTAAACTCCATCTATCCCAAAATAAATATATATTTACACTCATGTCCAAATTTATCTTTACAGTTATTCTTTTTTTCTAAACGTTGCTTGTCGCATATTATTGCACTTTTTTAATGTTTCATGCAACAGCTTTATACAGGGTGTCCGGTCTCAACGGTGTCCAATGGCTAATTCCTAAACCGTTAGTCATAGACATATAGTTCCAATTACAAAAATGTTTTAAATCAGGTAAAGAAACATTTTAAAAGCGATTTGGGTCAATAAAAACATTTCTTAAAAAATTACGAAATTTAAATTTTTATACGGTCCCCCGGTCCTATAAGTTATATTTAGTAAATTTTCCTATTACACTGACAAGTAAGACAAAAAAAGTCCCATTCATATAACGCTAAAATTGAGCGAGGTATGAAACTTTAAAAATGCCTGACTTATGCCAATTTTCTACTCTGAAAACAAATGAGTTCGGCTTGGCTTTGAGGGATCATATACTAAGTGTTTAAAGCATTCGAAGATCTTATTTCATGTGTATCTGCGCTTAGAAAAAAAAATCCTACAAGTATTATGATTAAGTCTCAAATTGGCTAAAATAACATATGTTTTATTTTGTCAGGATTTGAGACTGTTTCTCTTATGATTTCTTTTAACAAAAATTATGTTTTTTTTTTATAAGTTTTTATGTTACTTCAACAATCGTATGTATGTTTTCCCAGTTCAAAATTTGTACTCGAACTTTAACCCACTTTTAAATATCCCATAAAGATTGCATTTTACATACTGGCGCAAATCCGATAACAATCTAATATTATTAAGATTTTTGGTGGTTACCATTTATACTTATTTTACAGGATAACACAAAAATTTTCGGATAGTTTTCTGCCAAGGAGTTTAAGAAAAAGTTTTAGATTAGATAGTACATGACTGCGATTGTTGGGTTTTTTAACTTTTATGTATTTTTTAGCACTGAAAACGAAAATTACATTAATTTTTAGCCATCATGTCAGGATATTTCGCAAATCATAAATTTTCAAATTTAAAGAATAACAAAAATCGAATACTATAAAGTAGAGAAGATGGTTGTGTTTTTTAACTTTCGATAATTAACGTTTACGCACTTTTTAGCACTGAATCTGAAAATGACGTTCATTTTTAACCATCACGTTAGAATTTTTTTGCAAATCGTACATCTGTAAGTTAAAATATAGCGAAAATCTCATACTGTAAAACATATGTAAAACATTTTTTATTTTATTTTATTTTATTTTATTTTATTAAAAAAATGTATTCGATATTTTTGCTTATCCTGGGATTCTTACAGCTAAACAGCTGAGTGGTCCGATGAGATTGGGGAGGAAATTCAATTTTAACATCGAACTTCTTAACTTTGAAATTTGCAATTTGCGAAAAATCCTGATATGATAGTTAAAAATGAAGGTCAATTTCGTATTCAGTGGTACAGAATATATAAGAATCAATTATCAAAAGCTAAAAAAATGACATAACCCAACTTTTGCAGGCTTGTGCAATCTAATAATATTTTTAAATTCGTATCATTTTGTAAAGAATTGAGGCTGTTAATTTAGCATCATTTTATTTAACAAAAATTTTGTTTTTCTTTCTTCTTAAATGTTTATTACAAATTGTGTATTTTGCATTAATATGTCAGAATGATCAAAGATTTCAAATTTATATTGCAATCTTAATTTTACTCTTAACCATTTTTTAATATATCTCATGAAATTATATTTCGACTAAATTTGTGAATGACCCCCAATTTGCAGCAAAAAATATGCTCCAACTTTAAACAGCTATTACTCGGTCAATTTTAATCGTAGAATAACGGGACTTTTTTTGTATTACTTGTCAGTGTAAAAGGAAAATTTCACTAAATATAACTTATAGGACCGAGGGACCGTATAAAAATTTAAATTTCGTAATTTTTTAAGAAATGTTTTTATTGACCCAAATCGCTTTTAAAATATTTCTTTACCTGATTTAAAACATTTTTGTAATTGGAACTATATGTCTATGACTAACGGTTTAGGAATTAGCCATTGGACACCGTTGAGACCGGACACCCTTTATAGTGTGCAGTAATCTTAATTTTTAACTTCGTATTTGTGTTTTTTGATGTTATTTATGATTTCACACAAATTCATTAAATTATAAGTGATAGTTTTTTGAGAAATCCGTATTTTATGCATGTAATGATAATTTTGGACATGAGTGTACAGTGAAACCTCCCTGTGCGACCTCCTCCATTAAGCGATCACCTCCCTGAACAACCATTTTTTCATGGACCGAAATTTATTCCCATAAGCTCAATACTAATTTTACCTCTATTCAGAGACCTCCCCAGTTAAACTCCCTCCATGAGTGACAAAATGAAACAAACTCCGTTTTTCTCCTGGTCCCTTGAAGACGGTTTTATTAGAATAATAATACAGAGAGCACATTATTCATCAAATTTCTAAACTAAGATTTTAATTTTTATTTATTCCGGTAACTTTTAAGTATTTAAACCCCTTTGTGCCTTTTTAGGCAATGGATTTAACTCTGATGACAAATTAAGGACGACGGTCAATAAAACACCCTGCCCTATTTTTCCAGGAAACTCTCAAAGAAATAGACAAACTAATGAAATCACCATAATTTGTTCCGGTCCAAAAAAATAAAATTGCATTTATTTACTGAACTTCGAAAGGACTTGGAAATAAAAGTTATAGAAGATAAAACTGTAAAATCAAAGCAAACGTAAATGTATTCATTTTTTAAACTCTGCACTAATTAACTTATGTAATTAACTTTTTTTTATACTTAAATTTTCATATTTTTACCTAATGTAAAATACACATATATATATATATATATTAGTATTATTAATTGTTACCTTTTTTCAACAAATAAAATCTAGATTTAAACATGACCTCCATTAAGAGACCACCTCTCGGATAGACCAACATTCATTGGGACGGGACTTGGTCGCTTTAGAGAGGTTTTACTGTATATATAAAACACAACTGGGACACACTTAATATAAAATACGTAATATAAATCACGTAAGGGTCATTCCATTCCAAATCACCAAGGTGGTGTCGCTCGACATTTTTAATTTTCCTAATATTTTAACCAAGTGTTCTTCATAGTTTTCTGAGTTTAAAAACATGGTTCAAATTTTTTTTTATCCATAGTTTTTGGAGGTGGCCAATTTTAACAGGCTACATAGCCATTTTTGGGCAAAAAACGTGCTTTACGAAAAATACTGTAACTGATTTATTTTTCTATCTATAAAGATGAATCAAAAACCAAAATGTTCAACATAAAATTGTAGACATTTTATGTAATTATAAAAGTTTAATTAGACTTAAGGATCTAGGCCAAAATCATGCTTAAAAACCGGAGAAAAAAAAAGGTCAAACACCACATTTCGCTGCCATTATTTTTATGAAGGAGATCAGACTCACGTTAAATATTTTTTTTTCCTACACAGACCTGTAATAGAACTACTTATTTTTACAACATATAACTACTTATTTGTGTACAGCTCATTAAAAACTCTGTTAAGTTTTTTTTTTTTTTTTTTTTTTTTGGCAATTTTCACTACTTAATATCTCCAAAGGGACTGACTAAAAAATTCTGAAAACGTAAGATAATAAACATCTTTGTAATATAAAGTTAAATAGTAAACTTTATGTTTGAGATTTGACTGCTTTTTGAATAACAGTTCACTAAAAATGGAGCCTCCCCCCCCCCCCCTCATTTTTGTTTTGTTTTGTTCCAGATAGATAGCATTATAGGTACTTTTTCCTTAGGTACGTTCCAATTGACTGTAAAATCACATTTTGCGCAGTATTGCTTAGTTAAATATGGCATTGACAGCTTTTTAAAATTTTCTTGAAGGAGAGGGGGGGGGGTCTTTTGATTTTATTGTTTACAGCTGAGGAACACCTGATACAGTTTTATTCTGACATGTTTTTGAAATTAGCCTAAGTACTCGCTTGGAGGTCACTTCACGAGCGAAAACAGTTCTCGCTAAATAAACTTTATAAAATATCTCGTTTTCATACGCCACTGCGCCTTGCCTTTTACGAGATATTTTATACAATTTCTTTACCGAAAAGTGTTTTCGCTCGTGAAGCGATGTAACCTCTTAGCGAGTACTTAGGCTAATTTCAAAAACATGTCAGAATAAAACTGTATGAGGTGCTCCTCAGCTGTGCACAGTAAAATCAAAAGACCCCCCCCCCCCCCCCCCTTCAAGAAAGTTTTGAGTTGTGGAAATTACTAAGAAGAGACTTAACACAGTTTTTGGTGAGCTGTACAAAAAAAAGGGAAAAGGTTTTCAGGATTGAAATTTGTAAAAATAAGTACTAGTTCTATAACAGGTCTGTGTAAGAAAAGATATTTAAGGTGAGTCTGATCTCCTTCATAAAAATAATGGCAGCGAAATGTGGTGTTTGACCTTTATTTTCTCCGATTTTTAAGCAAGTTTTTGGCCTAGATCCTTAAGTCTAATGAAAATTTTGTAATGACATAAAATGTCCGCAATTGTATGCTAAACATTTTGGGTTTTGATTAATCTTGATAGGTAGAAAAAGAAAGCAGTTACAGCATTTTCCGTAAAACACGTTTTTCGTCCAAAAATGGCAACGTAGCCTGTTAAAATTGGCCACCTCCAAAAAACTATACGATAAAAAAGAAAATTTAACCATGTTTTAAACTCAGAAAACTATGAAGAACGCTTGGTTAAAAGATTAGAAAAATTAAAAATGTCGAACGACACCACCTTGGTGATTTGGAATAGATTGACACGTAAACGAACCACGCTTGAAACATTGAAATTATCAGACTACATTAACTTGCAATCTTGACACATTCAAAGCGATCTATGTGAGTGTCCTATCTTAAATGGGAGAGGTACCGCAAGATTAAAGGCGAGGTCACATCAATAAAGGTCGCACGCCACGTAGCGGACGGGGTTAAACTACAGGAAGATGCTTAACAGTTTTCTTACTTCACACCACTAAAATTGTAAAGTTTTTTTTCACCTTGATTAATAGCTGAAATGTCTCGGACAAGGCGAAGAAAACTTCGTGGTGTCAAGTACATCTGGAAGCCCCTCCCGCTACGCCATTATTTTGCAATAAATGTAGTAAACAAAATTCAGTTCCATTGGCTAAAGATTTAGAAAATATGCGTAGATAGTAGATATCCTGTCATATATGACGTCACACTAAAAGTCCGCGTATGTGGATTATACCCCGTCCACAAGATGGCGAAACTGTGTTAATTTACGCCCGATTCCGGTATTAAGTTTGTACGCTTACTTATATCGCGTTGGACACATTTCTTTGACTTCAATGGACTTTTTTCCAAATCTGGCTTCGAGGCTGAAAAAAGTCACGTGATACCGGTAATTTACCCAAAGAACTTCTAACTGATAAGGGAAGGAGGGTACTACTGCTTTCCGCATGAACTGTTTCACTTACTGGCGAGGGTTTTGCATTACGTCTACGGAGCCTTCCCTTCTTTACGCTAGAAGTTTTTACCTTGACCATGTGATCAAAAAGTAGATGGAATATCCTCCATTGCTGGCACAAGGCCAATACAAAAGTATTGCTTTTAATAAATTTCAAGATTTTATTTGAATACAAAAATTGATTACACAAAAAAAGATTTTGAAGTGAAAAATATGAAAAATATATATTAAAAGAAAAAATCTACTAGAGTTTTCAATTAAATAAAAAAAAAAAAAAAAAAAAAAAAAAAAAAAAGCAATTTAACAAATTACAATGACCATTTGGAAAGTGATTTTTTCAAAGACTAAAATTTAAGACATAAAAAATCGCACGGAGTTTATCATACATTGCGTACGCCATGGATTAAACATTAACATTCCTGGACCCATCATGAACAAATTTTAAACGAAATTTCAGTTTTACAATTTTCGGTACTGTAAATTTTTAAACTTCTACGGAGCTGGTCATACATTACGTACGGCATGGATTAAGCATTAATATTCATGGACCAATTTTAAATGAAATTTCATTTTTAAACTTCTAAACATCCCACAATATTACTTTTTATATCGTCGTATAGAGAAAAAAAGCATTTTTAAATGCAATTGTTTGAAAGCTGTATCTCAATTTGTTTCTGAGTTATTAATTTTATTTTGTAGTTTTTATTACTTTTTTGTCATAGTGGAAACAGAAGTATCCATCTCTGTTGAAAGTAAAAGGAAAATACAGATTACTGTATATACCAATCAGGAAACGAATAAAATGCGGGATTCAACTAATAAAACGCTTCAGATATGTTTTTGATTTCCTAACTTGACCGAGGACAATAACCATTTTTCCATATGGTTAATAAACGGTATCCCCCTGTATTTTGTAACCCGGGTTGGAGCTCCTTTTATTTTTAAAGGTGAAATTAGATAATAAGGAGCATTAAAAATACAATGTATAATTTATATAACAAAAAAAAAAAATTATTGTTTCAATGCGATTGAAACTAAAACTGTCATTTTAGTGCATTTTAATTAACTGATTTTCTTTACTTGAAAAGATCAAAGAATACTCCTAAAATCTTGTTTCTTTGATAACAAAAGATTGTTTAAAAACTGATGGATTTTCTACGGATGCTTTTAAAGTGGGAAATTTTAGTTTTAAACTGTAATCAATGATCTTGCCTCATATATCACGATTTTTTTGTGAAGCTACTAAAATGAGGAAAGGGAGGAGAGTTTACTAAACAACATGTGAACTTCTTTAAACAACGTACTAGAATTATTTCTGTTTATATAAAAGTCGTAAAGTAAATATTTTTGTAGGAAAATTGGGATTGCTGGAAAACGAACGAATTTAAGTTAAATGTTTAGAACACAATCTTTTACAAACGTTTATAAATATTTCGAATTTTAGAAAAATGTTTCATGTTTTCTAGTTCTTTTCATGTTTGTGTTATTTCGGAATTGAGGCAAACATTACAATATTTCGTTGTTGTTGTTTCTTTGTTTTCGAACGAAAAAAAAAATCTCGTCAGAAAATTAAATTTTCTTGGAATGTGTAATATTTATAATGTTATTCACTTAATGTTTAAATAATAGATTATTCGTAAATTAAAACAGTACAATATTTTATTTGATCATGTAATGTTTAAGCTTTTGAAAAAAATAGTAAGTATTGGCATTAACTTTGATTCTGTATTTATTTTAAAATAATTCACAGTAATGAAAATTAAAAATAAATTAATTAAAGGTTTATTTAAATATTTAATAAATGTATTATTTTGAGCAAGAAAAAGAAAATAAATGATATTCCAACGAAGCAATATTTAAAGATTTATGTATCGTTTATCCAAAAAGAACAAATTCACACATTGATACATAATCAGTTAATAAATTCCCATAATATTTTACAAAGCACGCAGTTATTTAATTATAATTTATATACAGGTATAATTTTAAATGACACACTGTTTTTGAAAATATTATTAAAACCGTACATAATGAAGAACGTATCGAAAAGCTCAACACTTTTAATAGTATAAACTAGGGGGCTTTGCCCTCTACGAGCTATAGTAGCCAATTCACCTTTCAGACTTCGCGGGTTCAAAAAATGCTCTAATTTGCTCTGTATTATAAAAAAATTACGGAAGGGCGAATCATAGTTAACCAATGAGTGACGATCTTCTGTAATCAGATTGCTTTTCATTTCCACTTAGCTGGGGATCTTAAGGCGGAATCTTCTGTTATCCAGGCTGCTAACTGCTGCTTTCGTGATTGATTAAATAAGATCAAGTAAACATTTCAAAGTAAGCTTGTATAAAATGGCTAAGTAAAAAAATATATATATATCGGTAAGTAAACAATGCCGGAATTTCATAATGACGAAATAAGAGCCGTGTTTTAAAAAAGACGTTTTAAATATGACGTAATTTTAATTTCAATGCAAAATCAATAATAGGTCTCAATGAAATGCGTTATCCTTTCACCTGTCTATAACCTGTGAAAATATCTTGCGTCTTTGCAAAAACCGATGCTGAGAATATCTTCTCACTATTTAAGCATCTGCTTACTTTTATTGAGTGTACTAGAAGCTTTAACTCCCCCTGATTGTGTGATAGCCTCATTGGATATCGATATTCTCTATACATCAATTCAAATAGATTGTGCCAGTTCAGTTATTGTAAAATCTGGCCAGCTCACAAATGAATTTAACTATGTATAAAGAAACTTTTTTATCCATCTTTCAATTCTGAATATTTTCTAATTATTTTATTTTCAATGAAAAATATTTTAAAAAGTGAAACTGGACTTCATTGGGGTCGGTCATCATTATCTGTGAACACTGCTGAAATAATTAAGAAATATGTAGACTCAAAAATTTCCCAAAACAATGATCATTTAATAAAATTCTAGCCTAGATATGCAGAGGAAGTCTACGTTGTTGCTGGGCATCATAACCTTCCTATTATTTTATATACGTTTTGACATAAACGCAATTCTTTACTAAAATGTGATTAAATATTGCCTAAATTTGAAAAGTTAATTAAAATTCTATTAAAATTTATCTGAAATGATAGTTTTATTTTCTGTTTTAACTAAAAATACATGCGTATGATTAAATTTCATTTTTTTTTTTCAAAAAAAAGTGCCCCGAAGGTACACACATGCCTTAAAGACCTGTCCATTACTCAAATTTTGATAAGCCTTTTGAAATCAGATCGAACTATAGCAAACATAAATTTCGAACTTTCTTAGAAGCGTGGTACATAAAAATTTCCAATATACCTATTAACGAAGCTGGATAAGTTACAACTGAATACTCTGTGAAAATATAAATGTAAGTTTCATCTTGAGTGTTTGATGCAATGTTTTCAGTGAGTTGATTTTTTACAACTTTATTCTGACTTTTGCGTTGAAATTTGAGGATGAGTATCTATGGAATCCGAAACGTTCCCTTTAATTTTTTTGGTGTTTTTAACATTTTACATAATTGTAATTAATTGTCTGTAATCTTAATAATCGTTTCTAGTTATCATTAAAAATGGTAAGTAATATAAAATCAATCTAAAATAATAATTTAGTATATATTTATTAAGCTCATAACATGAGATTCAAGAATTTCGCTAATATATTTTTATTTTCGATTGCATGTTATATTCGCCGGAATGAATATTATATATATTTTATAAGCACATATCATAGCTATGAATATCATATATATATGTATGTATATACATCTACATTATGTTATATTATACTGTTATATGATATATTAGTGCTT
Organism: Maratus speciosus; assembly: GCA_963932465.1. NCBI lineage: Eukaryota > Metazoa > Arthropoda > Arachnida > Araneae > Salticidae > Maratus > Maratus speciosus. The sequence goes on along the minus strand of OZ010795.1, from coordinate 170,247,733 downwards.
CTGCAATCGCCTTTAATATTTCTACTACTTAATATTAACTATAGAGTTACAATATATAAACGAAAAAATAGTTAATGTAATTAGTATTTTAGGCGCTATTGTTGGCGATGTGTATTTACATGGTATGGATCTTAAAAGACCGCAGACATTAAGCCTAAATGCCAAAGTCAGTGAGTTACGCAGGTATGAAAACTTCTGAATTATATTAAGAAAGTATATCAAAGAGAAACAAGATCGGCATGTAGAAGAAAGTCGGCGAATTGTAATGGTTTATGGCAAATATGGTTTAAAAGGAATGTGATTATAATAAGTGTCTTCCGAAATTTCTACTTTTCTAAAAATCATACTCACTAAAATACGTCAATTAGTATTCAGACCGATTCTGACACATTAGCCAGGACGAGTATACTTCGATATAGATTTTCTAATTTTTCATAATCCAGTCTACAGCCAAGTTAAGTGTGATTAAAATAAAGATATTAGCAATAGTATGGTTTATTCTAAATATGAATATCATTAAAGGAATTTCACAAACAACACTTCAATGAACACAATCGTATAAGTTAATATACGCCATTTGGCAGTGGACCCAATTAAGGAAGATTGCTTAATAGTTTTTAAAAGTTCCGCATTTGTTCCACCTTATTAATTCCAAAGTGCTAAAAGGGTGTTTTTCGAATATCAGATGAACATTTCTATTTAACTCCGATAAGTTTATCCTAATTTATTATCCTAGGTTATTTTTCCTAGATGCCGTGTCGGGTAATATTGAATGGCAGCTAGAAAACTGTTTCAAAATGAGACTAGGGAAATGAACAATTACTACACTCCGACGTATAGTATGATATATGCTTTTTACCAGGCTTTAGACCAGATGAGGAAGATCGATTTTATAATGGAAAATATCCAGAAGATGAAAGAGGAGATGATTGCATAAAATGTCTGATGTGTGCAATGCTGGGGCCAAAAAAGTATTCACATTTGAGATATTTAGAAAATGAAAACATTTTTTTCAATGAATCCAATTATTTTTTTATGATGTACTAATGTTTACTCATTAAATAATATTAGTAATTCTTGTAAATTATGCTTTTTCTTCCAATTTTAATATTCCTTATAACCCTATTGTATATTACCCGAGAAGTGTAATTATTGTTTGTTAATCTAAATATTTATGTGTTTTTTCTTCCACTTTAAACGCATTAAAATGTGCAAAAAAACGCATTAAAGAAATATTCAAAGTTTCAAACGTTTATTTTAGAAAAGGCATAAATCACATTTTTCCAATTTTACATCAGTCATAACAACGTATCCGGATAATGGGCCCTTTTTTAAATAAACGTGTTTTTCAAACGTCCATAACAATGAGTGGACTCCAGTTAGAAATGTGCCCTTCTAGAACATAATGCGGCTACCCTAATAGAATATAATTTTATCAAAACATCCATTTATAAAAAAAGGGACTTGTGCTCTTTCTAAAATAAAGGATTCCTCTGTACTTTACTAACATTTAATGTATCTCACTTGTTTTGCGTTGTCTTACAAATCAAAATGTAAATGGTACTCCATGATACCCAAACTTCCTGAATTTAAAAGGGTCTTTCCCGGGACTTATTTTGAAGCAAAAAAATTACTATTCTTGCTTTATTAAACTCTAGGTGATTTTGTTTAAAAGTAATTAAAGAATTTCTTTTAGATATTTAGTTTATACATTCATTTCTAAAAAAACTGAAACAAATAATTTTTTTATATTTGGTTATTTATATAAAAACAAAATCTTTATTTTTCTTTAGATAGTCTGATTTTCCTTCTCTGAACAACTTCATAAACACGATTGAAATCTTACGGGAATTTTTTTGTCTTTGATAACAAAAGCAGTCATTTAGATTGTGATGGATGTTCTATTGGCGTTCTCGAAGTTTGAAACTTAAGTTTAAAACTGTAAGCAATGATCTAACCCCCATATATCACAATACAAGTGATTTCTACTAAAGCATAAAAGTAAAAGGTTTATTTAGTAGCAACTAAAGAACATATGGATTCCTTTAATATAAACTTGCTTGCATATGTTGCTTTTACAAAAAACGAAAAATAAATAGCTCTGAAGTGTTTTTTTTTAAGTAGAACAGATCGAAAACTAACGAATTTAAGATTAAAAGATTGAGACGAAAAATGTCGATAAATATTTTGATTATTTTGAAAAATGTTTTAGTTTCATGTGTTATTGTTTGTCTTATTCTGAGTTGTGTTACACATTAAAAATGTCCTTTGTTTTAAAGCAAAATTTGTGAAATGAAAGTTTGCTATCTTGTGATGATTTGATGTTTTCTGTACCTAAGTTTATTATTATGCTATAATTTTTTTTTTTATTCTAGTAACATTACTTAAAATAAAATTATGTACTGTTCCTTTTCGCAGCGCCTAGCACTCTGGGATGATTCTACTAACCAAAGGGGTGTTACGCTGAGCTGGGTATTTTCCGAAGTTGTTCATTTTTTGGTTGGATTGGCACTCCTCCAAACGCAGCTAAACAAACACCGACCATTTTGAGAAAATCAAAGAAGACCTGACGCACGCGCAAAAGCACGAAAGGTTTTGCTATCCGAAAACAATCAGTACATTTATTTCCTTAATACAGCATTTAAAAAATATATAAAATTGATAAATGACGACTGAAAATCCTTCAGATACAGCAATTTTTTATAAATTACAAGCAGCATTGCAAATAGCATTCTTTTATTTAAGGATGGTTTACAGGACCATATATTTATTTTAGACAAACATATTTTTTTTAAATACTACGTCTGTGAAACAGTATTTAAAGAATGAGACATCACATATACAATGTAAATTGTGCTGTTTATAGTAAAAACCTAAATAATGTTAAAAAATGTTTGACTTGAACAATAATATATTGATTCTTTTAAATATAGTACATGAAGCCCAGCGGTTAGGGAGTAGAATTCGGAATTAATTAGGGAAAAGCTGTAAATTGTTTTAATCCTTTCTGTTTCGGTCTAGAATGAATATGCTATGTTTTCCCCCTCTTACTAGGTGAGAATTAGGAAATATGTATGGATTTATAGTCAACAAACCCGTTTTTTGCATACCATAACAATATCTCGAAACAGCTAACTCTGTTAAAAACCTTGTCAATATAAATGTTGTACAGCTTAAAATTCTGATTAAAATGAGTACCTACACTTAATATTTTTGTTGAACATTAAGGTCACAATTCTACTTTAAAATTTTAGACCCATGCTCAGGGGGTTGAACTCAAAATTAATTTGAAGAAACTCAAAATTGTTTTAATCCCTTCAGTTTATGTCTAAAATGAACGTACTATGTTTTCTTCTTCGTACTTGGGTGAATCTTATGTACATATAATATGTGCATATTTATTTTCGAAAAAACATGTTTTTTTTAAATTACTTTAACAATATCTCAAAACAGCTACTCTATAAAAGACATTGTCAAGACAAATGTTGTAGAGCTTAAAATTCTGAATAAAATGAGTACCATTATTAATATTTTTGTTCAACATTAAGGTCGGAATTCTATTTCAAAATTTTGCCTTAATCGCTAATCAAGAGCTTGAAGCCAAGAAAGACCAAGTTAACTTAATAATATCTCAAAACAGCTAACTCTATCAAAAACATTTTCACTGCAAAAGTTGTAGAACCTAAAATTCTCAATAAAATGAATACCTAAGCTTATTATTTTTGTTCAATATTAAGACCGCAATTTTGAGATATTGTTAAGTTAACTTGGTTTCTCCTGGCTTCACGCTCTTGATTTGAAAATATTTGAAATAGAATTGCGACCTTAATGTTGAACAAAAATATTAATGATGGTACTCATTTTATTCAGAATTTTAAGCTCTCCATCATTTGTATTGACAATGTTTTTGACAGAGTTAGCTGTTTTGAGATATTGTTATGATATGCAAAAAAAACAAGTTTTTGACTATAAATCTGTACATATTTCCTAACGCTCACCTACTACGAGGGGGAAAACTTAGTATATTCATTCTAGACCTAAACTAAACGGATTAAAATAATTTTCAGCTTTCCCTAATTAATTCCGAATTCGGCCTTTTCTTCCTCCCCTACCACTGGGCTAATGGTATCTATCTATTTATATAAAATCCAAGCCTTTGTGTGTCCCTCACGATTCCGGTAGGACCACCTCATTGAAATGAGTAATTGTTGAAAAATACTAATGCAGGGTTACCACAGTAGCGCCAAATGTTGGCCAACTTGGCGATAGCTGGCTGATTTGGCGAAATTCTCATTTAAAGCCATTAATCTTTCATAAAGGGGGTCACCAAAATTTAATTTAAACCCCGCTCTTTTAAGATACTTTTTCAAAATCTATGGGTGAGAATTAAAGTACATCTTTACATCTTCCTCCCGATGCTACTAATAAAATAACCGTCAATAGACGACGCTGTACTGTATGAGCTCCTAACTGCGCGATTTTAATGTGCTTTAGGTACTTTTCCAGTATAGGTGCCTTGGCGAAAAAGGAAATTTGGCAACATATTTTCCAGGAACCTATCCACTGTTTCATTTTATATACACACGCATTTTTTTTCGATATTTATATGATTTATTTAACATAAAAAAGCCGTTTCTCTAATTTTATACAGAAACAGATGTAATTTGTACATAAAACATGAATAATATACATATAAAATAAACATATTAAAAAAAAACACGCTCATCAAGTTTGTTTTCATAGCTGTTTATATGATTTGACAACAAATCTCAATATTTTTCCGTTATACGGACACCATGCCAAAATGTATGCTAATGCGCCAATTATTTCAAAATACTAAAATATATTTGTAATTTTATGCCAGCAGTTTAATATGAGTTTTATTTTATTGCTTTATTTTATAACAGTTATTTGTTCAATTATTTTAAGTGTATATTTGTGATTTAATGAAATAGTTCGTAAAAGTCTGGAATTTTCAAATGTTATATTTTTTAAATGCTCACTTTAGTATCGACAATAATTTTTCTTTTATTTTTCAAATGCCTCAATTCACGTGATTTTCATTTTGCGCCATCTATTACGCTTGGCGACAATCGTATCCGTATAACGGAAAAGTACCCAAATCTCACTTTCTGATGCCCAAATTACACCAAGCTTAAAAAAAAAAAAACGCGACAGCCCCTACAGTGGAAAAGTATCAAACAGTCTATCATTTTGCGCTATCTGTGTTATAGTTTATACTATATGCAAGGTGAGTGGAGCGAAGAGTTTAAACATTAAATATTAAAGTTTCGGCACAGATGTCATATACGCCCCATGTTGGCGCGATTTTTTTCTGACGCCAATCTCATATACACAACGGGTACTTAACTGTCGCCGAAGTGTCGTTATTTTTCTTGATATGGTAACCCGGATGCTGTTGATTATGCTGTTGATGTTTTCGCCAAATTGGCGTCGGAAAAAAATCCCTCCAATAATGGGTATATATGACAACTGTGCCAAAGTTTCTATAAAGCAGTATAAGACTAAAAAATTAAGAATAAAATAAATGCAAAATAAGACTAAAGAAGAAAGAAAAATCATGAGCTAATCATAGAATATGAAACACTTTCCAACACATCCTGAATGCTTTAACAAAACTTCGTTATTTAGGGAAATAAGGTAAATAAGATAACTAAGTAAACATTTTAGAAAACGCATAAAAAATTTTAAAAATTGATTTTAGCAGTTACCGTCCATAGCCAATAGTACCGTTATTACATGCCACTATTTAGCTAAAATTTAATTTAAACTACTCTTAAAGCTGCTGAAATCACATTTCCTGATATTATCGTCCATAGACGGTTATGTATCCAATTCTTTGCGTGACCCTGTATATCATTTTATCTATATTCTACAAACATTTCTTAGTAAACTAACTGCAGTTCAGCGTAAAACTGCATAGCTCCTTTAAAAACCACCTTTAAGCAATTTATTCTCATACTCAGTAACCCTTACGATTTCTTTTGTGTAGCCCTGCATATGAACTGTAGCATTTATACACATGGTATAGTATGCATAAATGTAGTGAAACGTAAAAGCGCATATCATAATTAAAAATACATTTCTAGCAATCACTAATTCTTATGTACAATACTTCGGAGAAAAGTTTCTTGGCGAGAAAGAAATTTGCCAACGTATTTTCTGACAACCTATTTACTGCTTCATACTCACAAGCAATTTTTTGCATATGTATACAATTTATTTAATGTAAAAAAGTTATTTACCCATTTTTATAAAGAAACAGAAGTAATTTTTGCACAGATGTCATATACGCATCGGGGTTGGCGTGATTTTTCTCTGACGCCAATTCCGCAGAAATCTCGCTTTCGAATACCAGTTACTTATATATTGTTAAATTATTTGCTATCATTTTGAAAAGGAAATAACTATAAATAAATTAAAGTTTGAATAATAACTATAGAACAAAACAGTTTATATAATTTAAAAACAGAAAATAAAAGTAAATAAACACTTTATTAATAAATAAAAAACAATAGCCGGGTTACCATAGCAGGCAAAATAACACCATTTTAGCGCCAGTTAGGTATCCCGGTTCATATCTGAAATTTGTGCCGTAATTTGTATATAAAAAAATATTATATATATTTAGAAACGATTTTTTTATGTATATAAGAGTATATATAAACAAAAATAAAAGTTCATTAGATTTGTTTTCACAGCTGTTTATATATTTTGGCAACATATCTCACTTTCTGATGCCCGAATTACGCCAAGCTTTTTTTAAAAATGCGCTATAATGGAAAAGTACCTAGATAAATAATTAACAAAAATAACCAATTATACAAACTAAAACTTTTTATTTCGAGATCAAAGCATTGTTTTTAATTTCGATTAAAAATACATATATCCTTGGATAACTTTAGTTGAAATTAGGTTCACGGCTTAATATCTTATTCCATAAACCTAAACAAACACAAGTGATTCATTCATCGTGAACCGTAAAAAATATTAAATCATTGAGGTAATCATTCACAAAGTAAGTTCTCCAACAATCAATGGACAATATTCTAATGACATCATAGTAGGTAAAATGGTGGCGGTATCATTTGTTTATGGTTTGAAATCACAAAGATTTAATTTTGCAATGTCTCTTAGTTACATTATTTTATTGTCACATTTTTGAGCTCAGAACAAAAGCATATTTTTTCATTATTTAGTTATTAAAGACGGAAAAAAATTATAAATGTGCATGATTTGAAAAATTTAAATAATTTTCTTTCTTAATACAAAAAAATAACATCGGTAAGTAACAGCAAATTTAAGTTAAATAAGTTTAGCTGTTTAATTCTGTTGTAATATTCAAAATAACTGTATTTATTAGATTTCAGTAAACAACATCAGGGCCCGATTAAACTTTGAAGGCAGAGGAATTACAATGTCATTTCAGGACCTTTCTTTTGGAGAAGCTTTTCTAAATTCCACATATACATGGAAACTCTTCCGTATTAGAAATATTATTCCTAGGACTGACATAACACAAGAACGACCTGCAATTTTACACAAGTTTTTAAAAACTACTTTATATCAGAAATGTTACTAAAAACTGGTTACTTTTTTGTTATAGAGGCCCACACTATTAGAATTATGACAAGTTGCAGCCAATTTCGCCAAAGTCGTAACCAAGATCGTGAAGCACACACATATAATACCATATAATACCATTTCATGAAATCGTATACGATAATTTAATAGTTTTTACCTTACTTCAAGTGTGTAATTTATTTATTTTTAAGGCTTAACAATCTAAATTGTCCAATATATGAATTAAAAAAAATGTAAACAAAGATTGAATAGACATGACCGCAACGAGCCTCAAATCTGCACAACACTTGGAACCAAACTGTGCAGATTAGTGGTCTTCTACTGTACACAGTTTTTCATAAATGTGTTTCGTTCTTAAAATGTGTTATTTTCATCTATCACTGCGGAACAAACGAGAAAACCCATATTCTTGCACATGAGTTGTATATATCTTTGTATCTAAATTTCCGTCATTTTTGACGGGCTACCTTTCTAGTATAGTATATAGTTGATATGTAGTAGAAATCTAGTTCCCGAAACATTCCAAATTGCTTATATTTATTCAAGAAAACATATGCCTTTTCTATAATGTGAAAAAACAGATTTGTTATGATGTTAATATTATTGCAATTTGTTTATTAATTTATTTAAAGTCAAATATTTTCCAATGTTACCTATAAATTCAGAACATAACAAACTTTTGACAACATTAAATATTGGAAAAATGGGGGAGGGTGCTTATAAATGGCATTTTCTTGAAAATTTCCTCAATTATCTTCGCATTAAGGTTTGTTGCTCATTCAGCTTCGGAATCCTTCTCCGTAATGTTAAGTATATGGACTTTTGAAGCATTCGTATATTTAAAATATCTTCTCGGGAAATTCATATTTTTAACATCTGTTTTTTCTGTGCACTCTTCTTAAAGGATGTCTCTTTTTTCCTTAGTTTTCAAAATATTTCTAAAATCTATACTGACTTTAATATTTTATGTGTTAAAAGCGGGCGAAGTGCGAGTAAGATTTTAACACGTCATACACTGTAAAAAAAAAATTCTGTAAAGTTACTAAAGTTTTTCTAGGAAACTGGGATTCCTAGAACTATTTATGTAACGACAACAAAAAAAAATCTTGTAACAGACGCTGTTACAGGAATTTTTGTTGTAGCCGTTACATGAAAAGTTCTAGGAATCCCAGTTTTCTAGAGTAACTTTACAGATTTTTTTTTTCAGCCCCCTTATGCCTATAACATCTGATATTTATTAAGGGGGCAGGATGCCTTTGAACACGTCGAAAAAGTAAAAAATATCACTATGTTCCAAGCTTCAAAACATGTGTAATGAGTTAAATAATAAAAATTAATCTTCATTTAACAATAAAGTTCATATTTAAATTTACATTAAAAAAATATATATACTTGTAAATTCATACATAAATGTTGATATGATAAGTTTAAAAATATATGATAATAAGAGAAAAAAATCTTGCGCTCATGATAAAATCTGAAAAATTCATATAAAGAGGAAATTTTTGTGAAAATAAATGCATAATAGGGCTGTCTTTATACTAAAACCAGAATATTTGTAAAAAATATTGACTAAATAAAAAAATTAACAAAAAATTAAAACAATTCACTTTTTAAATATATTTTCAACATACAAAACCAGAAAAAATATAAAATCTTACCTTTTTCTGGTTTTAAGTTTTAGATAATACATAAATGAATATGTGGTGGAAATTTCTTTTGTATAGTTTTTTAGTGACACTGCGCGCAGTATCAAAATTCATCGTTTTGAATAAACGCAACGCAAAGTTTAATTATCCTATGTAGTCATAATAAAAGTGACACACTGTAAAAATTTTTTTGTAAAGTTACTAAAGTTTTTCTAAGAAACTGGGAATCCTAGAACTTTTCATGTAACTGCAACAACAAAGATTCCTGTAACAGCGTCTGTTACAGGAATTTTTCTTGTTGCCGTTACAAAAAAAAGGAAGAATCCCAGTTTCCTATAAAAACTTTAGTAACTTTACAGATTTTTTTTTTACAGTGCATAATTAGTAAACTATTGGGAATTTTTGAATGCGGTTTTTTGCATATTGTTCAGAAATGATTACGGAATCAAAATATGTATTAAAACAAATTCGAAAATTTTAATGTTTAAAGGTATCCTACTCCCTTAAGATATTCATATATTGACATCAAATTCTCTACATAAAGAAAATTGTTTCAAAACACACACACACACACAAAAAAAAACAATCTTGACATTCACAAAAACTTCACACACAATGAAACATACAGTTTTGGTTTCAGAATCAAATTTCTCTAGTTAAAATTAACACTCTAATTAGTATGCTTTCATCACATGAAAGCCTTAAATTACATTATAAAATATACCCCCTGCCTAAATTGGGTGCAGATAAATTAAATAGAATAAAAAAGAAAATAATGCAACAGGACCAGCATGCTACCTGCCACACTCTCAGAAAACCAAACATCAACTAACTGATGATGTCATAATTAAGATTTCACAACAGCACAGAATCCATAGTGCTGCCATCTGTCAACAAACAGAATAACTAAAATCTTAAATTTGATTCCTAATCAGTTTAGCACTGAACAACTAATCTTAGCGCATTTACCGACACAGTAAAATATTTCATCGTCAAGAGATGGATGAAAACTCATTCCAGCCAAGGATTTTTGGTAGGAGGACTTAAAACTAAATTTTATGAAAAAATGAAACTTGATAAAAATTGGTGAAGGGGAGGGGGATTTTCTGAATTTTACAGTATTTATATTTTTACTACATATACAAGAATCTCTACATAATACAGAATTTTATTTTGTCCGTATGTTCCGTTTTTACGTTAGTTTATTACATTTTCCTATTCCGTTTCTCACACTACTTTATAAAAGAATGAATTTTGAAGATTATGGTATTACATTCTACCTTCAGTAAAAATAATTATGAACTGTAAATAATTTTTTACATTTTTTGTAAACTGTTAAAATGCGTCTTTTTTCAATTTCTCCCAATTGCAGATAAATTTCGTAATTTCAATTTCAATAACTTTTTTCCTCACTTAAAGTGTTTGATGAGAAAATCTCTATTATTTTTTAATAAATGATGCAGGAAATCTATGATTCTCCTAATCTATGATTCACATAACGATCATGTCATTAAAAATGAAAACATTTAATATAATGCAACAAAACAGCAGACAAGTACATATAAAATATAGTTGGGATTTAATTTTATCTCCCTGGTATTTTCGAATAATTTTATGATTCGAGTATCATTTATGATGATGCATTTTTCACGAATGATATAAACTATATTAAATCTGGTTCCACAAAAATCGCATACATTATTTTCAGGACTTCGTGTTTGTGGCATTAAGAAAGTTTAATAAAATATATATTTATTTATTTTGACAAATAATTAAATAAAATGCTGTAATTAAGATAACGACTGTTAAAAAAAATATATGTGTGTTTTCGCTGATTATTATATTTTTTATTATTTAAGAAGGTATTTTGTTAATACTATGTTCCTATATATATTCCTTTAACTAACTTAGAAGAAGAAATTCTTTAACTAACTAAGAAGATATATTTTTTTAAATAGATAAGAAGTGTATCAACAAATAACGATATGCTCCGATATTTGATTCAGACTTAATTTTTATCACTTAAAATAAAACTACAATGTGACAATTAAAAATATGTTGTCTGATGTAAATTGTTTTCGTCTTATAGGTACGACAAATTTAAATTAATAATTTCTAAAACTGTTTTTTTTTCAAAATACATTGCTGATAGTTAAATTTATAAATTAAATTTATAAATTTGAATATTTAAATTTAGAATTAAATGCATAAATTTTATTCTCAACAATCTTATGCAAAAACTTACATCTGTGCATACACATATATATCTTTAAATTAAAGGGACTAATAAAGAAGCTAAAAACATTAAACTAATTATAGTCCAGGCAATAGGGAATTTTACCTAGCAAAATTAATGGTAGTTCTGGAAATTGGCTTACTTTATGTTTTTTGGGTCGCCTAACCCGAATTTGTAATTTCACACCACAATTTCCCCCGGCAATCCTCCCCCCATTAAATTTTGGTAAAAAGCCCCCCAAAAAGGTTTTTATTAAAAAAATCAGTTTTTTATTTTTTTAGGGAATAAGTATCTAGAAATTCAGAAAGTAGATAAAATTTGCAACAAATTAGATACATGACATTATGACTTAGGATGAAGTGGAAGGGACGATCTGCCTCGGAACATGCGCTCGGTGCTGAGTGGACTAAGTTGCGCAATTCCACTTAACCACTCACACGTTTACATTCGCCCTCCCATCTCCCCTCTGAATTTTCCTTATAAGGTTTATTTTAAGTTTTTGGGGTCGCTGAATCCGAACTTTCAACTTACCCCTAAAATCCCCCCCCCCCCCGAAAACCCCCAAAATAGTTCTTATTAACTTAAAATTCTTATTTTTTTAGTTGAAAAACATTACGAAATTCAAACACTAGGCAAAATTTGAAACAAATAGGATATACCACATTATGACGTAGGATAAACGGGGAGAGAGGGGGCTGCCTCGGAGCATTCCCCGCGCGCTTTTCTCAAAAACCAAATTTTTTCGAAAAATCAATTTTTGGGGAGTTGCTGGGTGAAATTTTCGTGGGAAGTTACAAATTCGGGTTCAGCGACCCAAAAAACATTAAGTGAGTTGAAATCCAGAACTAGTATTAATTTTGCCAGGTAAAATCCCTTATTGCCTGGACTTCATAACTTAGTGCACGCAGCGCCGCAGTGCATGTTCAGAGGCAGCCCTCCCCCTCCCCTTTCATTCTACGTCATAGTGTCATATATCCTATTTGTTGCAAATTTTGTCTAGTTTCTGAATTTCGTAATGCTTTTTCCCTAAAACAATAAGAAATTTAAATTAAAAACAACTATTTGGAGGGGGCGGGGAGTGTTCGCGGGGAAAATTTTGGGGGGAAGTTAAAAATTTGTATTCAGCGATCCCAAAAACTTAAAGTAAACCTTATAGAGAAAGTTCGGAGAGGAGATGGGAGGGCGAATGTAATCATGTGAGTGGTTAAGTGGAATTGCGCAACTTTGTTCTCGCAGCACCGCTCGCATGTACCGAGGCAGATCCCCCCTCCCCTTCATCCTAAGTCATAATGTCATATATTTGATTTGTTGCAAATTTTGTCTACTTTCAGAATTTCTAATTACTTTTTCCCTAAAACAATATTTAATAAAAACCTTTTTTGGGGGGCATTTTACTAAAATTTGGGGGAGGGGGTGCCGGGGGAAATTTTGGTGGGAAGTTAAAAATTCGGATTCAGCGACCCAAAAAACATATAGTAAGCCTTTTTCCAGAACTACCATGAATTTCGCTAGGTAGAATTCCGCTACGGTCTCTATTGCCTGGACTATTATTACAGGGTTGAAACATATGTCATCCCAGCCACTAGTTCTTTATTTTATTCGCTCTACTTTTTCAAAAATAATTCTGTCATACACTTATACTAGGATACTTAAAAAAAAGTTACTACTATATAGATTATGGTACAAGTGAATATAAAAATAGTCGTCAGTCTTTTTCCATAATCAAGAAGCTTATGATCGTAATTTCATATTCGAATTTTACTACAATATGTTCCATTTTTCATTATTTGACTTTAACTCATAGTATATACTTCGTGTAAAAATAACACAGCTTTTATAAAATAGATTGTATTAAAAAATGTAACTTTTATTTATATTTTCTTCATAGCTCATATTGTAAAATTTTAATATTAACCAAAAAACCTTAAAAATAGTAATGAACTAAAAAATACCATTGCAATGCGAGCAAAACTGCAATGTTTAACAATATTAATTTCCTTCTACATTTGATTCCTCCTCTTATTTTTAAATCAGTATGTAAAATCATATTTTAAAAATGTTACAAACTATACATTTATCTGAATTTTCAGAGAGACATTCAGAAAAATGTTTATAATAACAGAAATCTAAAATATGTTTAACCCTTAAATGTCTGGTGTTGCTTTTCGGCAACATACCCAATTTAGGCTTATAAATAGTACTAGAATAATATTGAAGCTATAATGCCTAATGTTGCCAATAAAATACATTCTGAAAATATTATTAAATCAATTTTCAACATTAAGATGTCAACACTTGTGCTGTTTAAGAATAAATAAAGATTTATTTTTTCAATTGTTGATGCATGTTCTTTTTGTTTTGAATGGAAGCTTGCGAAATACCCTATTTTGTTCTGCAGTGAGCATGTAAAATTTATTTCTTATCATAGTTCTCAAAATTCGTGTGTGTTTAATATTATTGTATTTTATCAAAGAAAATTATTTTCCAAATAAACACCAGTATTGCCGATTAGTAACAAACAGTTTTTTAGCCGTAAACCATACTTAAAACAAAATACGATTTTTAAAATTATTTTTCCCATGATTTATTTAAAAAAAGAAAGCCGAGAAACATTTTTTAAATGATTTTTGAAAACTCAGACATTTAAGGGTTAAATTATTCTTGATCATTGCTATACAATAATAAAGAAAAAGTTATTTTTCTTTTAAGAAGGTTTTACTTAAAAAGTGATGGATTACATCAACAAATTTCTTCTCCTATTTCACAAAAATTTCTTTTCGTCATCATTTGACTTTGTTTAAATAAACTTTGAACGTATTTATTTCTTTTTTGTAGATATATGTTGAAATTTATAGGCGTTCGTAAATTTAGATTGATTTCTGATTTCTGATTTTAAGTCAAAAACTCAAAGAGGAGATAGCACCCGAGAGTTATCAAGCATGTTCCATCAATCGAAATTTTCTCAGCATTTACGGTGTAATTGTTTAAAATAAGAACCTTATTTCAACCGTTTCTGTATTGTTGTAAGAAAAACTGTAACGATGAAAGTTCTTCTTTTAATTTAGGATAATGACACATCATAATGTGTCATATGTTTTAAATGTCACATGTTTTAAATGAAAAGACATTTAGAGACTGAGTTCTGTATGGAAACATGAAAATAATATTTAAAAAAAATTATTTTAGACATTTAAACTTCTTAACTGAACTGACGTTTTTAGGTGCGTTCGTAATTTTATAAATACGTAGAACCTACAGTGGTCGTTCAGTCCGTCTCTCTGTAAGTCAGTCTGTCTGTCCGTCCATCTGCTTGTCTGTCTTTCAGTCCGCATATAGAAGAGCAAATATCACCCAAAGGAATGGTCTGAAATTTTAAATATATAATTACTTCAAAATTTTGTTGAGTCATTTCAAATTTTATGAAAATCGGATGTATAGTTTAATTACAAGGACAGTCAAAAGTTTTTCGTTACATTACGGCCAACGGAAAAAATATTTCAAGTGCATTTTAATGATGTTACAGCTTTTCTAACAGAATGAAATTGATATGCACTTATGAAATGCACTAAAATATACATTCAGTACAATATACGGTGCAAAAAATATTTATAAAATTAGTTATAGTTCCAACTCACTTCATTTGCCACGTTTGACGTGCATTTTACAACTTGCTTAAGTAACGTTTATGCATTTCTAAATTCAGAAAGAATAGCACGAATCGCGACATACTGTATTTTAAAAAATAATAAGAATCAAATAGATTCTTTGCTTCTTTCTTATAATGTAAATTCTGTCTTTACTGTTTTCTAAAAGATACTTAATCTCAAAAAATGCCCCAAATCAATATTTATAGATTTTTGTTTGAGTAATCTCAATCCATTTAATAGAAAGAAATGGGATTGACAAGACGACACAAGTAGCACTTCGACATTCATGCAAATATTAAAACATATCATAGAGCATTTATTATATATACGTAATTAAGTTAATTTTAGAACTAAAAGTTGGTAATATATAATCAGTATTTAATTCCAGCTAATCAGCTGCTAATATATAATAATATAATCTAATTATCAGCTGTGGTACTTCTTTGTTTTTAGTCAATGTTCAACTTTTAAATTGGAATTCACCGGAGCTCATAAATACTGCGCTCAGGAGGCCCGCGGAACAGCCCTTCCAAGGAATTGCAGCCTAAAATATACTTTCTGTTTTCGCCTAGCGCTCGCAGTTGAAGACGCAATATTTTTCTGTACCAATGATTTCTGAAGAGTGACGAGGAATGCCAGAATTAAAAGCAACATTATCCTTCAATTTTACTTGTGGTCGCGTTATATCTTTACTCGTTGTTTTTTTTTTCATGTTTGTAAAACCTTCTTTCCGATGAACTTTTTAGCTCTACGCGGTGTTTATTTTGCGTTGATGTAGTCAGGAGAGCAGCTCCAATACTTTTTATTTTTAGTTAATATTTAAATATTTAAATATTAGTCAGAAAACTGCGCAATGAGATGAAGATCACTGGAATAATTATGTTTGTTGTGTTTTGCTAGTTGATATAAAGAAACTCATGACGAGTTGGATTTTTTGAAAATTGCTCACTCCCCATTCTAATGATTTTTCTCTGTTCATTTATTGCATATAGATATAGATAAAATATATTACTTTTTTTCAAACAAGACAAAATTGCTTTAAGTTTTGCAAATAAAGTACGAAATATAAATATGCTGGTGTAGAAGACAGGGTGGCGGTTCACAACATTTTTTATTAGGACAGAAAATTAGAGATCCGGTATTTTTTTTTTTTTTGTTAGAATTTAAGCACTGTATATAATGAGTATTAAAAAATAACGTAATTTAGAATAACTTACAGTTAAATAATATATTTATTCACGTTACATAAACGCAATTTACTTATTGGTATTAGAAAAATCTGATTTTACAAAAAGTTTTGAAATTTATATATTATTTATTATATTTATATTATAATAAGTATTAAAATTATAAATTAATTATATTTGTAAAAATGATTTTTATATGAAATTCAGACACCAATTTTATTTTATCGTTTTATGAACATTTAAAAATAAACATATGTTGACAGCAAAATGGGGATTTCATTCACACTGGGCGTACAAAACAGTTAAAATGTAAAAATCGGTAATTAAATTTGAAATAAAAGTTTTTATTTTTAATTTAAGTAAAATGAGGATAAAAATTCCTCTTGGGGTTTTACGAATATTATTCTCCTAAATCAAAATCAAAATAGTACTTTTCTTTTCTATTTGTGAAAAAATAGATAAAATGCGACAAATATAATAAATAAGAAAAAAATAGCCGTGTTTGACCACCATTGGTTGAATCAAATTTAAATATTATGCAACTTTATTATATATAATAATATTATTCATAAAAAATAATCCAACATTTTACAGAAAAACTTTTATAATCATCACTGAAAAGAAGCCACTATTAATCTACTAGTCCTTTCTTCATTGGTCAACGATATATAAAAACTGCAGTTGCCGTAGTACGCTGTAAGCAATGACTTATCATCGAAAATGTAATATAACAACAAACGAAAATATAAAATAGCCTCTTGTGATATACCTACTATTATGAAATGCGTTCTTTAACATTAGGAACTCTAGAAACTAATATATTTTCGAGATTTAAAGAAGGATCTGTAAAAACAAATTTTCTTTTGCTGTCACAGATTTTATTAAACGTTTCTTAGTAGTCTTTTTGTGTATTGATATATTTTCACAACCTGAACCATAGGTTTTTTGGATTATATCAATCCTCTAGTAAATATAAAAACTCCATCCTAAAATTAAAATTTCTAATTGTACTTTCACTCACCTTACAATGCGTTAAAAGAAGTACTCTTGCAAACTATTTTTAAGCGAAAATACATTTTATCATTAGATTATAACAGTTCGAAAAGATTTAAATTAAAGTAATTAATCTTTGCAGAAGTTAAAGTTTTAGTTCAACATATTCCGTATTCTCATATAAAAATACATGGAAAGATCGATAGTTCTTTTACTTTTCTATTTAAACTGGGACATTTGTTTACTTTTCCTTTTACTGTTTCGATTTCTTTCTTCAAACAACTTGGCAAATACTCCCAAAGTCTTGTGGGACTTCTGTGTATTTGATAACAAAGACTTTGTTTAAATTCTGATAGATCTCTTTTTGACGATTTTAAAGTTTAGTTCGGAACAGTAATCAATATTCTCACTTCATATATCAGAGACTTTTTGCTGAAGCGAAAAAGAGAGGACAGAAACGTTTATTTAGTAACTACTAAACAATACATGCATCACTGCAAATAAACCTCCTGAAATACTTTTCCTTTATTTGAGAGTTGAAAAATAAATAGTTTTGAAGTGAATTTTGATCTAAAACTAATGCAAAACAAACGACTTAAAATTTTCAAATTAAGATGGTTCTTTACCTTGTTTGTTTAAACCCCTCTTACTTTGCCTTTTATTGTCTGATTTTCTTTCCTCGAACAACTCGACATACACTAGCTAGACCTTATGGAATTTTTATGTCTTTGGCAGGAAAGAAATTGTTTTCATTCTTATACATATATTGTTGACGATTTCAAACTTTAAATCTTCAGTTTTCCAAGTATAATCAATGCTCTCAGCCCACATATGTCAATGCATGTTTGTCTACTAAAGCGCTAAAGGATAGAATAAAAAAGTGTATTAGTAACTACTGAAGAAGACATGAATTTCATGGAAATACATTTGCACGAATACTTTCTTCTTATTTCAACGTTGTAAAGAAAATATTTTAAATCTGTACTTACCATGGAGCAATTGTAAAACAAAAATATAAACATATTTAGATAATATATAAATGGTGTCCAATGTCGTAAGTGTCTTACTTATTAACATCCCAAATTTTGATTTTATGACAAATAAATTAAAATATTTTTTTTAGATTAGTTTAATTATTGAAATAATAGATTTATTAAGGTTATTGAAAATCTAACTTTCTTTTATTTTATCTTCATTTATAAATAAATATTTCTGAATATTTCTGAAAAAAGAACTATTGCATTTTACTTTTATCTCTCTCTTTACAAAATTATATAGTTTTTGAGGATATATGAAAATTTTCATTTCCGTAAGGATTAATTAATATAATATCAATAAGAAACTAACAAACATTTTCTTAAACTTCATAATTCATTCTACTTATAAGTTTCTGTTACATTTTTAAAAAAAAGTATTTTTTTTTTTTTTTTTTTTTTTTTTTTTTTTTTTTTTTTTTTTTTTTTTTTAGCTAGAGTCTATTAAAATGTATTTTTTGGTACATTGAAAACGAACTTAATGTTTTTTATACTTAAGATTTTAATAGTATGTTTTTTACTGATAAGCCAAAAAATTTTTCGTTACAGTTAAAAAATAGATTTATTGTTTAATAGAAGAAACTGCCTTCTTGCACTCAATTCAATCTTTTTTTCTTAAAAGTTATTCGCGTAAAATTTAGTTACAGATTCTAGAAGTAATATATCGAAGTTCGTGAGAGAAACAGAAACAAGAGACAATAAATATAAGAAAAAAAACACCTACTAAAGATAAAAGACAAACAAAAATCGAAATTTATCCGAGCATTTTGTAGGATTATTTAAACAGAATAATGAGAAAAAATGATCTAAATTAATGTGGTAAAAATTCTTCTATTTAAAACAAGTTTCCACTGCTTATTTTAATAACTCGAAAATAAGCATAATTTTATTCTATATAAATATTATGCCTGTTAGTGCAGTTGTTAGTCCATTGGGCTTCCACATTACAGATTCTATGGGAAAGGTTCACTTAAACTTTCATTTCTACGGACTCGATAACATGTGTACTGACTACTTGATAATTCAACGCTGACGCTTCCACGTCATATAACTACTTGGCCGAGCCGTAACATCGCAATTATGTAGCATTGTAAGGCTCGTGATCAAGAAACTGGAATAAAGAAGAACAGGCCTTCTTGGAGGCTTGAATCGGCGATTTTTTTACATCCAAATGTCATTAATAACCTGCCATTTCAATGTGAAAAACACATAAGAATCATCACAAATTGTCAAATTTACGACAGTGATCAAAATGTTATATCTTTATTTCCTCACCTTGTGATAGTCAAGTGACGGATTAACTCCAATGTGAAGTCTCCATGACCAGTTTTTTTAATCATTTGGTACGGGCCACAAAATTGTATCAAAGCATTTCGTGATAAATTGGATAAATGCTACAGAGAAGACTTCTCTACCTCTTAACGAGGGTACTACTCACGTACCACAAGGACAATAAGAACTTTATCAGAGCGTCGCGTCGTGCATTTAGGTTTTGGCGACATTTGTGTAACAATTCTCAAAAGGTAATGAACTTATTTAGACTAATCAAGATATGCAGCTCACTTATGAAAGCAACTGTAAATTAAAAAAAAAAATTACGTTCAATTCTGCAACTGAAAAAAAATAGCTTCAGTTCAAAATTT
Organism: Maratus speciosus; assembly: GCA_963932465.1. NCBI lineage: Eukaryota > Metazoa > Arthropoda > Arachnida > Araneae > Salticidae > Maratus > Maratus speciosus. The sequence continues at coordinate 170,227,739 of OZ010795.1, read as the reverse complement.
ATGGTTTATTAAAAAAGCATTTTTTTTTAATTTTTACCTGAAGTTGTGGTACGAATACATGTTTCAAAGCAACAATTTGTATCTTGAGATCTCAAAATATATGTGAATCGCATGTGATAGAGTTATTTTTCAAACAGATTCAGAACTTTTTAAAAGTCAGCAGTGCTTCTGAAATTGTAATTATAAATACATATTGATATATCAAAATGACTGATATGTATTTTTACAAGGGCGTTAACAAGGAAAGAAAAAACCTAAACAGGGAGGTGGAATTTCAACTAGTACTTTCCAAATAAACATTCACATTTTCATAAACGCAAGCATTTTATTCACTATTTACTGATTATATTTAATCTAAACAAACAGAATGTCTTTATATAAAATACATAATTAAAAACACTTATTTAGTGCATAAACAAGTACAATATTTCGCTTTTTTTATTGTTGATTCAAACAGCTGTCAAAAAATATTACCTTTTAAAATACGAATTGCAAGAACGCTCTTTTTAAAGCATCCTTCCAATTCACACGAACATGTACAGTCGTGGAAAAAAAGTAAACACCCCCTACCAACACTGCATCAAATTATTGTAGAAGGAAGTTACTGGTACCAAACGATTGAAAATAAAGTCTACTTTTAGATGATGTCAACATTTTCTTAAGGGGCCGCCTACATATAAAAACGAGCAAAAACATTGTTTTATTCAATAGCAATACCCGCGTTCGATACCATAAAATGATTCTACACCCTTAAATTAGCCTAAATCGAAATTTTCAGGAAATTCGTATGATTAGTGATGGAAAGAATATGTCTTTCCAACAAACTTTAACTTTTATCTATAAACTATGATGTTATTATATACGAGGCAGCATATAAAAAGAAGCATTCGTATGTCTATAATGGAACCTGAACTAGGTTAAGTGCATGTCTTGGTAAAGTATCGTACAGATAAAATTTACGATACTAATAAATCTACAAAAGTCATCGAAATTACGATTTATAGTTATGTAGGACATCATGAGGGCATAACAACGAAATTTACAGCTGACCTTTGACCAGAAGGACCACACACACGGAATAAAGTAAAAATAAATATAACTGGGTACAGCAAAAACTCAACCTATAAGGTTGTGCCACTTAAATTCAGAGTCGACCAATGATATTCGCCTGTAATGATGGGTGGCAACTCTGTATGCAAATTTTCTAGCTATATAGTATAATTTTATGTTTGCATAAATAATGTAAACAGGACAATGTCCGTTTTTTTGTTTTTTTTCAGTGTAAGTAAGAGACAGACTTCACTTGCAAATTTTATCCCAATGCTGATGGCAGCAAAAAAAATAAGATGCTGCGGTTGGATTTTAGCAGATTCTGTACCATGAATAACATATAAAATATATATATATATAAAAATAAGTTACCCCAACATTGGCTTAAAAATACATGTGATGCCCGATTAAGGATTAATATTTTGTGTCAACATTTTTTTTTGGAGACCTTTTGTGCCTACCTGTGGGACATTCTCGGAGCAACGAGAATTCTACATGCTGCCGGGGGCAGTGGATCAGGTAGTCCATTATGATTTATTTCCATTGTTTTTACCAGTAATAAGCATTACCTATGAAAGTAACGGACTATGGTGATATTTCACGTGTTATAAAATTAATTAAATAGATTGATTAATTGAAATAGATAAATATATATATAATGATGTGCATCAGCATTACTATTAAAATATATAACCCACAATATGTAAATAACCTTTTTTATTGTAAATTTTCTCCTATAATAAAATGTAATCAAGTTTGAATATGAGTAATTTTTTCTTTATTTTAATTCTTAATTAATATTTTTCTCTTATAGATGTGGGAATATAAAATAAATAATCTATTTATCTATATAATTTACTAAAAAAATATATTATATAAAAGAAATTACAGACTTAGAAGGTAAACGATCTCCGAAAAAAATAACACAGCGCATTGTTTAATTAAAATTTTAAAATTTAATATATTAAATTTTCTTTGGATTTCCCCGAAGGGAATTGTTAATTACATCGTTTACCTAGAGTCATTTGGTGCTATCACTGTACGAATAGTAAGAATCATAAAAATTAATCTCCTCTTATAAAATTAACATTAATCAACCTCATTACCCGTGTTGCAATGTATTAAAGTTATGGATATATTTTAGCATGTATATATCATTCCAGCAATTAGTGTTCGAGAAGTTAATTATTTTAAAACGAGCGTATTTTAAGAGCTGTATCCAAATTGAAGTTCGGTACTCGATTGTTAAAATGCTACTGAATGACTATAATTTCTACTATTGAATTATATCTTGTCAAATAAACATCTCACTAGCTTAATATGTTTCGACTATTGCCAGCCCAAATGTTTTATTAAAATCAGTAAAATATATGTTTTCTTAAATTATGCTTTTCAGTGCAGCATAGACGGCCTCTCAAACTGGTTGTTTGACGTTTTATAATAATAATTCGAAAACTACTTGGAAGAAAAATTTTAAATTGAAGATTGTGCATAATGCAGGACATAATAAACATAAAATTGTAGGTTCAAATTTATATTTTTTTAAATATTAATTCATACTTCATAATTAATATATATATATTTTATTACAAATTTTATGTATTTATGTTTGGGTTTTTTAGTACAGGTTTTTTTCAGGATATATACCAGTATTTTTTTTATAGAAAACTAAATCTAGGTTAAACGCCCGAAATGTCGCCTTAGTTAAGAAAAGATTTCCTGTAACAAAATACTGGTACCAGAGAATTCCCCTGTCATGAAATTTCAAGACACGTACAGCACCTGCATTATGATTATAATTTCAGGAGATATTACTAAAAATATCAAAATGTAATTTTAAGTTAGAAACTCTAAATTTCGAATGGTTATAATTCTAAAACTTATGATCCAAATGACTTGAAATTTCATTTCTAGACATAGTTTGAACCGAAGTTTTAAAGGATATTGCCAAAATTGTTTGTTGCGATTGAAAACAACAAAGTTTGGCATAGTTTTGATTTGCAGATAGCCCCCTAAGGAAATTTTATATACATCATTTAAAAGTAGTCTTTATTTCCAATCCTTTGGTACCTGTATTTTTTTTTCTATTATAATTAGCTGCAGAGTTATTAGGGGGTGTTTACTTTTTTTTCCACGATTGTACCTGACTTGCACTTCATATTATTCTACCATTTTGAATGTTGCAAAATAGCGATTTAAGATGAGTTCACCGTTTTTTTATTGTTGCTTCAACTATCTGTCAACAAATATTACTTTTTAAAAGCCGAACTGAACCAATATTCTTTGTAAAGCACTACAGTTCCCATTCACCAGAACCTGTACCTGACTTTGACTTCATATAACTCTCCCATTTTGAATGTTACAAAACAGCGATTTAAAATTAGTTTTTACAAAAATTTTACTTTAACTGAAAAATCTTTAATATTTAGGCTCCATAGATGATGATCAATAATTTTTTGGTACAATTTAGATCAAAATTTTAATTATATCAATTTACAGGTTGCTTTTCCACTTAATCTGCCCCATAATGGACCGGTATAAAAAGAAAACATCTAATAAAATGCGTGTACTACGTCTAAAAATAACTTTAAAATCTTATTTAGATTACTTGAGCTCGAAAGGCCTTTGTTACACAGAGTCTTAACTTTAGACTTCTAACCGGATGTAAATTGAGTATAATAAAAGTTAAATTATCTCTCGAAAGTAAAACTCCAGTTCCAATCAGATAAAATTCCATAAAGTAAAATAATAGAGTTTCTAAAGTAATTATTCCAAATTTAAATGTTGCCTTGGTAACTATCCAATCTGTAATTCGCCGTTTTCCGCACTCATTCCAACTTAATTATATCTCAGAAACTAATGAAAGAATTTCAATTGATTTATAATGTACATTTTTCAATATATGAACCAAATAAATGCATTTTTCCAAGTTGAAAATGATCTTGCACATTGTAAATATATTGGTAAATTTCAAATTCGCTTCTCATTTCAAACATTTATTATTGAAACAGAAGCCAAATTAAAAATCTTATAAACTGTAAAAAAAAAGCTGATTTTACTTCGAAATACTACACTGTTAAAAATTTGCAGCATTCTGGCAGGTCATTTGACAGTTTTTTCCGAAAACGGTTACACAACCGTAATTTAACACTATTCTGACCATATTATTGGCCATTTTATGGTCAGAATATAGTTAAATTATGGTTATGAAACCGTTTTTTCAAAAAACGGTCGAATGACCTGCCAGAATGCTGCAAAAGTTTTAACAGTGTAGTTGCTGGGGTGTCAGTATTATACCGTAAAACTGTTTTCTGGAGTGTAGTTACACCATCTTTAATGTTTTGGATTGTATGTATCATATGAATTTGAAAAAAAAAAGAAACTTTTAAAAAGAAAACCAATAAATGCATTATAAGTTACAAATACATGAAACAACTGTTGATTATGAAATTCACTATTGATTATGGGCAGTCCGTCATTCAATATGAGTTGATATGTCACTATTGTCAATCTTAACCCGGGGGAAGTCCCGCATAAATAGGGTATGAGCGGTTGTTTATAGTTTGTCACCAATAAATGCAATAATAATCATAACCTTATTTAATGGGAGACATTTGTTACAAATTATGCGTTAAAGATTACTTTTCGAAAAATAGTGGTGACAATTGTAAAAAACCGTCCGCACTCGGGGTACGTCATACCTTACGCGACTTCTCCCGGGTTAAGAATAGAAATTTGTTGTAGAATTGTTCTAAAATACAGTGGAACTTCCCTTTAACGAAGTTCTACTTAACGAAGGTTTGTACTTAACGAAATTTTCTGCTGAACCTTGATTTTGAACACCCTTAACGTGTAATCTCTATATGACGAAAAACACATTCTATATAACGAAGTTTCTTCTACTTTCGTGCGTATACAGCATTCAAACGGGGAGGTTGCTGTTGCGATAGATATATGAATTTATTTCAACGGATTGTATGAAAATGAAATTAATAATTTATTTGATCTTTTCCATTCCTCATGGTGCTAAAAAAACAATTTTTTTCACACTAAAAAAAACCACATGCTTCCGCCATTCTCTCACACGACGGCCAAAGGGGTATTGAATTTGGCCGTGCTCACACAGACACTCTGGCACTGACAGTGTGGAGAAGCCAATGAAATGAAACCACTAGTAACCGGAAAAAGTAAAAACCCCAGATGCTTCAAAGGTACAAAATCTTTAGAGGTAAACTCTGATTTCAATATGAAATAATCGATGACTTCAGACATTTTGGTAAAGTGGTTTTTAAAATGGGATAATCAACTGAAAAAACAATGTCGCAAAATTGCGTTGCTGATTGACAACTGTCCTGCTCATCCTCAAGACTGTTCTTCAAAATGCAAATTAAACAACATCAGAGTTATTTTTATCCCTGCTAATATAATTTATACACTTCAGTTATTAGACCAAGGAATAATAAAAAATATCTTAAGGAGGGAAGTCCTTTAGAAATTTCAAAAAATCGATTTTTTTATATATATTTCGGAAATATAATATCTCGAGAATACATTGGCTAGAGGAAAAACCAAAATATTCAATATTAACAGAGTTATCCAACTTTTAGTCGAGCGCGCCAGAACCCGCACGTTCTGCTAGAGAAGATTAAACGAAGATCTTCCTCCCTTACTTCCTCAAGAACTGAGCATCACCTACCAATCTACCAACATTTATCTAGAGATGACTTAGTCTAAAGATGCTTTGGTGGCCATACAAAGAACGCTAACTAAAGTTTTAACGCAAGAGTTTGGCGATTATCTCCAAAATACTTGCATTCTGGACTACAAATTGTTGAAATTTCAGCATACAGAGCTGCTGGGATATTTAATGAAGGCTTGCACTTCCGTTCTTAGAGTTATGGATAATTCAAATATTGTTGTTGGCACCTATTAGAAAGTTTTTGTCGAAAACGCCGATGAGGCGCGAGTATCGGGACAGAATCGAAGGTGTCTTTTTCAGACAGAAGAAGCTCGTACAGCCCGAAAACAGTCGCAACTAGTAGAAAAACAGCTTTTCGAGGAATCCGAAGGTCTGTTATATACACCTGGGATCCTTGATACATCGGTAAGTCACTAAAACCAAAAATTTTATCGTCTGAAACTTTAAACGCGATTATCTTGACACTATGTTTTCAAAAACTGTAACTCAAAAAGTTATTGGTCGTTTTGACTGATTTTTCGTAAGGCTTTTCTTTATATCATTACCGGAAGGATGTATCTGAACTTTAAAAGATTTCGCGTAAATAAAAAAAATTTTTAGGGATGAAAAATGTCGAAAAATAGTACAAAATCCGAACATTTTATTAAAAACCGTACTTTTACTTAGTACTTTTTTATCATTTTATAGGTTTGTCCTTCCCATGCATATGTTAGGAAAAGAAAAAAAAATCATATCAATAGAAAAAGTGTGACGAGGCAGCCTATTTGGCCTTCGCTTGAGACGCCCGAAGACGCCCGAAAAAAAAGTAGTCTACAAAGATGTAATAATGTTATGTTACAGTTTCAGAATGATCCGATTATTTTATCCCCTTTAAAAAAAATAATGGAAAATGACTGATTTTGGGGTGTCTAAAGGAACTTCCTCCCCTTAAAGTACGTTATCAAAAATGAATATTGTAAAAAGCTATTCTGGCCCTAGAAAAAAAGCCAATGTAATAAAAACATTAGTTGAGAACATGTATACCAGAGATAATGAACGTCTGGGAATGTGATGTGACTTCACTGACCGCATAGAATTATTTTGTAAAAGACAGCTTCAAGACTAATACTGAATTAGAGGTTTTTGAATGCGATACACGTTTGTCAGATGCGAGGGGGAAATGTCTGAACTGAAAGACATGGGAGATCTTAAAAAAGTTTCAGAACTCTCTAAAATTATCATCTTTGATTGTGAATACATTATGATAACTGAATATCCTAAAGACAATGACATATTTCAAAACGTAAGAAAATATAGTGAAGAAACTACAACGAGCGATGAAGATGATAATGAAGAAGAAGATGAATGATATTCAAATGACGAAATGCTAAAAGTCTACTCAATACAATAAGGCGACTCCATTTTCACTAAAATGTTATAGATGAATTAATTGTTCCAATACTCACAAAAGTGCCAATACTCACAATACTCACAAAACGAACAGTTTATTTTTTATAAGAAATCTGTACAAAGTAATATAAAAGACTTTTTTAAAGTTAAGATTTTGGAATACTGAGAAAAAAGGGAAAAGATACGATACGCTTCAGTTTTTGCATACATCTTTTTATTATGTATTTTTTTAGACATTATTCATATTATATTTTTCCGATATGTCTACTTAGCATAAAAGAAAAGGTTACTGCCCGGATTAAGATACATTTTTCCGATATTTCCGTTTTATGTATATTTTTTATTTTATGCATGTGTATTTCGTTATACAAATGTCATGAAATTAAGTTGATTTCCATTTAACGAATTTTCTTCATAGTGAAGTATTTAAGCGTAACTATGGTCGTTAAATGGAAGTTTCGCTGTATATACACAATATAGTCATTAATTACCGAATACTTTCAATTTTAGATATTTTATCAAATATTTAAAAATATACTTGTAGGATTCTTCTGGAATTTCATGATTATAAAGAATATGTTTTTGACATCTTGTCTATCAACGTCGATTTGATAAGGAGGTTAATAGGGGGTCAACAAAAAATCAAAGAAAAATAATAATATTTGTGAGCATCCTGCACATTAAAATTTAAAATACACAGCATGATCTATCGCTGCAGAATACAAATACAGTCGTCTCTCTGTTTAACATCGCTCTACTTAACGACGATCTCTATTTAAGGACGATATTTTCCGGTCCTGGCTCCTTTAAGTAACAAAATCTCTATTTAAAGACGAAATTGTTTCTATTTAACGACGATTTTCGAGCAGTTTTTTTTTTTCGATCGCTTTAAACATGTTAAACGAGGGATTTTTCTCTGATAGAAAACAAGTTTTCTTGCAATTCAGATGAGTACAGATACTGGAGAAGAGTGTAATGGACTTTACTCATGTGACGAAGACGTTTTAACAACCGACTTCAGAAATTTAGATCAAATTTATAAAGACGTCGCAAATGAAAATGCGACTTCAGATGCAGAAGATGGTGATGAAGCTGATGATACAGAAAGTGAGATACCACCTCTCTCTTACTCACATACGAATTCTGCTCTGGATACTTCGCCAGTACATTGTTTCATGAAATATGGAAGATGACTCATTCAACCTTCTTGAGAAGCTTGAAGCAAGGGTACTAAAAACTAGACCACCATTGAAACAATCTACACTTTTTGATTTTTTAAAAACTTAATTTGTTTAATGAAATGTATTATAAATATTTAATTTTACTGTAAGTAACATTGTTTAATTAAATGTATTATAAATATTTTAATTGTACATTAAGTAACAATGTATGCTGTAATGTTGTTCTTGTATGCAGTATAATTACATTTCTGAATATGCCACTATATTGAAAAATATATCAGTCCTAAGCCTATACACTGTGAAGGGAAATATTTTTCAAATATTATTTTTCTACAAATTCTGTTTAAGGACGATCTCTATTTAAGGACGATTTTTCGAGGTTTCTTGAAAGTCGTTAAACAGAAAGCGAACTGTATGTGGATACTGTACAACAGGTTTACTGATTCGTGAAAAAATAGCACGTATATTCATGAAGATATAGCAATTTTTTTATATCATGCAGGGTTCTTAACCAAATTTAACATTTAACGCCAGTTTCAGAAAAATTAGTAAAATGTGGTCGAAGATATACAATGCAGTTGTAGCTTAACTATATTAATTATTTTATGAAATATGAGCAGTCGCATGATTTTTTATATGTGCATACGCGAATGATAACATGATTATTTTACATAACTTAATAGTCAACTGTACTGAGAAACTCATAAAAAATCCAGTCAAATATCGTGAAAAATCAGAAAGAGTGAGCTGAATTTTTGTTCCTCTCGAAAAGTAGCTGAAGGATAAGTGATTTTACACAAATTGTCATTTTTATTAACTGGCTTTCAGAAAAGAGTTAGAATTTAGTGAATATCAACCAGTAGATTTCGAACAAATGCTTCGATTTTGATACTTCTTTTTATCATGGAATAGGTTCCTTCTGGTTGTTGCCCAAGAAGAACTAAAGTATCAATAAAATAAAAAATAATAATGATTTAAATTGGCAATTCGTGAAAAATACCTTACCATTCAGCTGCTTTTAGAGAGCAAGTAAAAATGAGCTCACTCTATCGTCGATAACTTTCTGAATTTTCACGATATTTGGCTGAATTCTTTCTATGAGTTGCTCCATTGAGTTGACTATTAAATTATGTTAAACAATCTTTTTTACCATTCGCGCATGCGCAAATAAAAAGTATTTCATACAACTGCTCGTACTTCATAAAATATTTAATACATTATATATTTCATTTCATACATTCATTTACATATTTTATTTCAATTACACAATATTTTTTATATTACATTTTGATAATTTTTCTGAAACTAGCGTTAAGTTTAGTAACCCTGCAACATATAAGCTAAAAATGTGCTGGGTTTTTTGTTTTTAAATCGCTATATTTCAATGAATATTCGTGCTATTCTTACACGAATTAGAAAACATGTTGAACAGTATCCACATATTTGTATTCTGCAGCGATAGATCATTTCGTGCATTTTAATTTACAAGGTGATCCAAAATATTATTATTTTTCATTCATATTTTGTTGGCCCCCTAATCGGCATCCTCATCAAATCGACGTTGATAAATATGAGGTCAAACATATTCTTTATAATCCAGGAGTCTAAGAAGAATCCGACATGTATACTTTTAAATATTCGACAAAATGTCTAAAATTGAAAGTGTCCGGTGATTAATGGCTATAGAGTGTATAACTATATAAGATATATATAAGTAATATACATGCAAATATATAACATATATATAGTATATATGTATATGTATGGGTGTAAGGTGAATGCGCATAAGCAAAATGTATAGATGTATGTATGCATCCAAGTAATGAAAATTCTATGGTGGTTTAAAAATAATAAGTTATCTGCGTCTTATTCCCCAGGAATGAAATCTTAATGTTTAAAAATCTTAATCATTTTTTACATTAATGTACATCATTATGTACATTTATTATTATTATTTCTTAACATTCTTTCGCCTTGCATTTTTTAATTATGAAATTATTTCCAGAATAAATTCGAAAGTAACACTTTTAAAAATTAATACATAGTATGTTAAAAAAAAAAAATATTTCCATAAGCATTTTTTTAGTAAATGGATATATTTTTGCATAAAAGCTATTTAAACACATGAAAGAATTTAAAACGGTAATTAGGTTATCGTGTTTTCAGAAGACGTTGCGTAATTGAATATATTAGCTCTTGCTGTTAATAAAATTTAATTATGTAATTAGGAAAAGCATTTATTAAATTAGAACCGGTTTTGCAGCGAAATACAATGTTTTGAGTGTAGTAGTGTTCGGCAAAAGCTTAAAATACGAAAACCTCAGAATTCAGGAACCGTGAGTTAATTTTAGAAAAAATTATGGATTGTTTTATTTAAATGTTGTATAAAAATGTTTACCTTATACAAAATACGCTTTTTAGCAAGTAATAAGATAAAATTTTTAATTAAATAATTTACTGTATTGCTGATAGCCCCTGGACATTTTAGGTTTTAGAAGCTTCGATAAATAATGAGAACAATACTTAACAGATTAGGGGAGGTAGGGGAGGTATGATACACTTTTTTTTCACAAATTTTTTACAACCCTTAGAAAGCAATTTTTAAACAAATTTTTCGTGTTTTCTTATAAAGTGACCTTTTATTCATTTATTAAAAATATTGTGAATTTAAAAAGTAGTCATTCAAAAAATATATCCCAATTATTTTGAATGGTTACTACCGTATCAAATCTCCCCATTACTGGGGAGGATTGATACACTAGCAAGGGAGGTTTGATACATTGTTATGTAAATTGTAAAAAAAAAAATGCAGACAATTCAATTTATGAGTCATACAATTTTTTTATGATAAATCTAGAAATATTTAAGTAAAATTTGAAACAGAATGACATTGACATATTTTTGTTTCAGAAATGTTTTTCACAAAAAGATTTAAACTATTGCTATTATTTAAACAATCCCATTAGCAGACTTTTTAGATAATAAATAATGAAAAATACCCCTAGAGATCTAGCTGCATGGGAAAATGAAGTGAACATTGCTGATTTGCAAACAATTTAACATAAATTTAGCACATTTACGATTCCTTTAACCCTTTCAGGGGCAAAGCATTTTCAATTCTAAAGTGTTGAATAAATGAATGGCACCGGAATTTACCAACAAATTTAATTAGAAATAAGAAAAGGGATATATTTCACTTTCATACTAAACGGAAAATATTTTACTAAAATGCTGGTGCCATTATGCCGTTTGGGAATTAAAATTAAGTGTTTTCATAAACATACCACCACCCCTGAAATGGTTAAAAGAAAAACTAATAATTCTATCATTTTGATAATTAAAATAGGATAGATTTAACGTTTTTTTTTCAATTTGCCCTTCGTAAATTATAAAAACATTTTCCCTTTCAGGCCATATAAATGTTTTCCCTTCTACATGACGAGCAAAGCGAACTAACCATCTATCATCCCACTGCTTTTCTATATAACCTACATAATATGTATGAATAGTATCTTTGTTCTTCCTTACCAATTTCAGTAGCTTTTGCTGTTAAACAATAATGAATATTACAGTCCTATATTAGTTTGCAAACTTAAAAAACGCTATTAAATTTCAACTATACAAGTGTATCATTTCTCCCTATTATGCCTTATTGGATTTTCAATCACTTTGAACAAATGCAATTGCAAAATGGTAATCTACTTTCTAAAAAAAACTAATCCTAACAATGTGCTTTATAAATGAAATAAATTGCAAGATATTATCTTCACAATAATAAGAGTTATGAAAGAAAATCAGTCAGTGAAAAAATTTACATAGACATTCCAAAAACCTTCAAAATTAAAAGAAAAGAAAAGTTGTCAGTTCTTCACTGATTAGTCCAGCTAATGATGGCTTCAGCAAATAAAAGAAGCATTCACATGTGTTAGAATGACTGTTAATGCCATTTGTTGAGGAAAATTGTCAATGTATCAACCCTCCCTATGTATCATACCTCCCCTACTATCGCACTTCAATGAAAAAAACTAATATGTATTATCTAACACTTCTCAGTAAAGATTTAGTGACGAGGGAAAGTTTGAGAACAACAAATTGAATAACAAAATAAATAACACAGGTCTGCGAAATTGAAGTTTTTAAAAAATACACGAGAAGTTTTTGCTGATTCTTATGTTATTTGGTATGCTGATTTCGAAAATGACCTCCATTTTGTCCCATCACATCAGGATTTTTTGTAAAATTGATATCGATATTTTTTCTAAAATTCTATTTGAAAAGGAATTCTCTCGAACAATTTTGCATCTACTATCTAGCAACAGTGGTTCTTATCCATGTAAATCTATATAAAATAATCGATTCTCGGTGAGGCAAATTGATTTTTCAGTAATCGATTATTTTTTGATAGGTTTAAATGGATGAAAAGAACTGTTGCCATATCGTATGAACCACCTCTGGTTGAGGGTAAAACAAATAGGTCCCTCTAGTTTAAACTTTTTACCTTAAATTATCGTGCAGTTTCTATAAAAGAATCATCTACATGCTATTTGATTTTATTAAGGCAACGCATATAAAACAGACGACTGACCAAAGGGAGCAACTATTATGTATGTATACATGAAAATTTCAAACAAATTTTAAAATGAGCAAAAAACAAAACAAAACAGAAAAGTTTCTATTTAAGTACGTAGTCTTTTTCCCATGAAACTTCTTTTCGCTGTTCTTCTTTTATGTTCAATCTCAGGCCTATCTCGTGTTTGTGTTAACATCCAACAGTAGTCGGCGAGCATGTTCTTATACCATCTTCCTTGAGCGATTCATGGGTCATTTTCAAAATATGCATACATATGCTGTCCCACAGTAAAAAAAAAAAAAATTGTACTCATAATATATTATTTAAAACTGACTATAAATATTATTTTTATTTAATTACACTACAGAACATATTTCTAAAACATAAAAATAATCACTTTCATATTTTTTTTTCCTAAAGATGCAGATTTTTGCATCTAGTAGAAGAAAAAAATAGCTGTCCCTCTTCTGTATTTTATAATTCTGTAATATTTTTTCACCTTATTTTTCACTTTAAAAGGAAAGTAATTGGGACATTTAATGAGATAAATCATCATTATTTTAAATTTCTGGCATTATTCCAGTAAAAAAAAAAAAAAAAAAAAAAAAAAAAAAAAAAAATTAAGAAAATCTACAAAACATTTAGTCCCTCATATTTTGTCAAGTCTGTTACCAAGTTACATTTTCATGAAATAAAGGTTGACAATTTCACCAAGAGATAGCAGCACATTTGCAATAAAAACACTTATACTAGTTAAATATTTACTTGTAGCCATTTTCTTTTGCAGTTAAAAAACAACAGTGTAGTAGAGTAAAGAATTTTTTATAAAGGTGAGTATTTTTATTCAATGTCAAGTCAGTTACCTAATTTTTCATGTTAAAAGTAAAAGTTTAGTACTTTCTTTTGCTTGAATATTATTATCTAGTTAATATATTAAAGATTTTGTTTTGTTTCTTAGTGTTAATAATTAGCATGTAGGTTTTGGAAGATATTTTGCTGTTAATGTCAAGTCTGTTACCAGTCAAGTCTGTTACCATGTTACTGGTAAATAGTGTATAAAATATAGTAAAATAGTGTATAAAAATTATACCAAAAGCTAAAGTGCTTAATTAATTATATTTACAGACACATCTAACTTATACATTATCACTTATTTCATTTTTAATGTGAAATTGAAAAGTAATTTTTTTTAAATGTTTTTCTGAATTGTATGCATTTATTGAAAATGACCCTCATATCTTTGATGTCTTGATGGAACCTTTCATTGTTCTTTGCTGACTGATACTACATTTCCGGATTGAGAAAGCCCACATGTGATTGAAGGAAATGCATTTTGACACTTATGGCGCACCCCAAAGCTTGAAAGTTGTCCATCATACTCATTACAATTGGTTTATAGTCAGGATACTTGTAATTGCACAGAAATTTGCTGACGACATCTTTGAAGGCAACCCGAGTTTCTTTTTCCTTTGTTGTCATTCTAGTCCCAAATCCTGTATCCTTCATAAGCTTGCGGATATCTGGAACAACAAGATTTCTTCCTTCAACTTGGCTTCGGGTAAGCCTGAAACTTTTTGCCTAGGTATTTGAAACAATCGCAATCATTTGAAACAGTACAATTTTTGGCTTAAGGGGTCTCAGGACTCTTAAAATTGGAAAAAAAAGAAAAAAAAGGACCATTTTCAGCATTTAATATCTTAAAATGTATTTGATATTAAGACACAATTTTAAATGGGAATGAAAGACAAAAGTATGTTCTTTCATTTCAAATATTCGAAAAACTGCAAGATGCAGAATTAGCATTTACAGGGGACTTCAAACTGTCAGACATTTGACGAGCAGAAAATTGGCATAACAGCTTATGCGCACGATTACAAAATAAATTTTGCAAGTAGAATGAAAATTTTGGTGCCTACTTATACCTCAGATTATAATAATTACACTGAACCTCAATAAATGTGTATTTAAAGCATTTTTATATTTTTAATACAAAGTTGTATTTAGCTAATGCAAAATTTAGAAAATTTCAACAATATAAACCCCTAAAAAATATTTTCTTTTTACAATAAAAAGGAAATTTTAGGTTCAGTTTTTATAGAGTAACATGAAACATATGTTTTGAAATTTTCATGAAAAAATATTCAGAAGTTTTTGAGATATCGTGCGCGTTATGCCCAAAAACGTCATTTGGAGAAAAATGACTTCAAAGTTATAGAAACACCGCTTCAGCTATTGAGCGAGTATACCTATATAATTCTAAATGCCATAACTTCTGTTCTAATGGGAATTTCAAGATAACAATTATATCAAAATGTTCAGAAATCATAGAAGTTTAACATCTAAAAAAACTAAAATTTCGGAAATTTTAGAGCTTAAGAGTCCTGAGACGCCTTAACTAAACTGTTCCGAATCACATTCTTAGTGCCTGGTTTAAGATTTTGTCTTTTCGGCCAATCTTTCTTCACCCAATGTTGAGTTTAAAATTCTGAATCTCAGGTGAATAAGGGGAAGCCTTTCATTATCTTCACTCAAATATTAAGCTTTCTATTTTCGGTAGATTTCGCTAGCAATCGCAGGCACCCACACAGACAGAGAGAGCGAAGTTTTATTTTATTACTATAGGTTACAACATTAATTAGTAATTTCAAATGTCTAGTTACATAAAATGCGCATATTATTAGTAAATCTGCTACTATATATGTTTGTATTTTTAAAAAACTATTCAATAGAATTCTACATAAATTCCACAGTCTTACAATAAGGGATCAAGTGAACGTGCAATAAAGATGTCATTATTTTTCTGGTTAAAATTTTAATAATATTTTTTTTACGCTATTTACATTATCTTTATATTCATATAATAACGGTTTAAGCACATAAAAGTTACACATTTTGCAGAAAGATCCATATAACTCTTATTGAAATATTCAGTTTTTCAACGCTCCATTTTTAAAATTTTTCTATAATTGTGCTAAGGAAATTATTAAAATATTACGTGTCGTCTTACGAACATTTATTTTAATATAATTGGAAAATATATCGCTAAATATCCCTTTCCTATTGAATCAACACATTCTTTTCACTATCTCTTATTTTTTTTTTTTTTTTTAGTTCTTTTAGATTTAGAATACCTTTGCTGACAGTAATAGGGTTTTCTTAAATTAAGATGAGCTTTCGATTACACAATTTATGTTCAAACACAGTGATTATAGTATCTGGACGTGAAATAAATGGAAGTTGTTTTATTAATCTCAATTTTATCCAATTTCAGCTAAATCCTTAATAAATGAAATAAAGATAAATGTATCTGAAAAAATATAGATATAAATGAGAGATGAGAATAAATTACTCAACTGAATGGTTTGAAATTTTAAATATATAATTTTTGTTGTATTTTGTCGAGTTATTTAAAATTTTATGAAAATCGGATTTATAGTTCAATTACAGGGACAGTTAAAAGCATTCCGTTACATCACGGCCAATGGGAAAAATTATTTCAAGTGCTTTTTAATGATGTTACACCTATTCGAACATAATGAAATTGATATGCATTTTAAAAGTGCACTAAAATATACATTCTGTAGAATATATGGTGCAAGGAATGTTTATTATTCATTTACATGGCCACACAAAAGAATCCCGTTACGTAAGGGTATAGGAAAAAACATTGTTTGTGGCGTATTTTAATTATGTTAAAATATTTCATATATAATGGAATTGACATACGTTGCTGACGTTTACTACTGGTTACTTTCTGTACAATAGAAGGAGCATAGTATTTACAGGAACAAATCAAAGGTGGGCATACAAAAGATTACAGAGACAGTTAAAATTATTCCGTTACATTACGGCCAATGGTAAAAAATCGTTTCAAGTGCATTTTAATGATCTTGAACCCTTTCAAAGATAATGAAATTGGTATGCATTTATGAATTGTACTTATGTATAAGTTCTGTTGAATATGCGGTGCAAAGAACATTAATTATTCATTTCCAGGTCCACACAAAAGAATTCCGATACATAATGGTATAGGGGGAACATTGTTTGCAGCGTATTTTGATTATCTTAAACTATTTCACATATAATGAAATCCATATACGTTCCGGAGGTTTACTAAAAGTTACTTCCTGTATTATAGAAAGTGGATAGTATTTACAGAGATGCACAAAAGATTTGGGTTACTATACTGTATATTAGTGATGATTGCTGGAAATGCATTTTTAGGTGCGTTCGTAACCATATAAATACGTAGCAACTATAGTCGTCGTCTGTCTGTCTGTCTGTCCGTCTGCCCGTATGTCTTTCCGCCTGTCCGTCTTCCCGCATATAACAGCGCAAAAACTACCCAACCGAATGGTTTGAAATTTTAATATATAATTGATACAATATTTTGTTGAGTCATTTAAAATTTCATGGAAATCGGATGTATAGTTCAATTACAGGCACAGTCAAAATTATTCCGTTACATTACGGCCAATGTGAATTGTGGGTGTGTGAACCAATGTGAAAAAAATGCTTCACGTGCACTTTAATGATGTGTTACCATTTCGAACATAATGAAATTGATATGAATTTATGAAGTGCACTAAAATATACATTCTGTAGAATATTCGGTGAGAAGAATATTTATTATTCACTTACAGGGCCACACAAAAATTCTGTTACGTAATGGTATAGGGCAAAACATCCTTTGCTGCGTATTTTAATTATGTTAAATTATTTCACATGTAAGGAAATTGATATACGTTGCTGACATTTATACTAGTTACTTCCTGTACAATAGAAGGAGCATAGGATTTGCAGGGATACACAAAATATTACAGGGACAGTTAAAAGTATTTCTTTACATTACGGCCAATAGAAAAAAATAGTTTCAAATGCATTTTAAAGATGTTACGCTCTTTCGAACATAATGAAATTGGTATGCAATTATGAAGTGCATTAAAATATACATTCTGTACAATATGCTGTGCAAAGAATATTAATTATTCATTTATAGGTCCACACAAAAGAATTTTGTTACGTAATAGTATATGAGGGGCATTGTTTGCGACGTATTTTAATTACGTTAACAGTTCCATATATAATGAAATTGATATATGTTGCTGAGGTATACTACAAGTTATTTCGTGTATAATAGAAATAGAATAGTATTTACAGGAACACACAAAAGATTTCGGATACTATACTGCATCCGAAATACGGTATATTAGCGATGATTGCTGGAAGTACATTTTTAATTGTGATTTGAGTTTTTAAGTTTTCCAAAATTTTTGCAAATTACATTGTGTGTATAAATGCTGTAGATCATATACGGGCAACACAAAATAATTCGTAATGGTTACTGAGTATGAATAAAAGTACCTTAAAGGAGATTTTTAAATGAGTTATGCTTTTTTACCCTGAACTACATTTAGTAGATACACTAAGATATGTTTATAGAATATAGATAAAATGATATACAAGTCGACGCAAAGAATTAGATACATGGGCGTCTATGGAAGATTATCTCTGGAAGTGTGATTTCACTAGTTTTAAGCGTGTTTTAGTCTTAACCCTTAAATGCAGATCTGCATCACTTTCCATTCAACTCCCAATAAATAAAATAAGTTCTTAGCAACCACTAGATTTATATAGAAATATTAATCCTGTATAAGTTACAAAATTATGCTGCTAAATAAAGTTAAAAATCTATGTTAACTTTCTGGTATCTCATCCGTAATTTAAGAGTAAAAGAAAACACAATTCTTGAAGAATAATTCATGCATTTAATGATTAATTACATATTAGCTAAATATTTACTTGTACAGGGTGGTTATAATTAAACTTCCCCTATAAACAGCATCCTACAGCGCAAACGAGTGAACGGAATGCAACGAAATTTCGTATATAGATTATACACGAGATGCGCTCACGGAATTTCGAAGAAAAAAAAAAGTTCCAAAATGTCCACCAGAGGGCGCTTTTCCCGGAAAAAACATTAAATTTAACACAATAATTGGCCAAAACAGAATCCAGAAACAATATTTACATTTATTGACAATTCTGGATTCTGTTATATCTGTATTATCTGTTCTGTTTTAAAATACACATCTGTACAAAAGTATCCAAGTATGCTTCCGCCTATTGGTATAAATTTCTGAAAGTCAAATTTCAATCTATTATGAGTTTTTAACACTTCCCAACATAGTTGAAAGTGTTTATGGATTCGGTTTGTCTGCCCGTCTGTCTGTCTGTTCGAACTGTAACTTGTGTTAATATAGTTGTATTGCTCTGTAATATATATATATAAATTCACATTTAATCCTTACCTTTACAAATCCTGTTTTTAATACAATTAAACTTAATCAATTATTTCACAACGAGCAATGTAAATTCCCACTTCAAAGTGTTAATCTAAAAAGCTCTTTTAAATATCCTATTAGTTTATGTCGTAAAATTTTCAATTATAATAAGTTTTCTAAAAATTTCACACACACTGATAGTTTTACATGTAAATACAATGATCCCCATCTAAATACATATATTAATGCCCATCATGGACATGTTATAACTGGCAATTTTGACATTGTAAATAATATTCATTTAAGATCTTTGATGCGTCATTGCACTAAATATCGTATTCCTTCACAGTGTAGTATACAGTCTATCATTAAACAATTCACATATGATTTAGATTTCTTCATTTACAAAATTGCTATCAACTATAATAAACCTACTGTATATTTTGTAGATTGGAAGCATCAGGTTATCTTTCTTTTGAAACAACAATTATTAAAACTGCATATTGCCAAAAATTCAGTTTCTTTCTCCACCCTTAAACCACATATTGCAGAACTTCAAAATAATTTCATCATTACATATGTAGATAAGGCTGGTAACAACTATGCTATCATATGCAAATATTACTATCATCACCTCCTAACTAAAGCAGTCACTTCTAATAATATTTTCAAACTTCATCATGTTACTTTAAAGGAAAATAATAATCATATATTAAGCTATCACAAATTATTAGGCATTAAAAATAACAATCTCATTTATCCTTATGTAGTCATGGTTCCAAAATTTCACAAAAATCCTCTTAAATCACTGTCACTGTAGGATGTAATACATACAATACTCGTGCTAATGCACTCTTTTTAAATATTCTTACACAAATTTATGAGTTATCAGTTAAAAAAAAAAAAAACACTCACTGCATTAAAAACAGTTTTGAATTGGTGGATAAAATAAAGCCATTAACAAATGTCAATAATATTATTACTTTACATTTCAAAGACCTATTTAATAATATAATTCTAAAAGACTTGCATTCTATTATCAATTCATTATTTATAGACTATTTTCCTTTATTAAATTTACCTGACAATATTAATACTGACTACTTCACATCTTTGACTAACTTTCTACTATTTCATTATTTTATTTTCCAAGACAATGCTTTTTTTATTCAAATACAGGGCATGCTCAAGGAGCTGCTTCATCAAGCATGTTATCTGATTTATATCTTTAATTTTATGAACGTAAATTTATTAATAAAAATGTATTGCTCTACAGATAAATAGATGATATAATTATTCTTTCTGTTACAGATAATAATTCTATATCTCTTCCTGTAAAGTACCCTTCTAATCTAGAACTTAGTACTACCTTTTCAAATAATTCTAGTATCAATTTTATGGATGTTAAAATTAATATTCTCCCTAAAAACACCCTAACATTCAACATTTATGATAAACGCAATGAATTTTCATTTAATGTAATTAATTTTACGAACTTCAATTCCTGCTTGCGTGTTTCAGCATACAGAAACATTCTGCTTAATCATAGTCTTCTTATCAAACGTTTATGCTCCTCCCAATTCTTACAGCCTAACATTTTTAAATTAAAGCAATTAGCATTGTCTTATAATTATCCATCTCTTTTATATCTGCATGGCTCAAATCTTAATATTCATTTTTTTCTACTTCTTACCAGTATAGGCATTTAATATGTTTAAAAAACTAAAAAATCGAAAACACTACTATGGAGGGTGGGATGTGGATTGCTGAAAAAATTATAAAAATCATACCCCTCAAAAAATTATATGTATGTATATAATATGTATTATATATATATATATATATATATATGTATTATAATAAAAAACCCGTTTTAGTGTATGTGTATGTTTTTCCATACATTATACACTAAAAACATAAAAAATAAAAATACCATTATGGAAGGTTGAGGTCGGGAATGCTAAAAAAAGTTTAAAATCTTATATGTTTTTATTTGTGTGGGCGTGTGTAAGTGTGTAAGTGTATGTATATATGCTTATATATTGTATAGACATATAATAAAAAAAAGAAAAAAAAAGAAAAAAAGGGGGTATCATGCATTTAACATAATAAATTTTCACATATTGCATCATCATTTAAGGATATATTTTACTATCTCAATATTCCTCATTTCGTTTTAAATTTTCACATTTATTTACATAATACAAGGATAAATTTTAACTATGTTACATATTCCTCATATTTTTAAATGTTATTTACATTCTCATTTTTTTATATTACAATTTTTTGTCTTTAAAACCTTAATTTAATCAATTGCCCTTTTATTTATTTTTATATAATTCTTTATTTCTTTATTTATTTGTACTAATTTATTCATTTTCTTTATTTTACTTTTAACTCAGTACTTATTAAGTTTATTCCTACTTTTTCATTCTAGCTTAACTAAAAGTTAATCTAAAAGTTAAGTCTTTTCTTGATTTCTTCAATCATTTTCATTCATTTTATTTTTTATTTTTTTGGGGGCTTAAGATCGCAAATCTAAACATTATTGTTATTAATCCAGTTCCAATTTACATTTTTCCTTTCTCACACCAGATGGCAGCACAGTTATGGGTTTCACTCAGATGCTCAACTTCAGATCACATGTTAAAATAGTATTAATTTTGTTTTCCATACTGATATGCAGTAGTTTTGACTCTTAGTATGTTATTCAGGCATTGTGCTCTAATAATTTTTAATATCCTGCATGAGGTGTATCTTTCTTTGGATCTGTAATGTTTGCGTTATAAGGAGCTAATTTTTGTCATTTTAGGCTTAATGCCGATAAAATTGGATGAAATAACGCATCTTCTATGAATGAACTCACAAGCTCCTCTGATGATTCTGTGAGTCATTCATAGTTTCTTATTTTACATACTTGTTTCATATGTTCATTTCTAAATCATCTTTAGAACTTTATCAATTTCATCATATATTTGTGATTTCAAATTTATTATATATATATATATATATATATATATATGTGTTATTGATATTTACTATGCAATGTCTGGTATTGAAAATAAATTATGTATCATTTCAAATGTTATGAAGATCGAATCAAAACTCAAAAAGATAGTAATACAAGTTTTCTCCATTCTATTAAATCCGATCATACGTAATTAATTCAATGATATCTCATGATAGGTAATGATTCTACGTGGCCCTGGTGATTACGTCATTTTTAGATGGATTACTGCCGTATTACTGAATTTAATAGATAGAATGGTAATAAATTTTGTATTCATGCATTTTTGCATAAGAGTGCAACAGCTGTTGCACCAAGATCTGAATATTTATAAAGCTAGTTATAGTGCGAACCTCATTTGCCACGTATGACGTGGTATTTACAACTTGTTTAATTGTATATTTCTCTAAAATATGGAATACCAGGCATCTGAGATATCTTTTGAAATATTTTGCTTTATGTTTACATTCCTAATTTTCATGTAATTTTATAGATTATCGACATGAACTATTTCTTTCCAACTGAAATATGTCTTTAAGATAGTTACTAGATGCGTAAACTGGGTTCCTGGAACTAAAAGTAATCACTAAATACGAGATCTAAACTCAGAGCAATTAACAGATTATAAGCAGTAATTGGGGCTTACTGTGAAGATATGAAAAGATTTTAGTGCATTCCTGTTTTGCATATATTTATGTCCCGCGGTAACTGTTGCAAAAAGTGTCAAATTAGATTGGCATTAAGTAGGTATTTTAGTGTGGTATTCGAATTTAGTTGTATGGTCTTTGGTTTGATTTGGCTGATTTTTCTGAAAAATATGATACACTTGCTGTCATATCATAAATATGAAACATTTTCGTCATATAATTTTTATGGAAATTCAGATGATTTTATCATTTTATAATTCACCAAAGGGGAAATCGCACAATTGAACATATGAATGAGTAGAATATGGTTGCTAAATATTCCCTATGGAAGCCATAAAAATTACCCGATCAGTGACAGAAGGATATATTGCGCTTGTATCTCCGTTTTATCTCTGTGGTAGAGATACATGGCAGTGATCGTTCATGTTACATACGTAGGCGCATTTATGTTTTATATTAAAGTATTTCGATGTATACTTTTAATACTTAAATGTACGATGAATACCTTTAAAAGAATAATGTAAAGTAACAAATAGATATTTATATAATAAAAATAGTCTACATTCTCTGAAGTACATTCTTTAATTCACGGAAATGTTATTGGCAGCATTGCTACCGGAATATATCCGAGAAATAAAGAATATCCGTTTCATTTTTCTCTGTGACAAGAAACAAAATATCCTTCATTTGAAAAAATTCCGTTTCATTTTTTTTTTCCATTCTAGGAAAATTTTCGTAATCTGCAAAAAGGAGTTTTAAAAAATACTCATTTCAAAGGTATATATAAATATTATACAGACATACATTCAATAAATACAAAAAACCCAACTGGAGTGAAAAATTAGCCATAAATAATATGATAAATTTAGCGGTTGGTAGCATCTACATAAAATGCACTTCCAGTTGCCCATTTTAATTTTCATAAGATAAAAAACACAGATAGTATAGATCGCATTGATGGAAATTGAAAGAAAATAATAATTGATACACAAAATAATAGTAAAATAAAATAAAATAAAATAAAAACTCATATATGGTCAAATTCACTAATTTACAATCCACATATTACTGTGATTTACGGTGAGATACGTTCTTGAAAGTTAATGTCATTTACGATCAGATACGGTCTTGAATGTTACTGCTATTTACAGCCAAATAAAGTCTAAATATATAACGGTACATAATGTAATAATACAGAAAAATCCGGGAATCTGTGCTGCCAAGCTTTTCACGTAATCCAACGGTGAAATTCTTATCAGTGTATGTACACAAAAATAAAAATAAATAAATAATCTCTTATTATATCCTAAAGGCAATAGATAATATTTTTTATTGAAAATGTTTTTTTTAATTAGTTGCTGCTGCATTTAATTGATTCACTCCTATTATATACCATGAAAAGTTCCTTCAAACCATTGAATCAAACATCTAACTCTTTATTTCATGCATAAATGAGAAATCTTACCATTCTGCAGTAACTTAATCTTGACTTTTATAATTTTTTTTTTTTCAGATCCCATATCAATAATGGAAGCATGATCATCAACACTGACTAAAAAAACTTGAACTTTGCTTTTGTCAGCATAAACCATTTGATTAATATATGAGATACTACATAAAATATAATTTTAAATTTCATTTTTAATTAAAAAAAATAGTTACATTTTAAATACGTAAATTTAAAAAAAAATTATTTTCTAAAATTTTCTCAATAATGACTTTCTTTTTACCTTTTCTTACAAAAACAATTGCAGTAGTTTCTTTTATGTTTGGCAGTACAAAAGAATGACTATTTTTGTTTTCATCCTACAAGAAAAGAGGTTAGTTTTTATTCCTCGCCAAACAAAAGTAATAAATTAGGATTGCAATAAGTGTATCTATAGAAAAATAGAACAACCTAAACAATTCTTTTAATTAACGAACATTCTCTGAAAAAACACACTTTTAATTGTATCTTGCAATTTCTACAAAATTTTTCCATTACACGCAGCATTCTTTTGCATTCCTAGTTTTTAAGTAGATACAAAATTGCATTTCGAAAGCAACAGCAACAGATGTTTAAAAAAATTCTCTGTGAAGTTAAATAAAAAGATAACCACTACATTTCCTTCTAATTCCCCTTTTTTAAATAAATTTCTATTCTGTTTGTTAAGTTAATTTCATTCTATTTTTTGGTTAAAAACTAACATCTTTTTAAAGCTTGATTTGAATAAGGCTCTCTATAACTAATAATAGTAACTTTTTGCCATATGTATAATATCCTAACGATACATATAATAGCGTGCGAAAGAACTATTTTATGATTGTTATATAAATTTAAAATGAATATGCGACAACCACTAAAATAATTTAATTTAGTAATAGTTGATTAATTAATCTATTAATTACATACACATATAAATAGATTTTAATTTACAATTCAAGTAAATTACGAGCTTTATTTATTCCATACTTTTGTGCATCTGCACTGCAGTAAGTGTGCGTAAGTAGAATGTGACGAACTGTTTTATGATTGTTGCATAAACTACAAGTGACTATACAGTTAATACATAGAAATAAAAATTTAGTTTCAGCTTTAATTCAAAATATTATACAGCTCAAGAATAATTAGAAGAGTCTCAGGTTTTGAATAAAATAATGCATGCAAATTATAAGTTTCATTTATTCTATGTTTATGTATACCTGAACTGAAAGGAGTATGCGTTCGCATGTGTTAAGGGGACGAGGGACCTTAAAAACCTTAAAAATAATTTTTTTAATTTTTTGTAAATTTCACTTTAAATATTATTCAAGGATTATTCAAGGATTCAATTATATGCATTATGGCATGCATTTATCACAAAAAAAAAATTTTTTTTAGAAAAAAATGGAGTTTTACAATAGTTCATGTTCTAAAACAAATAATACAAATTTCATAACATTGATTATTTTCAATACTTGTTATATTTATATAGTTTCTCTAACGATGGTACAAATTTCAACATTTAATTAAGCTATATATTTAAATTGGTATTAATTACAATTTTTTTATATATTGAAAATATTTTTACATATCTGATAATATAGTACATTTTCAAAATTTTCATTATATTCAACTTTTATGTGAATTAATGTAAATACTTCTAATAAAAAGAAAATTGTAGCAGATGCTTTATACCCGAAGTTTTTTTTTTTAAAAGTTCATAGTTGCAATTAACAAACAAATAACAAGTTTATGGAACAAATTCAAAAGGAATAATTAATAAAGCGAGCAAATTAATAAAAGGATTTCAATTAATTCTAATAACACATTGAACTGAAGACAGCGAAGAACTGTTGAAAAATTTCTGAACCTTTAACGAACTATACGTTCCGCATTTAAAATAAAAACCTCAATATTGCTTTACACAAAAGTGTTCCTTCACTAGAAACACAGTAATTTTGAATTAAAAATTACTTTTTAATAAAATTTCCTGAATCTCAATGAATATTACATGAATAACAAAAATTTATTTCTTACCTAGTGATCAT
Source organism: Maratus speciosus (assembly GCA_963932465.1). Lineage (NCBI taxonomy): Eukaryota > Metazoa > Arthropoda > Arachnida > Araneae > Salticidae > Maratus > Maratus speciosus. The sequence continues at coordinate 170,201,402 of OZ010795.1, read as the reverse complement.
AGTTCACAGTAGCACTGGCTTCAAAGATTTGTGAGGACATATTCTCTCCAAAGACATGTGTAGAAGGAACTTACAACCCCTATACTAGGAAATCAGTTTAAAATCTGAAGCCTGTTACTACACCTGCCCTATTTATAGTAACCAGACAACCTCAATCATCGACTTAAAATATCTTTACAAATTAAAACTGACAACCAAATTTCAGCAATCCTTTCTTACTTTGTGAAAGTTACAGAAATATGTAGTTTTTCAGATTCATTCACAAACGTTATTATCCCCAGGTAGCATAATCCAAACATAAATAACTTGACCACTAGATTATCTTTATCAAATGAGGCGTTTAGAAGACCAAACCGATTAACTCAATTTTAAGTGGCGTTTTTTAAAACAAAGGGACATTTTAAATGATATATATATATATCTGCTGCAAGTAATTTTCCGTGTAACTGCAATGACCCCAATCTAAAAAAATATATAAACAATGATCATGGACATATAATCACTGGAAATCTTAATATTGTTAATGATTTTAAATTGAAAAAACTAATGGGTTTTGGTACTAAATATAGACTTCCATCAAAATTTACTATTAAATCTATAATCAAACAGTTTACATATGATATAGATATTTTTATATATAAAATTTCAATCTATTACAATAAATCTATTGCATATTTTAATCAATGGAAAATATTAGTAATTGAAAAATTAACTATGGCTTTAAAAAGTAATATTTCTGATTTGGTTTCTATTAACACAAAGCATTTTTTCCAACAAATAACTAAATTAGAAAAAAACTACGTTATTACATATGTAGACAAATCTCCTAATAATTATGCAATCATATGTAAATCTTATTATCATCAACTTCTTACAATCTGTATTTCTTCTAATAAATCTTTTCAAAAAACTAATGAAAATGTAATTGTAAATAATCGTAAAATTCAAAGTTATTACAAACTATTAAATATTCTATCTACTAATTTTAATTATCCTTATTTAGTTCTAATTCCCAAATTTCATAAAACTCCAATTAAATTTAGGACTGTAACAATTGGTTGCAATACATATAATAATAAAGCCAATAAACTTCTATTAAAAATTCTTAATCAATTATATATACTTACTACAAACAATGATAATACACATTGTATAAAAAATAGCTATCAACTGGTCACTATTTTAAAAAATCTTAACTGTGTATATAATATAACGACATATGACTTCAAAAATCTTTTTAATAATATAGACTTATTAGATTTACATAATATAATAAATGCATTATTTGAAAAGTATTATAAAAAACTGGAATTACCATCTAATATTGATATCGCTTATTTTAAATCGTTAACAAACTTTATTATCTGTAATAATTATATATTGCAAGATAATACATTATATTTACAGCATGTCGGTATACCACAAGGTGGTTGTACATCCAGTTAATTATCAGACTTATACTTTTATCACTATGAACGTAATTTTACTAATAATAGTCTCCATTTATATTGTTATATTGATGACATAATTTTAATTGCCACTGATCAATCTAAAATTTCTCAATTTCCAGTTGATTATCCCACTAATTTGGAATTAACGGAAGACTTCTTATCTAACAATACTATTAACTTCTTAGATCTTAAAATTACAATAAAAGACAACAAAACAATAACTGATTTATATGATAAACGTAAAGAATTTAAATTCAAAGTTAATACATTTACAAATTTTAAATCTTGTCTTCATCATTCTGTATATCGAAATATACTACTTAATCATTTATATAGAATAAAATGTTTATGTTCTTCTCATCTAATTAACAATAATATTAAAAAACTAATTTATGATGCATTAAATCATGGTTTTCCAAAAAAAAATTCATATATTCATTAATATACAATTAGTACTTACATGATCTATATAAAAAAATATATATATATATTAACACATGCGTAAACAAAATTACAAAAAAATTATAAAAAAAAATATTTATAAAAAATTAAAAGTTGTAAAATAAAAATAAACAATTACTATAGGATGGTTGGGTGGGTAGATGTTAGAGTACGGAGGAGGGTGGTGTTGTCTGGACAATACGCAATGGTTAATTTATATAAAAAAATGGGGCTTTTGTATTATAACTACATTTCTAATACGAATTTTATATGGATGTTGATTTGATGTTTTATGTGTAATTGGTGACTTTTCCTCTTTTTTTTTTAAATTTCTTATTAGATTTAACTTCTTTAATCAAATTCAATATTAACTTATTTTTAATTTAGTCTACTCAGGACAATGTCAATTTAATTAATAATAGTATACCAACTTTTTAGTGATTATTATGCATATTGGTTTATTTGATTAACTAATGTTATACTATATGTATTAAAATTGGGTAAATAGTTTTTATTATTATTATTCCTCTATACTATTTAATATTGTTTTATTTTCAACATTGTATTACATGATTATCGGTTTATTTGTTTGATTGGCACAATCATTTCTTTTTAGCTTTTTCATGACTAATTTAAGGATAATTCACACACTATATACAGTCGGCTCTCATTAATTCGAACTCGTCGGGACCACAAGAAATGTTCGAATTATCCAGAGTTCGAATTATGGAAAGTATGAGAGAAAACATGTTTAAAGGGGTACTATTACAAAGGAATTTATGTTATAGTATTTTTTTTTAAATTTCGGATGTTATCGTTAGAATGACTTAATATTAAATTAAAATATATAAATACATAAAATAACCTCACCTAATTAATAATATTAAAATAATATAAATAAAACATAAAAATTAATAATACACTATAGAACAACGGCATTTAAAATTACATTTTAATTGTACTATAATTTTCTTACCTGAAATTAGATGAACATTTAAGAAATTATTTACACTTATTTATCATCTCTATGAAAAAAATTATCAATTGTTGTTTGCTTAGTCCTATTCATTTTGGACTTTTTAGCCAGTTTTTCTATTTGTAACAAACAGTTAATTTCTTTGTCTGATGACGGCTGCATCAGGATAAATGTACGCAAACACTCAATTAATTGTGCAATTGACTTTTCTGTGGCTAAGTAATGCACTTGGGACATAGTAGCAGAATCACTAGAATCCGATTCCATCTCCTCATTGCATTTTTCGTGAATTGTTTCAACAATTTCTTCCACAGTTAAGGGTCCAGATACTTCTAAACTATTGTCGGCTGCTACATACTCTGCGAACGTAATATCGCATTGGAACTTTTCAGAAAAGTTTGGAAATTCTATTTCTTTAAAAGGTCTGTCGTTTTCGTCATTTTCATTATAACCACTCTTTTTAGATGGATGGATAAATCCGGCATAAGACGGGTTACCATCTCCCGGTCCCAGGCCCTTAGAAGGCCCATCTGTCAACGCAAAGAACCACCCGTGAAACGAGCCCCGCGGCGCGTCCCGAAGGTCGCCGCCAGACAAGCTCCAACAGAGCGGAACCCCACGCAAACTCCGGTCAGGCCGGCGCACTGCCCAGCGCACGTCACGCCGGATATTCCCAAGTTGGTGAACAATCGCTACGATAGTCTTCACCACCCATCTAGAAAAACCAAGTGGTCCCTAAACTTGATTACTCGAGCCGGTAGACCCCGCAAGCCATCGCATGAACCAGACGCTTATAAAGGCGCTGGGCCCACGGACTGAACCGAGGCTTCCCGACCCGAATTTAATTTACGGATGGCCCCCAAGATCAGATACCATTTTCCGGCAGAGACATTTTTGTGGGCCAGCCGATAGGAAAGTTATTGAAGAGCCCCTAACTTGAAGACCAGGGAGGACGGGGAAAGTCCCTCCGGCCGTAAAGCGACCCAGCTCCTGGCTTTTCGCTCAAGCCACCCGTCTCAACCGACGGAACCCCTCGTGGATCACGCCGGGAACCAGTTGGCCCAGACTAGGTGCCGTTAGCGACCCCAGGCGGGCAGGGAAAGCTCCACCTAGACGGAATAGACTACGCCTCGCTAGGGGGTCGGACGGAACGGAGTCCCGCCAGCCCCCACCGACTCGACCCCATCCTAAGACAGAGAAGCCAGTGGAGGCCGACAGAAGCCCGCCCGCCACTACCTTACCTCACGGCTGTCGAGGGTACCCAGGCCCGAAGGCCCCTGATCCCGTGCAGTGACCGACCGCTATCTTTGTTAGTGCGTTCGAAAGTTAGGTGGAGACACCTCTGTGTCCTCATCACCAGGCGAGGAAAACTCCGGTACCGCATAGACACGGAGGACCTGGATCGGACCAAGAGTTCCCCTGAGGCACGATGAGCCGCCGCGTTACCGGCGAGCCTCCGGCCCGTTTCCCTGCGGGAATAGTGTTCGATGGTGGACCTGCCGGCCGACCCCCTCCCACGGGTCATGGCACGACATGGAGCAACCAGAACCATACTGGCCTCCCCACGCGACCGCTCCTTGGTCAACGGGGGCACCGCCAAACCCTACCACCCTTAGGGTCGGTTCCCAACTGCTCCAGCTGAAGTCCTCGGAAGAATGAGCCACCCAAGTCAAAGTAACCTGGGCGCTGTCCGAAACCCTCGCCCTTCGGTTGCTCCGGGAGTCCCTGCATGGCGTTCCCGGGAGCCCCGTCGTCACTAGCGAGCACCGAGGACTTTCCACTACAAAGCCCCCACTCATACTTCAGGCTCCCTCTTAGTCAATTGGTGGATGGGGTCCTATCGCCTTAGCTATCCTTTGCCCAGAGTCACCACCCGGTCTTTGACCGGCTCTGGGATCAGACTATGGAACGTCGCTACCTGGCTTGGCCAGAGAACCCGGCTGCCGGGGGTGCGCACTTTCGTCGGACTCCAAAGAGCCTACGCACCCATGCACAACGTCCGTTAACCGTGGCCACCGGACTCTTGGCCTGTCGACCGCAAGTCTCTCGAGGAGGTGGCGATTCGTCCCCATCCGACCCCCTCGCATTCGTACACAACGAACACTGCCGAGCTTCCGGTCACCTCCCCCACTCAAGGGGTCGGGTCGGAACCACCCGGAGGGGCGGCCACGGATAAATCCGGCATGTCGAAAGCATTTTTCTATTGTTTCAGGTTGTAAGGCGTCCCACGCCGTATATAAATCGTTGATGGCCGTGAGTAATGTTATGCCGTAGCTTTCTTTAAGGTCAATCGAAAATAAAATTTGTTCTAGAATCCTTTTACGATAATGAGTTTCTAAATTTTGAATTATTCCTTGGTCCATCGGTTGCAGTTGTGCTGTAGTATTAGGGGGTAAATATTCAATCTTTATAGAGCTCAGTGTTGGTAGTTTACAATGACTCTGCACATTATCTAGCAGGAATAGATTTTTTCTGTTTTCACGAGAAAATTTTTTATCCAGTTCTTTAAACCAACTGATGCAGATCTCACGCGTCATCCAGGCTTTGGCATTTGCCACATAATCAACAGGCAGTGTTTTAACTCCTTTGAAGCAACGTGGATTAGTTCATTTACCAATAACTAACAATTTTAACTTCTCACTTCCATCCATATTGGCACCCACCATCACAGTTATCCTGTCTTTTCTAAGTTTATCACTTGTGCACGTTTCACCTTTAAATGTTAAAGTCTTATTAAGAAGAGGTTTATAAAACAACCCTGTTTCATCGGCATTAAACACGTCCTTCATTGCATAAGTAGAAATAAGTTCGGGTAGCTTTTCGCAGAATTCATTGCAAGCAGAGAGGTCTACAGCACCACTTTCACCACACACAGTTTTGTGCATAATGTTATTTCACTGCTAAAAACGTGTCAGCCATCCTTCGCTGCAATTGAAATTTTTAATACCCATGAGTAGTGCAAGTTCTTTCGCTTTAGCTGCCAATATAAGTCCACTCAAAGGTAGATTTCTTGCCAGTGCATCTTTTGTCCATAACAGTAAAGCTTCCTCTAAATCCTCATGGGCTGCTGTTCTCGTACGTTTTCCTCCTTTAGCAAATCTTTCCTTTTCCCATGATTTCAGGATGAATTCTTTATTTTTCAAGTAAGTAGACAGCATATTCTTTTTTATCCCATATTCTGCAGCAATTTCTGTCTTAGATTGGCCACATCCTACCTTTTTAATAATTTCTACTTTGGCTTCTAGAGTTAACGATTTATAATTTCCACGTGGAGCCATATTTTAAAGAAACAAGACCTTTTACTTTCTCAAAAAACAATTTAGCTGTAAGTAAAACCATTGACTGAAATTTCGATCCCCAGAGTGAAAGTAGAATGTAGTGATAAAACAGGTTTCCCCTATCTTTAACACATGTCCACTCAGTGAATTTCTTGGAATGTCACTGGGTCAAATGCTACAGAAGGGATTAGGAAAAGCACAATGGAAGAAGGGGCGGATGTGTCATTGATGGACAGACAGGACGCACTAAGAAAGCGGATTTCATTTCAAAGCGGAAACATTGTATTACATGATTATCGGTTTATTTGTTTGATTGGCACAATCATATCTTTTTAGCTTTTTTATGACTAATATAAGGATAATTCACACACTATATGTGATCTTTAGGCTATTTGGAATTTTAGTATCTGATAATCTTATATAAACATCCATTTTTATTGATTTATTTTATAATTTATTTATTTTTTTTTTCTAACCTGTTCATTTTTAATATGTAAAGCTAAATATTAAGACTATTATATTTTTATAATATATATATTTTATTTTATTTTATAGCATATAGCCTATATGCTATATATTATCAAGTTAAAAAAGTTTTTTAATTTCTCAGTGTAGATTTAATGGTATGGTAATAGAATATATTGTATTAACATTTAATATATTAAAAAAAAAAATTCTGAATAATGAAATACAGTTTTTATATTGGGATGTGTGTAGGAATGCAGTTTATACATTTTAATTCATTAGCATGTATTAGGTTCTACTTACTGTGACATTTGTACGATCATAATAGTTTTCAAATAAAATTATAGATGGCAGCACCATAAATTTTGTATTTTTAAATAGCCTATATTAAAGTCATAATTTTAATTTTTTACACTAGGAGGTAATTAACGGTGAATATTGGCAATGTTGTAAAATTGTTATTATACAATTTAAAATTGTTTTTAAGTATTATAAATAGTGTAAATATTTTTTATTTATGTTATATTAATTACATTTATCACAATATTTCAACATGAATTAACTGACTCCATAGCTTTTAATTTCTGTGTTAACTTAACTGTTTTATTCACCTTAATCTTATCATGCTTTTTGGATTCCATGTGCGGGAATATATTTTGAAAATCTACTGGGAATTAATACGGTATGTTTTTGTAAGATTTCTATTGCTATAAATTAAATATTTAATGAGTTTTTGTTTTTTCCATTTCATGCCATTTGATAATGTTCTGTATTCATCCTAAAACTATTATTTTGATTATATTGGTTGTTTGAGTACAGGGGAAAAAATTTTTTGAATTCTGTACTCTTGAAAACGTAATTCAATATATAAGTTTTTCAATTTTTTCGGAATCCATATTCTTCTTTTTTTCTTCCATGTTAATTCTTGTAATTAGGTATACGGTACTTAATTTTACACATACAGTTCTATATTGTTGGTTTATGGCGTGTAGTCAATCATTCACAATATTGCAGTTTTTGATGATGGTCGGTAATGTTTAATTAATGGTTATACATATATATATATAAATATATATACAGTGATAAAATTTTACCCTTGATTAAAAGAAAATTAATGAGTTTAATTAAAATATCCCGTTAAAAAACATTATATAAATACAATATTTTTATAGTTACAATAACTTCAAATGTTTATACGGAGCATTTTCATTTGATGGAGTTAATCGATTTGTGCACTGGACGGCTCAAATATAACTAGGACATTGTCAGAATAATAGAAGTTTATCTCGATCTAGGCCTTGTTAGTCTTGTCCCTTAGGTGCAGAACACTCCAGGGACATATGCGGCAAAAAAGCGTCTGTCAAGGGACAATTTTTACCTGTTAATAAAGATGAAACCGGTTTTAATATTAGATTTTGTCTCCTGTCTAGTGTTTTTTTTTTCTTTTTTGTTTTTTTTTCTTTTCGCAATTGTTCCTGGTATGTGGCTTGCCATAGACTACCGAAGGTAAGCATGTGTTAAAGTGAGTTCATTTATTTATAAATTACCTACATCTATTTCTAAAGAATAATGTTGATTGTAAATTTCTACTAGAAATTATCCTCGATAATTATTGTTAGATGTTGTGGTAAGTACAAGAAAAAATATAATAGCCGAGGACAGCTCTGTGTCAAGAATTGTAAAAATTGCATTTATTTGGGTTAAGATCATTGTAAACGGAATCTTTAGCGACAACAATTTTAACAAAATTTAGAACTGAATCACTTTCTCGAAAAAGTTCAAATAATCTTGTTATCATAATATTGTTAAGCACTGTTGAATATTCGTGGAAACTCATCGAAAACATATTTTTATGAACAACTGACGAAATAGTTTTCAATAATGACAGATTGCTACTTTTCGCAAAACGACAGGTGCATTTAGTAGAACTTAGAAAGGTCTAATAGGACACATCACAAGTGAACAAAAGTAGCATTTATCCTCGATTTTAGTGTTATTTAGAAATAAACGATTTAGTTATTACACATGTAATTTATTTTATTCTAAGTTGCTCTCTTAAATTGACAATGTTTCGATCTTTTCATCTTTAATAAGAAATGATTTTACACAAAGTGAAACATTGAAAATGAAACGATGATTAAACATGAAAAGCAGCAAATAGCTGTTTCGAATCTACTAGCGAGATTCTTCTTCAGAGCAAGATAGGGAAAAAGGAACAGCGTGCTAGAAAAAGCAAGGCTGAGCAAAATGATAGACAGAGACGCGCTGGCTTATATACCCTGTGCGGGTAGCGAAAGCGCCGAAAACAACCAATGAGAGAGAAGCAGTGGAAATGACTCGGTGAAGTAGCGACATCTACCGGAGAAGGAGAGAAAAAGAAACCAAAAATAGGGGAAATTAAGTTAATGCTTTCTAAATACTTTGAAAATCAGGAGTACTAGATAAGTCATTGACTAAAGAGTGAGAATTTTTAATGATGTGGTAAGCTTCCCAAAAATCAAGATCAAGGTTAGAAGAACATTTTTGGATAATGGTGGCTGAGGAAAAATCGAACCTATGTTGAGAAGACCAGGAATGCTGAGCAATAGAAGAATGTTTGAGCTCCTGATTTTTAACATAACCTTCATGCTCTTTTAAACGAAATCTAAGAGCTCGTTTAATCTGGCCAATATAAGAGAGGCCACACTGGCAAGAGATTTGGTAAATACCCCAGATATCTAGGCGATTAACGGGGTGTTTGAGATTTGAAAAAGTGATATTATTAACAGGAGAAAAAATAACACTAAAATCAATCCTTCTTAAGAATTTAGCAACTTGCTGACTGATTTTAGGAAAAAATGGTAACACAACTGAAGTATTAGAGTTAGAATTAGAATGCTTTTCAGAATGGACGGAATTTGTCAATTTCTTATAAATAGAATCAATAATATTAGAGGAATAACCACGATTAACAGCAATAGCTTTGATGTAATTAAGTTCAGCACTGAGTAACTGAGGAGTGGAACAAATATTGGTAGCCAGAAAAACAAAAGTATTGAAAGCAGCGAATTTCTGGTTGGGGGGATGGGAAGAATCCCTGTGAGGTGGGAGACTGACAGCAAAAGGTTTACGATAGACGGTTGTCTGAAAGCCATTTTCACAACGAATAACAATGACATCCAGGAAAGAAAGAGAGTTAATGGTCTCAATTTCAGAGGTAAATTGAATGCAGGGATCAATGGAACTCATAATAGAGAGAATATGATTAATATCCGAATTCATTTCAACCAGGAAATAAACATCATCAACATAACGAACATAGAACGGAAATTTTAAAATTTCAAAAAGTTTGACTTCAAAATAGTGCATACAAATATCGCATAAAATTGGACTAAGAGGATTACCCATAGCCAAACCCTCAATCATACGGAAGAAATTACAATTGAAAACAAAAGTATTATGCGTCAAGCAAGCGCTAGTGAGAAGGATAAGCTCCTCGATTTCAAAATAAGAGAAATGGAATTCACAAAGCCTTTTCTTGAAACAATCTATACCCCCCTTAACCAGAACGTTTGTAAATAATGATTTAACATCAAAAGAAACCATAATGTGTCCCTGCGGCTTAAAATTATGAAGTATTTTAACAAAATCAAAAGAATGCTTAACAATGAAACAGTTACCGCTCAAAAGTGGCGAAAAAATAGAAACTAAATATTTGGCAAGATTATAAGAAGCTGTGCCAATACTAGAGACAATAGGTCTGAAAGGAATGTCGGGTTTATGGATCTTAGGTAAAGCATAAAACCTGGCACAATGCGCATTAGAAGGAATAAGAGAATTCTTACAGTTAGCAGAAATAATGAGAGTTCCATTGATTCCTGCATTCAATTTACCTCTGAAATTGAGACCAATAACTGTCTTTCTTTCCTGGATGTCCTTGTTATTCGTTGTGAAAATGGCTTTCAGACAACCATCTTTCGTAAACCTTTTGCTGTCAGTCTCCCACCTCACAGGGATTCTTCCCATCCCCCCAACCAGAAATTCGCTGCTTTCAATACTTTTGTTTTTCGGGCTACCAATATTTGTTCCACTCCTCAGTTACTCAGTGCTGAACTTAATTACATCAAAGCTATTGCTGTTAATCGTGGTTATTCCTCTAATATTATTGATTCTATTTATAAGAAATTGACAAATTCCGTCCATTCTGAAAAGCATTCTAATTCTAACTCTAATACTTCAGTTGTGTTACCATTTTTTCCTAAAATCAGTCAGCAAGTTGCTAAATTCTTAAGAAGGATTGATTTTAGTGTTATTTTTTCTCCTGTTAATAATATCACTTTTTCAAATCTCAAACACCCCGTTAATCGCCTAGATATCTGGGGTATTTACCAAATCTCTTGCCAGTGTGGCCTCTCTTATATTGGCCAGATTAAACGAGCTCTTAGATTTCGTTTAAAAGAGCATGAAGGTTATGTTAAAAATCAGGAGCTCAAACGTTCTTCTATTGCTCAACATTCCTGGTATTCTCAACATAGGTTCGATTTTTCCTCAGCCACCATTATCCAAAAATGTTCTTCAAACCTTGATCTTGATTTTTGGGAAGCTTACCACATCATTAAAAATTCTCACTCTTTAGTCAATCTAGTACTCCTGATTTTCCAAGTATTTGGAAAGCAATAATTTAATTTCTCCTATTTTTGGTTTCTTTTTCTCTCCTTCTCCGTTAGATGTCGCTACTTGTCCACCCAGTCCTTTCCACTGCTTCTCTCTCATTGGTTGTTTTCGGCGCTTTCGCTACCCGCACAGGGTATATAAGCCAGCGCGCCTCTGTCTATAATTTTGCTCAGCCTTGCTTTTTCTAGCACGCTGTTCCTTTTTCCCTATATTGCACTGAAGAAGAATCTCGCTAGTAGATTCGAAACAGCTGTTTGCTGCTTTTCATGCATTATTTGTGCATTTTAAACGTTGGTTTACTGATTTTTAATATTCCTGCACAAAGTCTTTAATTGCTATTTTAATATAGAAAAGTTATTTGTAGAGATTACTATAAAATTATTTCATTGTTGCTTTAATCAGTGTTAAATAGACTAATTATCAAGATATTAAAATCAAATTAACTACGTTGATGTTTCTTATACATGCTTCCGTTTAATTAAGTTTAATATATTTTCTAGACAGAACAGACGTGAGGAATAAAATAAAAAAAATAGATCGCTTAGATCAAGCGTTTCTATCTGCGGGCTGTCTGGGACAAATATTTCCTACAGTATTTTTCTCATTATTTAATCCAATGAATTAGTTGATTGAATTCGTTGATAATTGTCAAAACAAAAATACTCGTCCCGTTCAGGAAAGTGTTGAAAACTTCCGTTTTCGAGAGGCATATAAGAAATGTGAGTTTTCCTAAAAAGTTCCAATTTCGGAATTTATTTTTGGTAACTTGCACTAAAGCACGGGTTTTCTGCTTTAAAAACAAAATTTCTTTCTAATCCTTAGAAGCAATATTGAGACATTTATTGCTTTTCTATCCCTCATTACATTAACGTTATGTATTTATCTGTGTTATCATATGAATTAAATAAGAAATTTATATAATTGAGATTTTCTAATCGCCTGAAAGAAAATAATAGTATTCGCATATTCCACATTCGGATTATTTAAATATCACATCAATAATTCATGTATCAATTTGTCTAAAAGATTCTAAATGCAACTTTAATTAGAGATTTACGCTACTTCCAATTTAGTAATAAAAACAAAATTTAAAAACCTGAAAAAATATCCTATACTCTTGTAAGTTAATTTTTTTTCAAAGATAATTCACGATCTATATCTTTTCAAAACACTCGACTATTTTTAGATTAAAAAAAATAAATTTGCAAAAAAATGATTTTTTTACTAACTCTACTCATTAAGATACCAAACATTTCATATGATAATAAGTCTTAGACATTATAAACAATCTACTATTTACTCTATATCTAGAAACTATTTTTATATATTTTTACTTTTTACAAATATTTTTTATGCCTTAAAGCAAATTTAATTATTTTCAGAAAATGAGATTCTAATGAAAGAGCAAAAATTAATATAACAAACACTTAAGCTACTAAAAAATACAGATTCAAAAAAGTTAATTGAATTTTTGTAAAAATGGTACTTTTATTTCTCATTGAAAGATTTTAGAAAAAAAAAAATACTTGAAAATAAATTTGTGTAGTATTGAATGCGATAATTATATTAACAGGAATAAAGTTAAAATTTTACACGAATAAAAGATATTTTACAATGCTAAAAATTATTATATAGCACAATGTGTTAAAATCTTTTTGAATATGTTATATTTTAAAGTCATGATCACAAAATACACTGGTGTGCAAAAATTAAGGAAAAGTCACAAAATGCTAATTTTCAAATACACGAATACTCAAAAGGAAATAATATAATTCGAGTAATTACTATCTCTACAACACAGCTAGTCCATATAACATCTCATTCATGTCACACATGCTCACAAGTGTCACAGTTACTACGGTGAAACAAAATAATAGGAAATTCCATACATCTCATTATGAGTCTCAAATGATCACTATATGTAACTCCACTGAGACGTCACTGTGACTGATGCTTTGTGAAGAGTCACCATGTGACTTTACAATGTAGTTACAATGTGACTCTCACGTGACTGTCATTTGTAGACTCAATTTCAAAGTCATCGTGAACGCTGCATTGTGATAAGTTACCAAATAATGTCACATTAAAGTCACATGATGACTTTCAGGTGACGGAGAGACTACTGTGAAGTAACCATTGTGCTCTTTTGGAAAAGTCTCCATGTGACTATAATATGATATTATTTGGTGACTTATCATAATGCAACGTTCATGATGACTATGAAATTGAGTCTAAAAATGACAGTCCCATGAGAGTCATAATTTAACTACATTGTAAAGTCACCTGGTGACTCGTCACAAAGCAGCAGTCACATTGACTTCTCAGTGGAGTCACATATAGTGATCATTTGAGACTCATAATGAGATGTATGGAATTTCCTATTTTTTGCCTCACCGTAGTGACCGTGACACTTGTGACCATGTGTGACATGAATGAGATGTTATATGGGCTAGCTGTGTTGTAGAGATAGTAGTTACTCGAATTACATTATTTCCTTTTGAGTGTTCGCGTATTTGAAAATTAGCATTTTGTGAATTTTCCTTAATTTTTGATAACCAGTGTAATAGCTGCTGTAGTGTTACAGAAAATATTGTAAGTTTCCAATAAACGATTTCAGTTGGGCGTCAGTCACGACATTTTGGTTGGAAATTGACTCCAAACAAACGGTTGCTATGGTGTATTTTATATTTTGTTTATATAGTATAACTATATCTTCAATCTATATCTCACATCGACCGGGTGTCCTAAAAATGACCAATGATTTTAAAATTCAATAACTTGCAAACGATGACAAATTTAAAAAAAATTCTTGCAGGAGTGTTATATAAGATGTCAGGATTTTGTATGCTGTGAATCTGAGTGTTAGTTACAAATAGCATCGATAGATGGCGCTGCAAGCAATAACCGCTGAATACAGGCTGGATTTTTCGGCATCTCTCTTCTTCCATGTGAAAAAAGGAGATTAAAATACATTGAATGGATCACGAAGTACCAATAATCGGGTCTGGACTGAGAACATATTGCTCTCAGCGCCATCTATTGTTTGAAATTCGAACTAAAATAAAGAATAAAGTAAAAAAGAAAATATCCTGACATCATACATAACCCTTCTGCTAGAATTTTTTAATATCTGTGACCGTTTGCAAGTTATTGAAATTTAAAATTATCGGTCACTTTTGGGACCCCCGGTAAGTGTTTTAATACTTGATATGTAGCAGTAACATTTTCTATAATTTATATTTAAAAAGAAATGACGCATTGCAACCGTTTGTTTGGAGTCAGTTTCCAACAAAAACATCACGAATGACATCACACTGAAAGTGTCTATTGCTAGCAGTAATTTTACATCTATTAATAAAAATATAAATTTTCATGTTTTTAAAGGCAAATATTGAATCTGAATCACTTAGTAACTAAAAAAGTAATAATAATACGTGAGTAATTTAAACATAGAGTTCTCTAAAAAAATTATAATAATAAAAATATTCCTAAGTGCATTAAATTAATATCTAAATATACCTTTATGTCTTAATTGTTGCTGAAAAATCTTATTGGGAAATCTCATTTTACTATTATTTGAGAAGTCTTATATGTTTAGAAATAAACATATACTTGAGTATTATGAAATTACGAATTGCAGGAAGTTATATATTGCGTAAAATGCCGTGAAAAAATAAATTTCTTTCAAAATTGCCATTGATGATCTTGAACTGCACATTTACTAGATTTAAGCTGCATCTAATAGTCAACATATATCAGAGAGGAGAAATGATATGGTTAAACTGATTTCTGGTTAACTTAAATATTTTCAATCACTATACTCTAATTTCATTTTTAATAGTCTAAATAAAAAGGAGTGGAACGAATAGGCACTCTATCGCAGAGTCAAAATATGCCCAACGCTTTAGCGTGACTATTCACTCTGAGCAAAAGTGGAATTGTTGAGTCTCTGAATGAGCGAATACTCACTGCTGGGAAATGAATATTCAATCTAAACATGAGTATAATCACTCTTCCGAATGAGTGACTATTCATTTTTGCTAAAGGAGAGCGTTTTTTCACTCCTAGTAGGAGTGAATAGTCACTTCTTCATAGGGGTGAATGTTCTTTTTTTATGGAGTGAATTGTTTTTATACGTTGCTTTTATGGACATTTTAAAAGAATCACATATTTTAGAGCATGCAATGAAAATATACGAGCGTGGTAACGATTGGAATAAAATACTTTATTGAACAAATTTTATTTAATTCATTGTTTGCAACACTAATTGAGCTTTAAGGAAAAACTCAAGGTTACATGTGAATTGAATCCGATTACTGACAGAAATAAACTAAAATATTTTATTCCAATCTTATCCCTTGTGTTTGCTTTCATTGCATGCCTTATAAATATATGATAGTTTTAAAATGCTCATAAGGACAAGTAATTAACTGAAATCTCAGTCAGTCAATATTATTTTTCCTTTTCAGATACCCATTAAGTTGTATTTAGTATTTTAATAATTCCCGTGATGTACGTTAATTATGTTCTTTTTTTATGCGTAATTCAAATTTTAAATATTTAGATCTCAGTAATCATTATTAAATATAAATCCAATTTTGCAGAGTCCTATTCTTTTAATTTTGTTTTAATTTTTTTCACTTAAAAAACAATGCCTATCAACTGACATATTATTTAATAAGTTCTAAGCTTGATCTAAATATCAAGAATGTTTGAGGGTTTTTTTTATATGCTTTCTAATTTGTCATTGTTTTATTAAATATGAACATGGAGTCTAGAATTTTATATTCTCTGGAATATGTATATTTTTTTCTTTAAACATATTCCTTAACTTAATCATGATTTCAAATTATCTTCCGCTATTGCTGAAAAACGGATACTTACTTATGAATGCTTACTTATGAAACGACATAAGCCATATTTTATTTTTTTTTTATTCCAGTATATATTGTATTTTGTTAATATGAGTTAAATAGATTTCGTATGTTTTATAGGAAAAGATTGATCTAGGAAATAGAAAAAAGAAGGATATATATATATAAAAGGAATGACTAAATATGAAGTGTTCTTATTGTTGAAAAAACATTTTTAATGTAAAAAGTAGTTATTTATCTCTTTAAAATACATTCAATCTTATTTTGTGTAAGTGAAACAATGAACTTTAAAAATATATATACTAAAGCAGTTTTATCTATAAACATCAGGCATAAAAAACTTATTATTTAAATGCTAAAATATGTTTTATTTTTTTAGTGCCAATAATTTAGCGTATCATAAACATAGAAAATGCATTTACACTAGAAGGAAATTTAATAACTGATTCAGAATGTCTATAATTAAATGTTTGATTAAAATAATAATAAAAAAAAATGCTTAAATACAATTCTAAAAAAAAAAAAATTATCAGTTTTGAAAAACACGAAAAATAATAATTAGTATTTTATAATTGTACAGTAGAGCGCCAATTATCGAAACTCCAGTTAACCGAACTTCCAATTATCCGAAATGCCTATTTCTCTCAAAAATTTTTTTAAACCGAACTTCCATTTATCCGAACAGCCTATTTCTCCCTTTTTTTTTTTTTCTTTTTTTTTTTTTTAATTATTATGAGATTGTGGATGAGATTTAAGAGGGAAAGAAATTGAAGAAATGAAAACGATTGATCTGGAAATGACCAACTTCCATCACATAACGAAGACTTTGAATGTTTGAAACAGTTATGAAATGGCTCGAACGGCAGAATAACTCTGATCCTATTCAACTAATGTATATAAGAAGAATTCGGAATATTGCAGCATTGGAAAGAACGTGTTATTTGAAGCAAGCAACAATCGCAAGAAACTTTTTTACTTAAATTATAATCCCGAGAGTTCACAAAATGATAAAAAGAGAAGAAAAATTTAAATGATACAAAAGTAAAAAAAAACAAAAAGTTTTTAAACACATTATCACTAACTGGTACTGCCAGTCCTAAGCCTGGATAAAGTGTGAAGGTTTTAGTATAGTCAGAAACATCCTTTAAATTGTCTGTCCATTTATCCGAACTAGGTCGGTCCCGACTTGTTCGGATAATTGGCGCTCTACTGTACTATTAAACAACAACAAACGATAATAGATGAATTAAATGTATTATTACATTTAACAACTTCTCAAAAATATTACCATATATTGTAAGAAATTCCTATTATTTTATAAATTAGGTAAATGTTAAATCTGAAAACATTGGTATGCAGATTTAAGATTTTAAATAAAAATTTAAAGTATTATTAGTAATAAAAAAACTTTTAAAAGTTTCACATCTGTAATATGTAAAAAGAAATTTTCCCAGTATAATGCTAATTTTAAATCTGAAACCGTTTAGTATTATCAGAATAATCGAACATCATACTTAACTACAAAATAATAATGACGACAAGTACTGTAAATGTTAGTAATCAGATAACAGAAAAAAACCAAAAAAAAAAAAAAAAATCCAACAGCCCAAATCACTGTCTCTGCACATTTTCATTCTCAAGTAACTGCAAATTAATGTTTGCGTTCTACTATGAATGGAAACATGAATCAGCCTCTGTGTCAGGATTTTGTTTTCGAGCGACTGCAAATTAAGATATTTTACAGAACATTATCGAAGAGAACATCTAATAAAACATCGCTTCTGTAATCAAGAACACAATGCCAGAGTAATCTTTTTGTATAGAACATGAAATTATTTAACTCATAATCATAAAATGCAAAACAACAGGAATAAAATATTAAAATTAAATAAGATTTACCTTTATGCTTTTTTTAATAATTACTTTAATATTATTCGTGTATTTTAATCATAAAAATTGCGGACGTATTTATCTTATCTTAAAAAAAGCGGTGTAGACTTGCTGCTCTGATTGGCTGAAGAGTGATAACAATAAATACAATACTCTCTCCTTCTTAAAGTGAATATTCACTCTAAGCAGGAGTAACTAGTCACCCTTTCAGAGGAGTGAATATTCACTTCTGAAAGGGAGTGCGTTTTAGCACCAAATCGTAATTTCAAAGTTTATAAAATGGAGTTTTTGAAAATTATGATGTGACATATTTTGGTGCATTTCATTATTTTACTCCATATATACGTTCAAAGTTGAACGGAATTTTTTAAATGTGTATAATGCCAGGCTTTCACTTTCATCAGCGGAGTGAGATGTTTCACTCTCGACGACGGAGTGAAACAGTTTACTCTCGACGATGGATTGAAATGTTTCACTCCTTTGTAGGGAGTGGAAACTTCCACTCTTTCAGGAATGAATTTTTATAAAATTCACTCCAAAAAGTGTGAAAATGCCTGTCACTCTTTGAAAGAGTGAACCTTTCACTCCTCCTAATTTTAGAATGTAAATACCGAATGCACTGCCTTAAAAATGAGCACTACAATTTAAAATAAGCCTGATCAAATTATAGTTTATTATTATTTGGATTTTGTTCGTTATGTGGAATAACTAAATATTGTGCCATTTTAAAATAAGACATTCGTATACTAGCTGTGAATATTGCAGATAAAAATTAGTCCCTAGTATGCTCAGAAATTTTATCTAATTAAATATAAATCGCTTAAATATAAAGAAAAATAAAAAATAAAAAAGGTCATGCATATTTTTTGAAAAATCTTAATCCTCTAATAGTTGTATCTATAAATTAAACTTTCTTGTCATAAAGAAACTTTTTAATTTAAATTGTGCAGCAAGAAAATGAGATGTGTTTGCAAATAAAACTAATTTCAATTATACTTCGGCTATTCAATATATTTTTATTTGCTAACATTAAAATAAATTGCTTCTCATTTTAAACCAAATGCAACCTTGTTGAATAAAATTTCGAAATAAATGACTTCGGTAAATATCTGGTATGTTTACTAAGTATTAATAAAACAGTATTTGAGAAATGTTTTTCGAAAGACAGCGAACTTTTGCTCTAATTTATCAAAACTTTTGTCTAACTGACTCACTATACTATTAGAAGTTATATTAGTTATACTATTAGAAGAATATATTCAATATACTTCGAAATTCTTCTGGACATTCCTTGTTACATTGCTATAGAAAATTTGAATGTCACAAGTCTTAGAGAGGTTTTATTGTCTGTTTCTAGATGTAGAAGAATGGTTAATTATTAAAAAATGAAATTTTATGGCAGTAGATAATGTTATTTATTACTTATTAGCTTCCTTTTATTAAAATTTAAGGGATTTGGATAGTAACTATGAATTTACTATTCTTTCGCATTTGTATAGAAAAGCATAAATTTTCATTATCACATGTATAAAAAATAAGTAGATTATTAAAATTTTACCATGATATTTGATGCAGAGTTATTTAAAATCCATTAAAATAATGAAAATGATGAAGATCAGTAAGCATTATAATTTTTTTTAAAGAGTAATCAAATTTCCAGTATTATTTGGTAAACCATAATGCTGTAGAGTCTCGAAAATCCGAGTCTTGAAAGTCCGAGGTTCCGCTTTGTTTGAGGCGTCAAAAATTAAAATCAAAATATGTGCCAATGCAACTGGAACTCATAAATTGGAACTTACTGCGAATGGAAAATCTGCCATGCGTAGAGCAATTAAAAACATTAATAAAGAAGTCTAACTAGTAAATTACACAAATGGGAAAAGTGCCTGAATGGATCGAGAAATTTTCAAAAAATGGTTTTTTGTTTCAGAAACAAAAAAGAAATTGAAACAAAATAAAATCTACTCTGCAAAGCAATTTTGTTTTTGGATAATACTCCATCTCATCCCGACGAAGATGTTCTATGGTGTGGGGAAATTCGTGATATATTTTTTTCACCCAACGTTACAAGTTTAATACAGCCACTGGATGAGGTTGGATTGGAGAATTTAAAGAAAAGATATCGACGCCATTTATTGGAACATTTAGTGGAATCTGATGATGAAAGTATTGAGAACGTTTTGAAAAGTGTAAACATGAGAGATATTTTTTACTGAATAGCTGATTCTTGGGAAGAAATTCAATCCACAACACTGAATAAATCGTGGTTGAAATTTTTCATAAAGTGGTAACATCCATTGGTAATCTTAATGATGACGATGGTGAAAACATTGTTTTAAAAGATTTGGTGAAGGAAGTACCTGACTGTGAAAATTGTAATGCAGATGGCGTTAAAGAATCGCTAAACAATGACGAAATGCTAGAAATAACTGAATCGACTATTCAAGAAATCATAGAAGATGGAGAGGAATATAATGATACAGAAAAAAACGACTTTCTGCCATCTTGAAAAAAAAAACTCTCAAAATAAAGGTACTACATCTTTAGAACAGGCTTTAAAATATGTAAAAAAGCAAAATGTATCCACCCCAGCTGACGTTATGCTTTTTAAGCGTTGGCTAGATATTCCATCTAAAAAGAGAAGTAATGTGTTAAAGCAGCAAAAATAGATTTTTTTTATTGTAAAGTATCCTGTATATCATTACAAAAGGAATAAACTCATGTTGAATCTTTCTCATCCTAATTGAGTAAAATTATAATTGGTAACAATTTTCTACTTTTTCGGAAAATCCGATTTTCCAGTAATCCGAGGAGGGGCCCCAATTACCTCGGATCTTTGAGACTCTACTGTATTATCATTAACTTAAAATGAATGATTTGAATTTATTCAACTTGAGCTTTTCCCATATTTTTTTTAAATTATTTTCTAGAGACATTCTTTTATATGGAAATTATAATTGGTGGTACTTATTTTTCAAATATAAATAAAGAATTAACAAGCCTTTCAAAAAATTTTTAATAAAAGACTCCATTGTTGACAGCGTGTTTAGATCTTTTTATTCAATTTAAGATCTTTAAATCCAATTTATATCTATTTAATGACAATGCTTTTATATCACTTATATAATGGATATATTATATTATTTATATTTTATACTTTTCAAATATAAATAACTATTTAGTCTTTCAAAAGCTGTTTTTTTCTTTTATATTTCAGAACACAACATCCAATTTTTGTTCATTTAATGGCAAAGCGTTTATATCGCATGTATAAACTATGCCTTATATTATTTATATCTTATATTTTTCAAATATAAATACGTATTTAGCTTTTCAAAAAAAATCTTTAATCAAAATTTCGATTATTGAGAGCATGCATTGTCAGATGCTTTTCTTTTATATTTAAGAACTTTAAATCCAATTTATAAATATTTAATAACGATGCGTTTATATCGCTCACTAATTAAAAAAAAAATCCATTTCTAAACAGACCCGTCAATTTTGGGACACTCTGTATATGTATATATATATTTATGAGCTGTTACTTAATCTACATATTTTTGTTGCTGGCATTTTATTTTTACAATAAAAATAAATATTTAGCATTTCAAGGCACATGATGAAATAAAAGTACAAATAGTTTTTTAAAAAATAATCTTTTATATGCATTTAATATCCATCTTGAAATCCATGCACAATTATTTGACTTCAATTGATGTTTTTTCATAAAAATTTCAGATTCAATACATTAATTTGCTGTGGACACGGAACTCGATTATGATAAATTCACTGCATTTCTACACTCGGTATTAAACGAAAGCACGAAGAATTATTTAAAAATAGGGTAACTCAGGGAGAGTCGCCGCATACGGGATAGATGCCGCACCTCTTGCAATTTTTGTAATTATCGATAGATGGTCGTCAAACCCAGAGTATAGGTGCGCAATGAGATTATTTTAACCAGTAATTAAATCCCTAATTTGACGCAAGTGCATGATTTCACTGTTCAAAATTTTAAACACGTTATGTTTAAATACATTTAATACACTAATTACTAAATACATGCATGATTTCGAAGTCAAAACTAAGTGTACGGTTTGTATAGAGTACTGTGTGTATGGTTACGCCATTCCCCATAGCGATGGCAGGTAACTGTGATGGCCGACGTCTGGACCATGCAAAATGGGATAAATGCCACACTGCTATTCCGGTATACATGCCGCAGTTTCTTTCGTACGGGATAATTAAGTGTTATTAACTTTTTATTTTCTTTTTGCACAGACTAACCATATTAGGCATGTTATCAAGTTTACTAAAACCAATGGAGAAAAGGGGGGAAATAAAAAGTAAGAAGGACAAGAAACATCCAGGGGAAAATAAAAAGTAAGAAGGGCAAGAAAGATGCAAGTCAAGATGATAATAATGAAAAATTCGATTACGCGTAACGCAGACGTTCTTTGCAAGGAATGTTTAGAAAACTACTCTAAAAAAGAGGAAGTGTAATTGGCTTCGTTGCATCATGTGTTTAAACGTAGTTACATAAAGACTGTACTTTTTCGACACTTTTTCTGTAGATTGTAGTCGAAAAAACAGGTCTCTTAACCCATTCGGGACCATAGGTGCATATAAGCACCTGCATAAAGAGCTTACAAGATTTGTTTCTGGCACCAGTAAAAAAGAAAAGTAATATTTGCTTTGTTTAATTAGAGCATTTTCATCATTATTTAAGTAAAGGTAACTCCTTTTAAAAAAGTGGTACCAATCGAATAAATTTGTGTAAAAGACACCGGTCCCGAAAGACTTAACAAATAAATTATATAAACACAATTTTACTGTTTTTCTTTTTCCTTTCTAATACTTTGACGTTATGTTGTTGCTGAATTAGCAATTAAAATTTAATATAAAAAAATCAAGTCGATAATTTTAATGGTGAAAGTTGGCAACAATTATTAATTTGAATCTACTAATACGTTTCATTGTACTCATTTAGTTTCATTTTGTTATTACATCGTTAAGTATAGTCCAGATATGAATTTTTTTTTAAATATTTTTATTTATAATTTTATCCTGTTCTTATTACAAGCGCGGCATAGCTACCGCACAAGTGCGGCGTATCAGCCTGAATGTAGGGGTGACGTGCCATAGTGTAACGTTTTAGAAAAAAATTGTTAAAAAATATTAATAATTTGTTTTGAGATATTTTGTCGCAGTACGTGCGTTGTATATTTAACATTAAATAGCACAGCATGATTTTTTTAAATTTTATGTCCAACATGGGATTTTATACACAAATTCAAAAAAATGTGCGGCATAAATCCCGGAAATACCCTACACAATTTTTCCTCTGTCTCTTTTTTACGGTAGGGTAACACCATCATCATGGTCACGGTGACGTCGTTGTGACGTCACTGTAAGTCACTGAGGTCACGTCACATCTGTGACTAAAATGCCACCACTCAGTGATGTCACATTGTGACTGAGATGTGAACTTCTTAGAAAACTTTAAAAAATTTAAAAAATTCATCTAAACATGTTATTTACTGTAAATTATATTTTTCTTGCAATAAAAAAAATTGTGACGACATTGTTATGTCACTGCATGTAACATACGTCATATCACATATGTGACAAAAAAAAAACCACTATATTGTAAGTCAGAGTGTGACACAAATATGAACTTCAAAAAACTTTGAAAATGAAGAGAAATATTTTAAACAGTATTCTAAACAGTCCCGAGTTACAGCGGAATAAGGAATAAAAATATATTAGTGGATAGCAAATAGTAAATTCTGTCACGAAAGGCGGGAGGGCAGAATATAGAAAGTGCACGATACAAGCATTAATAAACAAAATTTACATGCTATATTTTATCAATTTGATATCGAAGACACTGAAAGTATACTTTTTTCATGATTTCAATTTTATCTAGCTTTGCAATTTATTATAATAATCCTTCACTGATTGTCATTATTATAAAAGTGTTTTTCGGAAAAATGGTATATATACTACAGAAAATGAATATAAAAAGAATGACAGATTGACAACGAAAATTTTTTATTTAATCTTTTTTTATTTATTAAGAAGATATTTTGTATTTATTACGTGTGAACAAACTTTAATTTAAAAAAATCATTATTACCATTCAATTTATTTCTACACATTTTGAAATTTTAAACAATTTTTTATTTCATAAACTCTAATTATGAATATTATTGTTATTATTATTATTTACAAAAAAGAAATTTTATATTATTGTAAAGTTTCGTTTTTGTAAATAATAATAATTTTAACTTGGATTGTTTGGAACTGATAAAATTAAAATATATTGGAAAATTATTCAAATACAAAATATTAATTAAATACACTCTCATAAAATTATTGCGCACTTAAGTTCCAAATCTGTTGCACGTACAAATCGTCTGCGCACAAAATAAGTAAGAGAAAATGCGGGAAGTTAGCTCACTGTTTAGAACATCACCACGTCTACAACACTTTTTTTTTATATTAAAGAAAGACGTCCGCCATTTTAGGATATTATTAATGGAGCATAAATATAAGTCTTATTTAATTTAAATCTTTTATTCCTGTTTTGTGTATTATGAACATGACTTAAATAGTTTTACGTAATATTAGTAAGAGACTGTTCGGATAGTTTCCTATTCGATACTGTGTTGAAAAATATCTTAATCGGACATCGCTTAAAAAAAAAAAAAAAAAAAAAAAAAAAAAAAAAAAAAAAAAAGCTGCGCAGACACTGATTCATGTCTACATTCATAGTCGAATTAATGTAAACCTTAATTTGCAGTTACTTGAGATTGGAAATGTGTTGAGACAATGATTTGGAATTTTTTCGGCTTTTTACTTTTTTCTCATTAATAACACTTACAGTACTTATAGTCATTATTATTTTGGAGTTAAATATGATATTCGATTATTATGATAATACGAAACTGTTTCAGATTAGAAATTAGCATTATACTGGGAAAATGTATTTTTACATATTACAATAGTGAAACTTTTGAAAGATTTTCTTTTAGTGCTAATTATGTTTTAAATTATTATTTAAATTCGTAATCTATTGTAGTTTATTGTTGTTTAATAGTACAATTATAAATACTAATTATTAGTTTTAGTGTTTTTCAAATTGGTATATTTATTATTTTAAATTGTACGTAAGATTTTTTTTTCTGTTTGTGATTTTAATCAAACATTTAATTATAGACATTCTGGATCGCTTATTAAATTTTCTTCTATTATAAAATCATTTTCTACGTTTATGATACACGTAATTATTGGCACTAAAAATAAAATATGATATTTAAGCATTGAAATTAAGTATTTTTCATGTCTGATAGAAAGGCTGTAGATTGAACTGCTTTAGTATGCATAGATATTTTAAGTTCGTATTTACTTACATAATATACGACTGAATATTTTTATAAAGAGAATATTAACTAATTTTTAAATTAATATGTTTTTCAAACAATAAGAAAAGTTCATACGCAGTCATTTATTTTACTTTTATATTTCCTTTTTAACACTTTTCAACAAAGTTAAAAAGTGATTATGACTACTGTACGTAAGGGCTACTGGGTATGAGCGCAAATTGTTGAAAAGTGGTTTTTAAATGAGTTATGCATTTTTACGCTGAAATGCATTTAGTTTACTAAGAAATTTTCGTAGAATATAGATAAAATAATATACAGGGTCACGCAAAGAATTAGGTACATGGCCGTCTATAAAATATAATTTCTTGAAATGTGATTTCAAAAGTTTTAAAAGTGTTTTAGTTTGAATTAAATTTTAACTAATTAGTGGCACTTAATAAAGGTTCTAAGTAAATTACAGGGTTGCACAAAAGTATTTCAGTATGTTTCAATATATTAGTATAAATTGATGAAATGGAATTTCATCCTGTTATGCGTTTTCTTGCTAAACTAAATTTTCCTATTATATAGTATCGATATCAACCTACAGATCAAATGCAGGGCTTTTCAAAAGAATTGGATTACATATTTGACTATGGACAGTAACTGCTGAAATCGGGTTTTCAATTTTTTTATGCATTTTCTAAAATGTTAACTTATTTATCTTATTTACGTTATTTCCCAAAATTACGATGTCTTGTTAAAGCATTCAGGAAGTGCTGGAAAGTGTTTCATATCTAAGCTTAACATCTAAGCTTAACGCGTGATTTTTCTTACTTGTTTTTTCTATTTCCCAGATCAGTATTATCCTATACAACATTCCAAATTTGTTTAGCACATATTCAAAAAATACAATACATTCGGGAATAAAAAATTTAAAGAAATGTGGCTTATCATGTCATTCTATAAATAAGAGTTGTATTAATATCCGTTAGACTCCATGTTCGTATTTAATAAAGCAATGACAAATCACAACACATTACAAAACGTACACGTTCTTAATATTTCGATCAAGCATAGAACTTAATAAAAAAAAGATGCCAGATGATAAGCATTGTTTTTTAAGTGGAAAAATTGAAAATATTTTAGAGGAATGGGACTACAAAATAGCAATATTTTGATAGAAACTTCACATGTAACTGTAATTGAGTTATTCCTTAAAAGTCCAATTAAAGTACAAACTATGAATTAAATAAATATTGTCAATAACGTATGTTATTCCAATCTTTACCACGATTGTATTTATTTTTTTGCATGCTCTAAAAGATATGTTTCTTTTAAAATGCCCATAAAACAGCATAAAAGAGAATTCACTGCATAAATATTGAACATTTACCCCTATGAAAGAGTGACTATTCACTCTTACCAGGGGTGAAAAATCCTTTCGCAAGAGTGAATAGTCACTCCTCCGAAAGTGTTATTATCCACCCCTGTTTAAAATGACTATTCACTTCCCAGGAGTGGGTATTCACTCTTTCAGAGAGCCAAAAATTCCACTTTTTCTCAGAGTGAATAGTCACTCTAAAGAGGTTGGGCATATTTTTACTCTGTGATAGAGTGGATATTCACTCCACTGTAGTGAATAGTCACTCTTTTTTTATTTAGAGGGCAACATTGTCACTGTCGTCGCAGAATCATCACAGTGTTTATGACAAGTTCGTCACAAATGACACATATTTCGCAAATGGGTCACAATGTAATTTCAAAGCATTGTCGCTTGCGTCACATGTTCGTCACAAAGTTACTGTCAAAATCGTCACAAATGACCCACTTTCACAAATTTGTCATACTGTGACTTCACAGAGTGGTCGCAATGTAACGTCACAAACGAGCTCTAAAACGGTCATAACGACTTCGCATTTAAGGCAATATGACGTCACATCTACTGTCACAAGGTCGCAGTGTGACTTCACAATGACGTCGCCGTGACGTCACCATGCCTTACGGGCAGGAAATGAAAGATGAATGATTATTTAAACTAAATTTTTAGTACCAGTAATTGTGCAAAATCAGCTTCAGGTGCATACATATAATATAAAGATATTTAAAAGTACATTAAAAATATCTTGAAATACATTAGAAAAACACAGACCGTTTTCAATAATTAGAAGGCCGTCATCAGTAGGATTTAATTGTTGTTATTATTTTCTTTGCGCTTATGCAAGAATTGTCCTCAAAAATAATTAGTGTAGAACAAGTAAATCCAAAATTATCCAGAATTCTTCCGGACAATTCTCGAATAAGTGCAAAGAGTATAATAACAACATTTAAGTCCTACTGATAAAGGATTTGTATTATTTGAAAACGTTCTTGGTTTTTCTGGTGTATTTTAAGATATTTTTAATGTATTTTAAATATATTTATATTATATGTATGCACATGAAAGTAATTTTTGTACTATCATATTTGTTTTTATATGCATTTTAATTATTTAACTCAAGGTGACTATAGCACTAGAATTCTAACTTTCACTTAAGGGGTCTCAGGACTCTTAAAGCTTCAAAATTTTCGAAAATTAATTTTTTTTTTTTTTATGTGTTAAACTCCTATCTTTTCTGAAAATTATGATATAATTGTTTCCTTGAAATTCGTATTGGAACAGAAGTTATAGCTTTTTCAATTATACCCGATGAATAGCTGAAGGGGAGTTTCCAAAACTTTGAAATCATTTTTCTCGGAATGGCGTTTTTGGGCATAACACGCACAATATCTCAAAAACTTCTGAATATTTTTTCATAAAATTTTTAAAATATATTTTTTATGTTAATCTGTATAAACTGAACCTAAAATTACATCTTTATTATTAAAAAAAATATCTTTTTAGGGAATTATGCGGTTGAAAATTTCAAAATTTTGTATTAGCTAAATACAATTTTGTATTAAAAATATAAAAATGATTTAAATGAAAAATTTATTTAGGTTCAGTGTAATTATTAAGTCTGAAATATAATTATGCGCGAAAAATTTCATTCTAGTTGCAAAACTTATTTTCTACTCCTGTGCGTAAGCTGTTATACCAATTTTCTGCTCGACAAATGTTTGACAGTTTGGAGCGCCCCATAAATTCTAATTCTGCATCTTCAATTTTTTTAATACATGAAATGAAAGAATATAATTCTATCTTTCATCTCAATAAAAATTGTGTTTTAAAATCATATACATTTTAAGATATTAAATATTGAAAATGGTCTTTTTTTTTTCAATTTTAAGAGTCCTGAGACCCCTTAAATTTTTAGCATTTCTAAATTGATTTCTGAATGTAAAATTATGAATTAATTAACATTAAACTCTTAATTGATAAAAGCGTGTTCTTTTTTAATATCACAATCTTCATATTTTATTTATAATTTATATTCTACTTTTTAGCCGTTAACATGTGTCCTTTTTGCAGTTTATGGCAACCATGTGACAAATTTTGGAGTGGGATTATTGCTGTATCATTAAATCCATTGTTGATTCATCTCCTTTCGACTCTCGTACGATGGTGCACGTTTCAGAGAATATTTCCCGATTTATCACCAATGGCGGGCTAATGGACTTAAAATAATGTATCAATGCCTTACTATCAATGTCTCAATTTATAATGAAGTTCTAAAATCATTTAAATGTTGTATTATCATCAGAAACAGATCTGCGAACATAATTTTTATAATTATAGCCTATCACCCCATCAAGAGATGGATTTAAAATAGATCACAAAAGAACATCTTTATCTATAAAAATCATGTTGAGTAAAATAAAAAAACGTAAATAGGCAATGTTTGCTGAAATTATATGTAGTAAACAGTTTATTCTATTATAGAACATTTGAAAAGATTTAAGCCTAACATCAATTTAATAATATTTAATCCATTTGTAACAAAACTCAAAAAATGAATATGTGTTATATTGAATTAAAGAAAAAAAAAACAGATTATTGTCAAAAACAGAACAAGTTTCAAAATTTCATTCACGAATAGCATCATTTAAATTATTTTTGTCTTATTCAGTAATTTCTTTGTATCATTATTTTGAATGTGTCTTTCATTTTGAAACAAATAATGCCCGTCTGGTTGAATGAAGCTTCGAAGAAATGACCTTGTAAAATATCGCAGATGTTCGGAAAGTATTAATAAAATAATATTATATAAGGCTCTTTAAGAAAAGAGCGAACATTTGTGCTGTGCTAACTTATCAAACATTTTTTTCTGATGCATGTACTTCAATCCTATTAGAAGAATGTGTTTAACAACACATAAAAAGCTTCACGACTTTTCGATTTCAAATCGTTCATTATGTTGCTATGGTAAATGAAATCTGAAAGATATAAGAACTAGAGCGATATTTTCTGTTTCTTGATAAATGAAGAATATCTATTTTATAACAGTTTTGTTTTGTGATAGTCTATGAAGCTACTTTTTTCTTTTAGCTTGGTTTTTAACACTTTCCAAAATAATTGAAATTTGTATAAGAATTCTGTTCGCATGGCTGTCTGTCTGTACTTGCTATAACGCCTGTAAATAGGACAAAATTGCTATGTAACTTGATGATTGAGGTTTAGTACGACATGTTCGGTATTGAAAATTAAATACGTAGCATTGATAATTCGTTTATAGGGAGATTTAAAATAACTCGTTACATTATGGACTATGGAAAAAATCTTTTGCATTGTATTTTAGTGATGTTAAACAATTTCAAACGTGTTTTGAATTTCTGTATATCAGTGATGTGCACTACAATATGCTCACTATAGAATAAGGCGCGCATAACATTTATTATTCATTTAAAGAGACACACAAAAGAAGCCAGTTACATTACTCTTTATTAGCGATACATGCTGGAACTGCGTTTCCAGTTTTGGTAAGCATTTTAAAATTTAACTAAGTTTTTGCATTTACTTATTTTGTGTGGATTTTTTTTATTATACAGAGGTTTACACAAAATAATTAGTGTACATCTCCGTTTATTTCCAGTAATGTTTCAAACGAACTTTTAAACTATACTATGTGTTTCCTAACTTAACTACATTTTAGCATAATATCTAGAATATATACATATCTTTAGATAATGCACAGGCATTCGCAAAATAATTTGAATTCTGTTTTTTTTTTCTAATAATAGTAACTGTCGAAATTGTGTTTTCAAATGTTTTATATGTTTTCCAAATTGTACTCCTAAATATCATATTTCAAATCATTATATGGGGATTTAGTTACTGTATTCTGAAAATGTTAGGAAGTGTTTTATAATGTATTCTCTATGCATGATTTTTCTTTCTTTTTTTTAAATGTGAAGGAATTTTATTGTAAACGAGCTCTAAATAGTCGCTAACGTATGCTTACTTAAATAAAAAAATACACCTATCTGAATTTTAAAGAAATGTACGACACTGAAGAAAAGTCGTACTACAACTGATAAAAAAAATAATACAAATGCAATTATTGTAAGTAATTCAGTTTATTATAAATTCGAGATAGAAATATTTTATGGTAGTTGATATGTGATAAAGCTATTTATTTAGTTATTATCTTTTTCCGTTAAAATCTGAAGGAACTTTTTTTGAAAATATGTGTTAGAAATAAATTTTATCGTCTGCCCTGCCGAGGTCTTCTGTCAAAGCTGAGTGCTCACAATTTTTGTGCAAAGTTACTTTTATAAAATGGTAACTTTTGCTATTATTGACGTGTATTATTCTATTCTAAAGATTTGTAAATAAAGACGGTTTAAAATATGATGCATTTTATTTTTTTAAATACGTATTGAAGTTATTTATGAACTGTATTTAATTTAATATGGAACCAGGGCGAAACCATATTCTATGAATAATCTTTAGCATATATGCAATATGTAATATTTATGAATAGTAATGGTCTTCGATGTTAAAACAAATGTATAATTTTTGTTTAATCAACATTTACAATAAATGGCTTCTGAATAAATCTGAGATGTTTGGTAAGTATTAATAAAACAATATTTGCTGACACTCTTTACGAAGACGGTGAAATTTTCCACTAATTTATCAAGTCTTTTGTATGACTGATTCTCTAATTCTATTAGAATAATAAATTAAAAAACATATATAAAGATTCTTCAAGCTCTTTGAATTTCCAATCGTTATTTATGTTGCTATGGTTATATAAATTTCAAGGTCTCTGGATTTAGAGATATATTGTTTTATGTTTCTAAATATGTATAGTCAAGATACTTTCTGTTTTTGTATAAACATGGTGTCCAGAAATTATTGTCGGAGTTTCCCTAACTCATATCTTTTGTTTTAAGAACATGACGATAAACCTTGTAATATATTTGAAAAGGTCAAAAGTTTTTTAATAACAAAAACAAAATTACATATCGTAAAAGTGAAACTCAAACCGTTGTTAGTCAAATAACGCTTTAAATAAAATATTAACATTAAAAAATTATCAAATTTTCAAAAACTTACTAAAAATTCATAATCACAAAGTTAGATAATTTACAGGTTATACATGATAGTTTCCGCCGTCATTAAAAAAAAGGTGATAAAATGTATTGTTATTTCGTTATAATCGGTTGTTTAAATACACTGGCCTCCAAAAGTTAAGGTACGGGGACTGGATGCTTTCGATTGTACAGGGCTTGTTGAATATCTACGAATATTATTGGAGAATTGTTCTTGAACTTCTGGGATGTAAAGAATATGTTTAATTTCATATTTCGCGGTGAAGATTTAGTCGGGAGGACAATTTGAGGCTAATAATAAATTTAATAATAAAATAATATTTGCGATTACCCATGTAACAGAAAATGCTGAAAATGGTTTGTCAGTGTGTTAAACCACTACTTGGGTCCTGTTCAAAGATTGTTTGCATTTGTGTAATCTTAGCACTCATATTCGTGAAGATGTTATTGTGTCTGTGAAATATTCAAAAGTTTTTTGTTAATAGCATACAGAGTTTTCAACCAAATTTAACACCACTTTCCGAAAACTTGACAAAGAATAGTAGCAACAGTACACTGCTATTAAAACATGAATATATTGAATATTTGATGGGATATGGACATTTTGATGAAATAATTTTCAACTGCGCATGCGTGGAGAATTTCAAAATTTTTATTTCATAATTTGGTAGCCAGCTATTTTGAGTAACTTCTGTAAAAAGTCGAGTGAAATACTGTGAAAACTCAGAAAGATATAGTGAGCTGATTGAAAGGTTGTGGAAAATCCCTTATAATAAAACTATTTTTAGAAAGCAGTTCACTATGTAGCCCCTATCTTTGTGAATTTTCGCGATATTTGACTGGACTTTTTATATAAGCTGCCCTAAATAGCTGACTACCAAATTATAAAATGAAAATTTAGAATCTTCCACGCATGGGCCGTTAAAAATTATTTCATACAAATGCCCATACCTAATCAAATATTCAATATATTCATGCTTTAATTGCAGTATACTGTTGCTACTGTTCTTTGTTAGGTTTTCGGAAAGTTGTGTTAAATTTGATTGAAAACTCTGTATGCTATAAACAAAAAACTTTTGAATATTTCACAGACACATGAACGTCTTCACGAATGTGAGTGCTATGCTTACACAAATGCACACAAACATTGAACAGGACCCAATAGTAATTTAACACAGTACCGATCCATTTTCAAAATTTTCTATTACATAGGTGATCGCAAATATTATTTTATTATTAAATTTATTAATAGTCTCCTAATTGTCCTCCTAATCCTAGTAATTGTCCTAGAAATTATATTAATGCATGGAAATTATTCCAGAGTCATGGAAATTATTCCAGAGTTTTAATTAAATATTCTTAGTGCCGTTTAATCGTTTTGGAATTAAAATTAGGTGTCCGTTTTTTAAAGGCATCGCCCTCGAAAGATTTAATTAGAATGAATCGCATGAATACTGTGGGATTCGCGATAGTTTGCATTGATTGTATATCTCAATACGCCTCGAGTGACTTTAAAAGTTATTTAAACACCTATCTGGAAAAACGCGGCACTGTCCAAGACGGCGTTGCAACTTTCAGACCTCAATTCGAAGCGCGCTTAGCGCAATGCCAAATTTAAACTTTGAACAAAGGTTTGTTTTAGCTACACTGTAGAAATAAGGGTTATTACTACTCTGAATTTAGTTTCATGAAATGCCAAATGAAGTTTAGCTATGCACTGCTTTTATAGTCAGTACCGAGTTAAGTTCATCATAAACAGATTAGGATAATATTAAAAAAGAGTTATACGAATAGCTATATTTGATATTATTTAGGTTCCATATATCTTTGAACTTTCATGGTATACCAATTTACACTTTTCTAATATAAACAGTTATACCCAACCTTACGTTGTATATTTTTTACAAAGTCTTAGTATTCTTTTAGCAACTTTTTTTTTTCTTTTGTAATAATACAATTACAAATTCATATATTTATTCTACGGAACCCTCTGTGCGCGAGTAATGCTCGCACTTGACCGTTTATTAAATACTTAAAAGGATATACTTTGCATTTATATATTTAAGTGGTATGGCTTTTAGGATTATGTATCTGTTTACAAAATTCTCAAGAGACACATGACCAATTTATTCTATTGAACATTTTAAGTCCGAAAGAAAACTTATGAGTGATTTTTATAAAATGTTAAAGTGGGCATCGATTAAATATGGCATACTTTTATGGAGAAATAATTTAAAATAGATTTAAACTACTCTTTTCAAAATATTCAGTATATTTAAAAATAATATTTATGACTGCTTTACCATTCACATTAATCTAAATGTATCAAGGGATTTAAGAATATTATTTTTTGCGACAAATTATCGAATATTTTAAATATCGTTCTCAATTCCAATGACGTAATAGTCATTGGTACTAATTTACCAATAAATTACTAATAATTAATAAATAATAATCAATTAATAAATTATTAATAAATATTAATAAATAAATATAAATTTTTACCACTTTTCAAATCACAATATTTTATTAATTAATAAATAATTTATCTTTATCTAAACACGAATCTGTTTCCAAAGAACGAAGGGAAAATGTTACTTCATATTCTGATTAGAATTCACTTTTTGTACCAGTAACCTTTTAATATACTTGAAGTTTCATATCTGTTTATTATATTTTTAGATTTCGGAATTATATAAAAATAATTTTACTCTTTATTTAAATTTGTATGTAATTTCTTTATAACTATCCGAGTTTGCATAAGAAATGATCAAGCAGATTTTTAGAATATCTCGACATATTCGAGGACCCCAGAATCCAAGGGATACAAGTGACAAAATTTAGATTAGGAGTAAATTGAGCTAAAAGTTGAACATCAATAGTAATTGAAGAAATTAAAATGTGAAACTGTCGCTTATTTCATAGCAGTTTTCGAGCTCTTATTTCAATAACTGTGAAAGAAAAGTGTACAATATATTTTTAATTTAAATAGAGAATAAAGATGTTAAGAAGTTAAATAGATTAAAGATCTTTAGTTGACCTCTAGAACGCAGCACATAATTAGAAAATCGTATACATCTCTTCACCTCCAAACAAATAGCCTTATTTCCAGATAGCCTGTGCAATAATCTCACTTTTTTCGATTTTGTCACTCGAACCCCTTGGCTTCTGGGGTTCTCATTTAAGGAAATTTTTTTTTTCGTTGAAGTAATAAGTTTTCCTTGATTTTTTTATTTTTTTATAACTGTGTAATAAAGTAATTTTCTTGTGATGAACATAATTTTTCTGTCCCTTAACTCCTGTGTGTATTTTAATATCTGTTTTTATTTTACTGTTTCATTCTTGCATTAAAAAGTATTTATTCCGACGGATATTCCGCTTCATAAATATTAAATTATTTACACGGAAACATTTCAGAAAGTTTTAAATTTAAGTATCAAAATCATTCCTTAAAGGAAATACCAACACTCTATGTAATTAAAACTCCACATTTACAGCATTATGTTATGTTTCTGATACACTATATGTAATTAAAATAAATAGATGATACAAGACGGGTTAACTGGGATTATAAGGCTCGATTTACAGTCATGTATATATAGAGCGGAGGTGAAACACGTCTTTAAAATAAAAATTTAACGCATTTTTTATATTTAATATATTATTAGATTGCTCATAAAAAAAAAAAAGTTTTTTTGGTACATTCGTATTGACCGCTTCTAAGTATCTTATTGAGAAAGATTTCATCATTTATACCGAACTTTTTTATTTTGTTTATTTAAATATTATAATGCGCGGTTCGATTACAGACCTGAAAAATTCGCTTTTTAAAAAAAAAATATATCTAATTGAAAAGTTTTAATTTCGTTTGATAATTTAGTTATGCAATGCTAAACTGTAACAAACAAATAATTTAACGTTTACAGTGCTATTGCAAACGGCCATACTTTCGTAATGACATGCTACGTTCACTTTTGGGATATATTAAAAATCATATTGAAAAATTGTTTTAAAAATACATAAAAAATCAGTAAATTCTGATACACTTTTCAAAGAAATTGCATTTAAAAGTACTGTTATATATTCGACGGTGTAAACCTTAATACTCTGCTCTGTTTAAAAATAAAAGAAATTCGGGATAAAAGCAAAATTGATTGCTCAGGTCGCATCTGCTGTCAGTATAACGTCAGCATTACTGACAGACTTGCTTTTGGTTTATAATCGAGGCTAATGAAAAAGACAGGCTACCACGGTGCATTCCACAATACCTTTATTAACAGACTGCTGTAGTCACGTGATGCTCGAATTCACCAATGAAAGTGTGCGAAAAGAGCACCACGTCACTCTTGCGGTGTGTTAAAAAAAGGTACGTGGTATGCAACGCGATAGCCTGTCTTTTCCGTTAGCCTCGTTTATAATATATGTTAAATGAATTTTTAATGAAACGTTTTAAATAACTAGTATTAATAAATGTCTATAAATGGCTTATTGAAGAATCTTTCTCAAATTTGTGTAAATAGACAGCTAGTTAGACACAATTCTAAACTGTTTCACAACTAAATATTCCTTTTTTTTTCTAAATTAATTCATTAGCTTTGTAAAGAAAATTAAACCAAAATAAATCTGAAAAAAAAAAATCCAATTCATAGCCATCACGCCAATTCTGAAGATCTCAGAAGAAATTTGTTTGCAAACATGTTCTTTGTTTATGAGTTTCCAGTATCTTCTTATAGCAAAAATTTCTAGAGGGCCGTATGTATATTTATTTTTTGCGAATCGTAAATCAAAATACAGGGGGGCGACATTCAAAATTTGATACAGTTTTAAATTCAATTAAAAAAAAATACGGATGTTCTGCACATTCGTATGGATGAAGATCCGAAATGTGTGGTTTGTACGAAAATTCTTCTCTTGATAGAAAGTTTTGTTCAAGCAAATATATACATTTATTTAAAGAAAATTCTGCATCCATATTAGCACCGAACAGATAGAGTAGAATTTTTTAGGGGAGAGAGAGGAGTGTTGACCATACGGGAGGCTTTACCCACCGTTCAGTTTTCATATTTAAAATAATTTCAGAGTTTCACCAACCGGTGGCAACCAAAGCTACTGATATTATAAGATAATTGAAAAAGTTGTGGAAAAATTAATTGTGAAGTGTTTTCAGCTTAAAAAGTGTATTTTTTACATACATTTTCTAAGATTTTATCGCATAAGATATATCATAGAAACTTAAGTAAGTAGGTTTTAACCCTTTATGTGTCAAATTATGAATTCATGAAAATTTCATCTTCTAAACCCCTTTTCGTGAATTTTTGAAAACTGCATTAGAAGATTTACACAATTATTTAATACTTTTAGAAGGATTTTGTCAATTAAATCTAATTAATTAAATTTTAGTTTATAGGGATTCTGTTCAATATTTATCACTCCACTGAAATATTTTAATAAATTTTTTTTTTAGTATTTTGTAGAATTAGGGAATCTACACATATAATGTTCTTACAATAGAAATATAGATTTTTTTTCCGAACTGAAACTTCAGCCCAACTCTCCTCTAAAAAAATCTTTCAACGTCAAGAAAGATGAAAGGATACACATGCAATGAAAACCACCCTTTTAAGATTATTTTTCATTTGTGCAACCAATAATGCTTTTAGAACAAGATAAAGTAAAGTATCTACAACTCATTCTAAACTGAATAAATTCTAATCTATGTATTAAATGAATTTTGTAACAAGTTACTTTATTGGTTATTTAAAGTACCGTCAGTGCATAATGGGATATGTAATGCTGAACAACTGAGCTTTCATTCCAGGCATAAAGATTGAGCAGTAAATTAGGCTAAGGATAATCATATACTATAATATAAAAAGTCGCTATATGGGGAGGCATGACACAATCAATGTGAGAGAGAGTTGACCAGATGGACAAAGCTCCCTTAATTAAGTTTTTGGAAATATTTTTTAGTATACACTGTAGTTAATGAAGAGTTAATGGTTATATATAAAAAAGAAAGTATATTTATTCTGTAAAGCTACAATAAGCTGGGATGATAAAAAGGCAAATGTTTAAAACTGGTTAAAGGATGATGTGAAAAATTGCTATAGAAACAAGAAAAAATGTAGCGAAATATAAGTTGATAAGTTTATAGAAACTTTTATTTCATTTAAAAAGTATCCATGGAAGGTAAATAGAAAGAATGGAAAATACTAGAAACGAGGAAAGCAACATCCTTAAGAAGTGTTAACTGTTCATGCCTCTGCAAAAACATTGATCATAACGCTTTAAGAAGGTATGTAGAGAAATTTAACCAATAATAACACAATGAGATGAAGCCAAATTATGTGGTAACTAGTGTTGCCAAATCGAGTGTTGCAAAAAATGGGTGTTTAAAAAGGAATTTTTCTCATGTGCCTTGAATCCCATCTAAGCAGGCTTATTTACGCATTACATTTTCCCAAATAATTTTTAATAATAATTAAATCATATAGAAAAAAGTTATTCTCTCTCTTTTTAAACGGATTTTATTTCCTATAACAAATATTTCAATATAAAATGATGTGTTCAAGCCTCCCGCATGTGGGGAACCTTGAACCGTTATTTTCTCATGAATAAAATGAATCATTTTTCAGATTTCTTATATATTACATTTATGTCTCTATTTTATTTTGATAACTGATTGATAACTGATGATAACTGACAAATAAAATGATATATGAAACTTTATTATAGGTTCAATATTTAAAAAATAAAAAATCATTTTGTAAAAAAATGGGTGATCCCTCCCCAACTCGTCTCTGGGTATACTATATTTCGGTCCCGCCGTTTCGATCCTGAGATAATTCGGTACCTGGCCATTTCGGTCTCTGGCTATTTCGGTCTCTGGCTATTTCGGTCTCTGGCAATTTCGGTCTATGGCAATTTCGGTCTCTGGCAATTTCGGTCAGGAGACATTTCGGTCTTGGCCTTTTCGGTCTCGAGACATTTAGGTTCCTAGCCATTTCGGTCCCCTGCCATTCCGGTCCCTGGCCATTTCGGTCCTCACCCATTTCAGTCCTCACCCATTTCAGTCCCTTGCCATTTCGGTGCCCATCACCTTATAACTAGTATTCTAATTATCGTGGGCCCACCAAACGCTGTAATTTCAACAATATCTGGGCACTTAAATATATATATATCAACCCCCGCTCCCCACCCCAAAATTTTATAAAAAGACTGAATATAATAGTCCGATAAATTTAAATTTTTATAACTCGTGATAGCGAAATCACAGCGAGCTGAAAATTTGCTTGATTGAACAATGTCATATAATTTTACAGGAGACATTGTCCTTATTATTATTATTATTATTTAACAGAATGGATATTTTAGGCTTCATTATTTATTATTAATATTAGGTATTTTATATACACTATAAATTGCCATAAATGTTTTTTAATACATTTTTTAGACCCTTTAAATTATCGTTAATTAAATTATTAAAAAAACTGTCCTTATTTTTTTTTCTTCTTCCAATTAGATTAATTATAAATGTGTTCAATATTCAAATCAAACCTCTACACCCCTCATTTAATAATTCAGAAATGAGATATATTTATTGAAGCACAATTATTTAATTTTTATTTTTATTTTTATAATACAAAGTTGCATCTTTTAAGTTTGCTCTCATAAGTTACTTTACCATTATAAACATTGTAAAAACAATAGTGATTTGGTAACTAGGCGTGCTATGAAAAATATTTTGTTTTCAGAAAATTACAGCCATCATTTCATTTATATATACAGTCGAACATCGTTATCCCGACACTCTAATAACCAAAAAAAAAAAAAATGTCATCATAAGCGGAGTTTCGGGGTAACCGGAATAATAATAGAGAAAGATATAGTTATAAAAAGCTGTATTTGTAATTAATTTAGGACAATTTTAAATTCATAACTGTTCTTGAAGTTTTGAATAATAAAACATTATTATTAAACAAAATAAACACAAAAACAAAATTGAAAAGAATAAAAATCATATTTATGATGACATTTTTTTTATTGTTAAATGAAAAAATGGGGAATTAAGGTTTGGTTATCCCTAGTTTGCTTTTTCAGTATTACACAATGAATTGTAATCAATATTCGTTGTTTCAGAAATGGATGTTAGATAATTTTTTATTGTTTCAATGCAATGCAATGCTTCGGTTTTAGGCGGATAAAAAACACAGTGTAACCACAAGATAGCGCCACCTGAGCAGACCAAAAAGATCGCGAGTAGACTGATACGTCTATCTGGTGCTTAAGTGGATTATTAATATGTGCGTGGGCTTTTTTATTCAAATAAAGGATTGAAGTAAAATTTCTCATTTATTTCAATGGGTATTTTAGACATTTTTGTGAAAAGTTTTAATAAGACATTTCTTACCGCCTAATTTCCGTGCTTATAGGATGAAATGCTTATAATAATATGAAAAATGGACAATTTTCTAAACCGTCGGGATATCCGAAATTGAAAATTATTCAACGGCGTAAAATCCTGAGTTTATTTGCATTAAAACCATATACAGAAAATCGGGACTTTGAATAACTGACGTGGTAAGCGGAGTGACGTTAAAACCGGCTGCCGGGATAAAGAGGTCCGGCTGTATATACATATATACATATATATATATATATATATATATATATATATATATATGTATATACATTACATATAATTATATACATGTATATGTATATTAATTATGTATAATTATTGCTTGCATTTTTTTTTAACGGATCTCACCCCTTGAAGACGATTTTTGTCTGGGCCTATTTCTTTGTAATAAAAGGATTATTTTTAATTTTATCCAATAATGTAACTATTATTTTAATTCATTTTATTTTCAATTTTTAACTGACATAACTAAGCTTTTTTGTATTTGTCGTCTATTTATTTATTTTTTATATTACTTTTTTCCTCACACTTTCCCAGAAAACAAATATAATAGTTTGTTATTTTAGTTTTATTATTAATTATAATAATAGTTTTAAATTTCGGTAATTTTAAATATAAAATAAATAAACAGATAAAGGATAAATTTCAGTTTATGATATAAAATATAAATATAAATTGAATATAAAATATATTATGTATTG
The DNA here is from genome assembly GCA_963932465.1 of Maratus speciosus. NCBI lineage: Eukaryota > Metazoa > Arthropoda > Arachnida > Araneae > Salticidae > Maratus > Maratus speciosus. The sequence goes on along the minus strand of OZ010795.1, from coordinate 170,160,407 downwards.
AGTTTATTTTAAAGAGCAATTTGTAATGTATATTAACAAAGTTGTTAATTTAATAAATTAAGGATACATTAAATTAAAAAATATATAGAAAAAAATTTAATTTAATTTTTATACTAAAATTACTACCTGTTTTGAGAATTAATTAATAGCAATTATTTATCTCTTAATGTTTTTATTCAAAATTTTTGATTTATTATTTCCAAAAACTAACATAGATTTTTTTTGAAAAATCAGTCAAAAACATAAAGTCTAAGTCATAATTAGTTAATTAGTCAATTAAATAAAACATAATAATAATAATAATAATAATAATAATAATGCAACAATGCACAAATACGTAAAAATAATTTTGAAAAGTGTTAGATGACATTATTGTCCAGAGGCAGAATTTTTTTTTTTTTTTTTAAAGCACAGTTATAGTTTACAATTCGCAAAAAGCAAGATATTATGAACTAATTATAATTAAAGAGCAAGAAAAATATTATAAACTAACTAACAAATAAATATCTACATAATCTTCGAATCAAAACAATATTTTCGAAGTCCTTATCATTTTTATACATCCTAATGAAGTTAATAACAATATTGTAACCGAAAATTAAAAAAAAAATGTATTTGCATTTACCCTATAATAACTAATATACAGTTCATGTAATAATTTTTAAACAATTGCTAAATTAGTTATATAAACAATTATTAATTAAAATAATTTTGAAATGTTATTAATAAATACGTGTAATAAAAACAATTTAATTTTTAAGGATTTCTGTATTTAACAATACAACTATGAATGTTTCGATTTTTCTATGATGATATTAATTAATTAATAAAACGCAATATGATATTAAATAAACAACTCAAAAGCCGGTGTCGGGATTTTTTAAAAACATTTGTGTGTTTGTGTTGGTATATAATTTGAAACACTAATAAATTTCCAGCTAAATACTATTATCCCCTTCTTAGCAAAAACTCTGCATGCCAATCAAATGTCAACTCCCATCTTAACAATTGGTCCATCATCTTTATACAAATGTCATATACAAATCCTTTATTCCATAGATAAGCTGAGTTCAAACATGGACGGGCATCTCACATAATTGCAATCATTCTTTGAAGAAATACGAATGTTTTGAAAATAACAGCATTTCTCGATGTTTTTTATTCTTCTCACGATTTTATCTTGATTTCAGGAGTAACTGAAGTACTATTCTGCATGAATTTAGCGCATATATTAGGATTACTTCTGAAATGTGTTAGAGAATTTTGCATTAATTATTTTCAAAAAGTCTCACAGAAATTGCAAAAGATGATTTCAATGCATTTGTTAATATTCACTTGACAATTGAGCACTTATTTTTCACTTCGGAATTTAGCTGGGTTTTTTTTTTGTTTTTTTTAAGTGATCAACGGATACCCCCTCGTGTACTTACAGCTGTAATACTGTTTTAAACAAATTTTCTGATATATTTTAATACGAATAAAATTAGTTCAGTTGAAGAATTTTGTTAATCTTACCTTAATCGTGGAATATAAAAATCGTACAATATTATTCTTTATATAAAAAAGAAATTTAGTTTCATTCACAATTCATATATTAAATGAGTCTGCTAGTATACATTACTATTTTGAAATTGTATGTTATTTTTTAAATTTAATTTAAATTTTTTATTTGTCATATAAAAACACATAGGTTGTCTTAATTTTAAGTATATAAGTCTAATAAATAATAAGGAAATATTTGAAATACAGGATTAATTTTAAATACGAAAAGAATATTGTATGATTATTAGAAATTTTAATCTTTGTATCCCAACTTTACAGAAAAGTAGTTTCTTTAAAACTATTTCTACTGGCCTCAAATGACACTTTTTAAAAATTTTTATTTATGTTTATTTTGCTCGTAGTTTTTGAATGTAATAAGAATAAAAAAGTCTTAAATGTATTAAAAAAGGATCTGTAATGGTTACAATTTAAAAATTACAAATGAAAAACCTTAAATCGAAATCTTTTTAAAGGCGTCATTTGATACAGGTAGAAATAGCGTTGATATTATTGTTACATGTAAAACGATTAATGCAAACTTTTAAATAGTTTTTTTTTAATAGTAAATAAAAATAACTACTAAAATAAAATAAAAAGTTGTAGTCCTTTCCGATTCAGAATTTAAAAAAAAAATAATGTGTCTTTATTACACCTCTATGTTAATTACACTTTTAGAAAAATATGTAAAATGCAATACATCTAAAATTTATGTGCAGTTAAATAATAGGATGAAATAAAGATTTGTAAAAATATTTTTAGACTTTTTTCATTATTAATCACATTGTGTCCAAATTAGTTTCAATTGAATATGTGCAGCGCATGACCATTTGCATAAGAAAATTAAAATTCGACTTATAAATGTTTTTAAATTGTCTGGACTTTATATTTATGAAAGACTAAAATATGAGGAGCTTCTGTAAAGAATTCCACAGAACTCCCCCTTCCCCTACTCCTGAAAGCGATTACTTTTACCATATGAAATTTGCATGGGGTGCTACAAGTTGGATCCGAGTTATAAGTGTCTGCGTTTATCGGGCCCTTATATTGGGGTTATACTAAAATTTAGAGGGTTCAGTTAAAAAATCGGATGATGTCGCTCCTTTTATGATGAATACTTTTACCATACAAAATATGATTTTTTTACGATAATCATAGCTCAAGTTATAAATGTTTAATTTATCCTGAACCTTATACTTATGATACACTAAAATATAGAAAAATTCAACAGAGTCCCTCCCCCTTCTTGCTTTTTTAAAACGATTACGATTACCATGCGAAATTTGTGTGGGTTATAATAATTTGGATGCGAGTTATAAGCGTTTGCGTTTTCGAGCACTTATATTCATTCGGGTTATACGATCATTTAAAGGGTTCAGTTAAAAAATCCGATAATATGCCTCCTTTTATAAAGATTACGTTTACCGTACAAAATATGAGTGTTTTGCACTAATTATAGCTCGAGTTATAGATGTTTTAATTTATCTGGATGTTATAATTATGATACACTAAAATATAGAAAAAGTCAACAGAGTCACCCCCCCCCCTCCCCCTATTGCTATTTAAAACGATTACGACTACCATAAGAAATTTGTGTAGGCTGCGACAATTTTGATCTGAGTTTTAAGTGTTTGCGTTTTCGAGTCCTTATTTTCGGGTTATACTAAAATTTAGGGGGTTCAGTTTAAAAAAAATCTGATAATGTCCCTCCTTTTATAAAGATTACGTTTATCATACAAAATGTGAGTGTCTTGCGATAATTATAGATAGAGTTATAAAAGTTTTAATTTATCAGGACCTTATACTTATGATACACTAAAATACAGGAAAATTCAACAGAATACCCCCTCCTGTTTTTAAAAACGATTACGATTACCATATGAAATTTGTGTGGGCTTTAATAGTTTGGATCTGAATTATACGTGTTTGCGGTTTTCGGGCCCTGATATTCGCGTTATACTAAATTTTTAAGGCCTTCAGTTAAAAACCTCTACAATGTTCCTTTTAAAATTATTTCACATATTTCACATGCACAAAATTTCATCTTGCTGGAGAAGGGATCTAAATGTCTCGGGACCGAAACGTCCTGCTTCCGTCTCTTCTACACTATTGACACATGGAGGAAGGAAAGATGAAGTGGCACCTCCAAGGATTGGTGTATTTTCATGATACCTTTTTATTCAGTAAAGTTCTAGGAATAAATGCCAATAATAACTATAATAACTGTAGTTTCCATTGCTGTTTTATTTTTAAATATATTTTAAGATGTATACCTCCAAAATTTACTGCTTCTATAATATCAGTTTTTCACAAAAACTTAAAAAAAAAAAAAAAAAAAAAAAAAAAAAAAAAAAAAAAACTATTTTCTTTTATAAAATTAAAAAATTGATTTACTTTAACAACACATATTTTTAACTATAAAGTACAAAATATCGATGTTTCTCATTTTCTCAAGATTGAATAATAGAATATCAATTATTTTAAAATAAAGATATATCTTTAATGACGATTATATTGAATTCAAGCAAAAACAGAGAACGTTAAATAAGTTAAATTAATGTGAAAAGAAAATTCTGTTTTTTATTTTCTCAAACAATCAGGAAGATTTATTACAAGTAGGATAAATTTTTCCTTGAAGAAGAACAATACAGCAAACAAAATCTTTAATTAAAAGGTGCTTTTAAAATGTTGGATTTGGATTGAATCTTTCAATTATCTTAGTTGAAGATTTCCTGAATACTTCTAAATTTCTTTTCCATTTCTAATCTCTAATTAAGAAAAGATAAAGAGTTGTTTCCTGGAGGCATCAACAGCTGTTGCAAAAGTGACACTATTAAAAGAAATGAGAGGTAATTATTCAAAAGTTTTCTGCTTTCTCTTGAAATTGCGGTACTTGATTTTTCTGGTTAAAGGTGAGTTCTTTAGAATATCTTCAATTCTGAGGATAATAGTTTATTTCAAGAGAAGTCTGGGTTATTCTGTAAAGTTCAAGATAGTTAAATGGTGAGATTTTATTAGTATCTATTTTAGAATTATAAAGCAAATATCTTTTGAAATAGTTCAATTTATTTAGTACCAGCTGCATAACAATCGGATGTGATTAATTTGCATCGCGTGACATCTTTTTATCTTTTGTAGGTAAATTAATTTATTTTTTTCTATAAAAAAACGATATTTATAATTTTAGTTTCTTTTTTTAATACGTCATAAATTATATTTAAAATGTCGCTTAACTAAAAATTACAAAATTTACATCTTACAGCTTAAGCGATTTTGACAAAATTATGCAGCGTAGGAGAGGTGCCGGTTTTAACTCTCGGTGACTCCGTTACAAACTCTTTGTGGGGTTCCCGGATGTAATGTTCAGGTGTTCTCTATTTCCTTGTGTCTATCCCTTGCTTATATCGAAGACGGATTATAGTGTGGGCAGTAGATCACAAGCACACAAGTCTTATTTATGCGTTCAATAAACATTAAATAAAATTATAGCACAGTGACCATTTTTATAAAAGAATGGCGACGGAGCAATAAACAAAAATAAAAGTTTCATGGGTCGAGAAGAATTTGGATAACAATTTGTGGTTTGCTTATACAATTTCTTATCTGTGTATGCTTCTTTTTTGTATGTTACCTTTCTCTTTTAACGATGCACTAATTACAAAAAAAGTTACTCAGTGCGCAATTGCGTTCAATTACGTAATTTTAAAAGTTAAAGTATTTCTTCCTTTGAAAATTTCCAAAAAAGTATGGAAATGACATGATCTTCATGCATACGAAAATATTTGAATTTTCAGTGTTAAAAGGCAGAATTCATATTGATGCAATTTTTTCCGAATATCTTATTCCACAATCGGAATTTGTGCACAAACACGGTGCAAAGCGTTATATTTCTTCAATACACTTGGCATAAGAATAGCGCATTTAATTATTTTGTATTCATTTGTTTGTGTTATCATTATCGTCACAGCTCTTGAAGAGAAATAGATTCGAGAATAATGAGTTTTGTAACAGCTTTGGTCAGGTAGAATTTTAAAAAGGCCATGTTTGTCACTGACAGCTGTTTGATGTCTGTTACTTAAATAATTTTTCTTTTACATTTTACGATGGTGCAATTATCAATCGGAGTACTACCCAGCATTCTTCTTGTCGGTGTAGACGGCAGGTGAATGTAAGCAACGTTCTGTTAGACGCTGTGATATCGGTACTGAAATAGCTCCTTTTTCTACCAGATATTGGGTTTATCTGAATTTTCTATCAGTTTCGAAAATGATGTTTCATACTTATCTTTGATGTATAAATCCTTAAGATATTTGCTTATAATAAAGTAAATGTTGAAATAGGTGACATGAATCATATTTTACAACACACTTTTGAAAGAGAAAGTAAACGAAATGTCGCTCATTTACACGACCAAAACAAAGTTAAAGATGAACCTTCATCAGTTCCAATAGCAACCGATAATCATGATAATAACATTTACTCAAATTGAATTTTGTGTCGTTTATTTTCAAATGAGAAGTTGGCAGAAAGTGCATAATAATCCTATTATTTATCTTTTCTTTCTTTCTTTCTTCTTCTTTTCCCCTTTTTGTGGACTATCGACTACATTTTTTTGCTACGGTTAAAAGCATGTCTAAAACAAAACAAAACAAAACAAATAGTATTTCAATGTACATATATATATATTTAAAGTATGCATTATTAAGCCAATATTTAAATTATGCAATGATCTTTGTTAATGAAGCAAAATCTTCAGCACATGTAGCTTTTAAACAATATTACTTTTGTGTTTAGTGTTAAGAATAGAGAATTTTGTATATTATAATATTCCCTGTGTTTTATTACTTCAACAGATACTTCTCAAGTTTTAAACTTTTTCAAAAAGCCTATTATAAAAAAATGTTTATAAGGTATCTAAACGTGAAATGAAATGGGTTTTTATTTATAGATAACATGTTAATATTACACAATGTGTTTTTTTTTCTGTGACTTTAGGAAAAACACATGTTTCTATATTCATTCATATTTTTAGATGATGCATAATATAAAACTATATAAGATGACCATAAAACAATGTCCCAGTTATAACTTTTAATACTATCAACTCTAAGATTTATAGAGTGTTGGTTCAAGGTCGCAACTAAAGAGTAGCTCAAACAGTTTTTATTTAGCGTATCCGCGGGTTGTACTTTGTTATTTACTCGCTTGCAGAGCCACATACTCAAAATGGAGCGTAAAGCAATATTGCTGGGCTGAAGATATTATTATAGAAACATTTAGAGCCATGCGATTTTTTCAATTTGCGACTTTATAAAAGATCGTGTCTACGTCACGCCGCTACCTAATGGTTTTTCTGAACTGAGACAGATCTGAAGAGATTGATATTGTTTTTAGGAAGATTTTGATTAATATTGAGGAGGATATTGTTTCCATTACTCCGGACATGATAACAGAAGTGTGGGGAGAATTGGACTTTTGACTGGATGTATGCCGTATAACTAAACGTCCACATATTGGACATTTGTAAGAAAAACTAGGTTAGTTTACCTTCAATTTGATGTACGATTTGCTGTAAATAGTCTGAATTAAACTGTTATAATATAGCATTGAAACTGGAACATTGTTTTATGGATACCCTGTATTATATTTTATTTTGTCTTTCTGTCTATTTGTCCGGAATAGGCTCAGAAACGTTTGCATAACAAATAATAAACCTATCAGGGGCATGTAGAAAAAAACTTTTGGCTACAATCAGTAGTATTTTGCATGTTGAAATTTTAAAGAGTTTTTCAGTAAACTGTGAAATTCCGGGAGAATCAGTCAATTTTTCAATGCTGAAGAACACGGGAACTAAGTTATCCCTTTTAAGAAATTTTACGGCGAAGGTAAGGTCTAATTAAGATACATAAGCGATAATTCTAGCTACATTTTGCTGTTCGTCACATTACGATATCTAAAATAGTTTTTAAGAAAACAATGCAAAAAATAAAGAAAAAAAATCAAGCATAGATTATGAAACACTTTCCAACACATTCAGAATAATGTTACAAAACTGCTCCGTTTAATAAGTTAAAATATCATGTCTAATTCAACCGTATGGAAACGCATAACACATTTGAAAATCCGATTTCAGTTGTTCCCATTTACAATCGGAACATTATCAGAATTCTTTGAGCAGTCCTGTACATGATATATGGATTTGTATCTATTAACTACATGCATGCAAAAATTTACTTAAGTTAAGAAATACATATACCTCAGTTGAACATTTGTTTTCAGCAATTTCCGCTAATAAGTGGAAATGTACGTGAATTATTTTGTGTAGCCCTGTCTACGGTGTATAAATTTTGTATGCAACGAGTAACCTGAAAAAATTTGTTAAATTTAAAAGGGCCTACCGAATTCGAAAACGCACTTTCAGCAATTATTGTCCAAAGACAGTACTGTCACCGATTTATTTTGTATGTCCCGGTAAGAAAATTACAAATACTATGAATACTTTATTCTATCGTAATCATCTTGTAGTGAAATTCAGTGATTTATATCAGTTTCACATTTGAAATAGAGTAATATCATTAAAATATTCTGCAAACAATTATTTCCCGATACACGGCAATGTGGAAGTCTTTTGAGTATCCCTTTAACTGAGCTATTAATCCTACACACTTCATATACAATACCGAAAATGCCGTTGGAAGCATTATTAACAGCGAGGATAGACGGACTGACAAACCGAATGCATAAATACTTTTAAACTTTTTTGAAAGTGTTAAAAATGGGACAATCAAACAATCAAAGATTCTTTGAAATCTCAAAAACTGGAGAATTAATATATGAATTATAAGGCGTTTAATATATGTAATGAAGACTTATAAAAGATAATAAGATCGTTTTTATCTTATTCCTTGTGTATTTGAATTTAAAAACTGATTTGATATGTACTACACCCTAAAAATCGAAAGAAAATACAAATGCACCATAACAGGTTGCTATGTTATTAGTTGTAAATCTGTTTTATTGTAAAATACGATTGGCTTTCTTTTTTCTCAAAATATTTAAAAGATCTTATAAAGTACAGATGCAGCACAAAGGATTCTACGCAGCTAGACTTTAAATAAACTGATGAGTATCCAAAATTTCATTTAAACCTTTAAACATTCGGATTTGTTTTCGAGAACATAGGTATTATTATTTGCTGATATTGAAATTATTTAACATTTTTAGCTCACATTCAATAAAAATATTTTTAAGAAACATGAAATATTGTTGCTTAGGTTAATATTCTGTATGTGTAGTCTAAATATGCGATTTGTGGCAGTGAATACTTTTAAAGTTCCGTGATGAATTGTTTATGTGATCCATGTTATTTTGTAAAAACATATTACAAACACTCTGTTTAAAATACCAGAATACAAATAGAGTCAATTTTAAGACTGTGGAAAATGATAAAAATATGAAATTTGTCTGCAAGCGAAAGATGAAGTCATCGAGAAATTTCATGATTGCTTTTAATAAAGAAAAAGATTCGATCAACATTACACGTGTTTCTTAAAATATTTTCACAAAATAATTCTTTTTTTACAGTCGGTTATTCTTTTTCGTTACTCTAGTAACTTCTAGGGATAGAGCTGCTTTATAGTTGTTAATTTGGAACTTATTTGAATGGCAAATCAAAAGTTCTCTAACAAAAAAATAGTTTTTTTTCTTAACTATTACGTGCACTGATGTGATAAAATGTTTTGCATGCTAGATTAGATAATTCTAATATATGAGAATTTATGCTTTGTTTCATGACAGGAATCTGTCGTAAGTTTATTTGTCCTCAACTGCATGATTTTCTCTATTGTCGCGAAATTTTTATTTGGTATTCAATAAATCTTGTAAAAAGGGAGATTATTTTTTTTAAAATAGAAATATGAATTTCATCGTTAGTGACACAAGTACACGAACGTCATTCTATCTATTTAAAGTAAGTTGGCAGATAAGGCATAAAGCAAAATAAAAATAAAAAGTTCAATATACTGAATCGAAATCCTTTATCAAGATCACATATCTGATAATTTATAAATACAAATAAAAAGAAATTATGCTTGTTTCCCGTTAGATTCCGTCAAGCTGTAGACGAATAATTTTTGTCCCATAAATTATTTTTTTATGAAATGAAATGTAACAAATAGCATACACTGTAAAAAAAGCAAAGGTTTCCGAAAATAATACGAAATTGAACAGGGTTTACGAAAATTAGATGTAATCTCTTCCGCGTTATTCACGAATTCGAAAAGCGTTACTTTGTCATCCGTAAACTCACAAATCAGTAGATTTATAAGATTTAAAGAAACATTTATGAAACCATTTTTTTCTTATAATTTTCGTACACGTTTCTGAGTATATTTTCCAGTGTGTAAATCAGTTTCCTCAACGCGGAAAATCGATTTTTTAGATCGGACGTCATTTTTCATGTAAATATTTTTAGAAAGCAATAGAATTTGTTCACTCGTAATCAACAGCAACAAAAATGTTAGAAAGAAAAAAATCATGCGTGAAACATAGATTATGAAATACTTTTTAAAAAAAAATTCCAACAATGTAACAAAATTTCTCCGTTTAATAACTTAAAATAGTATGTTTAATTCAACCATATGGAAACGCATAACATATTTGAAAACCCAAATTCAGCTGTTCCAATCGAAAATCGGAAAATTATCCGAATTCTTTGAGTAGCCTTGTGTATGATTCATAGATCCGTTAACTATACGTATGCAGAAATTTAGTTCAGTTTGGAAATAAATTTCTCATTTTTTAAGTTCCCTTTCAGCCATTTCCGCTAATAAGGAGAATGGTACGTGAAATCCTTTGTGCAGCCCTGTATACGAGGTATAGAATTTATATACAAAGAGTAACATGTAAACACTTAGCTAAATACAAAAACGCATGCCGAAATTGTAAACGCACTTCCAGCAATTATTCCTCAAAAATAGTACTAACAGATTTCTTTTGCGTGTTTCTGTAAAGGAACGACACATGCTATGAATGCATGCCCTAATCTATGACAATCTTCTTGTAGCAAAATTCTGTTATTTACACATCTTTCAATACATTTTAAATAGAGAAATGCCATTAAAATATTCTCCAAACGATTTTTCCCATCTACTATCATGCAATGGAATGGCTGCCCTGTAAATGAACTATAAATGCTATACACTTCACATGCAATACCTAACATGTTATAGTAAGCAGCATTAACACTTTTCAATTCCATGAAAATCCGAGTATATTTATGTGAGTTAGAGCGTGAACAGTCGGACTGACAGACAGACAAACCGAAATCATAAACATTTTTCAACTTTGTTGCAAAGTGTTAACAATGTCAATGTAAATATTAATGTTTTTATTTTTGCATATTTTTATGTTAAAATGCTTGTTGGGCATAAGGATGTTTACTTCAGAATTGATAGTATTTTGAATAAAATTGTGAATAATATGTGTACCGATTAGAGTGGGGCACCCTAAGTTTTTGATTGGTTATTGGATTATAACACTTGTTTTCTATAAAAAAATTGTATATTGTAGTATATTCAAACACTCCTTAAAGTTTATCTAAAGACTTTAGACATACGTTATAGGACATGCTCCGTAAAAAAAAAGAATAATAAATTATTGTTAACATTAGCGAAAAAAATATTTACAGTACTAAACTTTAAAATATTTTTTATCTTGAGAGTGAATAAAACGATAAAAACTCATAGTACTGAAAAAATATTAGCGGAGTACATGAATTGCATGAAATTTCACAAATATGCTTACTGTTAACTAGCGTAAAACGAAATAGTCCCTGTTTAAAGTGTAACAGAAAGAAGAAGGAGAACACTCCATACGGAAATCAACGTTCATGACTGTCGTACATTAGAAAATGTATATAAGTACTGAAATCGTGATTTTACAGAAGCATCTTTTTTTCGCTCTCTTGTTCGTAAAACGAAATTGTTCAAAGTAGTTTTGAGAAAAGATGATTTGTAAATGTTAATAAAACTTTCGTTACCGCAACCCACAACTTCTCGAATTATCGGGATACTGGAATCTAGACAAACACAAAAGCACTGTAACGGAATACTTTGGAATAGAAAACAGTTTCATTTCAAAGTCGTACATTCAATACACAGAAACAGGAAATTTTAGAAGTCAGCAGAGCACGGCTGGGTGGAATTTGCCACCTATGCTGAGTATATGGATTTGAAAAAGTAGTGGATGCGAAATTGGATACGCTTAAAGAATTATTCAAAATAACTAAATTTCATAATAAAAGCTTACATATTTTGAAAGCTCTAAAATTATCTCAGACATATTAATTGGTATATTGAATTATTATAAATACCCAATAGAAACTTCTAACTGAAATTAAACACGGCTTCCTTCACTGAGCGGCCAACTCGCTCACCTTTAAAAAAAAAAAATTGCTGTCCCAGGGTTATAAAAATTTATACTCATGTATTTTTAGTTGGCACAATTTCTGAAATCTCTTAATTAGCTTTACTAGATTTCTTTTAATATAAAGTAGTGGACTAAATATACAAGCTAATTATAAACCTTAATAAATTATGATGTACTCGTTTTAAGGTACCTGTACCCAATGTGGACACCCTAAGAAGAATTCATTTTTTTCACCCCCGTTTCACCCCCATAGGATTTCAAAAATATGTGACTACTATCTCTGGATTGTTGACTATCATTATTAAAATTAGCGACCATGTAACTATTTTGGCTTAATTTTAATGATGAAAACAAAAAAAATGTTTACAAGTGTCCATATAAGGAACCACCTGTTATGGACATGCATGTATATATTAGGAACAGGTGGCTCCTTATTAACCTACTACACAGTGTGGATGGAAGAGCCACTCTTCCAAGGGATTTTAGGGGACAGGGGATAAAATAAATATATATTAAAGTATTGCGGGGGAGGGGGGCACAGTAAATACCTTCAGAACATGCACTTTAGAAGGGGGGGGGGGTGTTATTTTCGGTTGTGGCTCTTCGAAGACCTATGCAAAGCACCTCAGTTACTACAAAATATTATGAAATAGTGTAGTTGGCTTTGCTTAGCTTTATTGCATCTGTTATTACTCAGTCCCCACAGGATGGACAAATAAAAACTTTTTTTATCATGCGCGGTTAGTCCTACACAGTCCTTATGGACATATCTGCCGCATGTGATGCATTCCCGCATTTCTGCAACAGTATCAATACTGCATAAGAAGCAGTAACAGCTCTCCTTTGTTGAGGAAGTCATACCGCTGGTACCTGCGATTTTGCCAACAGAAATCCTACTGAGGGGAGGCTTCTTTTGATTTTTCTGCAAGGGCTTTTTGGAGGATTTTTTTCTTGGAGGATGTTTCTTGGAGGATTTTTCAGATGACATTAAACAAATATTTTACAAATTTAAGAATCTGAAGATTCACTTGCTGTATTTCCAATGTAGACATAAGGTGTCCATATTGGGAATCGGGCATAGTTTTACTAAATCTTGTAATAAATAAACAAAGAAAACATTTTTAAGCAATATATGCAATAGCAATCGAAAATATGTATTATCAGCTTTCTAAAACACTCCACTTTTCAATATTTAAAGTAATTTTACCATATATAATAAGAATTTCGACTTATCTGTAATTACGATCAGCACACCAGGAAACAACAAGTTTCCTTCCAAACGGCGAACAGCGCGCTTTTTTGCACTTTCCATGCATAATTATCTTTTCAACTGCTTTCTTCACGGACATGTAGCGCCATCTCTCGATCAAAATTGTTACTTTTAAAGATATTAGGGGTGTCCATATTGAGTGCACTGTCCATATTGGTTACAAGTACCTTATATTTTAATGAAAATGAAGAGTTTATTATAGAAATACAGAATACAAGAAAAATAATAAACGACCAATATCTTTGACATGTTAGACCTAGTCACCAATAATATGTGTTTTGAAGGAAAAACGCGGTCTACTTGTCCAAAGACAGCAATCTAGATAAGCATGTTGTCTAAAACCTATAATCAAATTTTATATAATCATCTCTAATACGATTTCTCGTAATTATATTAACAATAATTGAGCATCATTTTCTCAAGTAACTATTAGCTACTTTATATTTATGCGCCATAAAAAATCACAGTTTAAAGATGTGTGGTCGTGAATCATATGCCTCAGGAGTATTCGCCCATAACGAAAATGTTTATTCCGCCCACAAAGTCTGTAAAAATTTGTATGTGTAACTGCATATCTTTCACACAAATATATTGCTTTTGATACGAATACAGAAGAACTTCTCAATCACTTCTGTAATTTCTTGCGGTATGTGACCTAAAATAATTTTAGATATCCAACTCGCACTCAGAAAAGTAAGTTTCTATATAGTGTATCATTCTTGGTATCCTTAGTAGCCCTTAAGGAATATTATTACATTTTGCACTTCAAAGTTTTTGAAAAATACATCTATATATGTACATGTGAGAGACAGTATATAATTATGCTCAAATAAAAACTACTCATGCGCACTAAGCATGCACATATATATAAGTACCTGTCTTGGAGAAAGTGTTTAAAAAAACAAATGCATCCCTAATAGTACAAACATTTGTGACCTGTAATCTAAATCCTAAATTTAAAAGAAAATAATTAATAATTAGATAATTCACGACTAATTCCGGACCTATGGTATATTTTAAACTTATATAGTATCTTTACTTCTGCATTGTATACATTGTAAAAACTAGAAGTCTCTTTAAAATTTTGCATTAAACATAATTTTAAAAATTCCAACGATGACTCTGTAAATGCTATGTTTTTTAATGATGTTAATTTGTTTCTAAAATATAAACACAAATAACACGTTCGTTATAAATAAAATATATAAAATTATCTACAATGGCAGTACATTTATTCATTTAAAATGGAATATATTGCAAGGAATTTCATTAATTGTTTTTTTTTTTTTTTTTTTTTTTTTTTTTTTTTTTTTTTTTTAACAGCAAACATTTCTATTGAATGATATAATTGTCTTTATTGGAGTTTCCTGGATGCTTACAAATTTCTAATCATTAATTTGCTAGACATTAATAAAGAAAAGATACAGGCAACATTCTAAAGGAAGCAATAATTGTTGTAGAAAAGGCGTATTGAAATAAATGAGAGGAAATTATTCAAAACTTTCCTAGTTTCTCTCCTAATGAGCGTAATTGATATTTCAGGCTAGAGATGTGTTCTTTAAAATACATTGAATTGATTAAGTATCTCGCTAATTTTACGATAATTCTTTGTTTCAATTTTAAAGTACTTTTTAAAGCAGATAAATATCGAAAAAAAATGAGATTTGGTTAGGAAATATTTGAGTTCATAAATAAAACTGATTTACATAATGCATTGTTTACTTACTCTGTATGGTTATATTAAAGGCGAAACACGAAATTACAAAAATATATTTTTCTGCTAATTTTTTAGAGTTATTATTCAGTACAACTAAACCTGCATAATGCAATATGCTATTCCTAATTAAGCACAATCATTGTATAAATAGTACAAATAGAGCTATAAAATAAGAAATTTCCGGAAACCTTTTGTGAAAAAAATTATCAAATTAAAAACTTTTTAATGTACTTCACCATACCCCACGCTCCTTCACTGTAAAAAAAAAATCTGTGAAGTTACTAACATATTTCTCGGAAACTGGGATTCCAGGAACTATTTATGTAACGGCAACAGCAAAAATTTCTGTAACAGCATCTGTTACAGGAAGTTTTCTTGTTGCCGTTACATAAAAAGTTCCTGGAATCCCAGTTTCCTAGAAAAATTTTAGTAACTTTACAAATTTTTTTTACAGTGTTTAATTCCAGTCCGATACTGTCATCTACATTAAACGACACATTCCACATGGCACTGATTGAGTAAAGAAAAAAATAGAGGAAAGTTTTAGTTTGCCCCCAGCGTAGACGTAAGCAATAAGGTGATAGTTGTTAAATCCTAGAAAAAGGTCACATCGATTTTTCAAGAAATGGTATACACTGTAAAAAAAAAATCTGTGAAGTTACTAAAGTTTTTCTAGGAAACTTGGATTCCTAGAACTTTTCATGTAACGGCAACAACAAAATTTCATGTAACAGACACACTTTTGCGCCGAAAATCAAAAAATCTGTAAGGTTACTAAGAATTTTTTTGGAAACTGGGATTCCGAGAACTTTTCATGTAACTCCAGCCAGGGTTACAAATAAAAGTTTAGTAAGATTACTGAAATTTTAGCAGATTCATTTGTAAAGTTACAGATTTTTGTAGCTTTACAAAAACTAGTTTTGTAGATTTGCGCTTTTTTCGTACAGTTACAGGTGAAAGTTTAGTAAGCATGTAACTTTACATCTGTAGAACTACAGATTTTTTTTTTACAGTGTAGGTGACAAACTTTTTTTTATTATTGAGGGAGACTTTTATTATGTATTAGATGGCTACGCCTACGGGAATGACAGCGGAAGCTTGTTTGGTTGATTTATTTGGTTTATTCAGATTATTAAACTTTTTGAGAAATTGATTGTGCACGTATTTTCGCTTCTTTTCGAAAGCATTTCTTTTGTTTTATGACTTCATACATGTTTATGTGGAGTTTGAGAATAATTCAGACTGTTATAAAAATGAGAAAAAACAGAGTAAAGTCAGATAATTTTTTTAATGTAAAGGGGATTTGGATTTTTTCAAAGTATGATGAATTATAGTTCGTGCGTTTTTCCGACTGCTGCAAGACAATGTTGCTGCATCCACTGATGTTTTGTATTGTTTTCAGAAGCGCTATGCTCTAATACATTCAGTTATGATTGTGGCTAAAACGAATTTCGTTCGTTATTGATCACTGATTAAAAGAATTTAGTGCATTTTTGAGACTGCTGTTCGATGAGATTGCTGCATCCATTGATATTTGTTTTTGGTTTTCATGAGCTCTATGTGCTCATATATTCATTAGTGATTGCAGATTTAGCAAATTTCTTTAGTTTGTGATCACGGCTTTAACGGATTTCGTTCTTTTAAACGGATTCCTCAGTGAAAAAAAGTGTCTCTAAAGTAGCAGTGACCAATGTTTATTTCAAGAAAAGTTGTGGAAATATTAAATTACTTAATAGGCTGATTTTTGTAAGAATTTGAGTGTCAGGTATTTGTTCTTGTTTCCAAAAGAACACTGTTAGTTATTGTTGTTTGGAGTTTCGTCGCGATCTTGGACTCGAATGGAAAATTCGCCATAAAAGTGCTATAAGATTGAGTTAAGTTCAAATTTTATTATTGTGTTGAATCGTTGAATTTTTCAGAGCTGCTTTTGTATATTTAAATATCCTCCGTGATCAATATATTTCAAAATGTGAGAATGCTTCAGAATTCTGTCTCGGATACGTGTTTACTTTTATTATAGAATTAAGTGTTACGTCTGAGATTAATAAATGGACTGTGATTGATTTTCGTATGGAGAAAGGTTTGATTGCGAGTAAGTACGAGTGCCCTGAATGTGGTTACGAAATGAAACTTATGGAAAGAAAGGCAAAATTTCAAGGATTTCAATGGCGGTGTATAAGAATAAGGCAGGGAAAAGGTATTTTGTGAATCGAAGTTTAATGCTTGGTAGTTGATTTTAAAGAAGTAATTATTAGATTGATACTTTAATTATTACGTATGTTTCAGTTGAAAAATATACGCAAGAAAAAAAATTTAAATTGGCGCGATTGTCGAAACAGACAGTAACGGATTATATTGGTTTTTCTAGAGAGGTTTGTGTGTGGGAAAGCAGTAATTTGGGAGGAGAAGGGAAAGTAGTTGAAATAGGTGAGTGTTTGTTTGGGAAAAATAAGTACGATAGAGAAATTCCTGTGAATGATACATAGGTGTTTGGTGGTGTGAGGAACCGAAGTAAGGAGTGTTTGTTTAAATTGGTTGGTATTAGAAAGAAAGAAACTTTCTTAGAGTTTATCAAGAGGCGGATTTTACAGGGAACTACGATTATTTATGATTGCTGGGGAACTTATAAATTTCTTAAAGGGGATGATTATCAGCGGATCTCAATCAATCATAAAATGCACATTAACCCATTGTGCCTAGCGTCCTGATTTTGAGACGTTTTCTATATATATATAAAAAAAAAAAAAATCCCATTACAAATGTAATTACGATATCCTTTCAAATCTTTGAAAATGTATCCTTAGTATTTTTTTCTATATTTATTGATAAATGGCAGAGTATTTCTAAGAATAAAAATGTGGAATAATTGTTTGTTGTAGCACAAAGTTACATTTTCTTGAAATAAAATGGCGCGTAAGATAAAGTAAGATATTTCTTTTACTTCTTTATTAATAATTTTATAAGTCTTATTATTTATAAGACGAAACATAATTTTTAGAATACGTATTTTTGTATTTTTTCAGATTTCTACTTTTTTGATCGAATTTCAAACATTATATACCGTCCTATTTTTGAGACGCTAGGCACGAAAGGGTGGGTTACCGTCTATGATTTCTCAGTTACTATCTATGCATTAAATCTATGTTTTATACCATTTGTTTTGTTACAAAAGGGCTACATATCATTCGGATTATTATTTGACTATACATATTTCTTTGTTATTACTATAAGGGGGGGGGGGGACTCGGACTAAGAACAAGACACCCACCCCTCCCCACCTTTAGCTATTCGCTTAGTAAAAATTTTGTATCTTACCGTTATGTTTTATACTACTTTAGTATTTGACATCCTGAGGTTACTAATATATTTACTAATATATATACCATATATACCTCCGTATAAGTCGAGGAATTTCTGACAAATTTCTGCAAGTAAATTGGGGGGTCGACTTAAATGCGTGTCAATTACAAAAAAAAACAACAACAAAAAAACAACAAAAAAAACTTTCGAATATTGCAAAATGCAAAATTCTGGCTTTTTATGTTTATAAGTAATAAAATAATAAATAATATTTACAAAGAACAATAATTTATTACTTAAAAAAATTTCAACGATTTTTTGTTTACTTACTACCTTTTCGCATTAGTAAGTTAAATCTTCGGTCTGATTTTGAGCAAAATTGAAGTAAAAAGTTAAGACCTATACGCGAGTTTTTGATTTTTTTTCAGAATTTACATTTGAAAGTTAGGCGGCCGACTTATATGCGAGTATATATGGTTTATATACTCTATTAGTAATTCTTGATTATTATAAATTTTTACTATGCCAGGGGCTAAGAGGGGTAGGCGTTCTTGTGTTGAATGTTCTTGAGCCGAGCCCAACCCCCATAGTAATAACAAAGATTTTTTTATAGCCAAATAATCCGAATGATAAATTGCCATTTTGTAACAAAATAAATGACGTACATTTGAAATTTAATGCGTAGACTGTAACGGAGAAAATACGACAAAATCATTAGTATTGAATTTATAATTAAAAATATTTACATATTAGTAATCAACAATTACTTATATAGTATATATATATATAATTAAATACATTACTAACCTCAGGTTGTCAAATACTAAATTACTATGAAACGAACGGTATGTTATACATTTTTAGTATGGCTAAGGGTGGGGAGGATTTGGGTCTTGTTCTTGTGCCGAACCATGCCACCTCCCCCCCCCCCCCTTTATATCAATAATAAAGAAGTTTTATAGACAAATAATAACCCGGATTATATATAACCTTTTTGTATCAAAATAAATGGCATAAAACATAGATTTAATGAATAGACAAACGGAAAAAACTCCTACCCTTTCGTGCCTAGTGTCCCAAAATTGAGACGTTTTGATTTTTTTATAAGTTAAATAAATATTTTTTCAAAGAGATTTTTTTTACGTTCATTTTACAACTTTTACTATAATTAAGAATAATATTCAGTTGAAAAATAAATTCAGGCACTAATGGGTTAAGAACATGATTGCTAGGGCGCACAGAAATACGATAGGAGGATAATGGAGTAAGATTAGACAATTATTTCGTTGCAATAGGCTGGCTATAGTTACTTTTGACACATGCCTTTCATGTGGAGAAAGGGTCACAAATAATATTCTGTGAACTCACTTATTCGTTCTTGAGGGAATTAATTCAACTCTATAACACCAGAATGAGGGATGGAATGACTGAATATGTAGGTGAAGGTTCAATAAACAATATAAACTGATTAGTCATCTACTAGTGACGATGATAGCGATGATGATATAGAGAAACCCAGTCATCATAAAATAAAACAAAATATGAAACATAACAGTAAGACAAGTTTACTTTATTTTGTATAATAAAAATTTAAAGTTGTGATAGTTTTTTAAATAGTTTTTTTTGCTAATTAAAAGATGACTTTGTATAATTTAAAACATTCTAATTTAGTACATAGATAGTTCTTTTACGTAGATTGTCAGTGAGAAGAAAATATATTTAATGTAAAGATGAACGTTAAAAGACTGAAATAACTCGATAAATTTAGATAATTATACCTAAAAGTTCTTGACAAATGATAATTTAAATCATGTAACTTTCCCTGGCGATCTGTTTAAATAAAAACAAAATTCTCTCTCCTAGATTGCCGCGTATTAGCATGGCGCGCGGCTCCTTTGCGTAAGTGAAAACATTGCCAAAACACAATGTGAATTTTCTAGTATTTAACCGGTGATAGCTTTAATCAGTAAAGAAATGAACGATTTAAAGGAGGAGCGGCAATCTCGCAAATTTAAATTAGAATTTTCAATAGGTCGACAAAAAGATAGCTCTTTTAAAATGTAGGACATATTGGCGATTCGGATAAGTTCTGACCATCACGAAAAAAATCCCAAAACAACTGGTTATACCAGCCGGATTCACAGATGAAATTTATTGATGTAGTCACATTGACGAACCGCATCATATCGTCAGTGTTAGAAAAATTAAGGATGTCGTCCTTAAATAATACTTTTGTCGGAGATTTTCTAGATATATTAGCAATTACGTCCAAGTGTGTGTCTCTCATTGTAATGGAGAAAGTGGTTCCTCATGATGGTTGATTAAGTAGACTTAGATAATTCATTGAAGGAGGATAACTAACTTATATCTAGCTTTGATTTAAATTCTTAAAATTAAGGTATTATTATTATGTGATTTATATTTTTTATATTCTATAAATTTTAAGGTATTCATGGAATTGCAGCTTGGAAAATTAACAATAAATATTAATCGGATTAGAATGTCAACCTCCATGGAATAATTTAAATGTTCAACCCGAATGGCTTTTTGATTTTCAAAGACAGTGATCCTAAAATCCTTTTTGAGGGGAGGTTCTATGGAAAATTAACCTTCGGACTAATATATTAACGGTTTGATTTAACAAGATGTTTGAAATTTGTGTTTCTTATGATTTTTATTCACAATAATAACCGTTTTATATTTATACCTTTATATTTTAAATGTCTTAGTGTACAAAAGACTAGAAAAGATCCCATAAAAATCATTGCCCTTTTTTATCGATTTTAGGGTTCCGTAATTAGAAAGTAAATACGTATCCATTTTAAGAGGGCTCGTGTATGTATCTATCCATCTGTCACAGCCGTTTTATCCGAAATCTACGTATCAATTTAAGTTCGGATTTAGCACAGTTATACAGGTTATTGACACATATATATAGATTATTAGACATTCACAATTTATTGGGGGAAAATTTCGGACGGCTAATTAAGTTATTAGATTTATATATATTGTTGGGAGGAAACAGACCTATTAGAAAAACCAGTCGTAACCTGTCCGCTAAACCACCCAACTATGTAGTATATTGAGGAAAAATAAAAACAATAAAAATTCTTATTTATAAATTTAAATTCTTCCTCTCAAAACCCTATAACCTAACTATTTAATATGATTACCAAAAAACTACTAATTG
Source organism: Maratus speciosus (assembly GCA_963932465.1). Taxonomy (NCBI): domain Eukaryota; kingdom Metazoa; phylum Arthropoda; class Arachnida; order Araneae; family Salticidae; genus Maratus; species Maratus speciosus. Next base: position 170,138,963 of record OZ010795.1, on the reverse strand, counting down.
CGGTGATCGCAAATACTCTGGCTAGACTGTGGGGGGGGGGGGGGGAGGTAATACTCATTACCTTTACGCGACAGAATACGGGATTTTTTACGCGACAGTCTAGATTATAGGCACGAGAAATAATAACTGCAGTGCACTGCACAAAGCTACGGTTAATTGGTAAAAGAAAATATCATAAAATTAAAAGTAAACTCACTCACGATGAAAAGCAAGGACCCATAATTAAAATATCAAAAAATACTTTATTTACAAAAACATATAAATATACAAACTAAAAATTAAAGGAACATCACCCCCCCCCCCTTAATAAAGTGTCTCATGTGAGAGTAACTATTACTTATTTCCTAACTTTTATAAAATATTTTATTATTATTGTTATTCGACATCTTCCCATTAAATAACTTAACTGGGCGTACATATTTAATATTACTATTATATACCCTATAGTACTATTTTGGTACTATTTACAATTAAAAGAAGGAACAATAAAATTAACCTCTCAAATAACTTTTCTAATTATCAGGCTGGTGATGAGCAGTGGTGATGACCACATTTCGTAGAAAAATACGTATGGCTTTTCATGGCTGCACATTAAAAAAAACTGAAGGTTTTTTTAGCCTCCGGTCTGGTATGCTATTTCTTTCTCCCAGCTTATTTTGTGTCCAAAAAATAACGTTAGCTTACCAAGGCTAGCTGTAAAACAAATCATTACGATTAAATACTCTTTAGCAATTTTTTAAACTTCTAAGCATCGCAACACATTCAGTTCTTATACCGTCGTATTGGAAGAAAAAAAAGTTCTTTTAAATGCACTTTGTTTGAAAACTGTATCTCCATTTGTTTTTGAAATATTAATTTTTTTGTAGTTTTTGGAGCCATTTGCTTAATATTAGCAACGGCATTTTATCCATTTCTGTAGAAAGCAAAGGAAAAATAGTTTTAAAATAGTAATTATATATTTTTGTTGCCATTTTCTCATAACAACCGAAAGAAAATGTAATTAAAATATGTGTTATTTTGAAAAAAATATAAACGAATGATTTCTGTTAAAACAATGGAGCTATTATATACTATATTTAATTGCAAGTATCTATGAATCATTAGATAGCCGTTTTCTTTTTTTTTCGATTTTCTTGAATGACGATATCTGTTTGCTGCATTTGTGCATTATTTCGCGATAGTGATGTACTATGCATGCTTTACTGTCGGTCTGTGAAATTCTTAAGCGGATGCGAATGACGTCATTTTACATAAAATAAAACGTGTGCTTTAAGTCTTAAAATTTAAATATGTTTTGTACTGCAATAGAGTCTCGCTTAACCGAGTTATTTTCTTCTGATGGACTGGTGGCTTCTATTATTATGAAACAGCCATTATAAATGAAGTGTTAGGTGAAGATGAAAGAGCAGCCGTAAAAAACAATTATGGCCATTTCTTCCCCCCATTCTGACCAGGAAATTAAAGTTCTAACTTTTTTAGGCTGCTCTTTCATCTTCACCTAACACTTCATTTATAATGGCTGTTTCATAATAATAGAAGCCATCAGTCCATCAGAAAAAAATGAAGTAATGGAAATGCCGGAGGCGACACTAATTTCTGATAAAGCAGAATTCCTGTTCTCTAGTTTTTTTTTTTTTTTTTTTTTTTTTTTTAACTGTACGTTATTTACAAAAGTTCATAAAAAAAGTTTTTTTTTTTCTTTAAAGAAAGGGAGGCAGGCGCCCTGGATAATTCTTTGCTTAACAGGGGCCAATTCCGAAAGATATGCAAATATGCTCTGGATTGCCCGCCTCTCATTGGAGCAGGGATGTACTCCGGACCCGCGACAACCCCTCCTTCTCTAACCAGAGGGTCGCCCCTGCCAGTCCCCGGGCTCGACCGGTTGGGTCCGATTTATGGCCCCAGTAAATAAGCCGCATAAACCAGTCTTGACAGAAACTGTCGAGGCTATTGTGTAAGTCCGGATGAATGGGCTCCAATCGTCCTTCTTTAAGTTGGTGGAACTAAGACAATTTCTTCTATAAATCACCTGTCCCTGCCACCTAAGCCTGGGAAAAAACAACTAAAATATTTGCACTCAATATTATACATTTCAATAAAATATATAAATATGCAATATAGTATGTGCAACAATATGGATAATATTACAATTAATGTTGTATAATTGTGTTTGATGTGTTGAGTGGGATATCCACTGTGTTGAGTGGGATATCCTTAACATATATGCATATCGTGTGGAGTATCGTTCAAAATATCTCGTAATGCCAAACTCAAAAATGTATTTGTTTTAATATAAGGTATTTTATATTTTCCGGTATATTATCAAAAATGTTCTAAAAAATATGTCCTCCACCCCTATTTCAATTATTTCAACACCTATTTCGAATCTACTGAAACTAAAATTATGGAAAAATTACGGGTTGTCGGAGTTTATTTAAACCTTCCAGGAGAACCATAGTAATTATACTAGGTTACATAGTTTTTGTAAAAAATTGCATTTTTTCGTTATTTTTTAATATTACAAAATTTATTTTCCGAGCACTCAGCGGGGAAATACATGTCGACATGGAATAGTCTAAGGATTGTTGATAATAAATTTAAAAAAATGTTGATAATTAGCCTGGATATCAATTAAAATAATGTATAGGAAAACGCTGCATGAACCAATGCGGTGTTTTAAATTTGCGACCTCCTTTTTGAAGCACGCTTCACACAACGGTAAGTTTAAACTTTGTACAGTGTCTTCCTTTTAGGTAATGGGAATAATAGTGATAATAGTCACTGTTTTCCATTGCAATTGCATTAAATTATTGTAGGAAGTTTTAGGTAGATTTCGTATGAAATACTGCCTATTGGGATCGTTCCTATGTTGGAATTTCTGAAAACTTTTTGCAGATCTACACCGATCATGACCCCTAGAACCCAAAACCACCCTCAGTAAAAAACTTTATATATCTATCTATCTATCTATCTATCTATCTATCTATATATATCACTTTCTTCTGGACACGATAACTTTCGTAATTCTGCACCAATCTCTTCCAAACTGATACATAAAATCAATGGGCATAAAATCTCGGTCAAGTTCGTTAATGGGCAAAATCGGACCAAGGGGAGGGAAATAGGGAGGGGTTTTGTGAAAACAGAAAACCCCCCATAACTTCTTAATTTTTGTACATATCAAATCAGTTTAAAGTTTTTATTACTTCTAAAAATAGGGCCAAAAATTTATGTATCACAGATTTTTGATAAAGTTAAAAATGGGCTCAAGGGGCGCAAAAAATAGGGTTTTTGGGACAAAAAAATTCATAACTTCGTCAATTCTCAAGATATCAAATTCAATTTATTTTATTATAAATTTCCTTAACATTATCTAAAACTTTTATATTCACAAGTTTTTGATAGGAACAATTCGTACCGCAAAAAAAAAAAATTAAAAACGAAAACAAAAAGGGCGTTTGAAGAAGAAAAAAATCCATAACTTCGTCAATTCTCAAGATATCAAATCCAATTAATTTTATCATGAATCTCCTTAACATTATCTACAACTTTTATATTCACAAGTTTTTGATAGGACCAATTCGTACCGCAAAAAAAATTAAAAACGAAAACAAAAAGGTGGTTTGAAGAAGAAAAAAATCCATAACTCCGTCAATTCAAAAGATATAAAATCCCCATGAATTTATCATATATCTTCTTAATATTGTCTACAACATCTATATAGACGAGTTTTGGATAGGACCAATTCTTAGAGCAAAAACAAATTAAAAATACATACCGATTGAAGTAAAAAATGATCTTAGTAAGGGTGTTTTCAAATCCAAACTGCTTATTTTCTGACTCATTTTACAATTAATTTTTGCTCTTAAAGGCTTCCAATTGGTACGTTTTCTTACTCAGAAACTATATAATGTACCGTAATGGTCGATTTTCTGATAGGGGCAGAATATATTTTTTTAAATGCTGTTAAAAAGGGCATTTTGAACCGAATTTACCGAAGCGGATTGTGTTGGAAAAATCATTGTATTAAGGATGCGCTTAAATCCAAACTGCTTATTTTCTGACTGGTTTTTAAATTCATTTTTGCTCTCAAACGCATTTAATTGGTAGATTCGCTTATTCAGAAACTATGTAATGTACCGTAATAATCGATTTTTAGATAGAGGCAGAATATATTTCAAAAAATTATGTCAAAGTGGGCATTTTGAACGGAATTTCCCGAAGCGATTGTGTTAGAAACGAAAAATATTGTCCTTCTGAGAAAATAATTGTTTATATATCAAGTTTTAATTAATTGAACAAAAAATAAAAACACAAGTCGCTTATAAATCTCTTCAAAAATCACGTCAGCAAGTTTCATATTTTTTTAAAATTAAAAATGAATCTGGAATTATGCCAGAAAATTTCGAGTTGTTGAGCATGGAAAAGTACTTTTTTGAATACCGCCCTAAAATGATTCTGATAAAACCAGCTATTATATAAAAATGAAATAAAAACTCGTCAAGAGCGGCCAGATAAAATTGTTAAAGTGGATTTATCTATAATCATGATTTAGTTTTTGTTTGTGAAATTAGTATATTTGACTTCGAAATCTACCTCTGCCTGTAGGCCGGGCCGGCAGGTATTTTTTTGAAAACTAATTCGTAAAATAATTCTAAGTTCTTTACAATGTCTTATTATACTTTTAGCAGCATTTTTTGTACTATTACAATTAGAAATTAATAAATGTATTGTACGGAACCCTTTGTATACAAAATAATATTCGCACTTGGTCGATTATTTTTCCTCATTAATTACGAGGTTAAAGTAATTCCTAAAGGAACATAAATCCGGTTCCTCATAAATTTGTAATAGTATTTTAGGGCTTTTGCATACTTCCATTAAAAACGGTTTATTATAAAAAAGAATAATTGGATTTCAGTAAATAATTAAAAAAGATAATCGGATTAAGATACTTTCGGAGGTTGCTAAAATTTAATTAATTTTCCCTGTATGACAATTAGATTTTATTACCCAAGGGCACGTTCTATAAACACAATGTTTCAAAATATTTTTTTTCAATTAGATTATAACAAGTTTATTACGGAAGACGAATATTGTGAGGAATTTAATTTAAATACATTGCTTTCCCCTAAATAAAAATTCTGTTAAGATAAATTTCTTAAAAATAATACCTTTTTAGTCTTATAATTAAAACTAATTTAGAAAACTCTTTAATATTTTTTAAATTATATTTTGCATGCAAAGAGTTTGTTGTGTTTAATTTATATATTAAAATAGCGTAGTGACAAAAAATATTATATGTTGAGTGTATTAAACAGTCATTAAATAAAATATACTAATAATCAAATTTAGCAATGTAAAGTGCGTGTTTGACATTTAGTTTTCAATTATTTATTTATTCTGTTTTAAATAATAATGACTTTATATTACATTTCTTATTTTACATCCAAATTGGAAAATTAAACAGTGTTCTAGAAAAAAAAAATATAGGAAGATATGTGAATGTATAGGAAAATATGTCTTTTAACAATAGCTTTCACTAAAGACATTTTATGTAACCTTAAATTTAAAGATAGGGATAAATATTTATAATGTGCTCGAAGTTAGCATCATTCTTCAGGCGGTAAAACTGGAAATGATAAATGCCTGCACATTTATAGTTTGCTCTTTTATCTTAAAATGTTTTCTAAATTTTTCTATTAAATTATCATGAAGATATTGTAATTAGTTGTGATATAAGCGGTCTGTCTGATAAATATTCGACTTTTATTTTTTCCGCCCGCAATAGTGACTGAAAGGACGCGCCACTGTGCCCATTGGAAAGAGTTGCTTAGTGAGCATGCTTGATTTTTTTCCGCCCGCAATAGTGATTCTAAGGCCGCGCCACTGTGCTCATTTGAAGGAGATTGCTTAGTGAGCATGATTGAAGATTTTCCACGAAACCCAGTGCTTGTTGGCCACCGAGTGAGGTGCTGTCATAAGTTTTCGTCGGATTTTGATTTCTCACAAGATGACTGAATTGGTTGAGAAAAGAGAGTAGAGATGAGCAGTCGAATTCCGGCTTCGTCCGAGTACGAAAATTTGGCGGAACGCCCCCCTTCGTGACGTCACTTTGATGTCATAGGGGCGTAGAAAAGGGAAAACTGTATTCTGGGCCATTTCTTTTCGTATTTGGCGAAAGATTAGATACGAAAATTTATTTCGGATGTTTACATTTTTTCGGATGCTATTTTCGCCATCTCAAAGCAGGCGAAATGAGGGTAAAAAGCCCATTTCGGACGCAACTTTTATGATTGTTTACATATGATAGGACATTTTAATAAGTAAGTTTCTAGTATTTTTCAATGTTAGGATTTTTTTATGGCATTTGTGAGGAATATTATAATGTATTTGGTAAAAAATGAGCGTTAACTCCGTTATTTTGATGTGGGGAGGTTTTAATTTTTATTTATTTTAAAATAAATTATGTACATTATAAAAAATATTTTTATTTTTAAGAACAAACAGATGTTTGGAAAGGATTTTAAAGTTGTAGAATTTTTTTTAAATGGAGATAAATTGGAAGAATCTGAGATATTTTGATAGCATTGGTACCCTCTGATCAAAATCCAAAAGGGAAGGGGGTGGATTTTTCAACAAATGAATAATTATTATAATAAATAAAAATACTTTGCTTTCAATTATAACTGTTTTATCTATATTTAATTATTTAAAGTCAAATGGGTAAAATAAATTTAATATTTTCTTTTAATCATTGAAAAAAAAACAAATTTCAAGGATCCGGAGTTGATGCTCTACTACAAATGCAGTTAGTTATACAAAGAGTTTAATTAATAAATATAACAGAGAGTTTAATTTATAAAGAATTGTTATATGCTACATAGTTTTAAACATAATACTTATCCCAAGAAATACATGCTATTAATATCCAACTTTATTTATTTATTTTACATAAAACCTTAGGTTTTGATGAATGCTTAGCTGAAAATTTGCTGTATGATCTGCCTCTTCCCATTAAAGTTGACAAGAATATGAAATAATCCGTACTGAGGTATACATCGAACCGAGATAACTTTTAATATTAATATAATTTTTGAAATTGTTATATTTATGTGTAAGAAAAATATATACTGTTACTTTCTTGTATTTTCGAAAAAGGGTGAAGAATAAAATGTTTTTCTAACTTCATTTTATTTATTTATTATTATTGTATAATTATATCTCAACCCTGCATATATTGCTGTCTTACACAACTTCTGCATTTTTTTTCAAGTACATATATATTAAACAAATTACAGACAATTTATAATCTTCTTCAAATTTTATTAAAATATCAATCAATGTGTGAGAATTACTTTTTAATAAATGTGAAAATAAATAAAGTCAATGAAATCATCTTTTCAAAAATATATTAGCAATTTAGTACTATTATTACAAAATTTGGATGTCTTTGTTACTAATTATTTATGCATTTCCAATATCAAAATATCAAGGCAAAAACTGAATAATAAATACATGGTAGAATTTAATTATTAAAGTTTTTTTTAATATAGCATATTTTACAGTAACAATAATCTAAAAGTTAAAATACCAGTGAAAACCTTTTTTTACTACAGTTACAAAATCAACTTCATACCTACATGAATAAAATTTTCAGACAAAAAAAAAAAAAAAAAAAAAAAAAAACTATGAGTGTTTTATAAGCATCTTTGATTAAAGTTTGTTGCTTGCTGATTAACTTTATTTTTGTGGTTTATATTCTGTGAAAATTGCTTTTTATGAAAATTTTACTACCCTTTTTGAGAGAAAGTTTTAAAAATGTTTATATATTTATTAAGAACATGAAACTTTTATTCATGTGCTTTATACATTAATGACACACATATAAATATACATAAATTAAATTTTGATTGCTGTAAAAGTAGAAAGTTTGAACTTTAAAACAGTGTTTAAAAAAATAACAATAATTCTTCTTGATTTTATAGAAATTGTTTAAGTAATATCAAAAGCAGACAAATGACTTACTTGTATAATAAATTGCATATTAGAACAGACGAGTAAAGTTCAATGAGAGTTTTAAAAAAAGCTATTCTTTTTAATTTGTTTACAGTTGAAAATACTTTTTACATTAGATTTATAATATAAAAAAAAAGAAGAAGAAGAAGAAAGTATTAAGTTTTTTAAAAGAATGTGTATCACTTTTTTAAATTTTCAACCACTATTTTAATAAGATGCATGATAAATAAATATTAATTGATGTTCCTGTAAAAAAAAAAAAAAAAAAAAAAAAAAAAAAAAAAGAAAAAAAAAGAATGTTGGTTATGGTGTGTTGCTATAGTGATTGAAAGCTTTAAAAATTAAACTTGCAGACATTTTATTTCATGAAGATATATTTTGGGAGATTTAGATTTTTCTTTACTCTTGATTTTTCATAGAATTTTCTAATTTAACATAAAGGCAATAATAATAGTAATAATGGTTTAAAAAAAATAGAAATAATAAGTTTTATTTTCATCAGGGTTGAAAAAAAACTTTATATATATATATTTTAAATAAATATTAAAAATGAAATACATTTCTTTATTATCGTAAAAAAAGGAAGCATTTGAAGTGTATTTATACAAAGAATTAATTTCAAATGCTTCTTTTTTTGAGAGAGAGAGGGGAGAGGGGGCATATCATTTACATTTATTTTCTCTTTTTTAATGTACTGTTTTTGAAAACATGTAGTAAAATACTTAGTTTACTAGGAAAGGGCATGATATTTTTTGTCAACACTTAATCTTATTTAAAAATTGTTTAAACAACTGTTTATATTGCCAGTCTTACCTTAATAACTATGAATAGTTTTTTTTTCTTTAGTCTTTTCTAAGTTACATTATCTCAATATATCAATTACACGACTGATTAAATCTGTACTTGTTTACATTCCTGTTATCCATTTACAATAAACAAATTCTATCCTCAAGCAATGTGATATAACACCAATAATGTATTAAGATAAGCATAACATCATGTTCAATCAACTGTATTACTACATGTCACATACAACATGCACATTTCAACTTTATTTATTTTGTGGATAAGTCAGTTTAGCTGTTATAATGAAGAATATATGTTAATTGCTGAAAATAATTGATAAATAATGACTTAGGAAATGTATTAAAATGAAAAGTTAGGATATAAAATAAGGATATGCTCTTATTAATGTACTTAAAAAAATAATAAAAGCATGAACTGCTGTAAAATATTGTATTTTGCTTATGAAAGGTAATATAAAAATTACACAGTGAAAACAAATAACATTGTAAGCTTTTGCTGATTATCTCTGCATAAAGGTAAACAGCTCTGATATTTAATATAAAGTTGAATTTTTGGGGTGGTTTTATTAAAGCTATTCTTTTTATTTTTACCGGTTGAAAATATCCCTTTTTAATTAGATTTATATGTATAAAGTAAAAATAAGTTGCATTAAAGAGTCTTTGTGCTTTCAGAACTATCAATCACTAACTTAATAAGATGAAAAAGCGTTTGTTTATTAGAAATCTAACTTGCAATCATTTTATTTCTTGCAAATGTATTCAGTAATTTATTCCTTGATTTTGCACAGAAATCTAAACATAACAATTTATATTTTCGTCACAATGTTCAGCGAAAAAAAAAAAAAGGCATAACTTTACTCATTTCGCTTGACTTATGAATATAAGCATTATCTATTACATATATATAATCCAAACGGAAATTTCGTTCCGAACGCCGAGATTTCGAGTTCTACCGCATGTATTTTTACGGAACTTATACCGTTAGATAGGTATCGTTCCAGGGAAGGTTTTAAGCTATAACACATCATTCTACCTAGATTAGTTATAGAATTGTTACGGAAAATTCTATTATTTTGGACTTTGTTACTTCATATTTCCTTAAATATCTGGGCTCCTATTGGTCGTACAGCTTAGATCTCGCGCCAAAAGTAGCTCCAGAGCACCCAAGCAAACTTTTCCCCGCGATTATTTTGCCGTCTTCCGATTTGCTCTAACTCTATTAGGGGCCCGCGTAGGGCCCTTTAAAATATTTTTCGTAGTAATTTCAGCAATTATCTTAAATTATTGGTTAAGACCGCCACCCTCCCGATTCATGTATCTACCGAAAGGTTGCATGAAGGAGTTTCGTTCAGATACGCTTTCGTTAAGAATAGAGTGCGCTCCCTGGTGGTGGAATGTGGAACTAACATAACACGATATTTTTAAAATTAGGAAATCTAACAATGCGATCTGTTTTAAACTTTGAGATAGTTCATAACACATAATCTATTATCTATTCTATTATATATATATATAAAATCTATTATCAATTCTATTATATATTATATATATAAAATCCAAACGAAAATTTCGTTCCGAACGCCTAGATTTCGAGTTCTACTGCATGGATTTTTACGGAACCTATACCGTTAGATAGGTATTGTTTCAGGGAAGGTTTTAATCTATAACACATTATTCTACCTAGATTAGTTATAGAAATATGACGGAAAGTTCTGTTATTTTGGACGATAAGGTTACAATTTTATTTCTTGGCGAAGTTTTTTGTTGTTGAAAAAATTGAAACGGCTATTACAGCTAGAAAAATAAAAGACAAAAAACTGTTACTAATTTTATTTAAAATCTTTAAAAAAGAAAAAAAGAAGAAGAAAATCCGTTTTAATGAGTGATAATATTAAAAAACAGAAACATTTAGTCAAAACCTGAAAGAAATATTTGTAATGCTTAAAAATTAATTTAATAAGAAATATTACACTCGATACGCAATATTTGGCTCTTTATCGCTTGCGTTAGATATGGAAACGAATCTGAAAATTTGATTAGATGAAATTTTAACGACATTTTCTTTCTGTTCTGTTCTTTTCCCTTTTTTTTATATCTAATTGTCCCATCACGTGACTTATAGAAGAAACAAGCAGATGTAATTGTGAGTCACATGTGTAATTACTATTTGTTTCTTTACAATTTTTTCTTTTTCTTTTGTCGCCAAACAATGTGATTTTAAGCCAAAAATGCATAAGCGTGACATTAGCTTGAAGATGTTCTCACAAATGGTGTTTTTTTAGGTGAAAGAGATCATTTTTTGAGTACATTTTCATATTCAATTGTAACTTATATAGATATCAGTTAATATTTTAAAAATGGAATCGAATACTTAAATTTCAGTGTGAATTTCTGCCACACATACATATTGTAAAATAATTTCATACTTTTTAAAATGTTTTTCGCCGTAATTCCGAAAGCATGTGATATTTATAAACTCGATCTCAGATCAACGAATATTACCCATTTTATTTAAGCAAATATTATCTATTTTCTCAAGTCATATCGCCAATTTCATTTATAGGAAAATTCACAGATTCGAAATCTAGGAAATAAAGATAATTTTTAAGAAAATTTATGTTTTAATACGTTATTACTATGGAAAAATTCAACATTTTGAAAAAAAAAATTACAAGTCTTTTGTAATTCGTCATTTCTCATTCGTCTTTCTTCGTACTTTCTCCTCTGTTATGTAATATTTCAAATGATATTGGACTAATTTTCGATCATCGATTCACCGCAAAATCGCATATCTAATATAGTATATGAAATAAAGTCTGGATTAGGGGACTAATTAACGCACAGCGCAAACTACTGAACCTAAAATCTTGAAAATCGTGGTAAAAATACTTCTTATGACATAAACTTCTGCTAGGAAAGGATTTTCTAAAGTGTCACCCCTAATGGTTTTTGCACGGGGAGGGGGAAAAAAATCGAATATCAAAATTAAGCGTCAAATGATAGCATATTTTAATGTAGTTTTGTATGCTGAATCGAATGCTACCAAATAAATTTTTATAAGTCCAACAGTTCATGACACATTTCATATTTTTCTAATTTGGCGGTGTCTTTGGCATCTTAAACTCAAAATATCTATCATTACATATATCATTACATATCTATCGTTACTCTAGCAACGGAAAAAATTCAAATCAACCCTTTTGGCTAAAAAATAAAAACTCCTCTATGAGTTTGAAATAAAAATGCAAGCATCTTAATTTTTTTTAAAAATAGTGATTTTATGTAAAATAAAAGGGAAAAAATTACTGAGAATTTAGCGTTATAAAACAAAAATGGAAAAGGTACTACTTAGATATTCCGTCGACCAAAAATCTATCGTCAAACTATAAGATTAAATGCCAATAATGGTTGATCGTAAATATCAAATTCACTTGAATTTAAACAAACTACACGTGTTTACGTCATCAAGTGATTTTAATTTCGACGTTTTATTTGTATTTTTATTAATGTTATACTAATTTATTTGTTATTTCGTTATTTAAAATAAAGATTATGTCAATTTATATAATTTGGCGATTTATATAATTTGGCGAAATTGGTCGACGGGATAACAAGTAGTACCAATGAAAATATTTAAGTATGAAAGCAATGTTTGTAACGACTTAAAAATTATTTTCATATATATAAACTCGGTTTATGGCGTCAGATGCCGTCATCCGAAGAATCTACAAGAGTCTTTTTCCATTTTTTCCGGTCATAGGTTCCTCAATGAAAGAAATTGGAATCGGAATAATATTGTGCGATTTATAAATTGCTCCTCGATAAGAAGAAAAAATCGGTACATTTATAACAACCGTGCGCACATCTCGCTGATAGCATTTTTAAAATTCCCAGTAGAAGTAGTTACATTTTGCGTATGTAAATTAAAAATATTTTTTTGCTTTTAATTATGGCATTATTTCCTGTTATTGTTTATCTTTTCAGTTTTTTTAAATGAAATTAGTACAAGGCATGCATTTTAAATTAAATGAGTGAAAGGTTTGTGTTTTAAATGAAAATAATAAAATAAGAATATGCTATGAAAACAATCTTTATTGATTTATTAGCTGCGCCCGGCTGACATAAAAGCATCACAAAAGTCACATATTCACTTTTCTTTGAGTAGTTGCTCATGAGAATTCAAGTTAACCTTCCGTAATCGGATACTTCACATATTGGTGTATTAGCTTTAATGTTGAAAGCATCGTTTTTGTTTGAAGCGAAACCTTTACTATTACACAAAATCGCATCATCATCATCTACTATATATTTACAACGGAAATTTGTATTTCATTCCGATTGTTTATAATACTTTCGTAGGATATACCACAATTAGTTAGGTAATAATTTTGGAAAGGTTTTAGTGTATACATATTGTTCAAGGGTACTTAGTTATAGAGCAACAGTAAAAGTTCAAAAATTAAGTGAACCTGATTATGAAAGTTTAGCCTTTTTAAAAAAAATCTACAGAACATATTTTGTTACAAGTGGCCCTGTTGCATGACTTTTAGGAATGGTGTTAGTATATACGATTTCATTATATGTTGATTAGTTACAGAGGTATTAATTCCTGTTGTCATAACGGTCTCATTACCCGACCATAAGTGCGCTGTTTATAATCAACTAAAACAATTACTTCTTAATTGCTAAATTTTGTCCAACGCTTAAGATAACATTATATCGCAATGGCGTTCGCATCGTTTTCAGTAATGTGCTAGGTCAAGGTGAAGATCCATATTGTTTAAAATACAAGTTCGAATTCACCATTTAGTTTAATCCAAGGTTCATTTGGAAATATTGACCAGCGCAGCGGCCATAGCCTGCTAGTAAATTAAATACATTTCTTTATTACCTGTTTTTAAAATACAAATTTAACAACAACAATAAAAAAAAAGGCTGACTTATGTGAGCCATTTTTACAAAGAGTAGCTTTCAAAAGCTCTTTTTTTTATGTTTATGTGTGTGTGTGGGGGGGGGGATTTTATTTACAAATTTAATCACATTAGAAGAAATACCTTTGATAACAGTAAAAGTTTCTATTTTTTTAGTTTCTTCTAATGAAATATTTAAGACTCAGAATTGTATTCTGTTGTAACACATTATACTCACCATGTAAATATTTTGATTCTTTAAATATATTAGACATTCTGATAAATTCATAATTTAAAAAATAGGGTAGTACGGGGTAAATGTGGGTCACTCTCATTCTGGGGCAATTATGGGTCACCTAGTTTTTATCACTATGAAATCTACTAACATAAATTCTAAAATAGTGGATAGGCTCTCCGATTAGTCTGCTTTATTATGCATAAAAAAGTTTTATTTTAATTTTGCTGCATAATGTGAGTTGAGATGTTTTTGTAACATGCTACAAAATCATCTTTCAAAAAGATTGCCTTCAAAAATTGCACTTTTTACTAATATCCATGCCACATTAACATAAGTGTTTAGATTTTTTTTATGCTTATTTTAAGTATAGATACTATAAGGTTTTTAAGTACATGCACTTTTTGTTCCTATTTGTTTTCAAATAGACTCTAGATGTATACCCAATTATGTCCCAAATACCTGGGGTAATTATGGGTCACCGGGGCAATTCTGGGTCAGGATGTTTTTTCCATTCTTAATGGCATTTTTTAAATTTTAGGCATGCAATGCAATTGTTAATTTATGATTTAAGGGTTTTCAAATAAAAAAAAATAAATAAATAATTTAAAATAAAAAATAAATATACAGTATTGTAAACCTAAAGTTACTTTTGAAGTAGACCAGATAAAATATTTTTATAAACATCTCTTTTTTAAACTTTAATTGTTAACTGTTTGCACATGGTGCTGGATTCATATCTTTATAGTGTGGAGCAGTTAATTAGATACAAAACGTTAAAAAAATATGAACTCCAAAAAGATTCTTCTTGCTTAAAAGAACAAAGTAGTATTGTAAAAAAACCAAAATTATTTTTTCAACTAACGAGTAAGCATGCATCCTTTAATTTTAACCATATTATGCTATGTAGGGTAACTGTAATTGTTTGAATATTAAATTTTAGGCCTAATTGTTAGAACACAGTGAAACATATGTGCTAGATTCATATTTTTATAATTTACAGCAGTTAATTTGAGGAAAACTATAGACCTAAATAAATCAGTCAAGTATAAATTTTACTCATGTACAAAGTTTTTCGTATGATGACTATCTATTAGTATGATTCACCTTACCAATAACAGAGACCTTGTACAAAATTTAAACTCATCTTTGTGCCAAGCATTCTTCAAAAGCAGATTGCAACGACACATTTTTCTAGATTAATATCTCGGATAATAAGCAACAAATATTTTTTAAAATCATTATTAACTATGCTTGGATGATTCTGCATAAATACATACCTCAAGTATCCCTTAGCTCTCTTGCTAAGCACCTGCAAAGTAAAGTTTGTGTCTAACAGAAAAATGTGATTTTTGTAAACATCCCATAAAAATAAATGGCATTTTCATTTATTTTTTATATCTTTTTAAAATTTTTAAGCTTTAATGATGAAAATTTCTACTTTAGAGACAATTTCTAAAAACTTTCAAACATATTTTATTAAAAAAATATGCATTAAATACTTCATAAAGACAGTGACCCATAATTACCTCGTTGCCGGGGTAATTATAGGTCACTTAAAAAAATTCAGTTGAAAAATAAATAAAAATATTTTGAGTAAACTGAATATTTTATACAAAAGCTACAATACTAAGTCAACTTCATGCTAAATTTGAAAATTTCATCTTTTTTATTTTCCTAGATATTGAGATCTTATTGTTTTCTGACCCGTATTTACCTCGTGCCACCCTATATATACGATTCATAACGATTAAAACCTGACGATTCTGTGAGTCATTCATAGTTTCTTATTTTACATATTGGTTTCCTATGTTCATTTCTAAATCATCTTTAGAACTTTATCAATTTCTTCATATATTTGTGATTTCAAATTTATTATACATATATGTATATATACATATTTCTTTTTACTCTCTAAGCAGGATTTGTGTTTTTTTTTTTTTTTTTTTTTTTTTTTTTTTTTAAATCAAAATTTAATTTTAAAAGTACGATTTTAAAGAAAAATACCCTTCGCTGAATCATTAAAATTAAATTATTAATTAGAAAAGCTTATTTGAATTTATCTGAAAAAAAATAATAAACTCATTCACCTGGTTAATTTGAAATATTTTAAGCATATAAAAATTAATTACAGTTATATAGTTAAAATAATAGAGCAATATAAAGAGAGATTTAATTTGAAAATGTGAATTCGATTTTACTTTTGAAAACATGAAATAAATAAAACAAATTATCTTGTGTTGTATGAGCACTTCCAGTTATACTAGCTACAATTTAACATATATCCTATATACCTATTACCTTAACTTACACATTCTCAATTTATGATTTTATTTTGAAATGTTATGTTTGATTTAAATAAAATTAAAAAAGCCTCTTCCACTTTCTAAATTTACAATGCATTTTTGGACATACATAATTATAATATTTATTACAAAATATCTTGATATAGATTTAAAATAACATTTTTTGAAAGGTTAATTTAAATATTTTTTTAAAATCAGTTCATTTAAATTATGATTAAAATCAACTACTCCAGCCACCTAAGTAAAATATAAACATGTAAAACATAAACATTTGAGTATAACTTTAAATAAAATGAATGAATAAAAAATATAAACTTTTTTCCAACAGTATAAAAAAATTCACTTCATCAGTGCTGAGTAAACTGATATAATTCCCCACCCCTGGGCATACACACATTAGTTACTCAATTTCATGTTTAAAATTTTCACATTCTATTTTTTTGTTTAAACTGCAAAAAATATTATTATTAAACAACGCTAAAATTTAAAATTTCCCCTCTAGCGGTAAGATTTTTTAGTCCTAAAGTAAATAATAAAAATGCATATAGATGGCTTCCTACCTTTAAAGTCTTTATGGCTTTGAAATTTTACCAAGTTGTCCTTGTATAATGGTATAGAAAAATAGTAACTCCTAATGCTGGAGGATACTTTCTTCCTTATCATTTGTAGAAATAACTGAATCATTATTGCCAAAGTATGTGGCTTTTAATCAACACATACATGAGGCAATATGTATTCAGGCAAAAGTTTTGTGTTCTTTTAAATTAAATTCGTCACACTCAGATCCTTAGTATGCAGACACTCTGAAGCAGCAGCCTTTTCATTATAACAGGAATTTCATTAAGACTGTAATGTTAAATTGTCTTATACGGCAAAAATTGCAAATTTCAAACACTACTAAACTGTCATTAGTTTTATGTTTACACGTTTTAGGATGAAACTACGATACGATAATGAATACTTCGATTAATAAATGATGGATTTCCATTGGTTATATCGTGATATCAATCATCGTAATCTGTAAAACTGACGTGAATTTGGGAGGAGCTATCACCGCCTTTTCGGACGCTGTATAGCATCCGTAATCACTTTCGAATGTACGAAAATCTGATCCTAGAATAGCACTTTTCGCCAGATACGAATTAGGATACGATACGAAAGAGCGTTTTCACGTGACGTCGTAACGAACGTTCGAATTCCTTTCGCACCCTGCGGGAATCGGACTGGAGATATGCAGAAGGCGACGTTGGAGTTAACACCATTCCAAAATGGCTTTCCAGAAATTTTCACGACAGTGGAAAGAACGGTGGGATAAGAGCGTGGAGGCACAAGGGGTCTATCTTGAAGTGGATTAGGTTACCAATCCAGTCAGTTAAATTATGTATTTTTTTCGGACAAAGGTCGAATACTTTTCAGACAGGCCACGTATGTAATAACAAAATTTAACAATTAGGAAGCATTAAATTTTTTTTTTCTTGTACTCGTTAAACTCCATTAGTTTTATTCTATTTTTTTAATATCAGTTTATTTTATTATCGTCATACTAATATATATTTTTTATTTTGTTGATAAATATACAATGATAGGTCTTAATAATTATGAAGAGTTAGAAAGGCGCAAATTATCGGTTGCATTACTTATCTCTTTAACTTCTAATTAATTTACTTTTGCTTCATTTTGAACCAAATTAAGTGTCTTTACGTTGAATATTTTTCAACGACACAGTGTACTAGGTTGAGCAAAAAGTTCTGGGAAATTTGTGAAAGTTGGTTGTTATGCGCAAATTAACAACAAAAGCAACAAGGACTATTCTTCAAAGTAGAGACCATCATAGTCCACGACTGTCTGCAATCGTTCTGCCAGATTTCGGATTTGCTGAAAGTACCATGGCAGCTCCTTGGAATCGAAAAGCTCTTGACATGCTTCTTCAACTTCATTAAAGGATTCAAATCGACGGCCCTTGAATAAGTACTACATTGATCGAAAGAGACCATAATCGGATGGAGCCATGCATGGACTGTAGGTGGTGAGGAAGAATTTTGATGCCGTCTAACTGTGTAAACTTGTCCTTGATCCTCTGGGCCACGTGCAGTTTGGCATTGTCCTGCTGAAACAAAGCGCGCTTTCGGCGGACCAATCTTAGATACTTCTGCACCAATTTGACGTAGACGCGATCCAACTGCTGACAATAGAGCTCGGCATTGATGGCACGACCATCATATACGATACGAATTCTGGTAACTATCCGATTAAAAATTTCCCAGAACTTTTAGCTCAACCTAATACAATGTTATGGAAACGTCAGCAAAAGGTATTTTCTGTTTAAAGAAAAATATTAAGTAAGAATGAACTTATTACATCCATAAATATATTTTCCTATTTCTCGAAAATGTCTTTTATACATTCTTTGAAATTTCCTTTCAATTAAACCTTTAAAATTGTTAATACCATTTGTAGATATTGAGACAGTAATATGTGTTTTTAAATTTATATTGATTTGTTAATGTTGATTTAACGCTCAAAACTCAAAAGAAATATCATTCGAATGAGAAACAAATTACAGCTGCTCCATTAATTCGAATTTTATCAGCATTTTGTACATTAGAAAATAAAATGTTTATTTCTTCAAGCTGACTGTTGTTTTCAGAAAAAAATATCAGTAGGATTGGCCTACTGATGACGGCCTTATGGTTGAAAATCTTTTGGGGTTTTCTAATGTATTTTAAGATATTTTTAATTTATATATTAAATACCTTTATATTATATGCATGCACCTGGAAGTGATTATTGTACAATTATTTGGGCTAGTTATTAAACTGAAAGTGAATACAGCACTAAAATGTTAACTTTCATTTATTAAAATAGTACAATATTATGTTTATAATTTGTGTTTATCTCTTTGTTAGACGTTTATTTCGTAATTATTTTTTGCTACATTAAGTTTGATTCTGAATTTAATTAAACGTTTTCACAAAAATGCATTAAATTATGTTTACTTTAATTAAATGTTTGCTTAAAGGATAATGAATGAATTGTTTTAAGCAACAAAAGTTTTAATGAATATTCCAGTAAAACAATATTTAAAGAATGGTGTGTCGTATAACCAAAGAAAAAGAATGCACATTGATTGTAAATAATATTTTCTCATACTATTAGCATAATATTTTAAAAAGATCGCATTTATTAAATTTAATTTTAATTAAATAGTTTTATTTATTTGAACAGCTCGAAAAACTTTCCTAAAATGTTATGGTGGTTTCGCTTCTCTGATAATAAAAGATTGTTTAAATACAGATGGGTGTATTACGGACGATTTGAAAGAGTAAAACTTTAGTTCGAAACTGTAAATAAACATCTCACCACATATATCACGATTTTTTGTGAAGTAAGAATGTGTTGAGAGAGAAAAGTTTATTTAGTAGTTACTAAAGAACGTCCGAACTTCTTTAAAATAAACTTGATAGATAACGACTTTCTGTAAAAGTCGTAAAAATAAATATTTTTGAAGAGAATAGGAAACTAGAACAAATGGAAAACAAACGACTTTCAGTTAAATGTTTAGGACATTTCGGAGGAAAAAAAAACAGGAATTCAAGTTCTTTTTGTTTGTATTATTACGGAATCGAGGAAAACATTACGAATATATATATATATATATTATTTTGGGATGAAATCCACAAAACAGTGGTGTTAGAAAATGACATTTTCTGTGAAAATTGCTATTTATAACGTTATTCACATTCTTTTTAAATATTACTGCAAAGATTAAAGAAGTAAAATATTTTCTTTAATAGTCACACATTTCTTTTTAAAAAATCGTAAGTATTTCTTACCATTAGATATTCTTCTGTATTTATTTAAAGATTTTTCAGAATAATCAAAATCGCATACAGTAACTAGAGGTTTACTTAAAGTTATAAAAACAGCAAAGTTTTGAGCAAAAAAAAAAAAAAAAAAAAAAAAAAAAAATAGTTTTTAAAGGATATTTCAGCGAAGCAACATTTAAAGAATGATGTATCATTTATCCAAAGAAAGAGAATCATTGGTTGATTCTACGTTCAAATAAAAGGTTCCAATAATATTTTCTAAAGCAAGCTTGTTTATTTGTCATTTACGTACCGATATAATTTTAAATGATTGAAAACAATGGTTCAGCAATGTAGTAGTTATTGAACAACGTATCTTATATTTAATGCAAAAAACAAATTTGTAGTATTATATATTCAATGTAAAACAAGTAATAATAAATATAAATTATAATATTAGCAACGTATTTAATAACTATAGTAGCAAAACCAACAACTACAACAAAATATGGAAAATTATTCGAATTATTCACATTATTCGAAAATTATTGCATAAAGGCTATAAAGGCTATTCATATATTTTTTAATAATTGTAAGGAACTGGAATTCAGTTCGATTTGAGCTTCTTAATTAGTAATAAAGAACTTTATTTAACAAAATAAAATTGTAAAAAATCACTGTTTCTTCATTTTGGACATTTGTAAAATAAATCTATTTTTGCATTATTATTATTATTATTATTATTATTATTATTATTATTATTATTATTATTATCATTGTTATTTATTTTTTTTATTTTTTTTTAACGAGTCGACGTATCAAATCTGAGGATTTCGTGTTTTCTATTCACGTTATGTTTCCAGATCATTATAACATACAAAATATAATGCAAACAAAATAATTAATTATGGAAAAACCTATGTTAAAAATGGCTTTTATTGTGTTTATTTTCATATTAGAAGAACTAATAACAATTTGGGACTGGATTAATGAAGACAATGTAAATGATTCAAGGTAAATCAAGATGAAAATTCAAGATATTTCCAAATTCACGATGATTAAATCGCCAAATAGTGTTCCATCATCATAATTTAATTCACAATATAAACCTATCGCTAATTTTATTTCAAATGCACATGTATCAGGTACATTTAAAATACGCGTCTTTGATCTCTAATGATAAAAGCCTAGGTCATGTGACTGTTATAAACAAAATCGGGCTGACAACTTCTCTTTCCTTATATACCAAGCGGCCATTTTAATGAACAATTTTTTTCCAGTAAAAATGCATAAAAGTTAAATTTTTAGAAATATCGTTAAAAAATAATTAATGTTTTAGTGATACATTAAATTCAAATATGTATATATTTTGAGATAACATCAGTTGAATTTAGTCTGATAGCTGAATATCTCATTCCATCAAAGTAAACAAACAACAGATACTCGTTCATCTTGAGCGATTAAAAATATTAAACCGTATATGTAATCATCCGTAAAGCGAGTTTTGCAGAGAGCAATTAAAAAGAAATAACCTGTTTGTGTTTTTTTATAGCTGTCAAACCGCGAGGCAAAATGCAACTTTTTTCGCGACGTCATTCGTGTATAATCAAACGAAATTAATTTTATTTTTAGAACTGTGCCATACATTGTGTGCTCATTGATCATTGAACACGAATAACTATTTTAAGCTATAACTTACATTTTACGCTGATGTTGAAGTGAATTTTACCATTAATCACTTACCTACCTGAAAGGTTACAAGACCTGCATAAAAATTGTAACATGGAGTTGCACATAAATATTTTTTCCTGTGTGTGTGAAATGAAGATTACGAATATTTCCCAAATTTTTTTAATATAATTTAAATGTTAAATTCACACTAATTATGTTAAACCTTGCCCTGGATGTTTTGGGTGTTGTATTAGCTACAATGCGTCAATTGGCAGAAGACCCAATTACGGAAGATTACTTATTATTTTTAAAGACTCCGCTTTAGCAAACGTATTACAACTGATAAGCAAATGGGGTAAGTATGTATTATCCGGACCATGACATATGCAACTTCTCCAAGCCTGGCGCTAATTATACTAATTACGGTAACCATACGGTACCACTTTTCAATATTTCATACGTAACAAGAGCTATAATATAATAATACGTAATATAGTTGTTGTTTTTTTTTTTTTAGTTTATAGTTTATTTTACATTATAGTTTGCAGTTTTTTTGTATTTATTTATTATAGTTGATCTATTATATTTTATTTATTAATTTATCAATTTATTTGATATTGTTTACCATTTTTAACAGTGTTATGTATTATATAACGTTAAATTATCTTTTGAACATGATTGACAACGATAAACAAAATTGGCAATCGACAACCATTTTAGGCAACACTTATCTCATGGCCCTGATAATACATAAATATCGCAAATGGACCTGAAATATATATGAAAGTGAGTTAAGCAGATTTTGTCAAGAAAGATGAAATACACAACAACAAACAAGATACGAAATGCTGCCATGACAGTAAAGAATTATTGATTTCTCTGTCAGAATCTTCCGTTTTGTCAAAAGATTAAGCAAATAAATTAAATTACACAAAAAAGTAACATGATGCAATGCTTAGCATGCATTTCAAGGCGACCAAACTGGTCGCCAGAGGCATCTAATTAAAAAATATTTTTCGAATCTCTGATGAGTACACCAGTAACAATTTCAATTTTCTACGACCAAACTCATCGAGCCTTGACATTTTGAATTTAGTGAAATTTCGGTACTTCCATGCGCTAAAAGCGAACAGACTACTTTTTAGTGCCAAATAGCGTCAATTGTTTTTCAAAGTATCATATCGCTATGAATTTTGGTTGGTGAACAGTTGGTTTTGTACTGTTTTACGTGTCAGAGTACTGATATATATATTTCTAAAAATAAATTATACGATACAGGAACCGTATAAAAATTAAATAGTATAATTTATTTACTGGCAGGGCTATTTCATTCTCATAACTTTAGTTCCTACCTCATTTTGATTATTTATTAAATTAACGTTGCCTATGTAACTCTAACAGGTAAAGTATTAAAGAGCATTTCAATATTTTGGGGACATTCTGTATATATTTTTAAGATGCATAAAAATTCTAAAATAGAAAAATTTTCTACCACCAAAATTGTGCAATTCTAGTAATAATATAGTTTAAAGTGTATTTTAATATAAATAAATACTGTGATTCACTGAACCACCTTAATTTAGATACGAAAAATAAAAAAAATAGCAACTATAGTTCTTCAAAATCCTTTCAAGTCGATTTTATTATTAGTTTTTCTTGAAAATAAAATATTATTCGCAAATTTTTAAGTATGAAGTACAATAACCCTTAATTAAGATTGACTAATATAATACATTTTGATGTATACACATATATATGATGTATACGTATATATATACATAATGTTATAATATATTTTCATAAAAACTACATCACAAGTTTTAAAATTTCAGCTGTATTTTCACTTAGCTTACAAAACTTTCAAAAGTAGTACTCTTGTAAACTATTTTTATGCGAAAATAGATTTTATAATTACCTTATTACATTTTCAAAAGTTTGGATTGGAAATAATTAATAAATCTAAAATTTATAGGTTTAATTCAACACATTCCGTATTCTGATATAAAAACATTAGATGGATAGGTGGATAGTTTCTAAACTTTCCTCCTTAAACTAGGACATTTGTTTATTTTTCTTTTCATTGTTTTAGTTTCTTTTTTCGTACAACCTGAGACACTCAACTGCTGAGTCACTGTGGGACTTAGTGTATTTTACAACAAAGACTTTGTTTAAATTTTAATGGATCTCTTTCTGTTGATTTCAAAGTTTAGTTCTGAACTGTAATCAATGCTCGCACATCATAGATCTGAGACTTTTTACTGAAACAGGAAAGCGAAGATAGAAACATTTATTTAGTAGATACTATGTATCACTGTAAATAGTACTTTTTCTTTGCTTGAAGGTTAAATATTCTAATTGTATTTTCACTTACTTTACATTATGTTTAAACGAAGCACTCTTGTATTCCATTTTTATGAGAAAATAGATTTACATTTGGATTATTAAGGTTCCAAAAGATTTAATTAAAAAGGATTAATATCTGCAAAGGTTAAAGATTTAATTCAACATATTCCGTATTCTCATATTTAAAAAAAAAGTACATGGATAGGTGGATAGTTTTTTCTATTTAAACTGGGACATTTGTTTACATTTATTTTTATTTCTTCTGTTTCTTTCTTCCAATAACTTGACAAATACTCCTAAATCCGTGTGGGACTTCGGCATGTTTGATAACACTTTGTTTAAATTCTGATAGATCTCTTTCTAACGATTTTAAAGTTTAGTTCGGAACTGTAATCAATGTTTTCACTTTATGCATCAGTGATATTTTAGAGAAGCGAAAATAAAGGAGAAGATAGAAAAGTTTATTTAGTAACTTCTAAACAATACATGCATCACTGCAAACAAACGTGTTGAAATACTTTTCCATTATTTGGAGGTTGCAGAAACAAATAGTTTTGAAGTGAATTTTGGACTAGAAGTAACGCAATACAAACGACTTAAGATTTGAAAATTAAGATATTTTTTTTTATTTGTTTAAACTAGAACGCTTTTTACTTTACTTTTTAATGTCTGATTTCCTTTCTTCGAACAATTTGACAAACACTCGTTAGTCCTTATGGGAATTTTATGTCTTTGACAGCAAAGAAATTGTTTAAATCCTTATACATCTATTGCTCACGATTACAAAGTTTGAAATTTCCATTAAGCAAATATCAGCAAATGTAATTATATATTTGAATGCATGTTTGTCAGCTAAAGCGGGAAAGAAAGATATAAAACGCGTATTTAGTAACAATTGAAGGCGACATGAATTTCTTAGAAATACACTTGCTCGAATACTATCTTTTAGTTTGAAAGTGGTAAGACGTTGCTATGTACGTGCACCGGCCACTACTGACCACAACACGGTGCCCTCCAAAAGGACCGCCACGGCAACCACTGCAAGGGGGTCCCCACGAGACCGGGCTAGTCATTCTGACCTGCACCGATAAGTCTCAATAAGTAGGGCATCCCAAGCAGGATTGTCCCGCTTTAGTCTCCTCTGGAGCATTGCACAAATCGGGGAACCACGGACCCACACTCACGTGAGTCAATGACGCCCCCCCCCCCTCCCCGAACGTTTCCACTACCAAAGTCCGAACGCTGACTAAGCAACCCGGCCGAATATAACTCTAAAGAGGGGTCGGAACAGGTTCGACCCGATGCATAGCCACCGTCACATCATCGAATCCTAATCGCGGGACACTTCATAGGAAGAGCTCGCGCTCGGAAACTAATGAGGGGGACTCCACACCGGCTTACTTTACCTCGTGCCGAAACTGAGAAACTCCTATAAAGGTTATCTCTGCGATTTCAGCCCGCGGAAACAGGGTTAGTAGATAGTAAAAAACAGGAAAGTTAGACTTCAACACACGGCCAGCCCACAGCCAACTCGTTGGCTGAGGGAAGTTGGCCGACCATGAGCCAAGGGAGAAGATAAAGATAACACAAAAAACAAACTTAATCTAAAACATAAACACGTCATTACACCATCGGACCAAGAACGGAAGTAGGGGCTTTACCTCACGATCCCGGACGAGGTCAACATCGGTGTAATGATAAGCCTTAGAGCCTAGGAAGTCCCGGGCAGAGTCAAGGCAGAATACTGAAACGTTCGTAGGCGGACGAACCGCACGCGACGCATCTGATCGGTCCACCCCTTGACTCCACCGAGGAAGACCCAAACCCACAGGAGGACAACATAATATAAATACACTTTAAATACAATAAATATAATAAAATAACTATTTACAAAAGGCGGGCCCGTGCCCATGAGGACCCGTGAGCTACGTGTCCCGTGGGGGACTACGCCACCCACTAGTCAAGGGCTGAGCCCGGACCCTAAGGCGACCCTTCGGACGTAGAGGCTTCGCGTCCCTTGAGGGACTCTCCCACCTCCAAGTCAACATCGGGTCGTAGGTTAGTAAAAAGATAGAATAAAAAATAGGAAAGTTAAAACGCATCAAGCATAGAAGGGCATCAGATCCACACACCGCAGCAGTGCGGTCAATTTGTCCGAGGTCTTAGCGCCGTATACGCCCAAGCAATAAATTTACAATAAGCAAAAAGGGTTCGAGATCTGATCGGACCTCGTGAGCACGGAAGGTGGCAAGTCCTCCCAGATGTTCAAGGGCTCACTCAGTCAATTTCCAGATCCCGAGGACTACACACACAACACAGGGTTAGTAGATAGATAATAAAAAAAGGAAAATTAAAAATCTAACACCCGATCGGATCGTCCACAAGGGGTCGCTAAACCGTCAATCCAAGGAACCCCAAGGACAATGGCCCACCCAGTGGTCAATCTACTTCCGGGTATCGAATCGAGAGAAAAAAGCAAAAACTTTGGCCCAACCGGACCCTGCGGTGACCGCCTGTGTTCCGTTCGCTCACCTGCCGCCGACATGCCCACCTGCTTCGACGATCCAAGGGCATTTGCACCTGAGACCTCACAGGGTACCTTGGTTTCCGACTCGCAAGCCCTTTGTTTTCCGAGGCATAGGGTTACGACGCTAAGTCGAACCCCTCTGAGACACCGCAACGCTCGACAGCCTTGAAGATTCACATCAAGGCAGCTCCGAGCCCCACCCACTTGCTCGCTCAGAGAAGGCTGGACCTCATTCGCCCCATTCACCCCGGTCAAGCCGGTTACTACTCGTCGGTCCCCAAAGCATTCGTCTCCACACGATGACATGCTACCGACAGGCTACCCAGGCTCACGTTGTGCCCTCGGACGTAGTCCCGGCACTGGACGTGGAACTCCATCGGCCACCTGAATCACTCTGGGTCCCCGCTTTAGTCTCTTCTCCGACAATGGAATAGGACCGCCACGGCGACCTTGCCCGAGCTCTCGGTCATCCTTCCGCGCCAAGGCCGGATTGATTCGAGACCACTCGGGGGTTCACGAACCCTTGAAAGTGGTAAAGAGAAACATTTTAAATGTGTATTTTCACTAGAACAGATGCAAAAAGGAATTATTTGTATGATATAAAAATGATATCCAATGTCGTAAATGTCTTAATTATTCATATACTATATAAAATTTTGTTATTTCACAAATACATTAAAAACATAATTCGTTTCACTAGTTGGGTTAATGAAATAGTAGCAAACAATTTGAGTTTCTTTTATTTGAGTTTCATTTTTAAATTTATATTTTTGAAAAAAATGTCTATTTATTTTTAATTTATTTCCATCTTTGCATAATGCAAGTTTTTATCTTTACATACACTGTTAAAAATCTGTAGCTTTTGCTGCATATTCACTCCAACGCTTTTTATAGGAAACAGTTACTTAACTATATTATGGAATCTTCTAATCGGTTAGAATAGAGATATTCTGTAAAAGCGGTGAAGTGACTATGCAGCAAAAACTACAGATTTTTAACAGTGTAAAGAAAGTTTCTGTTTGTACACAATGCGAGCTTTTAAGTGCAGCATAAATGTAATGTTTTCAACTAATAAGTTTTCGTTACATTATACAAATACATTTATTTTAGCTTCAGTCTATTAAAATGAACTCCTTGCCACATTGAAAAGGAGCTTAAGGTTTTTCGTGAGTAAAATTTTAATTGTAGTTTTGTTAATTATAAGGATAAAAGAAATTTTCTTTAAGGTTATAAAATAGTGTTAAGATTCAGTATAAAAGAAAAACCTAGCTACTAAAGCCCACAGTTATTTTCATAAAATTGAGTTATAGATTCAAATTAGCAAAATATGGACGTTCGTGACAGAGTCAAGAACAACAGACATGAAATATAAGAAACAAAACATGCATGCTAAAGAAAAAAGACAAAGAAAATTTGAAATTTATGCATAACGATAGTTCTATAATTGCAGGGTTATATAAATCGCATAGGAAGGAAAAAATGATCTATAGTAATATGGTAAAATTTTCCTAAGTTAAAAAAATAATCCCACTGTTAATTTTAATAATTCACAAATAAGTAGCATTTTACTATACACAAAAATTATACTCGTTATCTCAGTTGTTATTGCATTGCTGTATCACAACGTAGTTTCTATAAGAAAGTTTCACTTAACCTTTCATTTCTACGGGATCGATAAAATATGTGCCGACTACTGGGAAATTAAACGCTGGAGGTTCCACGTCATATGACCAGATAACCGAGTCTTAACACACCACTTCTGCAACAATAAGCCTGTGATCAAGAAAGAGGTTAAGACACCACAGGACTTCTTTGATTCTCGTGTCGCCAAGTACTTTTTACATCCAGGTTTGCACAGCCAATAAATGGGAAAAACAGATGACAATCATCACATATTGCCATATATACAGGGCTCCTGAAATTTCCTGAAATTTTCGCTCTTTGCTACCACTAAATTAAAATGATAATCTTTGTTGTATGAATCTATTATAGATGTTAAAGGAATTTACCACGAAGAATTCTTATTTAAAATACTGGTAGCAAAGTGCGAAAATTTTAGGAACGGTGCGATCCCTGTATATACAACAGTGATCAAACTGTTATATCTTTATTTCATCACTTCGTCACTCTGAAGTGACTGATTAACTTTAGTGTGAAGTCTCCGTGAAAATATTTCTAGTCATTTGGTACATGTAACAAATTGGCACCTATCAACCTCCATGGTAACGTGGATTAAGACTACAGGGGAGACTTCTCTACAGCAGAACATGGGTACTACTCACCTTTCACACGGACAATGAGCATTACATCTCAGCCATTGGGCTTTTAGATTTTGATAAGATTTATGTAATGATGATCAACAGGTATTGAATAGAACCTATTGAGACTAATAGAAAAATTGAGTTTAATGTATAAAGAAAAAAAAATTGAAAAAAAATATGTTCAGATCTGCAAGTAAAAATTTAACCCATTTCCAACTTTATTTTTTAATAAAAGAAGAATTTTTTCTATATTTCCCCTTTTTTAACTTCTTCTTTGAAGTCCGCATGAATACATTTTTCAAAGCAGCAATTTTTATCTTGAAATGTCAAAAGATATGTAAATTGCTTGGAATAAAGATAATTTCCAATTGGTTTCGGAAGTTTTTAAAAAGTCAGCAGTTATTTTGTTTCCAGAAATTGTAAATATAAAGATCTACTGACATTTCAAGATGACTGATATGCCTTTTTACAAGTGCTTTGTCAAAGAGGGAAGAAACTTAAGCAGGGAAGTAGAATTTAAACTGGTATTTTCGAAATAAATATTCACAGTTTCATACAATTCATGCAGTTTAGTGAATATTTATTAATTTTACTTAGTCTAAATAAACAGAATCATTTTATATAAGATATATAATTAAAAACATTTATTTATTGTATAAACAAGTATAACAGTTCACCTATTTTATTGCTGCTTAAATCATGTGCCAACAAATATTACTTTTTAAAATGCAAATTGCACGAAAGTTCTTTATAAAGTGCTGCGGTTTTCATAAATCTGAACCTTTACAGGATTTGCAATTCCTATAAGTCTTCCATTTTTAATGTTGCAAAACAACGATTTAAAATTTGTTTTTGAATAAATTTTTCTTCAACTGAAAAGTCTTAAACATTTAGGTGTAAGATGAACAATCATTCCTTGGCACAATCTAGGATAAAATTTTAAAGATGTCTATTTCTAAGATGGTTTTCTTCGTTATTGTTTTTTTAATCTGTGACCGAGCAGTGTAAAAAAAAAATTGCCTAATAAAAATACTACTACAAATAACTAAAATTAGTAACATTGCATAGGTACGAAAGACGTTTGCTTCACAGTGACTTAACTTACAGTGCTACCCGGATATAAATAAACAGTAATGAAAGTTAAACTATCTCTAGAAAGTAAAATCCCAGTTCCAAAGAGATAAGATTGTTTAAAGTAAAAGAATATAAATAGTTTCGAAAGTAATTATTCCACAGTTAAATGTTTCTTGGTAACTTTACTATCTATAATTTGCCATTTTCTGCTTTCATTCTAACTGAATAATATCTCAGAAACTATAGAAAGAATTTCAATTAATCTATAAAGTAATTTTTTCAGTATACAAAACAAAGAAATGAATATGTATTATGAATTTTAAAACTTTCACTGTTTAGGGCGACTAAAATATAATATATATATTATATACATATATTTTGTTAGTCGCTTAGTCGCCTTTTAAGTAACACAGTTAACTTTTTAAAGTTCATAATACATATATCATGCCTGAATCAAGGTTAAATATTGCATTTCGTCTTATGATTTTATGAAGAAATGAATGATTCCAAATAGAAAATGACGTTGCAAATTATAAATATGTGTACATTTCTGAAAATTCTCTTTGTGTTACAAACGTTTTTCAATGAACAAAAAGGCGAAATTAAAAATCTTATAGATACATTATGCACAAGCTGTAATGTTCTGTATTATATGTATCATATTAATGTATTTTAAAGAAAACATTGGGAATTTCAACCATATAATTTGAGTTAGAGATAGGTAATGGATAATGCTCGTACAACATTCTATAGCTGGACTATAACAACTATAACTAATATTTTAACTAGATAAGATGAATATAAGTTAGTATTATGGAAACATATAATGAAATTAAAAGTGTAATAAGTTATTTTGTATAGTAACATCTTTTATTTTTATTTCTTAACTTTCTTTTGCCTTATATAATTTAATTTTTTATTTATAAAATTATTTTCTGACAAAAGTAGAAAGTAAGCACATTTAAAAACTGATACATTTCACGTTAAAAAAAATAGTTTAAAAATGTATTTTTTAACTAAATAGGAATATTTTATCATAAAAGCATCATTAAATACAGGAGAAAAAATAAAAACATTAATTAGGTTATGGTGTTTTCAGACGACGTTGTGTAAGTGAATATATTTGCTCTCGCTGTTAATTAGATTTAATTACCCAAAAGTGGGTGAGGGAAAGCATTTATTAAATAAATTGGAGTTTTTCCAGAAACATACAATGTTTTGAGTGTAGTACACATCCGGATGTGGTTAAAATGCGAAAATCTCGGAAACCAGAAACTCTGAGTTTATTCTAAGAAAATCTTTTTAGTTGCATTATTTAAAATTATACAAAAAAGTTTACCTTTTAAAAAATGAACTTTCTATTAAATAACAAGTTTGAATTATTAATCTAATAATGAAAGATTTTGATCAAAAGGTTCGAACATATTCTACTTTGACATTTTGTCAAATATTGGGTAATATATTTAACAAAATGCTATTGTACTTTAAAGGAAAAGCTAAAATGTTTTATCTAACACTTCTCAGTGAAGATTTATTCCCAGAGCAGGTTGGAGAGCAACAACAATTGAATAACAAAAATAATAATTGCGATCACACTATTTAATTAATATCTTTAAATTGATCAGCTGTTGTAATGAATAATTATGCAAGTCTTTTACAATAGTTGTGTGGATTTGCATGAGAATAGCACACATACGCATACAAATATGAAATTTTTCTTTCAAAAAGTTAAAAAAAAATTAATCCAGATTTGTTTTTCATTATAAGAGAGTTTTAAACAATATTTATCGTCACTTTTATGAAACGAGCAAAATACTATACTATAAATGGTAAATTATATGTTGAATATGTGACACGATATCAGAATTTGAATGAAATGGGTGATATGCATGCACGGGAGATAGCACAATTCAGCAGTAGTTTCACATTTTAGCAGTTACCAACACTTGAGGATTTATACAAAAGACCAATTAAATATGCTAAATATTCAGAGAGATATCATTGGTACAATTAGATGCTCAGTTAACAAAGAATGGTTTTATAAGCAAATAGCATTTAAAGTCGTAAAAAAAGAATACCTCCTTTACTCATTATGTAAAAATACGACTGGCACAAATCGATTGTTTATGATGTCTACTAATAAATACTACATATAAAATTGCTTCTCATCTAAATATAAAAATTGTAACGAAATGCTTAATTAATGATAATAACGCTTGAATTTGACTGCTTCAAAACAATTTATCTTCGAATATCAAACGTGAAGTCATAGTTGTTTAGGAATTATACAGGTTTAAAATTTGGAACTGCTAGTTTTATATTAATGTTTAATCATTGCAGAATAGATCGAACAGCCTGCGACTTTTTTTTTTTTTTTTTTTTTTTTTTTTTAAGAATAACAAATGTCAGACTCAATATTTTTCGTCCAGTATGCTGATTATTTGTCGTCTACGCATCACCTTCGAAATTTTAATTGAACTTAATAAAAAATAAATGTGAAATAAATATCAATTATAATAAGTGAGTAGATTGGACGACGTACATTTTTTATAAAGCATAACCAGTTATATACAGTGTTCTCGCTGGCTTTTGACCAACATTAGAGATTTGGCGAATAAGAAATAAAAAACAGTAGCCAAAGGAAAATAAATTTTAGCAAAATAGATTAGGCGTGAAACACTGAAAATTCTATCTTTAACCACTTATTGTATCCATTTTTTGAATATGTTCTAAAATAACCTATTTATTTTAATTACTTCAATACACTTGTAATTACTTAAAAAATAGACATTCAACTATCTGCTACCAACTATAAAATGTATGTTAAATTCCTGAGAAAGAATCTCAGATCCAATTCATATAATTTCCCTGAAATAGTAGACATTTCTGTCATACAAAAAAGTGATATTGTATTGAAACTTCCACTTCCACATTTGTCAGGAAGTACACAAAGAGCAAGAAGCTCATTTGAGTTCAATTATAATTTAAATAAATTCAATGTTTCCTAAAATGCAATAAGTGTTATGTACTATTTTAGTAAACGTTTTAAAACAATATTTTTTATGCATTGTTAATACAAAGAATATTATGACAAACAACTTTGTATTTTTTTTCTTTTCATTTGTCTCAAACTTACTGTGATGGCTTAATTCCATCTTTCAAACAACAGCTATGAATAGGATAATTTGAATTGGGATGGATATCAGTAACATTCTTAAAATGTAAAATTTGCAAATTGATAACTAATATAATTCTTGGGTATGGTGTCAGAACAGCTTTATATATATTTAGTTTCATTTTAAAATCTTTTGTTTAAACATGTCACTCAGAAACTAGAAAAAAAAAATATTTTTTACTTTATTTATGGTGAATTTAACTGATAATATAAATAATGGTTATGATAACAAATTAATAACAGGAGAAAAAGCATGTAAAGGATATATTTTCCTTGTGTTCACATGTGCCCCACGAGTGTTCACAACTACCCCGCTGATGGGGCACATGTGAACAATTTTTTGAATTTATAAAACTATTAAAAAATGTAAGAAAAACTATACGGGTGATTAAAAAAAAATTTCCATGTGTAAAAGAAAGTTCTGTTTACTATACTGACTACTTTTTATTTATAAGAATTAATCCAATTATGAGAAAAAGATATATTTATGCGAACTGTTCACATGTGCCCCCATCTCCCCTATAGTTAATTTCAACTCCCTATTCCATCAAAACTTTTTTCTATGTGGCACTTGTTGCGAGTAATTTTGATTATGATTTTACCAGAGCGACGCCGGCGCATAGACAGTGATTAACAGACAATAGAGAAATACCTATCGCATAAGTATATTTTCTGTGCCTTTGGCTGTGACTAAACTGAATTGATATTGAGTCAGTATCTCTATGAATAAAGTAATGTAAATGCCACGGTGCGACTGAACATGTAAGGCATACACCAATCGTTCAGAAACGCGGATAACGGGGCTCTCGACTGTATTAGCTCACACATAAACAGAGCAGAAATTGAGCACTCGCAATTTGGCGAGTCTGATTGTTAGCTTACTCGCCAGATGAAACATTTTGTCGCGATTTGGCGCAATGGCGAGCGGCAGCGAGAACCCTGATTATATAGGTAGTGCCCAGATGGAAATCAATGTAACTAACAATGTAACTAACAAAAAGTGCGTTTTCAGATATTTAGCACTGCGATGTTTAAAGAAGGTTTCAAGCAAAATCTTTGTAAATTCTTACTCTTTAACAGCTCATTGATAAAGACTACACCTTCAGTAATTTAACTTGTGTGCAACGTTATTTATCTGATGCATATATAATTATTTTTAACTGCAAAGGGTTTTCATTATTAAAATTCATATCTAGAATTTTTATCGTTGATTATTAAGGTATATATATTGTGTAAGCGTACTTTTAAAAGATCACGAGGACGCAAACATATACTTTTACATAAAATTGAAAAAAAAATTAAAATATCATTTACCACGTTTTACACCCGAGGCCTTAATATTATGTGTAGGGAAGTACTTACAAATAATGATGCCTAAATTTGTTATACAGAAATTCTCTTATAAATGACATAAATGAAGTATATATTCACCTATGCAATTTGATTTTGATTGAAAACAATTCATTAACAACAAGATTCACTTGAAGAATCATACTTACGTATCGTTAACCAATAAAACATACAGGTTTAGTACTTACTGGTAATGAATTCTAATTTATGAAGAACAAAAAATACCAGCTTTTTTGTTAGTAATATAATTAAATTAATTAGTTATATTAAATTTTTCAATTAATAAAACATTCCCAAAAGTAATTATATTTACGTTTTATTTTCCGCTTTCTTAGCAAAAACAGAAATCAATAGATTTAAATTTAGTTCAACGAAATTATCTTTTAGGTCTCATTACAAAAATTGCATGGAAAATAAGTACATTTTAAATTTTTTCAAGCGTTTTTATAGGTAATTTTTAATTACAACTGTTATAAAGCATTTGAATAAAACATCATGAATAATCATTGGTTTAATTAATGCACAATAAAAATACATAGTTAAATTTAGTAAATACTGTATATCTAACTGCTTACTGAAAACCATTTACAATCACTTACAGTGCAACTGAATTAGGGATACTTGAATAGTAAAGAATTGTTGCTTTTCTAGTATTTATAACTACTGCAAATATACGAGACACTAATTCATTAACGAGGGTGTTTTATTGGTTTACTAGGCCAGCGTATGAAAAAAAATTGTATAAATCAATTAGAATTGTAAGTTCAAGATAATGTTCTGCCAAATATTTTACCGGTGTATCCTAGCGCTATTGACTGGCGTTTGTGTCTGGGATTGACTATTTTTACTTCAGCAAGGATACTTGAATGGAAGAATTTCCGAACTAGGACATTGTAAGCGGAATCTGTGACAAAAGAGAAAAAGATTCAGCTTGTATCTCCATTTTATATCAGTGGCTGAAATACATGCGAATGATCATCCAGGTTACTCACGTAGACGCATTAATTTTAGGTAGCTTTCTTTACAAAAAGCTACCTATTGCAGCCGTTCGGAGGAAAGCGATTTCAAAAAATTTTGGTATATTTTCATCGATCATGACCCCCAGACCCCGAAACCACCCTCCGTTCAAAAGTTGATATATATATATATATATATATATATATATATGACATATGTCACACTGTAACTCTCGTATTTATGAACCGATTTCGATGTAATTCGGTGTGTACATAGTACATACCAATGTCTCGACCGAGTTCGTTGGCCAGCTTCATCCGCCATTTTGTTTCAAAATGGCGGCCATTTAAAAATTTAAAAAAAAAATTAATTTGAAATGTGGAAAACGGAAAAATATTTTTTTTTCTTATGTATTTGACCTTTATACAAAGACTCCGTAGCAGTTTTTGTTTCGTCTATATCTTAAAAAATGGCTGCGTTATAGCATTTTGAATTTCTAGCGAAGCTGACATTTTGAAACGTCCTGAATTTTGTCACGCGATAAAAGGCGTATTTATGAACCGATTTGGATGTAACTTCGTTTATACATAGTACAGACCAATGTCTCGACCGAGTGCGTTTGCCAGCTTCATCCGCCATTTTGTTTAAAAATGGCGGCCATTTAAAATTTTAAGAAAAATTTAAATTTGAAATGTGGTACCAAAAAATTGAAAATTGAAAAAATATTTTTTTCTTATGTGTTTGATCTTGATAAAAAGATTCGGGAGCAGTTTTTGTTTCGTCTATATCTTAAAAAATGGCTGAGTTATAGCATTTTGAATTTCTAGCGTGGCTGACATTTTGAAACTTCCTAATATTTGTCACGTGATAACGGGCGTATTTATGAACCGATTTGGATGTACCTTGGTGTGTACATAGTACATACAAATAATTCAACCGAGTTCGTTGTCCAGCTTCATCCGCCACCTTGTTTCAAAATGGCGTCCATTTAAAAAATTTAAAAAAAAATTAAATTTAAAATGTGATACCAAAAAATTGGAAAATGAAAAACAGTTTTTTCGTATGTGTTTGGCCTTAATACAAAGATTCCGGAACAGGTTTTGTTTTGTCTATATCTAAAAAAATGGCTGAGTTATAACATTTTGAATTTCTATTGTGGCTGACATTTTAAAACGACCAGATTTTTGTCACGCGATAACAGGCGTATTTATCAACCGATTTGAATGTAACTTGGTCTGTACATAGTACATACCAATGTCTCGACCGAGTTCGTTGGCCAGCTTCATTCGCCATCTTGTTTCAAAAGGGTTGCCATTTTTTAAAAAAAATGTAATTTAAAATTTAAAATGAGGTATTAAAAAATTGGAAAATGAAAATGATTTTTTTTTATGTGTTTGGCCGTGATATAAAGATTCTGGAGCAGTTTTTGTTTCTGAAAATTTGTTCTTTTGTTTATATCTTAAAAAGTGGTTGAATTATAGCACTTTGAATTTCTATCATGGCTAACACTTTGAAACGATCTTGTATTTGTCTCGCGATACCACACGTATTCGCCTATTTCGATGAAAGAAGGCATGTGGACAGTATACATCAATATCTCGACCAAGTTCGCTGGCCAGCTTCATCAGCCATCTTGTTTCAAAATGGCGGCCATTAAATTAAAAAAAATATATATTTAAAGTGAGGTGCAAAAAAATTAGAAATTGAAAAAGGTTTCTTTCTTAAGTATTTGACCTTGATATAAGGATTCAGGAGCATTTTTTGTTTGTCTTTATCTTAAAAAATGGCTCAGATATAGCAGTTTCAATTTCTAACGTCTGTGACATGTTGAAAAATCTGATTTTTTGCCTGCGACATCACTCGTATATATCAACCGATTCCGATGTGAGTGAGCATGTGCACAGCAATTACTAAGGTCTCGACCAAGTTCACTGGTTAGCCTCATCCACCATGTTGTCTTAAAATGGCAGGCACTTTAAGAAATCGCCGAATTTGGCAGCCAAATATAAGTTACTTTAAATAAAAGCAGCTTGGATAAAGCTGACTAATTTCGCGAAATTCTCATTCATAATGATTTAGTATTGATAAAAATTAGTATTGAATCTCCTACATTCGGTTTCCACTTAATTGAGCTTCGTGTGTTTGAATAATATAAGTTGGCTTTTTTAAAATAAGGAATATGAAAGCTACCTCTTCCTCCCGGCACTGGCCGGAAGGACTTTTTTATATTATAATATTTCAATGTATACTTTTAATAACAATATGTAATTTTCAATAAATAAAGAATGTAAAGTAACAAAGAAAATATAAACAATGGAAATAGGCTATCTAATTTTACTTTAAAATATTTCATTCTTTTCAGCATTCATGTATGTGGTTCAGTACGATTTGAGATAAAGGCAATTATCGTACATGCTTCCTCAAATGGGCATCATTTCCGATATAAAAAAAAAAAAAGATATGTTCTAATTTTCTATTATTATTCTATTGTTCCACAAAGGCTGTTGCTTAATGTGAAAAGTATAATCTACTATTTAAAAATCTCCGGATAGAGTCTTCGAGAGAATATAACACCAGGATTTTCTTTTTTTTTAAGGAGAAACCTTTTCACAACCACTTGTCAATGACTTGTCGTCTCTGAATCTTGGAATTATATTGGTAAATGCGTTGGAATAAAGTTCGACCTATTCGAATATATGTACATAAAAATTAAGAAATTAAGAAATAACTAGTCTATTATTAATTCTGAAAGACAATAATCTTTTTGTTTTGTTGTATTTTAAAAATGTGTTTTAATTTCTTTACGGAGAAATTATTTGATTCATTCCAATTATTTAGCAATAACTTTTTTTGAATCATTGAATCAAATGTCTAACTTGATGGATATAAATCAAGCTAATTAGCCGTGATAAAGATAATTTCCTCAGTTACATAAATAATGCGTCAATTCAACTCAGCCATAAATCTTTTCAAATGTGAAAGAACCTTGAAAACCTTGATAAAGATAATGACTTGTTGAGTGACTCATAGACATTAAACTGATTTATTATTATTATTATGATATTGCTATTACAATTATTATTACTGATTTATTATCTTATAATGTAAATATTTTTTTCATTCTGAAAATGTAGTTATTCCAGAGAAGAGGGATGAAAAATGCTCTCTCTTTTTCACAATTTAAAGAAAGTTAATTAAATAGCTTAAAGTGTTACCACTGCTTATTCATTTGATATAATAGTCTACAATTTTTTCTCAAAGGAGATTATAAAAAGTGGTTGGTTAAAATTATGACAACTAACACATTACATTGGGAAACCATTATATTGGATTACACAAAATTGTGGATTTACACCGAAATGGATAAGTATCCTGAAGAAGGGTAAGTCTCAATTTTATATAACTTACTCACGCCTTTTTCATTGGGATTCAAATACTAACAAGATTATGATTACTGATCACTGAATAAAAATAAATAAATTAAATAGCCTCCACTGAAATCTGAAATATCAGATATTTGATAAATAAACTTTTAAACTTTCAAACAGAAAAGTTGGAAGAACTTTTTACGGTAACACGTAAGTAATCAAAAGTTAAGAAAATGGCAGCTTCTAAAGGTAATTTAGCAATTGAAAAACTTACAGCTACGAACTACTCAATTTGGAAATTCAAGGCCGAAATGATGTTAACTAAAGAAGACTTATTTTATGTAATTACGGAAGAACCGCCTAATCCAATTATGGACGCTTGGTCCAAAAGTGATAAGAAAGCCCGTGCTCTAATTAATCTAACAATTGATGATAGTCAGATTACTCATGTTAAAAATTTACAGACAGCCAGACAAACTTGGCAAGTTTTGCGTGAAATCCATGAGCGACATAATTTGTCTAGCAAACTTTATCTCTTAAGAAAACTTTACGGGATTAAATTAGCGGATGGTGGCAACGTTGTTAATCATATTACAAAAATAATGGAATTAGTAGATAAATTAGCGGCCGTAGGAGAAGTTATAAATGATAACCACATTTCTGCACTGTTATTATGCTCCCTACCCCAATCTTATGATACTCTTATTACTGCCCTTGAATCAAGAGAAGAAAATCAACTCACACCATCATTTATTAAGTCTAAACTTATTGACGAATATAACCGACGATATGATAATAATGAGAGAAAA
Source organism: Maratus speciosus (assembly GCA_963932465.1). Lineage (NCBI taxonomy): Eukaryota > Metazoa > Arthropoda > Arachnida > Araneae > Salticidae > Maratus > Maratus speciosus. The sequence goes on along the minus strand of OZ010795.1, from coordinate 170,099,346 downwards.
GAAAATCCTGCCAGAGCATTTAAAGCACAGAAAAATTACAACAACAAAACAAGTAATAAATACTGCTCCAATTGTCGGATGAGAAACCATTATACCCAGGAATGTTGGCATAATAAAGCCAAAACACAAAATACACCACAAAATCAACACATTTGACCAAACAAAAAACATTACTCTACATCACTAGTTTTTCAAAAGAGTGAAAACAATTTTAGAAGTGAACAAACACCAGAATCAAACCGTAGGTACAGTCACTCTGAAAATGAAAACAATACATGGAGGACGAGCGAAAATAAAAATTACGCCTTTATAACACAAGGAATAGAAAACCAAACATTTATAGTAGACAGTGGCAGCTCAAGCCATATTGTGTGTTCAGAATCAATGTTCACAGAAATAAAATCACGCGAAAAAACAAATGTAACCATCGCAAACGGAAAAAAATCTTATCAGTTACGGGTCAGGTGACGTAAATATAAACACGCGAACATCAGACAACAAAGTTCATGAAATAACACTTAAAAATGTACTACTAGTACCTGAAATCGAAACGAATTTATTATCGGTTAGCAAAGCGACGCAAAATGGATGTGAAATTATATTCAGAAATGATAGATGTATGTTCAAACTTAACGGAGAAATATGCTTAGAAGCGCGAAAAGTAAATAACCTATACGAAGTTCAGTTGGCATTCCAAAGCTATGCAAACATAGCACAAAGCTGCAACAACAAAAATTGCCTAGAATTATGGCATCGTAGGTTATGACATAGAAATCTAACATCAATTAAAGAAATTACGCAAAAGGAATTAGCTACAGGAATCCAAATAAACAACTGTAAGCATAACATAGATTGCGAACCGTGCATTAAGGCAAAATTAACTGATGAACCCTATCCAAAAATTGCAGAGTATAGAGCAACTAAAAGGCTCCACCTCATTCACTCAGACGTGTGCGGATCTTTTCAAACACCGACAATAGGGAGGAAATCATACTTTTTGACTTTTATTGATGACTACTCACGATTTACGATCATATACCTGTTGTCTAGAAAAAGTGAAGTTTACGAAAACTTAAAGAATTCATCGCGTTAATTAACAACAAATTTGGAGAAAAACCGAAAGCAATTAGAACAGATAACGGAGGGGAATTCACATCAGATGAAATAGAAAATTACCTCAGGGCTAATGGGATAAAACATCAACACACAGTTCCATATTGCGCAAGCCAGAACGGTGTGGCAGAGAGGAAAACAGATCGTTAGTTGAAATGGCAAGGACAATGTTAAGTGAATCAAATTTACCATTAAAGTTCTGGGGGGAAGCAATTTGCACAGCAAATCATTTGCAAAACAGACTACCGACAAAAGCAAATGAAAAGACGCCATACGAGTTATGGACAAACAGACAGCCAAACTTAAGTTACGTTAGGGTATTTGGCTGCAAAGCCTTCGCATATATCAGTAAAGCCAGAAGACAAAAATTAGACGATAAAGCTATAGAGGGAATTTTCGTTGGATATGATAATGAATCCAAAGGATATAGCATATATGTAGGAGGAAATGAAATAAAGATCGTGAGAACCTTTAAATTTCTCGAAAACAAATTTAAATATAGAAACGAGAAAGTAGAAAACAAACCAAAACAAGATGAAAATCGGGTTAACGAAAATTTTGTAGAAATAGAAATTTCAAATAGCAATGAGACACCATCCACGTCCAATCAACCAGTAGCAGAACTTAGACGATCAGAAAGAATTAATAAAGGTGTACCTCCTGATAGGTTAATATACATGGTTAAGAACGAAAACGCTACTGAACTAAAAAATTATGAGGAAATCGAAAACATGGAAAATTTTAAGGATAAACAAAATTGGATAGATGCAATGAAAAGCGAAATGAACTCCCTTATGAAAAACAAAACTTGGTCAATTGTAGAACCTCCACCAAATAGGAGAATAATAGGTTGCAAATGGACCTACAAACTAAAACGCGACAACACAGGAAAAATCCAAAAATATAAAGCACGTTTAGTTGCAAAAGGATATTCACAAAAATTCGGGGAGGATTATGATGAAACTTATGCACCAGTCGTGTCATATACAACAATAAGAGCATTATTAATAACAGCATTGCATCAAAATTTAAATGTAAAACATATCGATATTAACACCGCGTTCTTACATGGAGAGCTTGAGGAGGAGATATATATGTCACAACCAGAAGGTTTCGCTAAACCAAATGAGGAAAATAAAGTATGTAGGCTAAACAAAGCCATATACGGACTTAAACAAGCCGCGAGAGCATGGCATAATAAAATCACAGAAACACTAAAAAAGATGAATTTCAGTCAGAGCAAATTTGACTCATGCCTTTTTACACGAAAAAGGGGCGATAACACAACATACATAATAACATACGTAGACGACATTTTAATTGCTGGAAAAGACGAAATAATAGAGGAAGTAATCGCGAGCTTAAATAAAGAATACGAGCTAAAAGATTTAGGTGACATCAGTAACTACCTATCTATGAACATTAAAAAAGTAAATAAAAGCTACATGATAAATCAAACTCAGAAAATAGAAGAATTAATCAATAAATTTAATTTGCAAGACGCAAAACCGTGTAGCACACCCATGGAAACAAATTACACACGCTTTAATGATGAGGATAACATTTTACCAAACAACACATATTACAGACAAGCCATAGGAACACTTCTATATCTAGCAACTATAAGCAGACCTGACATCTGTGCAGCAGTAAACATTCTTAGCAGAAGAAATGAATCACCAAGAATGAAAGACTGGAATGCAGTAAAGAGAGTGATAGGATTTTAAAGACTACAAAAAATTATAGTCTATTTCTGAGCGGAGAAAATAAACCGATACTTGAAGTTTATGCGGATGCAGATTGGGGAGGAGATGTAGATTCACGAAAATCAACGAGTGGGAACCTATACATGTTAGGAAGAAATCCAATACAATGGTCGACCAAGAAACAATCCTGCATTGCATTATCATCGGCAGAGGCCGAGTATGTGTCAGCAGCAAATGCAGCAATTGAAATAAAGTGGCTAGTCAATCTACTGGAAGAATTAAACCTAAAGCAAACCTTACCTATAGACCTATATGAAGACAACCAGTCCATGATCAAGATGATAGAATTAGAAAAGCACTCAAGCAAGACTAAACATATTGAAATTAGGTTCCACCTGATAAAACAACTAAAGCAAGAAGGGACTATCAACCTAAAGTACTGCCCAACCAAATTGATGATAGCAGACCTGTTTACGAAACCAGTTCCCAAACCTGTTTTTCAAACCCATAGAAGGAACTTAAATTTGTGTGAGAATGAAACTTCAGAAATTAAGGAGGAGTTGATGGATATAAATCAAGCTAATTAGCCGTGATAAAGATAATTTCCTCAGTTACATAAATAATGCGTCAATTCAACTCAGCCATAAATCTTTTCAAATGTGAAAGATGTATTTAACCTTGAAAACCTTGATAAAGATAGTGACTTGTTGAGTGACTCATAGACATTAAACTGATTTATTATTATTATTATGATATTGCTATTACAATTATTATTACTGATTTATTATCTTATAATGTAAATATTTTTTTCATTCTGAAAATGTAGTTATTCCAGAGAAGAGGGATGAAAAATGCTCTCTCTTTTTCACAATTTAAAGAAAGTGAATTAAATAGCTTAAAGTGTTACCACTGCTTATTCATTTGATATAATAGTCTACAATTTTTTCTCAAAGGAGGTTATAAAAAGTAGTTGGTTAAAATTATGACAACTAACACATTACATTGGGAAACCATTATATTGGATTACACAAAATTGTGGATTTACACCGAAATGGATAAGTATCCTGAAGAAGGGTAAGTCTCAATTTTATATAACTTACTCACGCCTTTTTCATTGGGATTCAAATACTAACATAACTCCCTATGTTATATATAAATGAAAAATTTAAGTATTCTTTAGAAACTCCATTATACATTTTATTGTTAAAAATATTTTGGCAGCTTCTAGAATAATAATGGAATCATAGCAGTCAACAATAACCTAAAAAAACTGGAAATTTGTCTTTGTCAGTATAAAAATGCGCAATAGAAATGTGACATGCTACATAAAAGGAACTTTTAGGTTACATTTTTTCATATTAAAATTTATAAATTACATTTGAAATATTTAAATTACGAAAAAATATATGTATTTTATTTTTTTTTCAATAATGGCTTTTCTTTTAACATTTTTTCAAGAAAAAGAATGTGCTGCTGTGTGGTTTCCTTTTGCAGTACAAGAGAATGAATACTCTTTCCTATTTAAAAAATAATTACGTTAGTTTTAGTCTTCAGCAAACAAAAATGATAATTTAGGATTGCAATAAGTGCACAGATAATAAAAGAAATCAACTCAAACAATTCTTTAATTAACGAAAATTCTATAAAACAAAAAACACTCTTTTAATTGAATCTACAAAAGTTTTCCATTACACCCAACATTCTTTTACATTTCTTACCTGTAAGTGAGGGAACAGCTCTGTGAAGATAAAATACATCATTGGATTGTTGCTACATTTCCTTGTAATTTCAGCAGTTACATTTTTTTTTTCATTAAAGGTTCTTCATTAAATTATTTTTTAAAACCTTGATATGAATAAAGTTGTTTACGTATCTATAATTATAATGGACAAACGTGTCCGTGCATATTGCTGACGTCATTTTGATGATGTCAACAGCACAGGATTAAATTTAACTTTTACTGCCATTTTTTTTTATATCTAAACATCGCAAATTTTTAATTTTTACACCTTCGAATAGGGAGAAAATGTACTTTCAAATGGAATTTGTTTCAAATTACATCGCAACTTGTTTGAAAAATGTATCAATATTTCCTTAATTTTATTGTTTTTAAAATAATTTTCAAGCATTTTTTTAAAACTATCTCTATTGCGTGCAGAATAATACGAAGATAAATCCGTTTTCACTTTAACAAATATAAATAGCTCAGAATTTGTTTCCGCCTGATCTTCCAAAAAGAAATTAAAACATTCGCCAATCAATAAATAAAACCATAAAAAATAATTAAAACACAAATTTATAGACATGAAATTCAACTGCCCGTTTATAGCACTGAATTGAAGAGAATCAAAAAGGCTGATTGTAAATAGTGTTTATTTGCGTTTTACCTTCTGCCGCGATGCCAATATGAAAGATACGGCCAATACAATCACTTTTAATACATTCCAAATCTTTATTTGAATGCATAATTTCTATTTTCCATAGAAATACGATTTTTGGTATTGTTAGTGGGCATTCTACAAAATATATTATATGCAAAAAATCTATTAGAGTTATCAATAAAAAAAAAAGGCTTTTACGTAATAATAGTAACTTTTTTGTCATATGTCTAATAATCTATCATCATATACTGTAAATAAAGACAAATCTTTCTTAATGTAGAGAAAATAAAATTTAACCACAAACGAAAATATTTAATAACCTTGTAAAGATTACCCAGAATTTCTAAAACTTATTCTTTACATTTGGAAATCTCAGAAATCAATATTATTTTGAAGTTTAAAAATAATTATTGAAAACGAACTTTTTTTTTTCTGCCATTGATTTACGGAAACGTTTTCGAGTATTTTTTATTGTGTATTAATGAGTTTTTTGAAAGCGGAATATCTATTTTTATAATACTATCAGCTTCCAATTAATCCTTTCTGCTGCTTATTTCAATATATGCATGCAAAAATTACAAAATAATAAGAAGCATTCATATTAATGCTCCTAATTTATCATGTTTGTCTGTAAAATTTGTTTGTTGTATATGAAAATGTCCAATTAAGAGTGGAAGTATCCGCAAAACCTATAATCCTCTTGGGAAAACTGATACATTAACCCCTTGGGGACGAGTGACCGATGTACGTGCCACTTAAGGCGTTCAGAATCCTTCATGATTCTCACCAGTTATTTTTATTGTAAAGGTTACCTTATTTAATAATGAGCATTTTAGCGATTCAATTACAGAAAATGTTTTGTTTTGATAAACCGGTGGTAAAAGATTGAAAATTATGCAAAAGGCTCTCGTAGCGAAGGGGCTAATACATTATAAAAACTAGACGGAGACATTTCCGAAAAGCAATGCCTGGAGAATAACCTTTGTTTTTATAAATACTTCTTTAAATCTCGAAATTAAGTTTTTTTTTCTGAGTATAAAAATCTCTTTTCAGAACCTCGAAAAGCTCACAAGTTGTTGTTGTATATTTTCGACTATGATTATATTATATTTTCTTAGTTTAAAGAACATTTGTCCTTGTTACAGTGGACGAAATAGAATGTGACGAACTATTTTATGATTGTTTCATAAATTGCAAGAGAACACTTAATTATTACTTTTAAATAAAAATACAGTTTCAGCTGCGAGTCAAAATATTATGCAGCTCAAAAATAATTAGCGAAATTTGGGGTTTTCAATAGAATAATGTGTGTAAGATATGAGTTTTATTTAGTAGACGTTTCTGTGCATCTGCACTGTAGTAAGTATACGTAAGAGTGCTTTAAGTTTTGTGTAATTGCACTCTTAGTTTTCTCTTACAAGTAGTTTACAGAATATGTTTATATGTATTTTATAAATATATATAAAATTAATTAAGAGGAGAGTATTGTGGACGCATTGTGTCAGACATTTTTTAAAGGTTCATAGGTAGAATTAAAAAGAAAAAAAAATAACAAGTTTTTTTTAAAGAAATTCCATAGAGGTAAGTAATGTAGCGAGTTGGTTAATAAAACAATTTCAATCAATTCCAATACAGCAGTGAACTGAAAATGGTGAAAATCTGATCTCAATTTCCGGAATTTTAAATAAAATTCTGTAAAATATTTCTCTAACCTAAAGTTGTTCCTTCACTGGAAATAGAGTAATATAGAATGATAAATTAATTTATAATAAGAATTTGCGAAACCCAATATTTTTATTTAAATCATAATGATAAATTTCTTACCAAGCTATCGCATCTCACAGTAGCACTGATTTCAAAGATATATGAGGACGAATTCCCTCCAAAGACGTATGTAGAAGTAGCTTACATCCCTATACTATGCAAAATCAGGTTACAGTCTGAACTCTCTTTTTCTTGCTACAATTTTCATACTTATAGTAACCAAATAACCTCGATTATCTACTTAAAAAGACTTTTCAAGCAGCAAGTGAAAACCAAATTTCGAAAATTCTTTCATACTTTGTGAAACTTAAAGAAATATAGAATTTTTTTCAGACTCATCCGCAACAGATTCTCAACATTAGAAAGCACGATTCATACAAAAATACAAAACTAACTTGACCACTAGATATATTTAGCAAAAATAACTAAGCATACTGTCACAATGTTAAAAAATTTTCTCGATACACTGTATTGTTATTTTTTTACTCTAACCATGGTATGCATGTGTTCAAATGCGAGTTGTCACAAAGAAGTACAAATTTCGCGTTGAGCATTTTATCTACCACTTTTTCTAAACAATGATTTCTGGTAGATTTCATCTAGAAATTTCCCACGAAGAATATTGCTTAGAAATAGTGGTATATAGAAAGAAAAATATAGTACTCGGCAGCAACTCTACACCAACGGTTTTAAAAATGGTATTCTGAAAGTTAAGGAAATTCCAAAGAGGCGCCTTTGTGACTGAAAATTTGAGAGGGCTCTTAAAGCTTCAAAATTTTCGAAAATTAAATTTTTTTTCGATGTTAAACTTGTATCTTTTCTGAACATTTTAATATGATTGTTTCCTTGAAATTCCCATTGGAACAGAAGTTATGGATATTAGAAATATACCCGCCCAATTGCTGAAGCGACGTTTCCGAAACTTTGAAGTCATATTCCTCCAAATGACGTTTTTGGGCCTAACGCGCAGGATATCTCAAAAATTTCTGAATATTTTTTCATGAATTTTTAAAAAACATATGTTTTATGTTAGTCTGTATAAAGTGAATCTAAAATTTCATTTTTTTTGTTCAAAAAATATTTTTTTAGGTGATTATGCTGTTGAAATTTTCAAATTTTTGTATTAGCTAAATACAACTTTTTATAAAAAAAAGCTTTAAATACAAGTTTATTTAGGTTAAGGGTAATTATTATAATCTGAAGTAAAATTAGGTACAAAAAATTTCATTCTTGTTGCAAAAGCTGTTATACCAATTTGCTGCTCGAGAAATGTCTTACAGTTAGAAAGGCCCTATAAATTTTAATTTTGCATCTTGAAATTTTTTAAATACATGAAATGAAAGAACATACTTATTCCTTTTAATTCCAATGTCTTAAAATATACAAATCCATATTTTAAATCATATACAGTTTCAAATATTAAATGTTGAAAATTGTCTTTTTTTTTCATTTTTTCAATTTTAAGTGTCCTGAGACCCCTTAACCCAGATTTCAACTGAACCGCTTCCCTGAAAACGTTTAAATAATCTCGTTACTATAAAATTATTAGGGACTGCTGATCATTCATGTAAACTCTTCGTCACCTATATGAACAACGACAAAATACTCTTCAATAATTAAAAATCGATGCATTTGTCGAAACTACATGTCTACAGTGCTTGGCAAAAGTTTAGACACTGGCGATATTTAATCTTTAAATAAAAAATACGAACTCTTGCGTTATATAAATGGCTATATATTTAAATACATTTTAAACATTTTAGGACGTTTGGTTTTAATGTAGGATAATATTTAATTTAATTGAAAAAAGTGAAATTTGCGTATCGCAAATGTTTAGACACTTTCTTTAGTTTGTGAAACTTTTTTACGGAAAAATGCAAATCTCAAACTTATGACGTGACATGCATGAAGTATTTAAGTAGTGCACCTCGCGATAGCATCGGTTAGTGAAGGTGCCGAAAGCTATAAATATTCAGTCAGAGGAAGTAATAGAAGTATGAAAGCTGAAATCATCGAAAGTGAAGACTTTTGCAGAATCTTCAGTTATTTTGAATCGTTCAAATAAGTCTGTCTATCAAGTATTGTCTAAGTGTGATTCCTTCAAAGCAGAACACATACCTGAAAGGACTGGTGTAACCAGAAAACGAGATATTAGAACGATCCATAAACTGACATCTACACAAATGACGATTACTAGTCACATTAAAAGTGAATCAGGACTTTCTGTGTGAACGGATGCGATTCGTAGATGAATTAAAGAAAGATGTAAATTAGTGCACATGAAAATTATAAAACAACCAGCTTTAAAATCTCACTACAAATTGACGACAATGCAGTGGACTTGCAATTATATGTAATATGGACCCAAGTGGTGCACTGTGATGTTCAGTGATAAAAAAAAGCGGAATTTGGCTAGTCAAGATGAGTGGGAATATTACTGGCACGACTTGCGTAAAGAGCTTTGGACTTACTTTAGTCGACATGAAGGAGGTGACTTTTTAATGATGTGGCCCTCACTTTCCTTTAATGCTCAATTATCTCTGGCGTTCCCGGATGGTATCCAAACAGCGCAAGACTACATACACACATTGGAGAAAAATTTACTGCCATTTGGTAAACATCTGGCTGATCCAAAGTATGTATTTGAGCAAGATAATGCGTTGAATACCGAATCATGTTGAATACAGAACAAAAACTTCGTTTAACTCTCAAAATATTACTGTTCTTGACTGACCGAGGTAGCTCTGATCTAAACCCATACGATAACCTCTGTGGCATCATATCTCGTATGGTTTAAGTAAATGTTTGAGAGTACTGTTCTGTTAAGGAACTTCGGGCTGCTGTTGAAAGTGTTTGGAACAAAATAGACCCACAAGTGATGTAGAATGTAGTTTTCTCGATGGGATGCCACATTTGTGCATTTGTCACACTAATTGCAGACGATGTGGGTGCAAATCTATTTTAATTTATGTTTATTTTCTGCAAATATACAGATTGTCTATACTTTTGCCACGATGTTAATTTTGTTTTTTGTCGTTATATATTATGTAAAGTGTATAATTTAGAATTTATTATTTGTGAATAATAGATAAGTCATGAGTAATATATGACAGATGAGTTATAACAATTCGTTGCATACTTCTTAGTACAGAAGCGTAATCAATCATTGTCTAAACTTTTGCTGCGCACAGTATTTAATAAAACTGACAAAGCTTTGATAAATACGACACATCAATGGTAAACTCAAAATATCATGCATCATCATTGTTAGTATTTCTACAGTGCTATTTAGCGATAGATGATACAATTATTAAAGTATAATTTAATCTCCTATATTGATATGTAACGCAAATAAGGCATTTGTTTCGCTGCTTATAACTTCAGTTCTTCTCCATGACTTTTTATAAGACTTAGACTGTTAAGTAGTTAGTTTTTGAATTAAGGCTTTAATATATAACATATCATTCTACATTGCTGAGTTACGGAATAATGGGGCTAATCACATGAAATGGATTATGAATGATTAGCATTTTTAGAAAGATTTTTCTGCATAGATTTCAATAAAACTTTTATTGTCAGTTAGACAATTTTCCAATTATTTGAGTAACATAACATTTCACATTACTTAGTTATAGAATTATGGGGAAAAGTTATATAAATAAGTCTATCAGATTGCGAAAGATTAGCCTTTTTAAAAAGTTCTACTGGATGGATTTGGATGAGACTTGCGTTGCTTTATACTTTTTCAAAGAATGTTTTAGTATTGTATAATATTTTTCGGCAACAGTTAGCTACATGATTATTGGGGAGAGTTCAATCATTAGGTAAACATGATTATGAAAGTTTAGCCATTTAAAAAAGATATCCTGGACGGATTTTCTTAAGAGTTAAATTGTTAGTTTATATTGTTAACTACTTGTTAGATACTTTTTTCAAGGCCAGTTTTAGTATATCGCAAATGGCTCTAGCATTCTTACAAAATCCTAATATAAATGATCACTTAAAAGAGTTGGTGTTTCAAGTCCAAAATTTTGCTTGACAAATTCGAATATTTAATAGCGCATTGGCATTCGTATCGTTTAAAGGGATGTGTAAGGACATTTATTACACGTTAATATCTTTATTGCTTTAAAACACAATTTTAAATTCACCAATATATTTTGTTGGATTCTATGTTCGTTTGGAGGAACTTACCAGTGTGGAGTGCGAAGCCTGCTAGTTTACTATAAAAAGCTTTTTACATTGCCCTTGTTTCTATCTATTTTTATTGAGTAAAAAATAACTTTATTAACGTGATTTCGATATTTTTTGTACAAATTACTCGAAAACTACTTTTTATTGCCTCTTTTATCAGTGCTAAAAGGATTATTTATCTAAAATTAAATTAACTATATTGATCTTTCTTCTAAATAATTCGATGCATGACTTAATTGTTAAGTTTATTCAATGAATGTGAAAATTATGATGGCTGTATAACAACTGCCTGATCACACGAATGCCAGCGACTTTTTAAATGCACAAAAAATATGAGCCGAAAGAAGATTATAGCCCTTTAAATCTTAATTTCTATCTTAATTAAATCAAATATATATTCTAGATAGAAAAGACCTAAGCAATAACAAAATATATATATATATATATTTTATTTTAGATTAATTCGTTTTTTAATTGCGGCCTGCCGAGACAAATGTTTTCGAAAAATAGCTTACGCATTATTTAATTACATAATGTCTTTAATTAAATATTTTCATGATTGTTATACGAAAATACTGGTGCGACCATATTTGAAGCTAACTGTTATAGATAGGCATATATGCAATGTGAGGTTTCTATAAAGATCCAATTTCTGTTTTTTTTTTCTTTTGTTAACTTGCAATTAAAACTTAGCTAATCTGCCTTCGAAACAAAGTTACTTTATAATCCTAATAAGTGATATAGAGTTGTTTAGTAGCTCCTATATATCTGATTGTATGGATGCTATGTATTTATATGAGTGATTATATGGATTATTTAATAAGTTTATATAAAGCGAATTTTCTAAACGCCCTAAAGAACATTATAGTGATCTCAATAACAACATTTGGATTACTTAAATATTGTAATAAATTCATATATCAATTTGTCGAATAGTTTCGAAATACATACGAAAAATGCTAAATTGTTTAGATGTTTATGTTACTTCAAAATTATTATCAAATAAATTAAAAAATAAATAAATAAATAAAAATAAAAAGCTGAAAAATGTCCTAACGTACAGCACAAAAAATAAATCTCTTCCCCTCCCTTCCCCCCAAAAAATTCGCTATTTATAACTTTTTAAAAGATATTTTGAGATAATTTCGTAACGAATTATTTTCCATTGTCTTTACAAAAAATTATTTTTTACTAACTCTACTCATTAAGCAACCAAGCATTCGATATGATAAAGAGTCTTAGACATTATAAACAATTTTTTTCTTTACTGTATGTCTAAAAATTATTTTTCTGTTTAAATGTTTCTGTCTTACAAAAATATTTTCTTTATGCCCTACAGCAAATTTAATTATTTTCAGAAAATGAGATTCGAATGAAAGAACAAAAAGTAATGTAACAAATACTTATACTACAAAAAATACAGGTTCAAAAAAGTAAATTGATTTCTGGTAAAATGTTATTTTTATTTCTCATTAGCGGATTTTATAAAAATTCTTTCAAAATAAATTTCGGTAGTCTTGAAGTGGAAAATAATATCAGCACCAAAGAACTTAAAATTTTAGATGAAATAAATTTATTTTAATGTTTCGAAAATCATTAAATATCACAATGTTTAACAAAAAAAAAAAAATCTTTTTGAGCATTTTATAATTTAAAACCATGATCAGAAAATAATAGTTTGCTCTATTGTTACACAAAATATTTTAAATTTCATATTCTTAACTGAATTGTTACAGCTATTAATAAATTAAATAAATTTCTTGTTTGTAAACGATTATATAAGTTACACTTTGAGATGAAAAATGTAATAAAAGTACGTGAGTAATTTAAATATAGTGTGCTCTAAAATATAATTATTAAGAAATATATTCCTAGATGCATTAAATTAAGATCTAAATATATATTTTTTTCTTAATTGTCGCTGTAAAATCACATTTTACGACGCTTTGAGAAATCTTATATGATTAAAAATAGACATGCACTTTAGTATTATGAAATTACGAATGCAGATGTTAGATAGTGTGTAAAATGAGGTGATAATTAAAGTGTCTTTCAAAATTTAAGTTGAGGTTACTGATCTGAAAATATACTAATTAATTATATTTTCCGACGGTTTGTAAAAATCATATATGCTTAAAAATGGATATGCACTCTAGTATTATGAAATTACAAGTGCAGATGTTAGATAAGGTGTAAAATGAGGTGAAAATTAAAATGTCTTTCAAAATTAAGTTGAGGTCCCCGATCTGAAGATTTATTAGTTAATCACATTTTCCGACGGTTTGAGAAATTTATATGTTTAAAAATAGACATGCGCTCTATTATTATGAAATTACTAATGCAGATGTTAGATGTTGAGTAAAGTGAGGGGGAAATTAAAATGTCTTGCACAATTTATGTTGAAGCTCCTGATCAGAAGATTTATTGGTTTTTAAGTTACATGTATATCGGGCAAGAGAACTGATTTGGATAATCTGACTATTTGATCAAGTTATCATAACAGGCACTTTCAGAGTGGAGTCGAGCCGGTACAAATTACCAGAGCTCATCTAGGGACCCAACTTCAGTCCTGTTTAAAAAAAAAAAATATCTGAAAAAGTACACTCGTATTTTTTACGTCTAAATTTTAAATTAAAATCCCTAACAAATAATAAAATTCAAAAGTCAGAATTTGCTAGAATGTCTTTACTGGACGGGCTTAGTGCCCGTAGCCCTGTGTATGTAACAAATATTTGAAAGTTCATTTGATCAGGTTAAAATTTCGAATTTTATTTCTTTTGTTACTTAAACATTTTTATAAAAAAATATTTGATTAATTCATTCAAATTTAATTATGTTTTCAATATTTTAAATTCTTATTTAAAATCTCTAGATGAAAAAGTGTTATAAATGCATTATATACTGTAACACTGTAAAAGAACTATAATAAAATTATAAGAAAATACTGTGTATACTTTTTAAAAAGGAACTATCCAGCAAATTTATTTTATCCTAGAGTAAAGCCTATTTATAACTGTTAAATGCAATAATAATAAAAAAAAGGCATGGTCCACCCCCTTAAAAATATTATGCAACTATACCTTCTATAATAAAACTAACCTGTATCAAACGGAATTTTTCACTGGTCGTTTGCGTTTCCGTATACGCAGGTTTTATTATATAACAGTCATGGCGAGGGACCATATTGGAAATATTACCATTGTCCGTGGTCTATTTGTGCAGCCTTGTATCATAATTTTAATTAATGTACTCTAATTTCGTTTTATAAATACCGAATGAAATGCTTTTAAATTGAGTACCGGCGTTTAAAAAAAGCCTATTCAAATTACAGTATAACTTTTTTTTTGCGTTTTGTTCTTTATACAAAACTATTAAATAATTTACCATCTTAAAATATGAAGTTAAAAAAATTCGAATACTAGCCGGAAATATTGAGGTTGAAAACAGGTAACTAGATAACTCAATAAATTTACCTCAATATAAATGTATCTAACTACACATACATCGCTTAAAAAATAACAAAATAAGAAGATAAGGGCCTTCACATTTTCTTAATAATTTGTTAATGCAAAATCTATAAATTAAACGTTCTTGTTATATATTTACGTTTAGTTTTATTTTGTTCAGTATTTAATACAAGAAAAGCAGGTTTATCTGCAAATAAAATTAATTTATCTTTCGACTTTGCAGTATATTCGTATTTGTATTGGATATAAAGATGGTCTGTGATTTCAAAACAAATGCAAGACTTGTTGAATAAATCTTTAAAATAAATGGTTTCGGAAAATAGCTCAGATGCTTACTAAGTATTATTAAAACAGTATTTGAAAATACTTTTGAAAAGAGACTGAACTTTTGCTCTAATTTATCAAAACTTTCGTCTCACTGACGCACTTTAATCCTATGAGAAGAATCTATTCAACAATACGTCAAAATTCTTCTGTACATTCTTTTCATGTTGCTACAGTAAACAAATTTTGAACGGTGATGATTATAGAGAGGTTTATTGTTTCTTTCTAGATGTAAAAGAACGGCTAATTAAAAAAAATGTTATTTTATGATAGTTAATAAAGATGTATATTCCGTTATTAGCTTTCATTAATGAAATTTAAGGGATTTGTATTGTTGTTATGAATGTACATTTCTTTCGAATTTGAATAAAGTTATAATTTTTCCCTACCGTGTACAAAAATAAGTATAATATAATATGCTAATAAAAATAAGTATATTTATAATGGCAATTGTAACGCGCGCCACCCGTTTCAAAAATAGACTCTACCGACAATCACGTGACTAGCTTGCGTGAACTCTGTCGAATGAAAAATGCTGTGAGTCAGTTAGAGTCCTGTTCTGTTTTGAGTGGTGCTAACATGTAAAAGTTATATTAGCGCCAGTTATTATTTTGTGTATATGTGTTATGTGCCGTTCTATTTGTGATGGGCCGTCTTACCAATATTAAATAAAAAAATTTAAATGTTATGCCCCGAGAAGTTGATATTTTGAAATTATGTGAAATTTCTGAGTGATTTGAGTTTGAGCTAGGGCTACCCAACGTTTGGCACCGAATTCGAAGAAAAATGTTCTCATCCTAATTCTACAAAACAATGATATTTTCTTATTCAAGAAGTGTTGTTTTCAAATAGCATGCTAAAAAAAATGCCACAACCGGTCGTGTGCGTGTGAAATATGTTCTGAAATATTCTATAGATTAAGTCGTCTGCGTCTGAAATATGTTCCTAAAATTCTACAGATTAATTCGTCATCGTAATGGGAAATAGGTTCTAAAATGTTCCATATAGATTAACTGTTGTTTCGTTACCTTTGCCATTTTCATGCATCAGCTTTACACCATGTGATATGTGTTCTTATTTTCGAAAGTTAAAGTTCTGCAAATTGTTTTGTTTATGGCCAAGAAAAATGCAATGATATGAGTGTTTTTAAAAACCTTTAAATTCATTTGTTCACATACGCCAAGAATTACTTATTCTACAAAATTTGTTTATTCCGCAAAATATTTTCAACAAGTAAGCAATTTAAATAGAATGCATCAATATTTTGTTTAATAAAAAGAATGCATTCTTAACGTTATTCTTCGTAATATTATCGAAATTCTTCATATACTTAACAGTATTAATTCATTCTAGTATTATTTACCTGTCATATATGTATTGTATATTTCCCCTTTCCCCCCTCCCCCCACCCATTATTCTGAATTTTCCTTTTATTCTGTTCATGTATGTTTAATTTTTACTTTATTTTAAGTAAAATATTTTTCATTCAAAAAAAAAAAAAAAAAAAAAAAAAAAAAAAAAAAAAAACAAGAGAGGAAGCAAAATAAATATTCATTTACGTTTTCGTTGATCTTTTTTTTCTTTTCTTTTTTTAAAAAGAGGAAAATAAACTGTCAGTCAAATAGAAGCTGCTAAACTGTATTTATAATGTTATCGCAACTCTCATAAAGATGCGTATTTATTTCATTTTTTTTATTGGTTTCGTACGAGAATTGATTACAATTTTTATTTTAAGTATTTGTTATTATTTAATGCTAAACGTAAGTATTTAATATTTGAGTTCCTGATTTACTGATGAAAGAAGCCTTGAATGTGATTTTCAAAACGATATGAGTAAATTTTTGCATTTATTGTTTGTTTATAAAAGAAAGTTTCTTTTCTTTTAAAGTTATATTGGATGAAAATGATATTAAGTAGTCTTAGTGATATAATAATAATATTGGTTGAAAATTTAATTGTTCAATTTGTGTTTAATATTATTTAGAATATTGTTTGAAAGTGTTAACTATTCAGTAAATGGTTTGATATTAGTTGAAATATTGTTTTGATTAAATGTCGCGTTATGACAATCCAGTTTATTTATATCTGCAGTGATTTAAAGTTTGTTTTGTTTTTAGTAAGAGTTTTGCTATGGTTAAAGCTTACTATCTTGTTTTATTAATGTCTTGTTTATAAGAGTTGTAACAGTAAAGCTCACGTTGGGGAATAATTTTAATGAATTTTAGGTATTTGTGGGGTACTCGTTTTGTTTTTTTGCTAAAGTTTAAAATGTCTGAACTTAACAAAGCTCGCAAAGAGGATTTGTATCAGGTTGCGTTAGAAATGAATTTGGATGTGCTACCCTCTATGACAGTTGTCACATTGCGTGAAAAAATTAAATGCTCCCCCTCGAAGTTGATTTTTTAAATTCATTAGTCAGAAACCAAATTTCGACTGGCGAGGAAGACCAGCGTAGGCGAGACTTAGAGGAAAACCAAAAAGCAGCAGAGTTAGAACAGCATAATTTGGAATTAGAAGAAAAGCATGTAGCGGAAGAGATGGAGTTAAAAAAGCTTGAGATGAATTTTGAGCTTGAGAAGCTCAAGTTACAGGCACAGAGCCAAAGTGCTTCCAGTGGAGCGGTAGGTGGTAATTCAACAGGGGTAATGTCTCACCCGGATAGTAAGATAGATATCGAAAAGCTGTTGTCTACATTCAGGCCAGAAACTGATGATGTAACCTTATTTTTGGTGCTCCTAGAACGTCAATTAAAGCTCTCGAAGGTACCAGAGCATCTAATGGGTTACGTATTTACTCAGTGTTGTACCATCTTCTATCTTTTCGCTTATCGCTCGTGAATCAGAAGAAAATGCTTCAAAATTTTCTCATGCTAACGATTTACTTCTAAAAAGGTTTAAAATTAGTGCCGAAAAGTTTAGACAGCTGTTTTTTACTCATCGCAAGGCCAAGGAAATTACTTGGAGAGATTATCATTTTGAAATTCGAGCTTATTTTGAAAACTGGCTTAAATAATTAACTGTAACGTCTTTTGAAACTCTTTAGGATCTTATCACAGCTGATCAAATGAAAAGGCGCGTGCCTGTTGAATGCAATGAACATATGTTAGGTGATTGGGAAAATTTAAATTCGCCAGTCGACTTTGGCCAAAAATTAGACGCGTATGATATTATAAGATCTGTGTTCCCTAAAAGAGATCCGGTTGTACCCCAAGAGAAAAAAGAGTTTTCTCGTCAAGAATATAATTGGAAGCAGAGTAAGTCTTCAAAAGAAGACAGATTTCCCACTAATTTTGCTAATCGACGCATAGAATCCGACATTGTTTGCTATGGTTGCGATAAATTGGAATTTATAAAGAAGGAATGCCCAGATTGTTCCCCTACGGTTAAAAAACAAAATGTGTAAGCACATCGTCTTCAGCTATATGGTTTAAATACATCAGCAGTTTCAGCTCCAAATGGGCCTATCACGATCTGCAATAAGAAGGTGTTGGTGTATGCAGATGCGGGAGTGAATTGTTCTATTGCGGGAAAACGTATGTATGAATTATTTTTAAAAACTGGTGTTGTTCGGAATCTTCATACTCATGATGTAACATTATCTGACGGAATTACGCTAGTTAGAGACACTTTGTCTGCCACTGTGCCCTTAGAGATTAAAGACCGAATCTTCGAAACGGAGTTTATTGTATTACCAGATGCCAAGGGTATTAGAACTCTTTTAGGTATGGATTTCTTGCATAATGCTAACATAGTGTTAGATACTGCTAACAAAACATGGTAATTCAGTGATAAACCTCAGGAAAAGTTTTGTTTTGTAGATGAATATGAAGAAGAAAATGGTACGTCAGCTAGTGCGGTCGAAGTCAATCCGTACGCTTTACGTGAAGATGAAGGCAAAAATCTAAATTCCGATAAAAGAGACAAAATTAACGATGTTCTGAAAAGGTATGAAAAATGTTTTCAACCAGGGGGAGAGACAACCCCGTTTGTGCAGCATCGTATCAATACAGGTGATAGTGCTCCTGTTGCTTTTTTATTGTAGTTACGAACTGCACAATTTAAAGTATTGGTATCGAAACTTATGATTCTTCATTGAATACTACATATAATAAGAAAGAAAAATCTTACTTAAAGTATAGATTATGAGACACTTTCCAACACATCAAGAATAAGGTGAAAAATCTTATAAGGTGAAAAATGATGTCTAAGTAAACATTTGGAGAACGCATGCCACATTTGAAAACCACATTCCAGCAATTATCAACTATAACGCGAAAAATATCCAAATTATTTTGAGCAGCCCTGTAATTGATATATAGATTTAAATATGTAATATATAATATACAAAAACTTTAGTTCAGTTAGGTAACGCATAACACAGTGGAAAAATTTCCATTCAACTATTTCCGCCAAAAAGTGTAAATGTACTCGAATTTTTTGCGGATTTCTGTATACGTTGTATCGAATTTTTACACACAAAATAATTTGAAAAAAGTTTAATGAATTTAGAAACATATATAACTATTGAAAACGCACTTCCTGCAATTATTGCTCATAAACAACAACATAACCGAATTCTTCTGTGTATCCCTGTAAATGAATAATAAATGAACTATACTAAGTATAAGTATCTTCTAGTGCACTGAAGTGAGATATATAAATTTCAATAAGTTTGAAATAGTATATATCCATAAAATATCACCAAAACAATTTTTCTCTATAGGCTCTAATATAATGGAATTCTTTTGAGTGACCCTGTAAACAATCTATAAAAGCTGTACACTTTATTTTCAATATCTGACACGCTTTTGTAAATCTCAATGATATTCATACGTATCGTGGTGTATATTTATGAGAGTTACAGACAAATAGATGTACATTAGGACATATAGCCGGGCAGGCAAACACAATTCATAAAAACTTTCTAACAATTTTGAAAATTGTTAAAACGAGTCTATAATTAAAATGTAGCAATATTATTTAATTTTTTTTTGTAGTAAATTAAAATTTTTCTATGAACTTCTTTGAGCATTAAATATTTTTAAACATCAAAATATTATTTTGTTACTATATATCATTATATTACTTGAATATTATATACAACTAACTTCTTGGCAACCCGATGTATTGCGTTTGCATCGCTTGAAAAAAATTCATTTTCCTGTGGGAAATTGAAATTCGATATTATTTTACAGATAGAAATAATTTATGACATTATACTTTTAAACATTGTGTTCATTCTTACAAGGAAGGTTAAATAGAAATTGAGAAAATGACATTTTGGAGATTTTCATTCAATTTAAGGAAATTATTGTAGATATTTTAATCACACATTCAAAGAAGTGTTTTCTTCCAAAAACAATTTTTTTATTATATTCGACGCTCTATACTCAAAACAGCTGAACGCTTCTACGGTAAAAAATAAACTTATGTTTTTACTCTCTAAAGTATGCATACACTGCAAATAGAAGCGTCTTAAATTTAGACACATATGTGACTGAAAAAGAATTTTAGACACTTAAGTGTCTTAATCTGAAAATTAAGACACTATAGATGTCTTAATTTAAGATACATAAGCGTCTTACTATGACCATGGTGTAAACGAACTGAGAATAATGTCTAAAATATCCGCAAACGTCTTATTTTAAGACACTTCATTGCTTTAAACGTGTCTTAATTTAAGATGTTGTGATTCTTCCGACGTAATAACCACCAGGGGGCACTAGCACTCCCAGTTGCGCATGCGTTTTAGATGTCTTCGTTCGAAGTGGTATACGTTGTAATTCAAACAAAGTTTGTTTTTATGTACGCGTGTATTTTAATTCGTTTTTTGCGAAATGTGAAGTACTGTGATTTTAATTCGTATTAACTTGGAGTATTTATTTATTGAATACATACATCTGACGTGTGTGCTCGACATCAAATGTCTCTTAGAAGCTGTCGTCGATACAAGGGCGGGATAGACACAGAACAGAAGTAGACGGCGGTTGAAGATTACACCCGGAAATTCTACAAAGCCTGTGCAATGGGCTTAGTGTTAACTCGTATCAATTTATATCAATAATATTGTGTTATTCATCTTCGTCCTGTCGAAACTGGCAAAAAAAAGAAACTTTTGTCTGGCGGGTCCTGTTTTTAGGATGAAACATCTCATCCTTTAAATATGGCTAGTCGGATGTATTATGGGATTACCTTTTAAACTGATGAAAGTCTTTCTCCCTCACTGTGGTTGTGGTAGTTTTTAAAATTTCAAATCGAGGAATATTTCTTACCCCTTGCAGCAACTCAAGTAAGTTTCTTTATAGTAGTAAAATTAGTGTATTTTATGATTTTATTTATTGTACTAAACAAAATCCTGCATGAAATTTAATTAGTTTTGAATCTGTTCGCAAAAAACCCCACTAATTCTAGAAGTATATATTTTTAAACTTATGACGTTCTTTTTTATTACGAATTATATATTCAATGTCAGTTCTTAGTTTCAAATGGATAATTTTTATCTCGCAGTAAATCACGGCCACAAGGAAGTAAAGAAAAAAAAAACTTTGAAAGTTGACCTAATGCTTTCTTACTTCCTGGCATAAAACCGCAGATTAAAAAAAGATAAATAAAGTAAATGAGACTGGTCTATTATATGAACCTGCCTGTAAAAATATACATATGTATTTGATTTGTCAATCAACTCTAATACTGATTTTTTTATTATTTTTAATAAAAAAGTAATTTGAAATTTATAATGGGAAAAAGTAAAAACCTCTAACTAGATTTCGTATTTAAAATTGTGGTAACTTTATTTATATGCACTTATACGAAAAATACAAAAATGACAGATGTTACTGTATATATTTAAGACGAAAGAAGTTTGGAAATCATAAGTTATTTTTTCCTCATGTTTTTAATATAGAATATGTACTTATTTGTTTTTATTGATAGTTGAATAGCTTTTGTGAGTACCCTCTGATCTACATAAAAACTTGTCCATGTGGAAATATAAATTTTTTAAAAACATAATTTTTAAATAAGTATTTTCATTTTTTTTTTGGGGGGGGGGAGGGGGGGATTTTGCATGAATTTTTGTAAAGCTGATATCTTAAATCTTGCACTGATTATAATGAAAGTTTTGAACTTTTAGAGTAGGACAAGTTTAAAAACGCAAATATATTTAACAAAATACCAAAGTCATTTTTTCCCCAATGTTATTAAAGTAGAATATTTATTTATTTATTTTCATTATTCATAGTTAAATGGCTGTTGTGATTATCAAGTGATGTATATGTAAAATTGCCTATGTGGCAATATATTTTTTTATATTTTAATTTTTTTTGGGGGGGGGGGTGGGGGGTGGGATTTTTGCAATTTTCGTACATCTGATATTTTAAATCTTTTTCCACATTCAACCGAGTATAATAAATATTTTGAACTTTTAGAGTAGGACAAGATTATAAAATATATATATATATTTATCTATGTACCTTAAAAGCCCTTAATAGCGAACACTTCGGGACCGCGGAATTTGTCCGATAATTGGAGATGTCTACTTTTTTGAGGTAAAAATATACAAATATGTATGTCTGCTGATTAAAAAAGTATTCGTTAAATAGAGGTGTTCGCTATTCGAGAATCTCCATTAACCTCCACAACGGATACTCCCGAATACCGGACATCTCAATTTAGACAACTATAATGCAGGGTTGCGTTTTTTGCAAAAGTACTTCTTGATTAAAGGAAGGGCAAACTGGGAAGTGCCCCGTCCCCCTACGACTGTAGTGCCCCCAAATTTGATGTGCAATATTTGTAAAGCTTATATTTTAAATCTGTTTCGAAATTGTACTGATTATAATCAATATTTTGAACTTTTAAAGTAAAATAAGGTTAAAAACAAAATAAATTTTAAAAAATCTAATATTTAGATAAATATTTTTTGTTTTTTAATCTTGTTCTACTCCTGAAGTTCACGATATTGATTATAATCAGTACAATGTCGTAAAAGATTTAAATTATCAACGTAACGAAAATTGTATACCAAAACTGAGAGCACCAAAAAAATCAGGCTGTATTGGGGGGGGGGGGGGGAGGACCACAGCCAAATATTTTTCCAGGATTCAACGTGGTCAAACATGGCTACGTATGATGCTTACAAAAAAATGGATGCGATTCAGACGTTTGAAGTGTCTGAAATTCAGACGCAAAAAGTGTCTGAAAAAATTCAGACATTTTAAAATGTCTGAAAATTGAACACTCCATTTCAGACACTTAAGTGTCTGAATTTCAGACATTTTAATTTAGAGTGTATATGTATGAGGACGTGAGTTTTAAAACTCGCCTTATCCAAAATTTTAAAAAATCGAGTTTTCTCTATCAATCTATTCTTTTGGTAAGCCTGCACGTAAAAAACACTATAAACTGTAAATATATATATATATATATCCTTTATTTATGGATTTTTAAATATTGGTTTGGTTTCAAAACTCACCTTATCCACTAGGGAGTTGCCAACAAAACTAGTTTATCCCTGCGGATGCATAGACCAGCGGACGACTAGCTTATCAGCTACAATCGTAGTAATTTTCCTTAATTTCTCTGCGACCTGTCGCTACTTTCGTTTAAAGTTTTTACTTGTTTTATTCATATAAACTAATTAAATAAATTTTACAGCAAATCTTATGTATAACGGGCAGTGAATAAACTCTTGCATTTTGTAAGGGAAGGGAGAAGAAGAGAAATAGAAATACGAACACTAGAAAACAGGAATTCTGCTTTTTCAGAATTTAGTGTCGCCACCGATGAAAAAAAAATATATGTATATAAATATAGATAGTTCAGTTTTAAGACTCCAAACACGAGCTTTTATTTTATATAAAATGACGTCATCTGCATCCGCTAAAGAATTGCTCTTTTACGATCCAGTCTTAAAAATCCTCTACAACAAAATATGCATAGGACGTGACTATCGCTGAATAATGCTCAAATCCAAAAAAAGAGATTTCGTCATTCAAGAAACTGGACAAAAAAAAAAAAAAAAATCGGCTATCTTATGATTCGTATGCATTCATTTGTTTGTAATATTAATATAGATACTTAAAATTAAATTTAGTTTATAGTAGCTCCATGTTTTATCAGAAATCATTCATTTATATTTTTTAACCTAGTGCGTAGTATATTAATTACATTTTTTTTCAGTTTTTATGAGAAAATAGCAACTAAAAGATATAATTGCTATTTTTCAACTATTTTATCTTTACGTTCTACAGAATTAGAGTACTTGGGTTGCCAAAATTAAACAAATGGGCTAAAAACTACAAAAAAAGTAATAGCTCAAAAATAAATAGAGATGTTGTTTTCGAACAAATTGCAATTAAAAGTACTTTTTCTTCAGTACGACGGTATAAAAATTGAAAATGTGCGATTCTTAGAAGTTTAAAAAATTGCATTAGAGATTATTCCGTACATTAATACATCTGCTTTGTCTTACAGCTGGCTTATACAACGTAACGTTATTTTTCGGAGACGACACATTAATAGGTAGGAGAAATAAATAGAATACCGGGGCCAACAAGGACTAGAAAAGAAAACACACAAAAGAAGATTGAAATATAAGCTCAAAATGGATAATCAATTTCTATATTTTTTACTGTCAGAAGGTGTTAAAAAATTTAATTTTTATTCTCAGACATAAACCTAAGTCATTTACGGTCCTCTCACCAGAAAGAGAACCTAGAGTATTCCAACCCTTTCAATGCAAGATGTATGACGCTTTCACCAAGCTTTTTTTTCAAGCAAAGACAAAACTGCATAAGATAACTTTATTTCGAAGTTACATCTCAAACATCCCCTTCAAGAAACCGTCGAAGTTTTCTTTTCTTCCATGAAACATCCAGAAAAGTAAAATTTTCACGCTGTCAAAGGCATTACAATAAGTTACTATATAAAGATTGAGAACCATGGCTATCATCAAATTTGTGGAAGTGTATTTCGGAAGAACCTTGGAATATCAAAACTCAGAGTGCAAAAGTTGAGCTAGATGCATCTAAAAACTGGACGTCCTAAAAAGAAGAGGGAGGCAGTCCCCGTGAGGCAAGGGAAACTTAAGGATGTTCACACATTGTTAAAAAAAAAACATTTTGATGAAAACTAGTCAGAAATGGAGGTGCTTACTTTCTACAAAAATATTATTTCTAAGGAACCACAATAGAAGGGAATGGTCGAGGAGGATCATGATGATATTCCAGAAAAAACTGAATGAGTTAATTGTTTATTGCCAAATACGACTATATTTCTGTATGTTTTGTAAGAACATTATAATATATTATATATATATATATATATATATATATATATATATACCCTATATATATAAAATCCTTATGAAACGGAAGTATGAAACGGATGTATGAATCGACTGATTAAACGACTGATTCAGTTTCACGGCAATTTCTCCTACAATCTGGAATACTTTGCGATGAAATTAACACCAAAAATCTATATTGATGCGCAGATTTCAAAACTGGTATTAGAATTTTTAAATTCGAATTAATTTTCGAAATATTAATTTTTTTTTTCTAATTTTATCTACATTTTTCTAATGATGGCAACTCAAATTTTAATCAAACAGATATATATATAAAGGTATATATAAATATTATACAGATTACTGGATCTGGCTAATTTTTCACTCCAGTTGGGTTTATTGTATTTATTGTTTGTATGTCTGTATAATATTTATATATACCTTTAACTGTTGAATGCAGGCGTTATTATGTGTGTATGTGTGTTTTAATATATATTGTAGTATGAGTGTTTTATTATATATATATATATATATATATATATATATTATTTCAGAAAAGGTTGACATGGTAACCCGGCTATTGTTGTTTATTTGATAATAAATGTTTATTTACTTTTATTTCATTTTACAAATTATATAAATAATTTTGTTCTATGATTATTAATTTTTTTAATATTTCCTTTAGAAAATAATAGAAAATAATTAAGAAATACAGTACTACTTAGTTATTCCGTCGACCAATTTCGCCAGATTATATAAATCGCCAAAACACTCGCCAAAGTATACAAATTGAGATAATTTTTATTTTAAATAACGAAAGAACAAATAAATTAGTATAACATTAATAAATATACGAATAAAACGTCGAAATAAAAATCACTTGATGACGTAAACACGTGTAACATGCTTAAAGTC
Organism: Maratus speciosus; assembly: GCA_963932465.1. Taxonomy (NCBI): domain Eukaryota; kingdom Metazoa; phylum Arthropoda; class Arachnida; order Araneae; family Salticidae; genus Maratus; species Maratus speciosus. The sequence goes on along the minus strand of OZ010795.1, from coordinate 170,073,195 downwards.
AAGTGAATGGGACATTTACGATCAACCTATATTGGCATTTAATCTTATAGTTTGGCGATAGATTTTTGGTCTTCGGGATATCTAAGGAATACCAAATATGCATATGTAACTGGTATTTGAAAACGAGGTTTTCGCCAAATTTTCGTATATAATAAAAATCACGCCAAACCTGTATATATTTAACCGTGTATATCTGTAACCTGTATAATCGTATCTGGCCAAATATTACCACTCGAAATAAAATGCTAACTGGCGAGTTTAAAAATGGCGAGATTTGCATCCTGCTAGCGTAACAGAACCTAGAATTCTTTGCAACCATGGCAACTTTTATGTAGTTTTATTCGAAAAAAAAGTTTTGATTTTTTAATCAAAATGGAAAACTTACGGTCCCATATTGGCGCGATTATTTTTTCTGACTCCAATGTCATATACGGAACGGGCATATAACTGGCACCAAAGTATCGTTATTTTGCTTCATATGGTAAGCCGGATGTTGCTGTTTATGCTGTTGATGCGTTCCCCAAATTGGCGTCGTTAAAAAATCACGCCAATATGGGATGTATATGACATATTTGCCAAACTTTCATATGAACGGCGAAGGGATCAGACCGTATTTGTTTATGGCAGTTGATGACTTGAATTATTATAATATAGATGAAATGGTGGCGATAGAATAATATTTGGTGACTTATCACCTGTTCCTGGCTAACATTAAAGTACCAAAATGGCACCTAGAGTTTAAAAAGCGAAGTGGACCGCCTGGAACTGTTGATGATAGTCACATGACTTAGGCTATTGTTATAGAGATTGTTTTAAAATACCGGGAGAAAAAGACTCTTATACTTAATTTATTTTATTTTAGCTCCTTTTCAAATGTTTAACTGATCCTCTTTAATCAAAAACGAAAACAACCATTGGATGTCTTAACAGCAACTGATTCGCCTTAAATTTTTGCAATCAAAGGGAATTGAATGGAAACCCGTTTACAGGGAGATCTGCACAGCTTTTTTCAGTATAATTCGATCTTCTCTAATATTTTTAAAACCCATCAGAATAGCGTGTTTTTAGATTCTGCGGTGTCTGAATGGGGGTTGGCGAGCGTAGCTTGCAGGGGACAGAGCCCCCTAGTATACATATAATATTATATGTTATATAAATTATATTATATTACATTCTTAAGAAAAGAAGTTATTTTAATCATAAGCTATTTATGATAAGTTTTATTTGATTGTTGATAAGTTTGCTTTTTTATACTAAAAAGTAATACTAAATTTTAATCATACTTATTGCTGACATATGGATTATTTTTGAATGCAAAATATTATCTTCCGATGACCAAAAGTATAAACTAATAATTTCTTTCGGCAAGTAGGATAAACGGTGTATTTTTTAAAGAAATTGATATCAAACTTTTCTTACTCATAGATGGCAACAAAACTCTTCTTATCCATAGGTTGGCAACAAAACTCTTCATATCCGAAACATTTTCCAATTAATTAAATTAATTGAAGTAGATTTTCCAATTTAACACAATGGTATCATAGAGCAACTAGTTATACAAGTATAAAAAATTGGAGGTATTTGATGCACGGGGTCGAAGTTAGAGGTTTTTCGCGATTCTCCAAATTTTGATTTTTTGGATAAGGCGAGATTTGAAACTCACGCCCTCATATATATATTCCATTAAATTTTGCATTCTTATCAGCGCAAAGATTCAATAACGGAATTTAACCAATTTCATTATATATGTTATATGTAAGTGTGTTGGGGGGAACTGTATTTTTGTTAATGTCATTTTATTCATAATTTCACAGTTTTTGTTGGTGGTCGGTAATTTTTATTTAATGGTTATATATTAGCATTCAAATTATTATGCTGTATTTTCGCATTTAATTATGAATATAAGTTATTTCTGATATTTTTATATTATGATATCTTTTCATTTTGAATGTCAATATTTCATATTGAACTATTTCCTTATTAATAATGGTATCTTACATATTTTTAAATATATAACCACAGTAGCTAAATGTTCTTAGCAATCTTTTAAATATTATACTCATAGGTGTCTGCTACAATTGCGCTTAGTGTATTACCAATTTGATTTCTATTAAAGGCGTGATTTAAATTAATTTTAATCATTTCATGTTTATTTTTTTTCTTTACGAGATGCTATATTTTATCAACACATCATAATTAATGGCACTTTACTTTTGCAATATAAACAAATATTTATCATTTCTACGCAGCATGAATGAAATTAGGCAATGTTTGCTGACATTATATGTAATAAACTGTTATTTCTTTTATAGAACCTTTGAAGGGATTGAAGCCTAACAAAAATAATTGTAATGAAATTTTATTCCAATTTTTACAAAAATAAAAAAACTGCATATGTGTTGCATTGAAGTTTAAATAAAGAGATTATTGACAAATAAAAGCATCTGTTACAAATCCCCTTCACCCATATCATGAACCAAAATTATTCTGGACAAACTCAGTAATTTCTTAGTAACTTTATTTTGAAGTTGTATTTAGATTTTAAAACAAATATCCTTCTTGTTGAATGAAAGTTTCGAATAAATGACTTTGTAAAATATCTGAGATGTTCGTAAACTATTAATAAAACAATATTTCATAAGACTCTTTGAGAAAAGAACGAACTTTTCTAATAACTTATCAAAACATTTGTCTGATAGATGTACTTTAATCCTATTAGAAGAATCTATTGAACTATACTTCAAAGTCTCCGCGTCTTCTCAACTTCTAATCGTTAATTATGTTGCTATGGTAACTGAAATTTAAAGGACATAGGATAGGTACTGTTTTCTGTTTCTTGACAAATCGAGATTGCCTAATTTATAAATTGCTATTTTATGATAGTCTATGAAGCTACTTTTTAATATTTCCCAAAATATTTGATTATTTATGAAAGTATTTATGACTACCAATCGGTCTGCCCATGCTCTAACTGTGTTAAATATACTCTGATCCCCCGGTAAATTTGATATCTTTTCGACATTTACTACAACATGATCGCTATTAAAAATGAAATGTACAGAATTTATAGTTTGTTCACAAGGTCAGAAAAGTATTTCGTTATATTATGTTGAATGAGAAAAAAACCGTTTTAAGTAAAGTTTAATGATATTACACCATTTCAAAAATAATGAAATTGGCATGAATTTATAAGGTGTACTAAAACATGCATTTTATAGATTCTGCTTTGCAAAACATTTATTATTCATTTACAGGACAACATAAAAGAATTCTGTTACATAATGGTATACGGGGAAGAAAGGCTTGCGGTGTATTTTAATTATGTTAAACTATTTGAAATATAATAGAACTGAGGCACTTCACTGAGGTTTAGTATGAGATAAATGCTGTACAGTGTACAATATCATGTTAATAGCATTTAACGTTCGTTTACCGGGAGAGGCAATAGATTCATAAAATCCCAGCCGACCCGGCCTACAGGCGGAGGTAGATTTCGAGTTAAGTATACTAATTTCCCCAACAACAAGTGGGTAAGTGTGATCACAGATCGCACAGAGAGGTTTCGTTTAATATTTCTTTCAAAACACTTTATCCTTTTGCGAAATCAGTTAGTTCCATATTTCGCAACCAGGGGGCGCACTCTATTCTAGGCAAACCTCTATCCGAACGAAACTGCGTTTTACAACCTATCTATATTATTCGAGGGGATCGAGCCTATAGGAAACGAGTTATGTAGGCGCCCCCTGGCGGTAAATGTGGAACTGAAATATGTAAGGCTATGTGCATAATATGAAAGAATGATCAAAGAGGTGTCGGCAAAAGTTAGAAAAGTACCCACCGGGTGCAATGGGGGAGGTTAGAAAAATTGCTTAAAATAGACAAGTTGGAGCCCAGAGGGTTAAAAATAAGACTTTTTAAAAATTTTATGATTTGTTGTTTATGTGATGTGTTCAGCTATAAGTATGCAAAATTTCAAGTCTTCAACTTAATTAGGGGCTCAGTTAGAACAAAGAGATTAAAATACACAAGTTGGAGCCCAGAGGGTGAAATATAAGACTTTTTTCAAAATTTTAGGGTTTGTCGTTTGATGTGATGTCAGCTATAAGCATGCACAATTTCACGTCTTAAACATAATTAGGGGCTCAATTAGAACAAAAAGATTAAAATACACATGTTGGAGCTCAGAGGGTTAAATATAAGACTTTTTCAAAATTTTAGGATTTATTGTTTGATGTGATATGTTCATCTGTAAGTATGCAAAATTTCAAGACTTAAACTTAATTAGGGGCTCAGTTAGAACAAAGAGATTAAAATGCACATGTTGGAGACCAGAGGGTTAAATATAACATTTTTTCAAAATTTTAAGATTTGTCGTTTGCTTTGAGGTGTTCAGCTATAAGTATGCAAAATTTCAAGTCTACAACATATATAGTTTCTGAGAACGGGCTCTGTGACGGACAGACAGACAGACAGACGGACAGACAGACAGAGGAGTAAGACGAATAGGGTTTCGTCAGATGAACGAAACCCTAAAAACTAAATCATGATTAGAGATAAACCCACTTTAACAATTTTATCTGGCCGCTTTTGAAGAGTTTTTATTTCATTTTTATATAATAGCTGGTTTTATCAAAATCATGTTAAGGCGGTATTAAAAAAAAATACTTTTCCATGCTCAACAACTCGAAATTTTCTGGCACATTTTCAGATTCATTTTTAATAGAAAAAAATATGAAACTTGTTGGTGTGATTTTTGAATAAATTTATAAGTAACCTATGGTTTTTTTTTTTTCGTTCAATTAATTAAAACTTGATTTATAAACAACGATTTTCTCAGTAGGACAATATTTTTCGTTTCTAACACAATCGGTTCGGGAAATTCTGTTTAAAATACCCACTTTGGCATCCTTTTTTGAAATATATTCTGCCTCTGTCAAAAAATCGATGATTACGGTACATTATATAGTTTCTGACAAGAGAATCTACCAATTGGATGCGTTTGAGAGTAAAAATGAATTTAAAAATGAGTAAGAAAATAAGCAGCTCTGATTTAAATACACCCTTAATAAGATGATTTTTTTCTTCAACCGCTAAGTATTTTTAATTTTTTTTTTTTTTGCTATAAGTATTGGTCCTACCAAAAACTTGTCTATATAAATGTTGTAGACAATATTGAGAAGATATATGATGAATTCATGGGGATTTCATATCTTCTGAATTTAAGGAGTTATGGATTTATTTCTTCTTCAACCCCCTTTTTGTTTTCGTTTTTAATTGCTTTTTTGCGGTACAAATTTGTCCTATCTAAATCTTGTGAATATAAAAGTTGTAGATAATATTAAGGAGATATACAATAAAATTAATTGGATTTGATATCTTGAGAATTGACGAAGTTATGAATTTTTTTCTCCCAAAAACCATATTTTTGCGCCCCTTGAGCCCATTTTTAATTTTATCAAAACTCTGTGATGCATTAATTTTGGCCCTATTTTTAGGAGTAATAAAAACTTTAAACTGATTTGATATGTACAAAATTTAAGAAGTTATGGGGTTTTTTCTGTTTTCACAAAACCCCTCCATATTTCCAGCCACTTGGCCCTATTTTGCCCATTAACGAACTTGACCGAGATTTTATGCCCCTTGATTTTATGTACCAGCTTTAAAGAGATTTGCGCAGAATAGTGGAAGTTATCGTGTCCAGAAGAAAGTGATATATATATAGATAGATAGATACATACATAGATAAATAGATAGATAGATAGATAGGTAAAGTTTTTTACTGAGGCTGGTTTTAGGTTCTATGGGTCATGATCGGAGTAAATCTGCAAAATTTTTTCAGAAATTCCAATATAGGAACGATCCCAATAGGTAGTATTTCATACGAAATCTAGTACTATATCCGAAGTACTTTTTATTAGAAACAATTGCAGGAAGTGTGTTTTCATTTATGGTAAGCGTTCTTAAGTTTAACTAATTTTTTCCATATAACGTGACATTTAAAAAAGCTGTAGATCAAATACATTGTACACAAATAAATTCGCAGTTATTATTAAGTATGTGCGTGAATTGCTTAAAGGTGCTCTTAATTGAGTTATGCATTTTCAAGATGACCTCTATTTAGTACATTAAGATATTTTTTCTTATATAAATTCATTTAGCCCTCTATTTAGTATATTAAGAGGTGTTTTTAGAACATGAATTCAGATATAAAGAAATGGAAGAAAATAGGAACATTGCTTCCTAAGGATAATAAATTCCGGAAAAGTGATTTTGTAGTTTAAAGCTTGTTTTAGCCTGAATTAAAATTAAATTAACATGTGGCGCGTATAAAAATCTGTAAGTAATATGCATGGTTAAACAAAAGTATTGAAATACATTTCCTACTCCTCTCAGATGTTGCTGAAGGTGAATTTTCAGTCTATTTTCCGTTGCCTTACTAAACTAAATTTTAGTATATATGTAGAATATATAGGGGAGAGTAGCCGAATTTGGACCACTTCACTTATTTTAAGGAGTAACTCACTTAATTTTTGGGATATCTGCAAAACCTCACTACACGGGGTCAATCTATTCATCTACTACATAAATAAATCTTTAGATCAATATCTTTTTGAAAACCTTAAGTTTTATTTTAATTTGAAAAATTTTGTCAGAAGTGGTCCAAATTCAGCTACTGGTCGCCTAAGTTGGAACACCATTCTACTAACTGGGACCAAACAATATCACGTTGTATTAATGACTAGGGAATATAACTAATTTTATTAAGAGCAAAGTTTGCGATTAATGAAACAAACAAAATAAATTCTTTTTTGTCGTCGCTTTTTTTTTTTTTTTTTTTTTTTTTTTTTTTTTTTTTTTTTTTTAAGGCTTTTAATTTATATGGCGAAGATGTTAACAGGACTGTTTTTTTGTCTCCCTCTGTACTTTGATTATTTAACTGAATTTAGCAAGGGAGATAACATTTCTAATGATTTTTATGCTTATTTGAGAGGGTGGGTGGAGAGGGGGGTTTGTAGCTGCATCCTTTTTGCAGGTCAATTTTATCACAACTTACGCTCTCCTTTTCGTTTCCTGTACCTTTAACTGGTTTTGCTATCACGTATGTTTTTCTTCCAGACAGTTTGTCTGTGTCGTTGTCAATGTTTTCAACATTTTTATATTTAAAAAATGTTTATATTCAAAAAATGTTTAAAAAATATGCTCTATTGAAAAAAAATACGCTACGATGAATCAAACACAAACATTATATATTCAAACAGTGTTGAATTCAGGTGCTCTCTCCCAGGGGGCGGGGGGGGGTGAAATAACAACTGCCACCGGAAAGTTTGCGATTTTATGCGTTTTAATGGCAGAAAATGTAATTCCACCCTCCAGAACTGTAAAATGTCTGCCCCTCCCCTCCCCTCACGGAATCGCCAATATCCTCCAAGAGGAAAATATTCGAATTCAACTCTGTAAACCAAATACGCCGTGGGAATAAAGAATTCAAAGAAAATAAATATAAATTCATACAAGGTAAAATAAATTGCAAACCAAATTTATTGCATAAACATTTGAAAAAAAATTATGTTTATATAGGCCTAAACTGTATAAAGAAATTGATCCAGATACACAAAAAATACTTGCATGGAGATAGTAATAAATTATGAAATATAAAAAAAAAAAAAAACATGGTGATCCAATTTAAGCAACTTAAATTGGCCCAATTAAGGCAACTGCGCCATTTTTAAAATAGATAATCTCAAGACTAAGAACAAAAACGAAATCAAACAAATCCGCATGAAATATATGCGCAATAAACAGATGAATTTAGACATGTATATGAAAACATGACAACTTACCTTAGCTTTAAAGTATTCACTTACGTTTAGTAGGAAAAAATTAGATAAAACAGCATACTTTAGATTTTTTTAAATTGTCTGAAAACAGCATGTGGTAGGCTTCTTCTAATCATAAATGACGTCATTCTGATGAGTAGGATTTCAGCGGTGGATGGCGACTCTTCCTGTAATTAACGTCAGAATGGCAACGGTCCAATTAAAGCGTCAGTACAAATATGGCTACTCCCCCCTACAGTTCTATAGAAGAAATACAAGACTGCACAAATTATTTGCAGTACTTTTTCGGCTAGGGACGGCAATTCTTGAAGTCTGGTTTTCAAATGTGGGCATGCATTTTCCAAATGTTTTACTTAGATATCTTGTTTACCTTATTAAACAACGCAGTTTTGTGAAAGTATACTTGAAGTCTTGGAAAGTGTTTAATAATCTATGCTTGATGCATGATTTTTGTTACTTGTTCTATTTTTAACATGACTTTTTAAATGTGCAGGATTTTGATTTATAATTTACTCTTAATAGTCTATAGTACATGAGTAAACACATACGCTTAATTAAAAAATATGCCGCTCTGAATTTTAAAGAAATGTGTGATACGGAGAGGAAGTTGCACTACAAATGCTGAACTAGTGTGTTAAGGACATTGAAAACATTTTAATATTAAGATCAAATCATCTGTAACAAAAATTAAATTACAACCTATTTGTTCTACATATATAACTATTTCAGAAATCGTGAAAACGGATGATAGAAGCGTCACCTAAGGGTTTTATGCAATCAAATTAATAAGGATCTGTTTAACTGAAGATAATTGAATATAAAGTTATGTTTTTTTTTATTATGTTTTTTAGTTCTTGAGGATTAGCCTATTGAGGAAATCGTGAAAAAATGCAGCATAGCAGAGATTCCTGTTGGGCGATTTACACCAAAACTAATTCAGCGATTTTTTTTTTATGTCCAGGCCTAAAAAAACATGATGTTTGATGAAACTTTGTGCGTTAGTTCTTGAGATATATCTGTCGCAAAAATTGTTGAAAACGCATCTTAGCAGTTCTACTTGTTGTACGATTTGCATCAAAACCACCAATTTTTGTCAAGTTCCAATACAATCTGAAGTCTGGCTAAATTCCGTGCAATAGTTCTTGAAATGTAGCGCCCATGATATTTCACAGATAGGCGCACGGACAGACTCACTGACATACATTTTCTAAAAATAGTCAAAGTGCGTTCAAAACATAATAAAACGTATAAACCCTCGGGAAACCGGAAGTTGAAAATTTCCACATACCCATCGGTTTTTCCTCGTAAAGATAGAAGACAGTAAGAAATTATGCAAACTTAATTTTTGTAATTAATTCCATATACAGTAAAGTTCAGACATCATTCTTTTTTAGTTGTTGATAAGTGGATAAACCAATATGTTTATTTATGATTTTTTTGTTAGCATGTGAAATACCTTTATTGTAGATATACTTTGAATAATTTTTAGAATATGTGTAATGAAATATGCAGGGCTCAAACAGTACCCAGTTCTGAGTACGAATATTTATGAATAGTAATGTCCAGTATTTATGAATAGTAATGTCTTCTATTCTAAAATAAATGACGTTTTGTTGAATCAACCTTTATAATAAATGACTTCTGAATATATCTTTGATGTTTGCTAAGTATTAATAATACATATCCTCCAAGACCCTTTACAAAGTGAGTGGATTTTTGCACTAATTCATCAAAATATTTGCATGGCTGACACACTAATCCTATTAGAATAACGTATTCAACAAAACTTCAACACATTCCAATTTCTAATCGCTAATTACGTTCTGTGGTAACAGACATTTCAAGGGCCTATTTCTTAGCGATGCATAATTTCCTATTTCTAGATCTATAGCAATAATATTTTCCGTTTCGATATTTACAAGGTGTCCAAAATTAATAACGACGTTTCCTTACCTTATAACTTTTTATTTAAGAACATTACACAATCGTGAGGGACAACTCAAAGAGCTTTTTATTAAAAACACAAACAAACTTACATAATTGTAAAGGTTCAAATCAAAACGTTATTAATAAAATAACGATTATAATCATATAATAATTAACGGTAAATTTTATCAAAATTATTTATGAGTTATAATCACAAAGTTAGTTTGTTTTCACTTTGTGTTGATTTTGTTAAATTTGATAAGCTTTTACTAATATATATAAATTTAAAACACAAGGATGTATTTTTAGTCCTCTTTTCTGAGCTTTCTACTGAACCAATTTTGCTAATTATTATTTTTTTTTTTTAAGAAAGCTGTTCATTTGTAGATTTGCCCGTAATAGCATTTTTTTTAAAAATATTCCCTATATTTTAGTTTTAATTTAAATATTTTTAAACAAATTTCTTAAAAATGGTAGCAATCGGATTATTTTCATTATTTTAGAGAAAAAAAAGAAATAATGGGGTCCATTTATCTTTATTGATTATTTCCTTAATAATGCAATTTACTTATGCAATTGAAAATAACTTTTCTAAAAGTTTAAACAGAAAATGGGGTAACATTATAAAAACACGAATTTTCCCTGATAAAGCTGAAGCTGTTACAATTAAATATTTTTTCATTTCGCTGATACTGTGTTTGAGAAGCTAATGCGAAATGCTCTAATGTGTGAAAGTGACGTCATATTTAAAAGAAACCGATCATTCTAATTGGTAAAACTAAATATTTTAGCACGAATGCTTCTAAAATATATAATAGGATTTTTACTAGCCGGTACTGAGATTAAAACTTCAAACCAAGAGTGCGAATTTTCACATGTTTGCATGCAAACTTCCAGCTCATAAACATGACTTCAACATTGGGAATATATTTATTGATAATCTATTGCTAGTTAAAATAAATATTTTTTAAGCAGTGATCATTGATATGGTGATGTCGAGACGGTAAAAATGACGTTAGGGTTAGATTTCACGAGGAATAAATCCTACCATTGTTTCAAAGTGAAAATATTTTTTTGATTTTTCATTCCGTAGTAACGTGCGTAAGAGACCCAGTTGATAATTTAATCATAGTTGTTTCTCTTGATTATATGTTATTGCTTCCGTATAGAAATAAAATTTAATTTTTCAGTAATTTAAATAGTTGAAGTTATGGAAATAATATTTTATTAACTTTAGGTTAAAATAACATTTGTTTTACGAGTTAGACTAACCAGTGTAAGGTAGAATTTGTTTTTTGTAATTAATTTTGTATCCTTATTATAAATTTGATGTAACAGATCCTTTTAACAACATTTTCCTTTGTCGAAATTCGACGGGTTCCACATTGTTAATTATTATTTATAATTGTTGTTTGATTAACAACGTTTTGACTTGTCTCTTTGCGCATATGTAACTTTATTTGTATTATTAAAAAACTTTTTATATTTATTTTACGAATGTGTAATAATATATTACGTCATGTTCTTACATCAAGTGTTATAAGGTAAGAAAACCTCTGCAAATAATTTCTGGCCATATTGTATAAATTATGGCTAATTTACAAAAGCTTTATTAGGATAAGCGAAGCGAATCCTCCACTAGGCTACACAAATTACATTTTGTCGTACACTTAAAAAAAAAAAAAAAAAAAAAACAACTATTCAGTATTTTGACTTAAAATTAAACAAAAAAATGAATTATGATCTGCAGATTTGCACAATATTATTTTTTTACAGAATAACCTTAGAACATTTATTATTTTAATTAATTTATTTTACATGTTTTTCAATCACTGACGCGTTTTTGCAAATAAAAAATTAAACACGTGTATTTTCAGAAGAAAAAATAAATCATGGAGTTAGTCATTATCAACAAAATCATGATTAATTAAATAGTTTCATGATTTCTTTTATGAAACTTTTAAAATAACCTTTTTTTGAAAATTATAGCATATGTTTAATGAATTAAAATTTGTGAAAATTAGCTTATTTACATTCAATTATAAAAGTATTTTTCAGTGTTGAGAATTCCAATACACAATTTATTCTTATTATGTGAAATCATTTACGCCGACGATACTTACGTATTTTAAAAGAATTATATTATTTTTTTTGTAAAGTGGCAACAAAAGAATTGTGAACAAATAAAATTAATTGTTAAATTCGTTATACCATAAATAAAAATTTCTGTGGAAATTCTTAGTTATTTGGCTGGATTTACATTTCTAAAATTAAAATGCGCCAAAACATAAAATAACGTTTTTGCTTAATAAAGATGCAAAAATAATATAAAAAATATTGTTACTTTCAAATGCTTGTCTTATTAAATAACGCTTCGCGAATCCAAACAAAGCATGGCTTTTGATAGTTTAATAACAGTCGATAAATATATTGATCTCATTATTAACTTTATTATATTTCACTCGTATAATTCTAAGGTCTTCCCCCAGGGACTGCACTAAAACTCAAAAGCATTTGCTGGGTTTCCATGAGCGCCCATCCTCGCCATCCTCATCCTCGTATAATTCTAAGGACATGAACTGCAGATATGACAGGAAGGATCTCTAGTAGCATGTGTAGAATAACAGATGTATCCTCAAAATAATTTCAGATATAAATATGATTATATAAGATACTGACAATAATTAAAAAAATAATAATAAAATTTTGAATTTAACGTAATTATTCTAAAGAATTCAATTTATTGTAAATTTCATGTATATATCATGCACTGAAAGAAAACCAAATATTTAACTGTGCCTTGTCAACATTATCGAAAGATTAAAATAAACTTTTCCAGAGATATATCTGCTATTAAGGGGGCACAGGACCTTTAAACATTCAAAAAATCAGTTTTCGGTTTGTGTTCCATTCTAATTTTATTTTTCTGAACAATATGCAAAGAAAAAAAACATTCAAAAATCTGTATTATTTCTTGAGTTATAATCATTTACAGACGTTGAGTATTACTGAAGGTCCGTTGATATTGAAACTTTAAAACGCGTTCTCTCAAATCCGTAAATATAGAGTTTGCGCGCGCAGTTACTTTCAAACTATAATAGCTAAAGCTTTAAAAAATGAACCAAATATGTACGTTTTTACAGGCTACATGCTAAAACCAAAAAAAAAAAAAAAAAAAAAAAAAAAAAGAAAAAATCACTTTTTTTTTTTTTTTTTTTTTTTTTTTGCACTTTAAAAACTTGAATTTGTTTTTTTAATTTTTTATTATTTTATGCTAAAAAAATTTTAAACGAAACGTTTTGAGTATATTTTGGTTTTAATTTAGAAATAAGTGTGTTATGATTCTATTTTGCTCATTTTTTTTCTATATGCATAATTTATAGTTTTATCATGCGCGCAACACTTAATGATTTTAATTCACGCGTTAGTGCGATGAATTTTTCTTTTTAAAATTTAAATATTAATTTTTAATATACAAAATTTATTTTTCTGGGTAATATAGCTAAGAATATATACTTTAATAGCAGAAAAAAGATCATAATTGCATATTATTTGTGTTTTATTACTTTGAAAAATACGATTTTTTTTTATAGTTTCAACAAACTCAAAGGTCCTATGCCCCCTTAATAGAATAATGAACAGTTTGGTGAATAACGGTGCTATATTAGACATAAATAAAGTGCCAATACAATGCTAATACTGCATTTATTCCATGTATTTCCAATTTAATGCAATATGATATAAAAATTACTATCATATCGGAAATTTGCTCAGTTAAATGACAATATTGCACAAATATTGAATTTATTGGACTTGTGTTCTCGAAATACGTCTTGAAATATTGGCACAATACTTGTAATCTGTAAACCCAATTGCTGTGGTAATATTTTATGGCACAAATACAAAACCCGAATACCGTGATATTTTGAGAGTATGTATCCAAATATTGGCCCTTTATTATGCTCTTGATAGGGACTATATTAAGCTTGTCGGTCTGTGCTGTTTCATCCTGGAATCTAAACTGTCCCTATTGCGTTTTATGATTTATTTTTTTAATAAGAAAAAAAAATTTCTTTTTTTTTTCTTCGAAAAATAAGTGTTTATCTATTAAAAATTTATTTTAAAATCACTTATATAAAATCAAATCAAGAATAACAGTTATTGCATGAATTCAGTCAATCATGTTATGCTAACTTTAAAGTACACTTTTACTTTAAGAAGACTTTTTCTGAGAATTAATTGAAACTAATAACTTTGTATGAAATCGCCGAACGCTTTGTATTGAAAAAAAAACAATACATTTTCGCAAAGTGTTTAAATTTAGTATCTTTTTAAATATTAGTCTTTGTATGACAACATAATCCCACACAGAATTCAAGATACAAATATTTTTCCTCATTTGCTTTTCACTTTCATTCTTTTAAAAGCCAATCTATCTGATACTGCATACGAATAACATTGAAAATATACACAAATCTGTTTATCGGTGTAGACCAATAATGTCCTTGAGAGACATTCGGAAAAATCAAACAATTTCCCTATTCAAGATTCCGTACGGTGTAGAAGCAAAACGCAATGGTTAAAATAATTAATGAAAGATTTCAGAACCGTGTCAAATTGGTCATTAGAAGCAAAATCACGCAAGATAAGGAAAATAAACGGTCGAGTGTGAGTATCATTCGCGCTCAGAGGGTTACGTGCAATGAATATATGATTTATTAACTATATTATCACAAAAATCGTTGCTAAAAAAATAATAAGACTTTGTAAAAATCTATACAACGTAGGGTTGGGTATAGCTGTATATACTTGAAAAGTATGAATGAGTATACACTGTTAAAAATATCCCTGTAAAATTACGGGCAGAGGCCAGTAGCAGAGATTCCAGTCATACACCGTACAAAAAAATACATATGCCCATCATTTTGTGTCAACGTGTACACCCTCACGGAGGAAAATGTATGGGGTCGTACCGTATTTTTGCTAAGAGATGGGCTAGAACTGCAAAAATAGGTGGATTGCCCTTAATTTTCAAAGTATCTAAAAATTTCCCTGTAAAATTACGGGCAGAGGCCGGCAGCAGAGATTCCAGTCATACCCCGTAAAAAAAAAACCATGCCCATCATTTTGTGCAGCCCGTAATTTTACGGGTGAAAGATATAATGCACTTTAAAACACAATAACACTTTACTTACTGTTCCGTAGCACGTAGCACGTTAGATAATCATCACATAATCCCTTTTTGGCGGGTTAAAAAATATGTTACGGCCGCAGTTATGTGACATTATTTTTCGAAACACCACTAAAATGAAGGGTTACACTCTGGTGTAGGAAAATGTATGGGGTGGTACCGTATTTGTTTTAGTGGAACAGACCGTTTTTCATCAAATAAGGCTGTTGCCCGGGAAAATTGAAGAGAAGACGGCCGTAAATTTACAGTTTTTTTCTGAGAGTGTACCATAAAAGCTCAAAGGCATATGAAGTCTAAATAATATCAAACATTGCTATTCTGAATAACTCTTTTCTTTATTAGTTTATCCTAATCTGTTTATAATGAACTTAATTTGGTGCTGACAATAAAAAGTAGTTCCTACTAGGTTGTAACGAAAGTTTCTCGCCACAGCTAATATAGTCTTATCAAATAGTTCGCATTGACGTGTTAGCTCATATTTTGTCAAATAGTTCGCATTGACGTGTTAACTCATATTTTGTCAAATAGGTTTTGGCATTTGAAGGAAAGAGACTTGCTATATAACACCGTGTTGTGAAATTTGTAAAAAAAAATATCGTTATCATTAAGTGCTGGATGCCTGAAATGGAACTATCACGCTACCAGATTAGAACCAGCATTTACTTCCAGTTCTATTGCAAAAAGTCAACTACAGAATATCACCGAATCATGTGTACAGCTTTAGGTACTACTGTTGTATCATATGACACTGTGAAATTTTGATACAGAAAGTTTAAAAACAAGGACTATGACATTCAAGAAGCAGAGCGCTCTAGGTCGGTCTGCTGATGTTGATGAGGCCCGTCTGTGAGTACTTTTGTAACCATATCAGTATTCAACCACTCAAGAGCTAACTAAGGAGTTCCAAGTTAGCGCCATGTCCATTAGTCGCGCTATGCATTGCATAAACTTGACGTACAAGTTCAATCGCTCGGTGCCCTGCATGATCTGACTCAATTGATAAGGGCAGAGGTGTTCAGGCGTGCACTAATCTGCTCGAATATCGACGCAAGGACAAAATTCTGTACCAAATCGTCACTTGTGACGAAAAGTGGATTTACTTCGACAAGACAAACCAAACTAGTCGGATGTACCAATCCCAAAACTTTCTTCTATCTCATACATGTTAATACTTCAAAATTCGCTATCACACTGCCAAAATTAAAATGCAATCTATGCATCTCATGAGGATTCTAAAGATATGAAATTCCGTGCATTAGTTCTTGAGATATGATTATCGCTGAAATCGTCTAAATCCAGCAAAATGCTGCCTAGCAGTGCCATCTATTAGATGATTTATACCAAATCCTAATCAGCAACAATTTATGTCAGCGTCTGACTGAATCTGAAGTTTGGAGAAAATCCGTGCATTAGTTTTTGAGATAGAGCTATAGCGAAAATCGTGAAAATTCCTGCTTAGCAGCGCCACCTATTGGGTGATGAACACCAAAACCTAATTAATAACAACTTGTGTCAACATACAACTAAATCTGAAGTTAGATGAAAATTCGTCCATTAGTTCTATAGATAGAGCTATTGAGGCAATCGTGAAAAAGACAGCACAGAAGCGCCACCTGCTGGGCAATTTACACCAACACATAATCACTAGCAAGTCATATGAAGGACTAACTGAATCGGAAGTTTGATGAAAATCCGTGCGTTAGTTCTTAAGATAGAGCTATTGGGGAAATCGTGTAAATCCTACAAAATTCATCATAACAGCGCCACCTGTCGGGCGATTTACACCAAAACGTAATCAGCATCAATTCATATCAAGGACTAACTAAATCTGAAGTTTGATCAAAATCCGTGCATTAGTTCGTGAGATAGAGCTATTGCAAAAATCGTGAAAAATGCAGCATAGCAGCGTCACCTGTTGAGCGATTTACACCAAAAACTAATCAGCATCAATTTGTATTAGGGACTCACTGAATATGAATTTTTATTAAATTCCGTGCATTAGTTCTTGAGACAGAGCGCCCACAATATTTGTGTCACATACACACAGACAGACAGACAGACAGACTCACAGAGTCACAGACAGACATTTTGTAAAAACATGTTTTTTGGAATCTTTGTCCACTAAAACGTGTAAATCCGTCGAAAACCGGAATTCGAAAATTTTCATGAATCCAATACTTTCTTCTTGTAAAGATAGAAGAAAGTAAAAAGGGGTTGGTCTGCGCACGGTGATCCCGTCGGCAGCATAAAAATCGGAATTTGGACTAACAAAAGGATAATGCTTTGTATCTGGTGGGATTGCCGTGGTATTATCTGGAAAGGGTAAAACCATGGACAGTAAGGTGTATAGCAAGATGCTAGTCCGTGCTGACGCTGCTATCAACGCAAAACGTCAAAATGAGATCTGGCACAATAAGGTAATATTTCATCAAGATAATGCTAGATAATGATAACATGGACATATGAATTCAACTGAAGCGATGAAACTTTTGAAGACAGGGATGGACTACTTGAGAAGAGCCGCCATAGAATTTTAAAAAGAAAACAAAAGGATAAACACAGAGCTAAAAATATGGAAATAGACAACGACATCTTTAATTGCGCACATGAAAAACAGTTCACAGGGTAGGTACAGGCATCAATACATATATAATGAGATACCAAGAATTATAATTGAATGGTAACCACTTATCAAACGAAAGAGAGAGAGGACAAAGAAAAGTTGCAAAATAATAGAAAAGACGTTGAGTCTATAAAACGTAAAGTTGAAGAGACAATCCAAAGATATTCTTTCTCTAAGAGAGATTCTTTCTACAATAGAAAAATGTACAAATACATTTGGTCGAAGGAAAATTCAGCACTCAGTAAAGTCTAATTAGAAATATGTTTTTTACAGTTCATTGTGATATTAATTTAACAACAGCTGTAATTATATTTAATTAATAATAGTAATAAAAGTTACAGAAATAATGATTATGTTGATGATAACAGCAGAAATGATGATTTGGATAATAAAATATTTGGAATATTAATGCATATTTAGAAATAAAAATAAAAATGAATTTTATTTGGTCAAAAATATAAGTTTTAATTTTAGTATTGTCTAGTGCACATCACTTTTTAAATAAAATTATATAGTCCAAAACTCAAATACTCATGATCACTGAGGATTCTTGACTCTAGAATAAAATAAAATATTGTTTTATTTAAAATTATTTCCTTTTCTTAAGTAAATCACGTTGCATAAAAATTCTGAAAAAAAGAATATTAATATTTTGAATCTTTTGACGTATAAAAAAAAAACCTAATAGTGCTTTCTTTTTGCTTAGTTGGTATGTTTTTAAGATTTAGATCTCTGTTTACAAAAATCTCAAGAGATACATGATCAATTTATTCCACTGGCATTTTACATTTAAAAAGAATCTTATAAAGTTTTTATACAAAATGTCAAACAAACATTGATTAAATCAAAATTAAATTTTGGGAAAATTGTAGAAAATTTTACATTTAAATTATTCATCGTCTGTTTTTAAAATGTTCAGTAAAATTCAAAATAAAATTTTTTGTTACTTTACGTTTACACTAATTTAAATTTATCAAGAAATTAAAGAACATTGTTCTTTTAAACTCAATACCAAATTTTTTAAATGTCTTTTTAAGTACGAATTATGTAGTAACACCGAATTTTTTACACTTTTAAAATCACAGTATTTAATAAATTAATTAGATTTCGGTAAGTACGATTCTGTTTTCAAAGAACTCAGGATTTTTTTTTTTTTAATTTGGAATTATATGGAAATAACTTTTAATATATTTTAATGTAATACCTTTAAAAACTATCTGAGTATGCATTAAAATAATGAAATTGATTTTTAAGAATATGGAGTCATGTTTAATTTTTATTTTTTTAAACACTAAAGTGATAAGTTTATCTTGGATTTTCTTGTTTCTTCATAAATGTATAACAAAATATTTTTCTTATGATGAACAAAATTTTTCTATATCGTATCAAATATCTTAAAAGTATGATTTTTTATACAGCCGCTTCTTTCTTTCATCGAAATGTATTTATTCCGACAGATATGCCGCTTTATAAATATTAAATGTTTTATACTGAAAACCTTTCTGAATTTTTTAAAGTTAAGTATCTAAATCATCTGTAGACCTAAATTCAAAGATTTCATGTGTTTAGAAGTCGAAATTTAGAAGATTATGCTACTTTTTTGATGAAAAATATTTATGTAATTAGATTAATCAGGCAATTTAACCCAGGTTACCCGGGTTACAGATGTACGATATAGCATCTGATATATAGAGCGAAGTTATTTTAAATAATATAATACCTTTCTTATAATTAGTATATTCGTAGATTGACTACCAACTACAATTAAGAACGTTTAGGAGATTTTTGTATAAACCGTACCCCATAGATTAATTGCGAAAAAGTTCCTCAAATATAGATTTTTTTCCCCAGTATTACGGTGCGGAGTTCAATGATGATTTCTTTAATTTACTTTTAGCCCCCGGAATGCTATTTCATTCTCCCAGCTTATTTTGTCTCAAAAAATTGCGTTACCTTACAGACGCTACCCGTAAAACAAAGCATTACGATTAAATACTCTTTAGCAATTTTTAAAACTTCTAAGCATTGCACATTTTCAACTTTTATACCGTCGTATTGGAAGGAAAAAAAGTTCTTTTAAATGCATTTTGTTTGAAAACTGTATCTCCGTTTATTTTTGAGATGTTAATATTTTGGAGTTTTTAGCGACATTTGTTTCATTTTGGCAACTCAAGTAGTCCATTTCTGTAGAAAATAAAGAAAAAAATAGTTGAAAAAAAGCAATTATATCTTTTTGTTGCCACTTTCTCATAAAAACTGAAAAAAAAGTAAATAAAATACGTGCTATTTTGAAAAAAAATATTAATAAATTGCTTTCTTTTTGCTGCATTCGTGTTATATTCTGAGATAGTGACGTCCTACCCATACTTTATTGCAGATGTTTATGATTGGATCGTAAATGAGGAATTCTTCAGCGGATTCGTATGACGTCATTTTATATAAAATAAAATTGCGTGTTTTAAGTCTTAAAACTGAGCTACAGTAGAGTCCCGATTATCCGAGTTCCCCTTAACCGAATGTCCGCTTTCACCGAGTTATTATTATTATTTTTTTTTTGATGGACTGATGGCTTCTATTATTATGAAACAGCCATTATAAATGAAGTGTTAGATGAAAATGAAAGAGCAGTCGTCAAAAGTTAGACCTCTGATTTTCTGGTCAGAATGGGAAAAAAATAGCCATAATTTTTTTTTTTGAAAAAATAAATTATGGCCATTTTTTCCCCATTCTGACCAGAAACTCAGAGGTCTAACTTTTGACGACTGCTCTTTCATCTTCACCTAACACTCCATTTATAATGGCTGTTTCATAATAATAGAAGCCATCAGTCCATTAAAAGAAAATGAAATAATGGAAATGTTGGGGTCGACACTAAATTCTGAAAAAGCAGAATTCCTGTTCTCTAGTTTTCTTTTAATTTCGTTTGACAATTTAGTTACCCAATATTACATTACAATAAACAAATGCTTACATATTTACAGCGTTTTAAATGAAAACGGATATCGTTCCGAAATCGGGTGCTATCCTCATTTTTGAGCGATATTAAAAATTTTATGCTGAAAAATGTATTTAAAAATCCATACAAGATCAATATTTCAAAGAAATTGTATTTGGTTTCTTTCTCTATTTGACAGTATAAAAATTGAAATTGTGCATTGTTTTAAAGTTAAAGGAATTTTTGATAAAGGCTAAATTACATTCATGTCACATGCATTCAACGTTACTCATGAACGTGTTTTAACTTTAATATAAAAGTTATATAATTTTTTAATAAAAAGTTGTCAACAACTGGGTTAAATAAGTGTCTATAAATGGTTTACCGAAGAATATTTCTTATTCAGTAGGGAGATAAATATTTATATCAACGGATTACACATCTTCCGTTTACACATTTTTTCAGTATAATTTTATTCTTACTATGTGACTTTTCTATTGTTTTCTCAAACAATTTTATGGTACATCACATTTAAACCACGTTGTTTCGAGTTTAAATTATTTAGTAAACGTTTCTGAAAATAGCTGATAGTTTGTACTTTTTTTTGAAAGTTCCACCTTTCTTTAGTTATTTTCAGTTTTAAATTCTGATATGAACTTTCTTTTCGGTTTTATTCATAATTTTATCTCATCCAGTCTGTAATATCACATATTAAAAATATGTTTCATCTATAAATATAATTTTGCACTAACAGTGTATCATTTTTGTAAGAAATACTTAATATTATATTTGCTCCAGTAATGTAACAGTTCATAATTCATAAACTTAATAGGATATTTGTTTTACTTTTTTCAAAACACGTTGTCATAAATCAGAAATAGAATTCAGTTGGAAGCTTAAGTTATTTATATCGTTGTAAAAGAGATCGCTAAGTGGGTGGGGTTTTATACCGACAGTCCATAATTAAACGACACTATTTTAATGTTGTCTAGTGAAGAAACGATTGTTCAGAATGTTTTTCAAATTTTGTGTTTTTCAAATTTCAAAATTTCGTCGCCACAGAAGTTTTTTAATGATTTACACACTTAACATACAGGGTCTGGCCAGTAAGTAATGAGACTGATTTCATAAAATTCCATTATTTGAAGATAATTTTACAGACACTTAATATTTTTTCAAAATAGTCTCTTCCTGCAATAATACACCGTTGCCAAAGACTCTGCTAATGATTTTTGCCCGCGTGGAAGTCTTCAACTGGAATGCTGTTCAGAACGCGCGTTACGTTCTTCTGAAAGTTCTCCAGTTTGCCAATACGATGGTCTTTTAAGCTGGATTTAAATCCGAAGGAATAGAAAAAATACCGGAAAGGACAAATAGGCGCTGTATGGTGGTAGGAGCAGCATTGTGATGCTGTGCTTTCCCAGAAACCGAGTCCCTTTGAAATATGTGCGTGTATACATTTGAAGTTCTTTCTGACGATTGTATGCACAATCTATTTTGTAAGTCCCAAAGTACCCGCAATCTCTCGGACACTCATCCCACTATCAGAGTCCAAAAGCGCTTTAATTTTGCAACATTGTCTGAAGTTCGAGAAATTTATGGATGTACAATGCGTTGTTAGTCATCGACACCCTCTCTTCCGGCTTTAAAAGCTTTGTGCCAAGTAAGCACTTGAGTCTTGGACAAAGATTCTTTACAGTAGGCTTCTTGTAATATGGCAAGCGTCTAGGTAACCAATTTGTTTAGTTTTACACAAAATCTTTGTGGCGTATTGCTGATCGACACTCCGTCGCTTTCTGAAAACCTAGCGCCACTTTCAAACACGTGTTTGCTTCACGAGCGATCCGTGTGCTGCAAAGGATGATGTCGGTTTCGCAATTTTCGATACCGCCAATTTTTAAACTTCTAAATATCGCACATTTTCAATCTTGGCACCATCGTAAAGGGAAAAATAAGTACTTTTAAACGCGATTTGTTTTAAAACTGTATCTCAATTTATTTTTCATATATTATTTTTTTTGTATTTTTTCATTATATTTCTCTAATGTTGGCAACCTGAATACTCCATTTCTGTTGGACGTAAAGGGAGAATAGCAGATTACTGTACCTTTTTCATGCCATTTTTTTCATAACAACTAAAAAAATATGTAATTAAAATACCTGCTACGTCAAGAATACCGTCCACTGTAAAAAAAAAAAAAAAAAAAAAAAAAAAAAAAAGGACCAGATTTCCTGTAGGAATCGGAAAAATAGTTGCCCTTATCGTACCAGAAAAATTTCCGACCCAGCTCGGAATAAAATCAGTAAAATCGGAATAAAATCCGTAAAATTGGAATAAAATTCGTAAAGTACCATTTTAATGAATGTTTCCCTTTTTTTACGGATTTTATTCCGATCTGGGTCATAAAATTTTCCGGTATGATAAGAGCAACTATTTTTCCGATTCCTACAAGAATACTTTTCGGATTTTTTTTTTTTTTTTTTTTTTTTTTTTTTTTTTTACAGCGTAGGCTCTAAAACCCGGTGAAATTTTGTTTTATTTGGTTTTTATATATCAATTTAAAAATTTTTACTTTATTTTAAACTTACTGTACAAGCGATACAGTTTCTGTTTATAAAATTGTTTTTTAAAGGTTGTGTTTATGACGGCCAATTATCAACACGATTGGTGTTTTTTTAAAGAATATTTGTGTGGCTTATTTTCACAGAATTTTTTTAATTTTTATCAAAAAGCTGAAAGAAGACAATATTATTAATGAGTGTGAAATAAGATTTTCCGAATTTTGAAAAAATATAAATGAATGATTTCTGTTAAAACATGGAGCCATTATAAACAAACAAATGAAAGCATATTAAGCATTAGATTAATCAATTCTTAAATACGACAGCGCTTTTTCTTATGTCTGTGTATTATTCCGCGATAGTGACGCCATATGTATACGTTTGTACAGATGCTGTTTAAGACTGGATCGTAAAAGTTGAATTCTTTATCGGATGTAAATGACGTGATTTTACTTACTTAGAAAAAAAAAACGTGTATTTTAATTCTTAAAACTGAAACATGTTATGTAGATGTGCGCCATTTTTACTCCAGCGACATCAAAATTCTTCACTTGTGGAAAGGCTTCACTTTTGAAAATAAGGTAATTGATATTACAGACTAACAAAATGCAATGTTTTACAAAAATTTTGAGTGTCTTAATAGGAAAGCAGTGACATACAGCGTGCATGCTCAGATCGGAAGTCTTTGTCCAAAAAATAGCAATTCATATTTCAGAATTTGGTGATTCTCGCTTGGATGAATTCACTTCCCTGAGTTAGACACACAAGTAAACAAAGGTGATCTTGACAATCATTCCAGGTTTCAACTAATGTTATGTGCCTCAAGTTTTTGTCCAAAATTCTCTCGACTAATCAAATTTTATTGCTATTCTTTAAGATATTCTAATATAATTTAATGAAAAACATTATTTGCTTAAAGTAATTTTTCAGAATTTTCTGTTAACCAGAATTGTAAATATAACTCCCTAATTACAATGAAAAAATATATATATAATCTATTTATATAAAAACAAAAGCTGTTTTTTAGTGATCTGCCCTGAGTGTTCTACTGAACCAATTTTATTAATAATTATTTTAACTGAAAGCTGTTCATTTTTTAGTAGCTGTTCATTCACTAGCTATTTTTTTAAATATCCCCATTTTTCTATTTAAATTTGAAAAGTTTTTATTGAAAGATTTTCAAAATGGTGGCAATTCGATCGCTTTCATTATTTAAACTGTTGAATTTTGAACGGTCAGTTTGTTGTATAGGGTTTACTGGCGCAAAATTCCATTAGGATCATGCTGCCACAAAATCTTGTGAACGGAAAATGACGTTCTGCTTTAGAAAACACACATTATTTCCTCATAAAGTTGCTATAATTCCAGGTTTTTTTTCCTTCTTCTGATATTGAGTTTGAGACACCAGACGAAATGTTTAATTAAGTGATCATGACGTACCATTTAAAAGAAAACAATTATTTACTTAGATAAAACTGAATATTTTACTACAAATGCGTCTAAAAGTCATATATTACGGCAATTTTTACTTTCCGGTACTGAGACTATAATCTCAAATTCAAGAGTGCGACATGCAAAGATGTAACGACAAACGTGCTTCAGGTTAAGAGTTAAGATGATTTTAAAATGATTAAATTAAAATGTCATTTTTTAAAATGCTGAATACTTGTATCACTGATGCATATGTTAAATTTGCGAAGGTAAAAATAATGTTAGGCTTAGATTCCCTGGCGGGAAAATTCTAGGATCGTGTGAAAGTGGAAGAAATTTTATTCCTTTTTCATTCCGGAAGATCAATCATACGAGCCTCAATTGAAAACTTCATCATAATAACTAATCTTTATTATATTTAACTGATTAAGTATACGATTAAAGTTTAATATTTCTGTATTTCGGACAACAGAGTATTGTAGAAATAGTTTTTGCTAACTTTAGGTTAAAATAATACTTGTTTGAGTGTTAGACTAACCAATATAAGATGCATTTTACATTTTAAATAATTTTATATGTTTATTATAAAATCAATGAAACAGTTCCTTCTTAAACATTTTCTTTCGTCAAAATTCGGCGGGTTCCACCTCGTATACTTAAATTCATATGGATATTATTTACATCAATAAGTTTAATGATACAAAATTCTCATGACAAATTCACCAAAATTTCCTGGGTTCTTTTACAAATACAAACGCTATTTTTTATTTCGACGGCAGGAAAGATAAATAAACAGAAAAATGCACTTATAAGGTTCGAAACAAGCATGTAACCTTTAATATATATATATATATATATATATATATATATCTGTATATATATTAACTTTAAATTATATCAATTACGCGTACACTTTTAAACTATGTTGAAGTCACTTATAGACACACACCGGTGGATAAGCCATATCAAATTTAGGTAAATAAATTTTTCAACATTTAAATGATTCCTAGTATTATTTACGTTATTTATGTTTTTCAGTATTTTTCATTTTGTTTTCTTACAGAAATATTTCTTATTCCTTTTCTAGAAAAAGAAAGAGAAATAGGGTGACTGCGCCAGTAGTTGATACCCCTCCAGTAGTTGATCAAATTTTTTGAAATAGTGTGCCATTTCCGGCGGAAATGAGTTTTACAAGTGGCACTAGATTTAATACTTTTGTTTGAATGTTAGTGCACCTTTTGTCACATAGTTTTCAGCTGTCTGCTGTGAGAGAAGCCACATTATGACATTTTTTTATTAGAAAGTGTAAAAATTTAGTTTTGATTAGTTGGAGGCAATCACGGTAAGTTAAAATAATACCCTTCCATCTTGCTTATTTCAACTAATATTTTTATAAGAATTGTTGTTAATCACAGCCGAAGGATGATATTTTAAATATTAATTTTTAGATTTTCGATTGACTTATTTTTAGGGGTTCAAATTTGGCTAATCAACTTCTGGTCTTATTAAATAAACAAATTCCAGAAATTGATCAGCTGTGATCAATTATTGGTTTCGAGGGCTCTAGTCATTGATCAGTATATAAACTACTGGCTAACAACATGCATTGCCATTAGTTGATCATTCTTTAATTTATTTGCTTACCAAGCCATTATTGCTTATTTTCGGAGTTCACTATGCCGCTGAAAAAGAAATTCTTCCAGTACTCGGAGGATGATCTGCGAGCAGCCGTTGAAGACATAAGAGAAAAGGGTGTTTCCATAATTTCGAATCAATAGCCCTTTTCGAAATTTTCCACCTATGTTTCCTTAAAAAGCTTTTTTGTTTCAGGTTAAAGGGTAAACGCCAGTGGTGAGACGGGTGTGACATTCATCAGGTTTAAGAAAAGAAGAGGAACAGCTCCTTGTTGACTGGATAAATGCTTATTCCGAAAATGAGTTCTCGATTAAGAGGATGACTTTATTTGATACCGTAAAAAACATTGAAGCCGATAAAAGGCCAAAATCTTTTCAAACTCAACTCCGGGGAAAACATGGTATAAAGGATTCTTGCGAAGAAACAGTTCGATAGCTGAGAGTTATGCAGATGCTATCAACACTGCAAGAGAAGAAGTGTCAGGGCCCAACATCCGTGAGTTGTTTCAAGAACTTCACAAATATCTTGAAATTGAAGGCTGCCTTGACATTCTTTTTGATTCCGGGAGAATTTTTAATGCTGACGAAAGCGGTTTCCAACTTTTCCAAAAACGGAAAAAGTTTTACGACACATTTCATTCAACATTTTATATGAAATAAAAACAGGTAATGAAAAAAAAGCTATAACAGTGATGTCTACTTTCAATGCAGCAGGAGAGGTTATTTCTGGGATGATCGTTTACCCAGTGCAAAAAATATCTCGTGAAATTGCACAGAATGTGTCAGACGACTGGGAAACAGGTAGATCAAAGAAAGGTTGTATGCACCTACTTTGATGTGGGTGTGGGAGCACCTATTTTGAATATCTCGCAAATGTATTTTTGCCTTGGTTGAGAAAGCAAAATATCAAACTACCCATATTACTTTTAGTGGATGACCACAAGAGCCACTTAACTCTTGAAGTTACAAAGTTATGCTCAGAGAATGAAATCCTGCATTTCGTTCTTTACGTGAATGCAACACACATACTCCAACCAGCTGACGTTGCCTCTCAAAGTGTACTGGAGGAAAATCATTTACGATTGGAAAACTAAATATGGAAACAAAGTTGTCACAAAAGAAGTATTTGGATCTTTGTTTGCAAGTGTATTTCGAGAAGCAGCAACTTCAAAAGTCATCAGCAGTAAGCAACGACATTTTCTGTATACAAATTCACGTGAAAATTAGAGTAAGAGTAGCAGAAAACTTCAAAGTCCAGATGCTTTTGTACATTGAATCCCTATTAAAAAAAAAGGCAAAGCTCAAAAGTTCAGAAGCGTGGAAGGGAACGAATGGGAGGATGATGTTGAGACTCTTCAATTGTTCCATTTCTGGAGACAAATGCGGAGCAAATGTCTTGTACAAACTCAAATGAACATTGCGACATCAGCGAGCGAACATGAATTGCCAGTTGATGATTTCCTAACACCAACTCCATATATTGCAATACAGTCCGATGATCCCCCAACATTTGATTATGATCATGCAACACCTGTTACTTCAAGGCAGACGGACCACTTCTAAATTATGCGACTCCTGAGCTATCAAAAATCTTAGATCTAGCTAAAGTAAAAAATGTCAGTCCAGCTTTAGCAGACAATATTGTATGACCTCACGACTTGCCAGAAAGGGCAAAAAACCAAAAAATAGACGGTTGCCTTATGCGACAACGTCAAAAGACTGGATAAATTCTTTCGAAGAAAAGGAAAAGGAAAAATAATAGAAAGAAACCCGAAATAAATGATTCAGAAAAGGGAAGAGAGGAAGCAACAAATTCTACGTCAAAGACAAGATATAGGACTATCTAAAATTCTGACTAGGCGAAAAAAACGGCTGAGCAACTCACACAGCTTTGAGTCCAGTGACAAAGTTTCGTTCGGTGAGAGTGTGTGAGAGGAATCCTCAGTTGAGAAAACTACTCATACTTGGCAGACGGTGCAAAAGTATATTGATGAGCGCGGTGTCATTTTGGAAAATATTGGAAATGGAAAAAGAATGAGCGACGGTGGGTTCCATGACGGCATGTGGGCGCCTATGGAAGTTGTCCTTTTTTATTGATGGGATCAAGTTTTTTCCACACAGAACTCACAAAAATCAGTAGAACAAGAAATATTTTCTCTGTCTCTGAATTAGTTTCAATATTGCTTATAAGTTATTGTATTTTTTACTTTTAGTCGTCTCATTAAAATGTTTACTTTTCTCAAATTGTTTAATTTTGTTCTACTTACATTAAAAAAAAGGTCAAAATGGACAGTGATCAACTACTGGAATAAAATCGATCAAAAACGGGATTCGCCTGATCAACTACTGGGGAAATGGCAATAAAAAAACTATTTATTTATAATTCAGTTGTTATTTAACTTCAGCAGAATTTAATTATTGTGGATTATAGAACATTCATTAAGGACTGTAGAAATCATGTTAGTTTATTTCTAAAATTTAAAAGGAAGGAAATATAATAAAAACCCAGTAGCACAGACCTTATTTGATCAACTACTGGTTCGGTCACCCTATTTCCCAAAATGTGGTGCTAAAAAGGAAATTTCTTTAGAATGTGTATTATATTTTGATTGCTCAAAAGCGAACAAACTTAAAAAACTAAAAATTAAAATATCAAATGAACTACAAATGTTATTTTCCCCCGAGTTTGTATTTTATATCGTCAATTTACTGAGCCCTTGTTCGAAAGCTTAATACAGAATTACATAAAAAAAATGCGCTCTAGTAATTACATATAATCGACATGTACACTGTCTTTAACGTTTGTTAAAAATTCTTAAATGGAAAAAAAATAAAATTTACCCAATTTTTATCCGTTTTTTTTTTTTTTTTTTTTTTTTTTTTTTTTTGTACTAACAGTAAAATTTTTAGTACTGACCAAAGTGTACTGCTCACATAATATCAGTTTTAGTAAGAACTTTAAATAAAACAGCATTTTTTATTGCTTTTGCTACATATAATTAAAAAATATATTTGCTTTAACAGCCTTTATTTTTAATTATAAATTACAAAAAATCAATGTTTTTCTGTTTTTCCGGTTTGAATTTAAAAATAAAAATTTAATTTTTTTCAAATACGGAAATGTCCTTACTGAGGATTATATTTATTTTATTCAAAAGAAGACAACATTAAATATGTTAAATTAGTAAGAAAAAAGAATGCATCCCTTTATCTCCTAAAACTATAAGGAAGATTTATTACAAAAACAATAAGTTCATCCCTAAAGAAGAACAATGGCGCAAACAAGATCTTTAATTAAAAGGATTTTTTTAATGTTGCATTTGGATAGAATCTTTCAATTATCTTTGTTGAATATTTCCTGAACACTTCCAAATTTCTTTTCCATTTCTAATCTCTAATTAAGAAAAGATAAAGAGTTGTTTCCTGGAGACATCAACAGCTGTTGCAGAAACGAGTGGCGCTAATAAAAGAAATGAGAGGTAATTATTCAAAAGTTTTCTCGTTTCTCTCGAAATTATGGTACTTGATTTATTTGGTTAAAGGTGAGTTCTTTAGAATATCTTCAATTCTGTTGATAACAGTTTATTTCAAGAGAAGTCTGGTTTATTTTATAAAGTTCATGGTATTCAAATAATGTGATTCTGCTAGTATTTAACTTAGAAATTTAAACTAAATATCTTTTGAGATAGTTCAATTTATTTAGTATCTGAAAAATGCGATGAACTGCACTTATATTCGGTGATACTTTTTGATGTTTACAAGAAAAAATACTTTGATTTTCTTCCACATTAAGAAAATATTTATAGTATTAGTTAAATTATTTTTAATCTTATATGTCATAAATTACATTTAAAATTTAGTTTAAATGAAAATAACGATAATTATAGCTTGCAATTTACATGACTTTCACTCAATTATCGTAGACTGCCCGTTTTATATAAAAGAATGACGATATGCTCGTACGCAAATACAAAATTGTCAATGGTGTAGAAGATGTTGGATAACAATTTGGGTGTTTGACTGTATATCTTGCGATCTGCGTATGCTCCGTGTGCGTATGTCACCTCTCTCTAATAATGATTCTCTAAATTATAGAAAAAAGTTGTTCAGTACGCAATTTCCATTACGTTGCTTTTTAAGTCGAAAACATTTGTTAAAAATTTTGTCATTTGAAAAATTTAGAACTTAATGGTATGTAAATGAATAATACTCATGAATACAAAAATGCTTCAGTAGAACTAAAATGCATGATTCATAATAAATATGATGTCAATTTTAATACAAAATTATCCAACTAATAAAATTCTGAAAAACAATTAATACAATGACGTCCAGCAGTGGAATTGATGCACAAATCCAGCTCAAAGCCTATCTGAATTAAAAAACTATGTCATTACAATTGTTTCTTCTGGCATTCTTACGCGGATGTGAATGTAGACATCGTCTTTCTAGCTGCTGTTGTATCGGCATTGAAGTGATCTCTGTGATCTGTGAGAAGCTGTATTAATCTATCTTTATTTCATTTTATTTTTAGGTTTATTAGTTTCCTTTAAATTTAGAAAATGATGTTTCATACTTACCAATAATTCTGAAATCCTTGAGATTTTTTCTAGTAAATTAGTAAATTTGTTTATAGATGACACGAACATACTTTTAAATACTTTTGTTTTGTTTTTTACAGCTCACTTTTAAAAGATAAGGTAAAACAAAGTAATTGATTTGTACAAACGAAGGAAAAGAAAAGGTACGTGTACATCAGTTCCAATGGAAGACGGTAATTATAATATACCATTTCTTCAAATTGAAAAGTTTTTTCCTTTCACTTTTAATGAGAAGTTGGGAAAACATGCATAACAATCCTATTATTTATATTGTCATTCCATTTTTTTCTCAACTATAGACTAATTATCAAGCCAACATTTCAAAAATACCTTAAAAATATTTTTTTTTAGCAAATTAATATTTCGGAAATTAACTGATTATTCGAAATTTCAAAAGTTATTATAAGTGTCTCGGATCCATGCGAGCAATATTTGTTAGTTTATCTCAGATCAGTCCAATGTTGTATGAAAAGGAGTTTTGAAATAGAAACACACCATCTGATTTAACTATAATATAAACATTATGAACAATGTCCCCTATTTTAAGTCATCGAACGTAGCCTGTGTGAATTTGTTTCTTATTATTGACGTTAACCATGACAATGAATACCGTTAAGGAATAGTACCTATTTTTACTTATTATTTCAGTCTCCTAAATAAAATTAATAGGTTATATGCTAAAATTAGGATCAATATAAAATTGTCAGTTAAAGACCTTCCGTAATCTTTTGCACGTAAAACAGCATATTAAAGAAAGACTGGTTTGTCACAAAACTATTGTAGAGACCAGTAATATCGCTTTTTTCCCATGAGGAAGCAAGTAATGGGAACCTAGTAAAAATTTCCTTCTCTAAGTAGTCAAATGGACATTAGAAATCATAGAAACTCGACAGAGTGTCTCGCCAAGCCAAAGAAACAACAATGCATGGAATCTTATATTAAAGTAATTTCGATTAATTTATGCCAAACGATTTTACAAAGAATTTTTAGTTATCTATCCAGTTTATATATTGCGGACTGACCAAAACGGGATTTTGACACTTCTGTAACTCGCGTTCTGTTTATTATAGAAAGGAAATCCTTGTTTCAATGGAATGGAACATGCCAAGTGACTAAGGAAAAAAAAAACTAAAACGGAATCCGACGATTAGGTTTTTGGTAAATGCTATTTTAAAAGTGGTGTTTTTATACCTCTTTAAAATTCTTGTTCAGCCCAAAGCTGTTGATAAGGCATCGGATATGCGTAATTATCGGATTTTTACGTGGATTGCTTTATTTTAATAATTTTCGTGAGTAATTCAAACCCTGAAATTTTCATGTAAAAATTCTAATTAATTTTTGATTTATATCAGATTAAACTAATTTATTCCTATATATAACATAGAGCAAACAAATATTAAATAGCCTAACTCTTGTGAAAATGGTCGTATACAAATTATATTAAGATATATTACTATGTTAGATCCGAGTAAGCTTCCTATTGTAAAACATTACTGTAGCATTGACAGTTCGTTTACAAGGTCACTCAAACGATACTTTGATAGGGCGACAGATATATGCATTTTTCGGGGTTTTAGGAGGTTTATATTTTATTTGTTTTTTTAGCCGTTCAAGCTTTTAATGTTTCATATAAAAATATCGAATAGTTTTTGATTTTCATCCGCTTAGGTATTTGATTGTATCCTTAAAATAGAGGAAACAATACTAAATAGCCTACGTTTTGTAAAGCTACTATCAGATTCACCAATTTTTCGAGCAATTTTTGAGCCAACTCTTGATTTCCTCCAACTTTTCGCGAAATATTGTCTCGACACCCAGTGTGATAGCAAAAATCAATACCCGCAACTTTTTATCTGCATCTCAAAAAAGTCTGCGCTAGCCGCAACATTTCCTCCCACCTTTCAAAATTTCAGCGAATCAGAGATAAGCGATTGATACGAAAAGGCGATAAATATACTAGTAGTACTAGTTTTCTTCCAACTTTAGCAACGACAACTGTAACCTTTTTCTCCCTTTGAACTGGAAAAAGTTGGGGTTCGGCTGAAAAGTTGGTTGCTCGAAAAGTTGCTGAATCTGATTGCAGCTTTAAAGTGGTTATATACACACGATATTCATATATGTTACTGCATTGGACCTGATAAAGCTCTCTATTGTAAAGCTACATCGAAACATTTACGGCGTTTACAGGCTCACTTAAAACATCTTGATTACATTACAACAGATGTATATTTACTGAGTGTCATGTATTTTAATGATTTTATACTTTTTTAATCTCTGTAATTTTTTCTTATGTCATTTGAAAAGAGTTCAGTTTGTTTGTCTGAAAGTCTGTCGATCCAGATTTCCTCTTTGTTAAATATGTTTTTATTATCACTTTATTAGTGCTTCTAGATTTCAACTTTCACCCTTTTGAAAATCCAATAGTACAGGGATTATAGGACAAGAAATTTAGATAAGAATTGAATGAAATTTTATTACGACATATATGAAATCGCACTTGTATTGTACAGAGGTATAGACAGGGAGCCGGCAGCACAGATCCGTGGTTTTTACGGATACCGTTATTTCTCCAGGAAAACTAACAGTATATTTTTATAGAAAAAGAAATGTAGGTTAAACGCGCAAAATTTCGCCTTCTTTTAAGAAAAGATTTTCTATAAGATAATACTGTCACCCAAAAACATTTTGGTCTTCAAAATTCAAGGATGCGTACGAACTATGAGACAACCACCTCATCGAGTTGGAGGCTGAAATTTCAGAATTAGCTAAAAGTCGATTCCCATATTAAAATGCAATCGGACTGCCAAGTCAAGTCATATCTTGGTGGATAAGTCATAACACCTAGAAACCCGATTTTAGCGGTCGACTCGTAGGTTTATCATTGCGTTTTCCTGCACCCAAAGGTATGAAAACATGGCGGACTGGGAGCAGGAAAACACAATGGTAAAACTAATGTTAAAAATACTATGTGAAAAATACTTGGCGACCTGTGAACGAATATAATATATGCAGTATATCAATTTTGTAAAATTGTGAAAGTCAAAAAAATAAATTTTGAATCGGAAGTTTCCTCGGAAGTCCTCACCGGAAGTTTTTCTTCCACTCAAAAAGCCTCTGTAAATTTGTATGTGTAGCAATTTGTATATGTATGTTTTTCAAACATATATTGGTTTTTCTGAACAGTAAGTGGCAATTTTCTATATTACTATGAATTTTTATATGTGATGTAAATATTATTCGATGTCTCACTTGCACTCCAAAAAGAGAATTTGTTGGGAACTGCTTCATTATTTGTATCCTTAATAGTTCTTAAGGGATATTATTAAAAGTTACACTTCAGCGTTTTTGCAAAAATGCATCTGTATATCCATATGTAGGACAGCATGTTTGAGAAGTTCAAATGCGCCAATGATAGTACAAATATTGATGACGTTTTTTCTAGATTCCAAATTTAAAATGAAATAATTATAAGTTATATAATTCAAAATTTATTAACTTATATAATACACTGTAAAAAAAAAAAAAAAAAAAAAAAAAAAAACGGATTAAAAAACGGAAGTACTACTGGCAATCTGGACGCCAGTACTATTTCCGGTTTTTATGGGAATTTTTACCCATAAATTACAGAAAAATTTCCGTTTTTAATCCGAAAAACGGAAAATTTTCTGTAATTTATGAGTAAAAATTCCCGTAAAAAAACGGAAATAGTACTGG
The DNA here is from genome assembly GCA_963932465.1 of Maratus speciosus. Taxonomy (NCBI): domain Eukaryota; kingdom Metazoa; phylum Arthropoda; class Arachnida; order Araneae; family Salticidae; genus Maratus; species Maratus speciosus. The sequence continues at coordinate 170,038,740 of OZ010795.1, read as the reverse complement.
CGTCTAGATTGCCAGTAGTATTTCCGTTTTTTAGTCCGTTTTTTTTTTTTTTTACAGTGTATAGCTGCTTATCTTCTAGGCTGTATAAGTTTAAAAAGTGAAAGTCCTTTAAAATTTAACATTAAAAATTATTTTATAAATTCCAATGATGATTGTATAAATGTAATGTTTTCAAATTGGTGTTAATTTGTTTCTAAAAATAGTCTTTTTAAAAATATATACAAATAACATGTTCGTTTTTTAAATCCAATGCAGAAAAATATATTACAATTGCAGCATATTTATCCGTTTAAAAGAAAAAAATTGCAATCAATTTCATTAATTGATATTTTCTTAATAACAAAATATTCATATTGAATGATTTAATTCTGTGTATTGAATTGTATATATTGAATTTTTCCCAGATGCTTGGAAATTTCTTATCTCTGATTCTCTAAACTTTAATAAAGAAAAGATACAGACAATATCTTAAAGGAGGCAATATCTGAAGAAGAAATAGAAAAGGCGCATTAAAATAAATGAGGGGTAATTATTCAAAAGTTGCCTAGTTTCTCTTTTAATGACGGTACTTTATTTTTGAGGTTAGAGGTGTGTTCTTTAGAATATATAGAATTGATTAAGTATCTCGCTAATTTTGCGATAATTCTTTCTTTCTATTTTAGTTATTTTGCTTTTTAAAGCAAATAACAATCGGATAAAATGAGATTTGCTTTACAAATATATTGTCTATATGTAACATTGTTATTTTTCATGCGCTGGTTTTCTTTCTGTACGTTTATCTTAATGATGTAAAGGGAATTACACAAATGGAATTTTCTGATAATTTATTAGAATATAGTATAAACTAGAAATAAACCTATCACATGCAGTAAGTAATTGTTACTGATTATTCACGATAAATGCTTAATTAATATAAAATAATTAAAAGAGAAGGAGTTTCTGAAAAATGCTTGTAAAACTAGCTATCAAAGAAAAAAAAATGTTTGATATAATTCACGGAGAATTGCGTTCTACTAAAAATCTTTTGTTTGGACCATTCTATAAAAAACGGACAAAATGTCCTGTACGTGTGACTTACATAAATACTTATATCTATTAACTTATAAATTGTTTTAATATAAACTACACATTAAAAATTAGAAAAACCCTAAATTTTCAAAATATCAAAGTTGTTTTAATTTAAAGGCGCAATAAAATTGTTAAAACAGCAGTAATTTGTGGAAAAGCTGTCGCATATGTGACAGGGTATGTGACATGGGCCGTTTACAGCTAACATGCTTTTATGAAATAATGAAAAAAAAATTTTTTTTATAAATATCAAAGATATAAATATAGGAAGATTAAATAACTAGATAATCTTATTTCACTTACTTCAATTGGCTATGCTAATCTCACAATGCTCATGAACATTTAATTAAGGGTGATAGGAAATTAGTCCACGGCAGAAGAAAATTTTTACTCAAAAATTATTTTAAACGGAAATATAAGTGTGATACATCAAGTTAAAGCTAAATTGTTGCAGTATATGAATTTGTAAGTTTTAATTTCATAAGTATAATTCTACACCGAAACTGGGCTGGAAACTGACAGTATTAAAATTCATTTATAGCTGAGCCAAAAAATCAACATATTGAGTTGTATACTTTTTTTACTTCTGTTCATTAAATTAAATTGTTATGGATTGAAAATAACAAGATAATATTATATCTGTTAGATCTACATAATTAAAAGGTTTCATCTAAGGTATGAAATGCAAATTTAACTTTATTTATTAGTTGATAATTAAATGTTACTAGAGTAAGAGAAAACATCTTAAAGTTTTAATTTTATAAAAAATACTTAAATATTTTACCCAAAACTCCTGACTCTCTGGCTTCGAGGTATATAAAAGCTTTTACATTAAATATTTTGTTTATGCTATGCATGGAATAGATTCTGGGGTGTTGTCACAAGAGTAACAAACATCTGTGTCACAAGAGAAACATATTATACTTTTGTCCATAGTTGAACATAAAACTGCGTTTCAATCCAAACAACCAGAATGCTTAAAGTTTAGTTGATTACTCCGTTATTAGAACAGTTTTTGAAATAGTTTTAGCCATAATTAAGGTTATTTCGTAAATTTTAAGGAAGTTACATTATCTTTATTAGTGTTTTTTTTTTTCAATGAATGAATTTATTTGTATTCATTTTTTGTTATTATATAAGATTATAAAATAATATTGACAAGTAATTAAAGCTAGATTGAAACAACTTAACTCGTGTCGTTTTGTGTTCTTTCTTTTGGTTTGAAGCACATGGTCTTTCATCAGATATTTTATAGGCTTTGTAAAGCTTCATTAACTAAATTCTGCTGTATGAAATACAGAGATTCTTATAATAACTCTCATGTAAAGGATTCTGAAAGTATATTTTAAACGAAAGATTTTTATATTGCTTCTTATGTATGACATTGTTTTAAGAGCAAGAAAAATTTTGCTTAGCGGCAAAAATTGTAGAGAAAAAATTAGAATGAAATTGAATATGTTCATGTGAGAAAGAAACAAAACAAAATGTTATATGATAAAATGAAGAAAAATCTTAGTCAGCAAACGCTTCAGGAAAATATTAAGAAAAGGAAAAAGTAGAGAACTAGCTAACCTCAGATTCTGTAACGTAAAAAAATCCTACTCCACAGCTTTGGGGAATTTTATGTCGATGAAGATTTAGGGAGAGGTCATACTTCAGCTAAATCTGCATTAGTTAGGTGTGAAAAAGGTCACATAATTTCCTCAATCGTAGGTGACTTTTACTAAAAGAATAAGTTTTTTTTTGTTTAAAGAAGCTTTCCTAAATTGAAAAATTGGAAATTCTTTTGCACCTGTAAAGCCTACTTTCTTAAAACAACAGGAAATTATACATCAGAATATCTGCATTTGTGGTTGTCACGAAAACATTCAAGCGATTCATAATGCATTGACTGGTGTATTTTCTGCATTAAACATTCCTGTGAAGAATGTAATGACTTTGTCTGCTGATATAAATCATAAATAGAATGTATGAATTAAAAATGTCTAATTTGTGAAGATAACATCGAATAATTATTGAGAAAGGAAGTTCATAATACAGAACTTCTTATAAGTTATTGTAAATAGCAAAATGATGATAAACGTTTCGCTATTGACAAAACGTTTATCAACATTTTGACTAAAGTGTTAATTTCTCAAAACTTTGATAAACGTTTTCAAAAAGTAACAGTTGAAGAAACCATTTCTGATTTTTTACAGAATTTTCGAAAGCAACTAAATCAATTTCTGTGGCATACATTTCTTCAAACTTGTACACAGGATTATTTTGATAATGCGAAAAGAATAATCACTTCTGAAAGAATCGTTATACCAGTGGAGTTTCTAAAATGTGTACATTTTTATGCCAAGACGGAATTTTCGTAATATTGCATACTGGTCATATGCACAAGCGACTGTATTTCCAGCCATTATTTAGTATGATCCCAAAGTAGTAAAATCGCATGCTATTATTTCAGACAATGTAACTCCTAATCAATTTTCTGTAAATTCTCTCGTATGTAAAATGTCAACATAGCATTTTTAAGGAATGCATTTTCCTAAAGTATATCTGTTTTTCTTTTCTATAAAACAATAATGTTTCATTACTTTGCAAGAAAATACAAACAGCGAAGGGCATTCAACAAATACAATTTGTTAAAACCATGAAAATTAAAATCATCTGCTTGAAACCAGCTACAGCTTCATCTGCTACACTAACATCATTCGTACAAAGAAATTGCGTTTCATTAAGTAAGTAATGATACAGGAGAAGTTGCAAGTGATATTATTGATAATGAAGACAATGATTTATTCTGTTCAGTAGTAGAAACTGAGAAGTTGCAATGTGGTTTTATTGATTCTAAAATATGATGATTTAAAGATTCGTGGTTTTACTATTGAAGTGGTAAACGAAAATTATCAAATAAAGTGCTAAGAGTTAGTTTAAGCATAAACAAAATCTCAAGTTTGAACCTGATGACCACAATATTTTGCAAAATAGAATCAAATTGTGGCTGACATTAATACTCTCAGATTCATAAACTCTCGAGAATTTAACAAACTCTAATTTATTTTACAATTTTTTTACATTTTTTATGTTATTTAAAATGTAAACATCATTAAAAGTTTTTTCTATGGAAAAGTGATTTTTTTTAACTTATTTTAATTATTTTGTTTAGTATTTAAACTGATTTTTTGGGAAAATTCCTTTATGTATTATAAAATGTCACAAAAGTAACACTTAGCATTTTCAAAATCAAATGTAGCTAATACATGTGTTATCAGGTGAATTCAACGATTAATACTTTTTAAAAAGATATAATTACTGTGCTATATTCTTTATATTTTATTTCTGTAGTCTCGTATAATTCACAGAAATTCTGCGTCAAACACAATTTGTGAAAATTTTATTTTGTTGTGGTCCCAAGAGTAACGAAATTTTTATTCATAATCTAGGCAAGTAAAATGCTTTTCGTTACAAATTGCACATGATTTATAAGAGGAAAGTACGTGTATTTTTAAATGGTTGCATCAAATTTATCCTCAATATATGTTTTAATGAAAGAATTGGAAATATTTATGGAAATTTGCTCTGACAGACACAAGAATAACAATGGACGTTCCCTTAAACAGAAAGTAACAAATGAGTAGATAATCGCTATACAATAAGCAGGGACTCCACAGGCAGCAATTTTTGTATTCTGTTTGCACCACTATTTAAAAAAATACATTTTGTAGCTTGTTTTTTTTTTTTTTTTTTTTTTTTTTTTTTTTTGGAAAATAGCGTCAAAGCATATGTAAAAGATTTTTGTTTTCAAAAGGTGGTGCGAAATAGAACTGAAAAGTAGTCACTGCTGGCACCCCGGAATAAGCTACATCTTCTAAAAATGGCCGTTTGCAGAATTTATACAGGTATTGGATCGGAGAAGTACTTATACATTTTCCATTGAAATATAACGGAACAACCTTTATTATCACTTTATATAAAAATAACCTCTTCTAATTACTGCATCAACCAATTTCAAAGCAGCTCAAACCTAGGAGCTAAGTTAAAACTAATTGTCCTATTTCATACTCGCTGGCTCCTTTATTTCAAGGGAGTTGAGTTGTCGTATGCTTCTTCATTTCGTATTAATATATACAATATGCTATAAAAATACTACACATGATTTCTTTATGCAACTATGGTAATGGCTTAACACGCAATTACAAAAATAAGAATTTCTGAAAATAGCTGCAACATAGCGTAATTTTTCTATGAAAATATAATACTTTATGTGTTTTTTTAAAATTTGATGTTTCTCTTCCTGATTATTATACTTTGTTTTTCAGGTTTCTCTGCATTGCTTAATATTAGTTCTTACTCGTTACTTGTTTCGTATTTAGTTTTATTTTGCTTTGAAATTCTTCACTTAATTCGACGTTCCTCTAGTATATATCCTTTAAGAACCACATTTAGACGGCTGCTAGTGATCTATCAGCTTTTGCAGGGATGCTGGCTAATTTTTTATTTTTGTGGTTGTTCTTTCATCATTTTTATTGTTCCTTATTTTGCATTCCTTTATTTGTTTTATATTTATGTTATTTTTTAAGTTTATCAGGGTTTTATTTTTCACTCCTCATTATCAGCTTAAATATTTACATATATATATATATTGTAAAAAATGTAGAAAAACGGTCTAAATAGTTTTATTTATTACAATACTCGACTAAAGAAATATGAGCTTTACCGATGCGATAATTTAGCGTCAGTCGGGTAAGGTATCACATTAGGGAATTTCATTCTGAATATAACATACAAGGTGTCCATAAATGATTACCGGGATTTCCTTTCCCCATAACTCCTGATTTAAGAAGTTATTGGGTATTATTACGAATATGTAAGATATTAATACATATTCGTAAAGTGCGATTCCAAAATTTTCTTAACCCTTAAATGCCTGGTGTTGCTTTTCGGCAACATACCCAATTTAGGCTCTAAAATACTATTAGAATAATATTGAAGACATAATGCCTAATGTTGCCAATAAAATACATTCTGAAGATATTATTAAATTGATTTTCAACATGTAGATGGCAACACTTGGGCTGTTTAAGAATAAAGAAAGATTTATTTTTTGAATTGTTGCTACTTGTTCTTTTTGTTTTATTTGGAAGCTTGGGAAATACCCTATTTTGACCTGCAGTAAGCAAGTAAAATTTATTTCTTATTATAGTTCCTAAAATTCTTGTGTGTTAAATATTATAGAATTTTATCAAGGGAAATTATTTTTCAATTAAACACCAGTATTGCCGATTAGTAACAAACTGTCTTTTAGCCGTAAATTATACTTAAAACAAAATATGAATTTTTAAAGTATTTTTCCCATGATATACTTAAAAAATGAAAGCAGAAAAACATTATTACAATGATTTTTGAAAAATCAGGCATTTAAGGGTTAATAACACAAATAAAGTCAAATATTATCCGCCAATTTTACCCGGCAACCGTAGTGGCATTGCATTGAGGAAGGCTAATACTCGATAATTTAAAATGGCGAGTTCAAAAGAGTGCATGTGCTTATTTGTTTATTTGAAACAAAAACCCGACACGAATATGCAATATAAGTATTCTATTTATATATTTTTGATAAATTCGTTTACATTTTAATATTAATAACTATATGATTATAACCATTTTATGATTAAAAACGCTTTGAATTGCAACTTTATGCATATGCAACTTTGTGTTTTGAAACACACATGTTGTACATTACAGATATGTAATAATATTTTCGTCATGCTATTAAATTAAAAGTTATGAGGTAAGGAAATCCCGACAATAATTTATGAAAATTCTTTCTGTCACCACTGCAGCTTGATTTGTGATCATCGTGAATTTGTGATAAAGTGGTTATTAAAAATAGATATTCTTTCACAAAGGTTGTTGTGAGAATATACTAAACAAAGAAAATATAAATAAAAATAAAAATAAATTTAAGATAAAAATCATGAGTTCAGCAGCGTACTTAAAAGTTGAAATACGCTGAATTTAAAATTCGTGTCTTATAAAGGAAAATTAATGTTTTACAGATGATATCGCATTCCAACATAAAAGAATACATATTACAATATTCAGGTTATTGTATTGTTATTAAAAAAACAATTAGCAATGTTTCTTTTCATGGCAATGCAACAGGAAAGAATAATAACATATTTATATTACTTCAAATTTTACTGTATATTATTGTAATAAAGAAGGTTTACTGTTGAGTCAAGTGGCTAAAATTAAGTCACGATGTTAAAAATATATGCATGGAAATTATTTGAACTAGTTGGGATTTCTAATATGTTTTTTAAACCAATAGTAAATATCTGAGTAAAATTAATCTATAAATTGATTATTAAAATACTTTTTCCTCCAAAGCACACCTGTGATATTTATAATTCCAGGGTATCAATAAATAAGTAATTGTCGATTAAAAAATTCCACAGTCGATTAAAAAATTCCATCATCGCATACATGAATCAAGTTATGTTTACCAAATGTGCGTAAAGAAAAAAACATTTTGCTTTTGTTTAAAATATATGCGCAGTTTTAAAATCTAAAAGTCTTACTTTACGGGAAAATTTGAAGCGACAAAAATTGCCTGCGACTCTTCAAATTTCCAAGCATTTTATTGGTTCTTCGAAAAAAAAAACTTTTCTCTCATCAGTTTTCCAAGAATTTGATTGACTGTTCTGAGCGGCATTCCTCTGCTGGAATTTTTAAAGTGCTATTACACGAAAAAATTTTAAGCATCAAAAATTGCCTACAACTCGTCAGTTTTTCAAACATTCCATTGGTTGTTCGATTTTTTCAAACATTTCATTGGTTGTTCGGAAAAACCCTTTTCCCTTGTCAGGTTTCAAAGCGTTTGATTAGCTGTTCCGACCAACATTCCACTACTGGAATTCACAAAAGTGCTATTACACCGGAAAATTTCAACGACAAATACTCCACTGGTCAGTTTCGAAGAATACAATTGGTCGTTCGGGAAAAGGCATTTCCCTCGTCAGTTTTCCAAGCATTTGAATGGCTGTTGAAGGCGACATTGCTCTGCTCTCACTATTGAGGGGTATCACTGGCAACAATATTGGCCCGATAATAAATTTTTGCATGCTTTTAGAACAACTCATTTAAAGCCATTAGTTAACACTGAGTTGCCCGAAATTAGCGAAAACTTTAACGCCTCGTGTAATAGTACTTTTTTTAGGGCCCTTACATGCGACAAAATTACTCCGACAATAAAATTGTACTTGCTTTTCGATCAACACTTTTAAAGCCATAGTTTAGCATTTAGTGACCGAAATTAGGGGCAAATTTGAAGCCTCGTGAAACAGCACTTTATGTCAAATATTCACCAGTAACTTTAAATTTAGCACACGAAGTTGCACTTAAAATGAGACGTAATCGAAAATGTAATCGAAAGACTAAACACACTCTTTGTAATTATACGATAGATAGCAATATCTATATTTTTATGTTATTTGTACTTAAAATTAGTTATTTATTTCTATCCCTTGCATTATACTTAAAAAAAAAAACCCCAAATGATTCTTAATCTCTGAATATATAATAAAACCATGAACGAACCTATACCATAACCTCTTCTGGTTGGTTGTGTTTATAACGGCCAATTATCAACACGAGGGATATAGGTCATAAAGGGGGAGGAGTGCCCTTATGGGGGTCTTTCTAAGGGAACCTAAACTGTATTAACGCTTGGAAATCCAAGATTCGAAGAAAACCACGAAGACTCCGAACGATTAGGCCGACGGGCGCGATTGGGATCGAACCCAGCACCACCCGTCTACCAGCTTCGAGAGCAGAACCTCTCGGCCACTGATGGGGCCAATAACCTCTTCTGTGTTATCAATTATTCTTAAAAGTGTTATTTAACATTAGAAACCCCAGAAACTAATATATTTTCTAGATTTAAAGAAACATTTATAAGAACAAAGTTTCTTTTGGTATCACTGTGTTCTGGAAACAATTCCGAGTAGATTTTGTACTGAATAAAAAAGTTTTTCATATCGATATATCGGTTTTTAGGATACTATTTATTCTTTTTTAACATTTTCTGCAGCTTAATTGATTTGTTGCATGGAGTAATAAAATAAATACTATTAAACTTAGCGTTATATTAATTCAGTTAATTTATCACGTTTGTCTATAGAAAAGGGCTGCAGAACACGAAAATGTTTACGTGAGAACGTATACGTGTACGTGTATATACGTACTACGTGGAAACCTGTATTTCGGATTGAGAAAGCCCATTAATATACTATAAAAACGTCTCTAAAAGATATACGAAAATCAGTGGTAGCAAAGGAAACTCCTTGTTTATATAAATGTGACTTTAAAGGTTGAACATAAATTGGTTTCTGATATTTGTAAATTTCGCTTTTCAGAATCAAGACTAACTAAGGAGAGATTACTGTATATTTTTCTTGGTATATTGTATTTTCCCATATTAAGAAACACTTGTATTTTTTTCTACAGTTTTCTTTGAAATTGAGAAAATATTTATGTAACCGCTTCTGACCGTGCATTTTAATCTAAACAACTTAAGATTACATAATTGTTAAACGCTTATTTCATTAAATATAGAAAACGACATCTATTGAATGTAATTAAATGTCCCAGATTAAAAGCTATATTGCAAACATGTATAGCAGAATGTATTATGCGACATTTTTTCCCCTTTTTACATTTTTCGGCATAGTCTTAAAGTGTTTATGAATTCGGTTTGTCTGACTATCTGCCGGCTGTCTGTTTGTCTACTATATTTCTAGTCATGCTCTAACTTCCATACCTATACTCGGATTGCCGTGCAAATAATATATGTTGATGAAGTTTATTATGGCATACTTTGTATTGAAAATAAAGTATGTAGCGTTTATGTGTGAATATAGCAAAGTGTGAGATTTTGAAAACAAAAATTTTGAAAATTTAAATCGTTTCAAAGCTTCTGATTTTTTTTTTTTTTATGTTGGTTGAACAGCTCAATAAAGGGATTTATATGTAAAACTATTAAAGTTTGAAGAGCTTAAGTTCATTTTTATGTAATTATAATTATCTGCCATTTTCTTGGCATATGTAATGCATGCCAGGATAATGACAATTTCATTCTGAAACATTTTTCACATTCTTGTTTTTTTTTTTTTTTTTTTAGATCTAACATTTTAATTTTGTTTAAAGGAACATGTTTCAACTATAGTACCTCGAATTCAGTGTAATGCTCAGTTTTATTTATAATTTATAGAAGCCAGGAAAATGACATAATAAATGTCTACTAAATTTTTACAAAGCAATTAAACACATTATTTTCAAAGAAATATCTGAACGATCTTGCTGGTAGCAATGATTTTGCTACTTCTGACTTGAACTATGTCACCAACAAGAAGAATTACTCTGCAACGCCATCTTTATACCTCATACAGAACTAAAATGAGCAGGCCAGGACAATGACATTCATATTCAGTTAATCATATTTTAATTATGGAAAATTATTTGTAAAATACAGAACTTGTTACCTTCCACATATATGTGTTATATAAGGTATAATTATTTATTAGAAATAAAAAAAACAAGAAAAATATCTTTGTACATGATAGCAGAAAGCCTTTTACTTCGCACGCATCACAGTGCGACATGCCAGGAAAATGACAATCTGAAATGTTAAGGATTTTAATTGCTTTATTTTTGTGTTATTATGAATAGAATATCTCTTGAAAATACTTCTAAGAATATTTATTATTAGAATGTAAAAAAGAAAATTGAATTATATAACATTAAATAGAAATTTTATTGTACGGACTCCAATTTCAGTATTTTGTGATATTAACCTCTATACTTCATTTATGAGAACACTCAAAATAATTACATTGTATTGCGATCGATGACGATAGTAATTTTGACGTAATAATTTTAATGATGTTAAATATTTAAAAATATTTAAATTGATATATATCACTGTACTATGGTGCACTGGAAGAAGTTTACTATAGATTAGGGTGTGTACAGCATTTATTGTGCTTTTACAGAAACACACACAGATTTCTGTTACAGCACTGTCTATAAAAACAATAATTTCTGGAAGTGAGTTTTGAGTTTTGGTAACAGTTTTTAAATTAAACTATTTTTTACCTATTACTTTTAAAACTCTATAGATAAAATGCAGGGCAATACAACATCACTCTGTTCCATTTCCATTTATTGATGGAAATGACTGCAGGGGATTTAAAAATGTGATTTTAATTTGAACTAAACTAGTTTTAAGCATAGCACTTAGTATACTATATTCATATCTGTAGACCATATACAGGGCTTCCCAAAAGAATTCAGATATTTATCTGAAAACTGATGGTGACTTATGAAATTGGGATTTCAAATGTGTTAAACATCATCTTTCACAATATAGCCTAGTGGTTAGGGAGTTGGATTCAGAATTAATTAGGGGAAAGCTGGAAATTCTAGAATGAATATGCTATGTTTTCCCGCTCGTACTAGGCGATCGCTAGGAAATATCTATAAATTTATAGTAAAAAAAACACGTTTTTTTGCATACCATAACAATATCTCAAAACAAATAACTCTGTCAAAAACATTGTCAATACAAATGTTGTAGAGCTTAACATTCTGAGTAAAATGAGTACCTACACTTAATATTTTCGTTGAACATTAACGTCACAATTCTTCATTAAAATTTTAGACCCGGACTCAGGGGGTTGAACTCAGAATTAATTTGGAGAAAACTGAAAATTGTTTTAATCCCTTCAGTTTAGATCTAAAATGAACGTGCTATGCTTTCTTCCTCGTACTTGGGTGAATGTTAGAAAATATGTACGTATTTATTTTCGAAAAACACGTTTTTTTTATTATTATCTTAACAATATCTCAAAACAGCTACTCTATGAAAAATATGTTCAACACAAATGTTGTAGAACTTAAAATTATGAATAAAATGAGTACCATCATTAATATTTTGGTTCAACAATAAGGTCGCAATTCTATTTTAAGATTTTGCCTTAATCGCTAATCGAGAGCTTGAAGCCAGGAGAGACAAAGTTAAGTTAACAATATCTCAATACAGCTAGCTGTATTGAGATTGTCAACAGAAAGTTGTAGAGCCTACAATTCTGAATAAAATGAGTACCGACACTTAATATTTTTGTTCAATATTAAAGCCTCAATTTTGAGATATTGTTAAGTTAACTTAGTCTCTCCTGGCTTCAAGCTCTTGATTTGAAAAATTTTGAAATAGAATTGCGACCTTAATGTTGAACAAAAGTATTAATAATGGTACTCATTTTATTCAGAATTTTAAGCTCTACAACATTTGTATTGGTAATGTTTTTGATAGAGGTTTTGAGATATTGTAAAGGTAATTAAAAAAAAACGTGTGTTTCGAACGACATCAATATGTACATATTTTCTAACATTCACCCAAGTACGAGGAAGAAAACATAGTACGTTCATTTTATACCTAAACGAAGGTATTAAAACAATTTCCAGTTTTCTCCTAATTAATTCCGAGTTCAACCCCATGACCACGGGTCTAAAACTTTAAAGTAAATTTGTGACCTTAATGTTCAACAAAAATATTAAGTGCAGGTACTCATTTTACTCAGAATTTTAAGCTCTACAACATTTGTATTGACAACGTTTTTGACAGAGTTAGCTGTTTGAAATATTTTACTGGTATTTAAAAAAACGTGTTTTTTTTACTATAAATCTGTACATATTTTCAAACGCTCACCTACTACGAAGGTGAAAACTTAGCATATTCATTCTAGACCTAAACTAAATGGATTTAAACAATTTCCAGCTTTTCCCTAATTAATTTTGAAATCGGGCTTTTTTTTTTTTTTGTCCCCTACCACTGGGCTATTATTAAACGGTGACGTTTTATTAAAGTATCCTGTAAATTTTGAAAAGTTATTCGCAATCTATGTTTGATGCATTATTTTTCGTTTTTGTTTGTATTTTATAGATGAAAGTGCTATAAAATAGGCTATAAAATAGCTAAACATAACTTCATTGACTGTAAATAGTCTTAAATATAGAAGGCAAAACCTTTTTAATTTGTAATATTTTTAAAATTTTTAATGTTAATAACATTAATAAATTTTAATAATTAAATGTTACTAAGTGTTTTCTAAGACAGTTTAGTACTACATGATAACATTTTAAATATATGCTAAAAAGACGTATATAAGTCAATAACATTTACTTCACTTTTCTCGAATTTTATTTATTTTTTACGTTGCATCTTTTTTTAATTCGACTTCAATTTATTTTAACTATAGCAAGATTAAAATAGAAAACAAATTACGCAACATCCAATTAAATTAAACAATAATTCGAGTGCAGCTCATTTAAATGTGATACATTAGAATCATTCCTGAAATAATCTGTTTGGCCATCAATAATGATTACTGCGTTTAATGGCAAAAATCAATAAATCGGGCTTTTCTCATTCTCTTAATGACGTGTTCTTAAATTGAGACATGTATTTGCTCAAATCAATAAAACTGTTAACCACAATAAGTCTTAATTAGATTTTTTTTTATTGGTAATGTAGAGTGAATTACTTCAGATGTAATTGTTTTTTCAATCAATAATCATTGCAGTACATTATGGCACAGATCGAATAAAGAATCTCAGGCAGCCTATTTCCTTTTAATGTATCGTTCTTGAAAGGAAACTTCATTGATACAAATAATAAAAGTGACAAATAATTTGATATATATATATATATATATATATATATATATTTATATTTATCCTTTATGACAACAGAGCAACAAAACTACAACATTTTTATACGTCGAAATAGAAAAAGGAAATAAAATGCAAAAAGGTAATCTGACGATATCAATAATATTATTATCAATAATCAATTAATGTAAAAGCACTAATATTTCGTAATTTAACCCTTTAAATTTTTTAGCATTTCATTTAGTTTTAATAAAACTAATAACATTAATAAAAAAATATTAAAATGTTTTTTTCTTCTATTGTCGATGATGACGACAATGATGGAGTTTTTTTTTTTTTATTACAAAGAATTAAATAAATGGGTGCCTGGAAAAAACCTATGATACTAATTTTCAAAAATTGGTTTATTTAGTTTTAGGAATCCGAGAAATTTTGTAAAGTAGACCCGGATAAAGTTTGAAGAGAATCTAGTTAACTATCTCGTATCGGCTATGCTGCACTTTTTCTGCATATCGGATTCGTATTAGGCTTCTGCATTGTGTTAGTCAATTATGTTGCTTGGAGTAACCTGATTAACCTGATTTTTCCTGTCCCTAACCCGTTCCTGATCAGCTGTAATTTTTTTTTCTGATTGGATCTTTATTTGAATCCTTCATTGGGTGGGAAAAAAACTAGTTTACTGTTTTTTTTTTTTTTTTTTTTTTTTTTTTTTTTTTTTTTTTTGCTGCAGGTTGGATTTTTATTAAAATCTTACATTCGAATTAAATTATACTATTTTAAACGACCCCAAACCGTGATTGATACACATAGAAAAATATGGATATGTATATATTAAAAATTAATACATAAACAAGTTTAATTTTATTAAAATTGTTATATTTGATAATATAAATGCCACAATTTTTTGCGATTTCATTTTTGTACTTTACATTTTTACAGAAATGTTTTGAATAAAATCACATAAATATTGAATAAAATCAAATAAATACCACGTGATTTTTCTGTTATGAGAAAGCGGAACTTTTCAAAATTATTTTTTTAATTTAAAATTTTGATAAGAATTGTTACGGCATTTGAATAGCCAATTAAAATCAGATTTTGAAAAAAAAATTAAGCAACACATTTAATTAAAATTTCTAAAAAATGAAAAAAAAAACGGTGTTTCAAAATTTCTACTATTTTTTTAAATATTGAATTTTTTATTTATTAAAATATTTTGCACAATATTGTGCATGGACCGCTAAAATTATATTTAATATAAATTTTACTCTTTTTTAATACAGTGAAAAACAGAAATATAATGCTTCTCAAAGTAATTTTATTCATATGAAACAAAAGAAATCCGCACTGCTAAGTCCATGCACAGTTTTATCACATATGTAATAAAGAATCTTTTCCAATTATTATAAACATGCATCTAAAACACCAAAGGAAAAAAAAACTGAAAATGAACAAAAAATTAATACTAAAAAAAGCCATTTAAAGTTTTCATTTCTGAAAAAGAAACCGTTGAATGGCAATCCTGTACAGCCGTGGGAAAAAAAGAGTAAAAACCCCCTACTAACTCCTCAACAAATTATGGTAGAAGAAAGTTACTGGTACCGAACGATTGGAAATTAAGTCTACTTTTAAATGATGCATACAAAATTTGCTTAGGGGGCCCATCTACATAATAAAACGAGTCATAACTTTGTTTTTTTCAATAGCAGTACACAATTCTGACAGCATAAATGAAATCTACACCCTTCAATTAGCCTAAAAACGAATTTTTATGCAATTCGTACGATAAGTTTCTGAGAAATTAATTGCTTTAAAACGAGCGTATTTTAAGGGCTGTATCCAAATTGAAGTTCGGTACTCGATTATTAACCGAGAGAGCTCCCTTCTTGATCAAGGCACCTTACGCCACACTCAAGCAGTCATTGAAGCTTGATTACAAAATACACTGCTCAAAACAATTAAAGGATATTTGAAGTTTTATATAAAATAAAGATATAAACGAAATTTTTTTTGCCGAAAATAGAAGAAGAGAATCACAAATGCAAATTTTTCTGGTTTTCAAACTGTGGAGTATGCAAATTTTGAGTTCGACGTCAAAAACGTCGCTTCAGCGGCAGCGAATGAAATTTGACTTTCAACTGGATAAAAGAGAATGAAGACAAGGATGATCGGCATTCAGTGATTGCTTTGTTTCGATGAGTACGATGTCTCAGCGAAGTCATTTGACAGATTCAGAAGCTTTGAGAATTGTTGGTAGGTTAGAAGGGGACCAAACTCAAGCCGAAGTAGCGCAAGCCATTTGAGTGTCACAAAGTGTCATTTCCAGGATCTGGAACCGTTTTTTGGAGAGTGGATGTGCAGGCCGAAGACCAGGGCAAGGTCGTAGACGGGCAACAACGCCCAATGAAGATCGGTATTTAGCGTTAACAGCTCGGAGACACCGAACCATGAACGCTACTCTTCTCCAACAACACCTTCGCTCGGCTACAGGCACCACGATTTCAACTCAGACTGTCCGAAACCGGCTCCATGCTGTAGGTCTGTATGCTCGCCGACCGATGGTATGTGTTAGATTAACATCAAGGCATCGTCGCGACCGCAGGGAGTGGGCAACCGAGCATGTCAACTGGAGGAGAAATGAATGGAGCAATATTCTGTTTTCTGACGAGTCTCGTTTTTCTATGCATCCGGATAATAGGCGTATTTTCATCTGGAGGGACCGTGGCAGTAGGAATAATCCTGCGTTCGTGCACGAAAGTGTCAGATTTGGCGGTGGAGGAGTGTTGGTGTATGGTGGCATCTCCATTGACGGGCGCACTGACCTCTACATCATTCGAGATGGAGCTCTCACTGGTCGCCGATATAGGGATGAGATCCTCAGACCTATTGTAGTCCCTTACGCTGCAGCAATCGGAGATAACTTCATTTTAATGGGCAATAACTGCAGGCCACATCGTGCAAACCTGGTGGAGGATTTCCTTTTCGAGGAAGGAATCGTTCGAATGGAATGGCCAGCGTGTTCTCCAGACATGAATCCAAACGAGCACGTTTGGGACGCTCTAGGAAGACGAGTTTCTGGCCGCCAACAAC
This sequence comes from Maratus speciosus, assembly GCA_963932465.1. NCBI lineage: Eukaryota > Metazoa > Arthropoda > Arachnida > Araneae > Salticidae > Maratus > Maratus speciosus. The sequence goes on along the minus strand of OZ010795.1, from coordinate 170,021,859 downwards.
CCGCACAAACTCTCTAAGAACTGGAAAGAGCTCTTCTGGAAGAGTGGGGCAGAATACCCCAACTCGTCATTAATAGCCTCATTGAGTCCATGCCTCAAAGGTGTTCAACGTTGCTGGCCACCCGTGGAAACCATACCCCCTACTGAAAATGATTTTCTTTGAAGAAAACACCTTTTCTTATTCTTTTTTTCTCATATGCACAAATTGTGTTTTTTTCCTTTAGTACACAAATGCGCAATAAAATGCATTTTTTTCTGCCAAACATGTGTAATTTATTCTCATATAACCTACTATGTCTGTCGACCATGTATCAATCAGCTAAACAGTTTACCAGATACAAAATCCACCTAAAACTGCAATATCCTTTAATTGTTTTGAGCAGTGTAGCATGAGAAATTTCAAAATATCTAGTCACTTCTATCACAGACGGCCCCTTAAACTATCATTTTGACGTTTTTTAAGCATAATTTGAAAGCTACTTGGAAGAAAAATGTAAAATTCTGGATTGCCATAAAGCAGGACTTAATAAATCTAAATCCATCAAAAAATGCAAGTTGCAATTCATAATTGTTCGAATATTAATTTCATAACTCATAATTCATATCATAAAATTATAAAAATTTCAAATTCAACGTATTTATTTTTGGGTATATTCGTATTATTACTACACAAAAAATTAGCATATTAGGTGTATAATTTTAGGAGATATAAATAAAAATATGAAAATGTAATTTAACATTAGAAGCACTAAATTTTGAATGTCTATAATTCAAAAACTTATCATTCAAAGGACTTGAAATTTCGCTTCTAGGCATAGTGTGAACCGAAGATTTAAAATATCGCGTTAAAATTGGGTATTGCCATTGAAAAAAATGACGTTTGGGTTCGTTTTAATATGTAGATGGCCCCCTAAGCCAATTTTATATACATCATTTAAAAGTACACTTTATTTCCAATCGTCCGGTACCATTAACGTTCGTCTACGATAATTTGTTGAGGCGTTAGTAGGGGGTGCTTACTTTTTTTTTTCGACGACTGTACATATTGCACATACATGTATAGTAATATAGTGCTAGAAAAAAAGTTTAAGGCCACATGCTAATTTTGTTGTTTAGAATAAAATTCCGAAAAGTGTTATATATCTTGAATTTAGACATGTGTATCTGAGATAATATGTTAATGTAATTGAATTGCAAAAGTTAAAATGTATTTTTCTACAAATTTTATAATCATGTAACATTAATGAATGGGAATAAGATTAGGAGCGGTAGCTTCTTTTAAATCTAGCACAATAATATAACGTCATGACTGTAGTATTTTATGCGGTACTCATCTGAGATAATGTTTATAGGTTTGTAGCCGCTAGATATGAAGTTTTGGGGTATGCAACCGCCGTTTTTAGCGTGGTTTGCGGCAAACCATTGGCTGAAGAACAAAAGAGTAAAATAAAGTATTTTTCGGATTGCGGAATGAAAAAAAGCAACATTGCCTTCAAAATAAATAAATTTAAAACTATTGTGCGCAGTGTTCTTTATGATCCAATGATTTAATTTAGAAATTATAAAAGCGTGTGGCTATCAAAAACCTCACCCAGGTGTAAACGGAACGTTATTAGAATGGCGGTTCAAGATTGTGCTTATTCATCTATTATACAATTTGCTCTAGAACTCTCAGTAACATCCAGAACTGTTACAAAAGAGTTAACATGTACCGAATGCTTAAAGTATTCTAAATTAAAAGAAAAGCCTAAACTACAAAAGCAATTCATTGATGCAAGACCTAAAATGCGCATCTTCAAATGTCTTAAAATTCATCTATGGTGTAAATTGTTTTTTACTAATAAAAAAAATTTCACCCTTGATTGTACATGTAATATTACTAACGTGATATACCAAGTGAGCCATATCTGTTTTGAAAACGTGTACAAGATGGTAGCTCAGTCCTGATTTCGGCAGGCTTTAATGCAAAAGAAAAGACAAGTTTATTTTTCACCAAGCCAAAGATGAACTCTTTTGACTATCAAGATATTCTTGGTAATAATTTTGTTCCATTTCAAGAGGAGTTGTGGATGAGAATTTGGAATTTCTTTAACATAACGGTTCTACACGCGAGTCTGTGTCAACTTCAGATTGATTATCTGCAAACAACATCAGTACTTTAGACAATTCAGCTAAAATTCCTGGCATAAATCATATAGAAAGCACGTGGGGAATCTTTGTTCGTAAATTTTAAGCCAACAGAAAGCAGTTTGATTTGATTGTTGAAGTGAAAGCAGGCTATTGTACTAAACCATCAATAAACAAGTGAAAAGTGTGCAAAATCACTTTTCATTCAGTTACTGTTACAAAATTACTCAAATTGAACTCAGTATATCTCTTATATATTTCTGAATGTTTAAAATATTCAACTGGCCTTTCTGTGTGAGTTACTCTGTATCGCGGACGTACTGAAAGGTATTTTTTGGGTATGCATTTTTCTAAATCTTCCTAGTCAAGTGCAATATATGACGTTTCTTTCTTTTTTATTAGTTATCTTACGTATTTTAGGTGTAGAAATATTAAAACCAAGATTTTCACAATATTTTTTAATAAATAATTAAGTATATTTCTTTTTTTTTCAAAAAGAGCAAATAAATAGCTTTCGATTCATTGTTTATTTTACAGCGACATTTTTAAAGCAAAAATATTTTTAATGATGTTAACAATAACTAAACCCTGTTCCGATTTGATGGCATATAATTTTATTTAAATCATAGAGAAAGTCAAAGCCGTTATAAAAATGTGAACATCTGTAATTTTTAGGGAAAAATAATTCCACACACAATTACGTACAAAAACTGATTTGATATTTTGTACAGAAGTTTAACTATTGAAGAAGATATAGACTCATACAGATGCAAATTCATGTGTTAAAAAGTTTTCCTCTAAATCAAAAAAGGGTTATTATAAACTCTATAACTCATAAAAAATAAAGTTTTTGTAAAACAATATTTATATTTTCTAAAAAATAATTTTAAATATGTAAATATTAATGAAAGTTTTTCTATTACAGCTAAAATAAAATTGCTCTTATGATTAAGTTAATCATTGTACTGGATTAATTAGTATTTTCCTAGAATTGTTTTTAGGCAATATCATGTTTTTATCAAAAAGTTGTAAAGTACTAATATCTTTTTATTGCGCTATTTTTTCATATCTAAAACGTTTAATTCATACTGTACATAAAAAAATATTCATTTATTGTTATTCAAATATTTAATTTTCTTACTAAATGCAAACGTCTTTAATCTAAACAAGCACTTTAATTATATTGATAGAAAAAGATTTTGATTGAAAATATCCCAATACAATTTTGAGAAAACGAAAAATCAAATAAAAATAAATATCAGTATGTACTACTTCTATTAAAAAATAAAAAGAAGTTGTTATTTTTATACGGTTATTTTGAAAATGCCTTTGAAACTTATTTTCTTTTTAAACTTTGAAATGACGAAAACGAAAAAGATAGCTTTTTAAATATTTTAAAAGAAGATATTAAAAAAAGAATAGTTTTGGAAATTTTAATAATAAAATTCAAAAGAGCATTATTTTTTATAATTCTAGGATGAATGGATTCCATTTGAAAAGTACTACATTATTACCCCGATAGCTTTGATGTTTACTTAAAATTATGCTGCTGAAATAAAAAGTAAAAAAAAAATTAAATATATCTTTTAATTAAAAATAAGTTATAATAAAAAAGAACTTCTAACCCTTTAATCGTCACGCCAGATGTGATTTGATTTTGTGATTTTTCCTGATGCCGTCACGGGCAATTTGCCTGTGAAAGTTTTTCCTCTCTTTTTATTTATTTATTTATTTTTTTTGTAACGATTTTATGATACATATAAATATATATTAAATAAATATTCTCGCCTTGACTATTAATTGATTAATAATTTAATTCAAACAATTTCACATTTAAACAACAACTTTATTATTTTTTAAAATGCTTATTTCCAGAGATATATTCGTTTCTTTTTTTTGTTTATATATATATATATATATATATATATAATGTGCATAATTATGTGGAATTAAGATAGTTAAATAATTGCAATTAGTATTTCTTTTTTTTATGTAAGCATAGCTGTCAATTTTTACAAAATTCTGTCATATTTCTTTTCTGAATGGTAATCTTTACCTTAATTAATCACAAGTACCATCGGTTAAATAATCGAAGATTACATTTCAATAATAGTGCTTACAAAACTCTTACCAATTGATAGTCATGTGAATGTTAAAAATGAGAGATGAGTTTTCAGTTTTATCTTTATCTTTTGCAAGAGAACTCCCAAAATTTACAAAAGACAAGGCGTGTTAGTAAATACTGCTTTGATAAAAAAAAAAAAAAAAAACAATTAATTTTTCTTAACAACTTTAATTTTACATGAAAGATTAAACCTTAGTCTAATTTTTTACTTGTAATTTTCGCCTATATTAAGGCATTTGTCGTATTATACGAAAAAAAATTGTTTCTCATCCTCTTGCTGTACTAAACACTGCATCACCGACATTTTGACGTCATCATCATCGTTGTAGTGCGAATCGCCAGACATCTTCTTGTGCCGGAACTTGTCTTCGCTTGTGACTAGGTGAGAGCAATACGGAGAATAATGATACTTTTACTAATCATATGATGACGATCCTGGATTTAGCAGAGGTTTTTGAGTTGCTAAAATACATAGCTTGTTAGTAAGTACCATTTTGATATGTATAAAAAAAGGGACCAATTTTTAACAATTTTCTTTTATGACGCAAGAGATCCGGGGTTTAGTAAAAGATTTCGAGGGATGGGTCACAGTAAACGGTTGGGCTATGAGAGAATTTCGGATATTGCGCGAAAATTTTAAACAAGCTCATAAGATACTGTTTCTGTACTTAATCTTATATAGAGGACTAGGATAACTAAAATTCACCTATTCAAAACTCTCTAAGCTACCGTGAGATGTTTGTGAGTAGAATGTTTATTGGAATATGCATAAAAGGCTCAATGTGAAGTCATAAGATGATGTTCCTGTACTAGACAGTTCGTATAGGACTAGCCATTTTAAAATTCTTATTCAGAAGTCTCTAAGGTACTTTGAGGGGTATCTGAGTAGAATGTTGATTGAAATATTAATAAAAATCTTAATCAACTCATAGAAAACAGTTTCTGTACAAAACTTTGTATACAGTACTACGGTAATTAAAATTTACGTATTCAGAAATATTTGTCAAATGTACTAGAACTTCAAACGCAACAACATTTCAGTATCCGTCGTAAAATTGAAAAACTAATCAGTCATATGTTTATCCCATTCATTATTTTATGTATAAATTCAGAAGCTTAGCTCCAGTTAATTGTATTCATATGAGTACGAGCTTTTATTACATTATATGAACTTTTACATAAATTTTTACAAATTATGAACTTTGATTACGCAACTCGACTAAAGCAACTCTTCTAGTAAATATTTCGAATTTCTATAATGTTGTTTATCATAGTTTGAAAAGAAAAATCTTCATTTGAGAAAGTGATTGTGTGAACACTCTCAAATGCGTGCTTTTTTTCTCATATTTACAGAGATTTTTTTCAATAACTATTTATTGATTTTATCAATTGTTAGATTTCATTACTCAGAACAATAGAGCATTTATACCAATTTAGCATGCAAAATTTGTTTTTTAATCCTTTTATTTTATATATAATTACTCATGGAGACAACGGATAAGAGAAGATATAAATGTCAGAATTGTTTTCGAAAAAAAACCACTTCTTATAAAATAAACCCCTCAGAAGTTCATAAAATGTGCATTTAAGATTCGATAAATAATTTTATAATCTATGGTAATAATGCAATAAATTAAAAATTAAACATAACTGAATTTACGATAACTGTTCATAAAAAAATCATTTTAGCGTTTTTGATGTTAGTGAAACTTTCCGTTAAATATGCGCATTTATGTGCAAAAATGCATCGCAAAAAGTTGCAAAAAAAGATTCCATAGAAAAGTATTATGTTGGCTCATTTCGGATTTACGGTTTATGATACTTTTTCAATAAGGATTTAGTTGGGTATTTTGCAGAGAAATGTTAAAAGTGCTTCATAAATTTTCTTAGAACAAGAACTTTAAAGATATAGCAAACATGAGATCAATAAATGTTTTTTAAACTTTATTTGGGTTGTAAAATTTTAAAATTTGACATTTATTACACAATCCCTTGAAGAGATTAGATCCTTAGTGGAAAGCAGTTTAGAAAATATAGATATTTTACATGATTTCTTAAGTAACGTGGATAATATTTTTGTTTAGTTTAAATAATCTGTCAAATGCGTGACTGACTCACATTTAAAGCGTACCGTAGAATACATTTAGCTATTACTAACTGAAGTATTACAAAATAGAAGTGGTTAATATTCAAAAAGTTTTATCATTATAAAATAATTACATATTTAGTTTCAGTCTCAAGAAAAATGACAGTTAATGGCTTGGAATTATGCTATGAATTATTTTTCAGTAATTGACCTCAATACTTGAATTCAATTGGAATGTAAAAACATTGACTATTAATCACTAAGATTCAAATTACTTAAGACAAAGAACTTGAACAAAGATTAAACCTAACATTGTGCCGAGCGCACTTCGAAACGGATTCGGAAAGTTGCAACAGTGCATTGGTTTGTGACGTGTTTTTTCTAGATAGGTTTTTAATTAATATCTCAGCTAATTACGAGCTTTAAAAAAAAAACCGTTATTAACAATCCTTCGAAGATTCCGAGTCGACAGGTGCTCCAGTGTGCCCGCAATGTAAAGTTTGTATGAAACGGAAAAATACAATTTTCTCAAAATCTACATGACGTAGAATAATCTGTATATTTTTCCCGCAAGGTTTAAATAAATTCTTAATACCTATTATTTTTTCATAATTTTAGCTTCAAAAGATTCAGAAATAGGCGTGAGGTTAGGGACATATTCTTCCAGTACATTTTAAACGATATCTCTAAAAATATACCTAAAAATAAACAACTATATTTTTTAGTTCCGTTCTCGGGACATATGCTGTCTATGCATTTTTAACGATATCTCTAAAAATGTACCCACATTTAAAACAAATATATTTATGAGTTCCGCGTTACGAGATGTTTTAAAAGGTATACACGTATTTACACGTATTTACACGATATACAATTTTTTAAAGTTACTTAATTGTCAATCCCATTTTTCCCCTAAAAATAGTTGCGAATGCATAATAGAAATAAAATATGTGAGTCAATAGACTTTATAACTCTACCAAGCTCTAACTTTCCACGTTCCATAGCTTTCGCTGGATAGTCAGACACAAGTGTAATATTAGGGTAGTTCCGTTTTTACTTTTTAAGTACGAAACGCTAAAAAAATAAAAACAGTTTTTTAAATTTTGGTCTTTAACCCCTTGGGAACGAGCGGCACGTATACGCGCCGCATGAAGTGCTCAGAATCCTTGTTTTTTCTCACCAGTAAAATTTTGCTGTAAAATTTGCCTTATTTAATCAGAGCATTTTCTCAATTCAGCAAGACACAAATTTCTGTTTTTAAAAAACGGTGACAAAAGATTAAAAATTTCGTAAAAGCCTCCCGTCCCGAGGGGGTTAATATAAAAACTTTTTTTTTCTTTGTTACCAAGGAAGATTTGGTAGTGTGTATTTGAATGTGTATGTGTGTCTTTTAAATAATTTTTGAAAAGTATAGGACATCGTCCTCTTTCAAACCTCACTATTTTCAACTTTTTTTAATTCTTAAAAGGCGTGAAATAAAAAAAAAAAAGTAAACATCGTTTTATTAGACTGTTTCTTTTCATAAACATTTATCGAAGCAAATAAAAATATTCTAAAATTTCACGATCTATGATATAATGATTTGAAAAGACACCATTTAGTTTTTCACGTTCTCCTTCAGATTATGCACGTTATTTTTGTTTGGATGTTTATCTCCATATTTCTAACTGTGGAGGAACTCAAGGCATCATTTTGTTAAGTTAAATTATGCTGCATCGTTACAAATTGATGGTGTTTCTGTTGGTTATGACGGCTGATTACCTACACGAGGAATAAAGGCCCGAGAGCAACCAAACCAACTAAAGAGCTATTGTGCTAGCAACTTGCGTTTCAAAAATTTAGATTTTGAACATTCAGTTCTGACTAAAATTTCGTGGGGAAACATAAATTATATCTTCCCATCACATCATTCTGAGAGTGAAATGATATCTTACGCCTAAATAAAAATCCCTCCGAAAATGTTCGAAAGTGTAATTATCTTAAAGCGTGAAACGGCATCTTCAAGGGCACGGTGATAATAAACAATATCCTGAGAATTCGAGAATCATGTTGGGGAAATGAATTTCTTTTAAATAGTAAATATATTTTATTTCCTTTTTGTACTTTGGGAAAGGAGCGAACGTTTTAAAACCCAGATGAAAACTAACACGAATCGACGCTCGAGAAGTATATACTTCTTAAAACAGTAAATATTATTTTTTTTTCTAACTAAAGATATCGTTAAAATGGGAATGTTACTGCAAAAAGGGAGTTAGGAAGTTATTTTTTTATTCCTATTTCCGCCTCTTAATGGATGCGTCAGTTTTAATGTTAGAAAAAAAGAAAACATTAAAAAGCTTCACACTGTAAAAAAAAAATCTGTAAAGTTACTAAAGTATTTCTAGGAAACTGGGATTCCAAGAAATTTCCATGTAACGGCAACAAGAAAAATTCCTGTAACAGACGCTGTTACAGGAATTTTTGTTGTTGCCGTTACATGAAAAGTTCTAGGAATCCCAGTTTCCTAGAAAAACTTTAGTAAGTTTACAGATTTTTTTTTACAGTGCAGTAAATACAAAAACCAACATGGAATGAAACTTTGAAAAACATACATTTTGAAACAATAAATTCTAATATATATATATTAATTTAATATTAATAAAAAATAGGAAAATAATTTTTGTGTGTGGTGGGATGGGGTTGGGACGAGGTGGGAGGTTGTAGTTCTATTCGGGAAGCAAGTGTGACACTTCAAAATGCAAAAAAAGAGGAAATTGAAAACTGAGCTTCAAGAAAAGTGCGTTTTCGAACTTCAATTTAGCTTCAGTATTTTTTAGTTTGAAATAATAATTTTTTGTACTTTTTAACGAAAGTTACAGTTGGAACCCGGAAGTTACGGTAAACGTAACGTACTTTCCTTTTATGAGATGTGCCAATAACACAGAAAACGGAGTTCCAAAATGCGGAAAAAAGGAAAATTTATCTTATGTTTGCTTGAAAGTCGTCGAATTCATCTGACGTTCTACAGATATAGGTTCATAAAGTAGCAGACGCAACTAACAGTACGGAGAAAGCTGTCCATTTTGCAATGTTCATTATGACTTTTAATTAATATGGCGGCTAATTATCAAAAGTTATAAAACTGAGCCTCAGGTGCATTTGTATCTCCATCTATCCTCATCGAAATTATCACATCTGTACATGCGTTAAATTTCGCAAGCCATAACCAACACATCTTCCTTTTATTAATATAAATTGAAAATATATTTCAGAATTATTATATATATATATATATATATATATATATATATATATATATATATATACATATACAGTGTTCTAATCACCTCTAGGATTTGAATACAGTCTAGCCTAGAGGGGAAAATGTATTATTGATAGGGACATGCTTAAAATACGTGATGCATTTGATCTTTATAGTAAGCCATTGTTGGATGTGGCCATTAATTTTAACTCTAGTGATTGTAAATATACAATGACTTTTTTTCTAACTGAAAAATAGTCTTCTGAGATCCGGAAAATTTACCTGCAACTACTTTACTACCACGTAGTGAGCTTAAATTGTATTACTTCAAGTATCTCACAGATGCATCGGCAGAAGTAACGTAAGTATTTTGTTAATGTTAATAATAAACAGTTTCCGCTTATTGTGAGTGAGATTGGCTAACATCACTGAAGTTCAAAAACTTCGTCAGCAGAAATTTCTTATATTGCATGTAATATCCTCTCATGGTCTATAAAAAGTGGGGGAAATACTATGGAATGACATTGCATTCCATATGAGAAAATTCTTCAGATGGGATATTTAAACTACAGTAATTATAGACCCCTCCAATTTTTAGCCTTTCTGCAATTTTAGTCCAATTATAGTGTTTTCAGTTTTTCTATAAGATACGTATATATCTTTGATATGTATATTTAGAGCATATTTTTTCAATTTGGTTCAGTGTAAAACATGGCAAATAAAAAAGCACCGTGAAATGCAATTATATTTTGATGGCAGAATGAAACAATCTAAACTTTATTAATTTAACAATGTGCAGTTTAAAATTTACGTAGGAAGATGCAGTTATCGGGTTTTATTTTATTTTACATATTTATTTATTTATTTGCTTATTTATTTATTTTTCAAAAAAAAAAAATTATTCTGTTAACAAAAATAAGCTGGTTCACTGAAATATCTCATTCAAAGATGCTGAATTAAAAATTGTTTATTATAAGCGAATAATGCATCAGCGACGGAGCCGTAAACAAATTCTTATAATGTTAACATTATGGACCGACAATTGCAAATGTTTCATATTTTTTTCCTTGGAATTTTTATTTAAAATTTTAAACTATATTCACTCTTGTCTTTATGCTAATTTACATGAATTCTGTTGCAATAAAGTGGATAATTTGTACATTACATATTTTTTTTACTTGTTCGTTTGCATGTATTTTTATTTTTCGGAATATTTTCTTTGCGTGCCAATTCTTACCATTCTGTTTTGCACTATTAGACTCACAGATGTGCAAGAAAAAATTTATGCATAATTAAATATCTGTTATCTTAGAAAAAGTACATTCTACTTACCACATATTTTAAATAAAATGCTATTTTCAGCAAATTTTCTGCTCCGACAGTTTTCAAAACAGTTAATTTCCATTTTAAATTCCCATAATTATTTTCATTCTCTTACCAGCTAAGATATTTTTCTCCCCGTGGGATATATCTCTTTAGATTTAACGCAATTCTTGGTTGCTTTATTTCATTTTATTATCTCTAAAGAAAGTACAATAATACCTTAGGGATTGAGATGCACTCTAATTGAATAAGATAAGAAAACTTCGGCGTAATTTATTTTTAGAGAAAAACATTTATGCAAAAAAGTATCCTATTATAAAATTTCTAAAGACATAAAGAAAAGGTCTGGGAAAATAAATTATACTCTTCAGACATTTTTAGCAATGTAATTAAAGAGAAAATTAAAATTAAATTTATATTAAGATTCACTGTTATATTTAGGTTATTTTCATGAACCACATTGGTTAGGGAAATGTATTCCTTTTTAACTTTCCAAACACATTGCATAATGCGAATTTTGTAATCATGTTTTACGTACCACATGTGAGTAAGCCCGGTACTTCCAATTGAGCACCCACGTGACTAATATGTTATAGACAACTGTTGCAATAAGTATATGCATTTTCGTAAAAATAAGCCGACGGATTATATATTTAATGCATTTAAACCATTTTTAAACAATTTTGCGTCCGATTCTCTAATGAAAAATACAAAGGAAATATGAGAGCTTATAAGTGATAAGTTTTGCGGTAATGTAATCAAGCTTTTATTTACGCACGGGCAACGTTACAAATTTCAAAACGGATGGCGGCTTGTTCGAATCTATCGATTTCATTTGCATACGAAATAAATTATTCGTTACTATGTAAATTTTGTTACACGTATTTGAGACATATATGTAAAAGTGGAGAAACGTTGCATTTTTCTGGCTTCGTGCCAATATTTGCAAAAGGTTAAAATTCCAATTTTGAGGTAATGTTTCAAAAAGTACTTAGTCAAAAGCCTAATATTTAGTCAAGACATGGCAATATCAGTTCAATATATTTATCGCTGCTGTGCAAGTGTTTATGCTGCATAATGGCTTTGAGGAATATTTTGAACAATACACCCAATGTCGGAAAAAGTGTGAATGCAGCTGGTGTAGTGGCAGCTCGTTGCTAAAATTGATCCGAGTGGTGTTTCAGAAAATTTTTAACCATTATTTTAATACTGTAAATATTTTTCACAATTTCCTAGAAAAAAATTGTTATTAGTGACAGTTTTCTCTAGATATTAAGATGGTTTTATTTAATACACAGGGTGGTCATAAAGAAACTTTGCCGATAAATGGACCTCTAGCGGCTGGTCCGCTCAACCTATCGAGAACAGATTTCAGATATAGTTATTCACAGGTATGAGGTCGGGATTTTGTGAATGGCAACAATATCGAGCTCACGGTTATAGTTATAGGTACAAAAACTCGAAATTTTCGAATAGCAACGCCCCTTTTTTCCCGTCGCAAAATGTTCAGCGCATTCGAAAACCCCAAAGAGTGTTGGAACGGTACGTGTAACACAAAAAACGAACGTGTTATGCACGCACAAAACCAGCTCTGCGAACGAGCAAAAAAACCACGATTGGAGCGCGCGGAAGAAATTTACATAAAACAGAGGCAAGACACTAATCACTGATTACTACACAGATCGAAGAAAGGAAAAGTCTTATTTGAATTCCACATTTTACACATGGGTGTCAACACAGGTATTTACGCATTGTAAGCGTGAGACTGTAGACAATGCAGCCTAACGTAGCATAGCATGAGGGATTTTTGCAATCTCATATTTGATAGTCTTTCAAATCCGGCGAAGTTTTTAGATTGCACATGTACACTCTAGATTTGAGATATCCTAAGAACCAGAAATCCATAGGAGTGAGTTTTGGGATCGCGGAGGCCGCGGGAATGGATTTTGGCGTAAGATGACGTGGTTGCCAAAATGCTGGCCCAGGACCCTGCGAACAGACTTCGCTATATGTGGAAATGCATCATCTGGCATCCAAACAATATCATTCAGTGCATTTCGCTGCAGCTATTCTGCTTTAACGTAATTTTTTTTGCATAGCTATACAGCAAGAGCCTGTCACAGAGCACGTTACAAAATCCGTTGGTGTCGCTTCCTCAAAGTAGTAAGGGCCGAAAACACTTGTTACTTCAAAGCCGCACCACACAGTAACTTTGGCGTCGTATAAAGATAATTGTGCAACATCCGCGTGCGGATTCGTTTCTGCCCAGTGCACTCAATTTTTGATATTGACGTTGGCAGTTGAGGTGAAATGTGCATCGTCCGTCCATAATATACGAAGAGGCTATTCGTTATCGCCATCATATAGGATAAGAAATTCATTTGAATAGTCCGTACTTTATTGATGGTCTCTCTCGTCCAACATCTGGACGCGCTGGTACCGACATGGGAACGTGCGGATTTCAGAGCGTAGTAGGCTTTATAACCGTGGATTTCAGTATATCCAATACACGATCTTCACCTGTTGCAGTTTGCATGCGTCCTGAAGTTACTAAGTGATGCACTTCCATAACAGTATCCCCAGGAACAGTTGGTCGTCCAAATCGCGGTCTATCACTGGTGCAGTCGGTTTCTTCGAATCTCTTTACTAAATCGCGCAGAGCTTGCGGGGTACATGGACCACGTATTTGGTGATGGTTTTGATGGTAAACACGCAAGACTTCCAGATCATTCATCCCATTTTGATAATGGACTTTAAGCAATTCACTATGAACTTTCGCTGGCAGAATCATTTCATCGGCATGTGTGAGCTCCCGACTGAAGAACCAACATTTTCACCGCACTTTTTATCATTTTTCTACGTTGAATATCTGTCAAATGGCGTTCTGTGATTGGTGCCTTGCCTCTGTCAAATTTCCACCGTGCGACTCGATTTTGTTTTTTTAGGCCGTTCGCAAAGCAATTTTTTGTGCGTGCATAACGCGCCCGTTTCTTGTGATACACGTGCCGTTCCAATGGTATTTAGGATTTTCGCATACGCTAAGCCTTTTGGGATGGGAAAAAATGATCATTGCCATTCGAAAATTTCGAGTTTCTGTACGTATAACCACAACCGTGAGCTCCACTTTGTTGCCCTTCACAGAATCTCGAACTCATACCTTTGAATAACTATATCTGAAATTTCATCTCGATCAGTTGGGCGGACCGGCGTCTAGAGGTCCATATATCGGCAAAGTTTTTTTTTTCTTATGACCAACCTGGATATATATATATAGACATATAGATATATATAATATAGACTTAAGTCAAATAAATATCGCATCCTTTAAAACATGAAAACATTTTTATATGAATGCTTTCAAACCAAATATTAACGCTAACGGTTAACGCAATATTAATACATAGACATATTTCTACATCTACTTTGATTTATCTTTACGTAAAACTGTCTTTGAAAAAAAGAGTAGTAATATTTTCTGAAAAAAATCTTTGATACTATTTTTTTTTAACTCGGGATATTTTAGAACATAGTATCAGAAATCAACCTGTAAAATTTTAAGAGTATACTCGAAATAAATATTGCGCTACGCCTTGATAAATATCATAATATCACACCGTTCTCCACACCTTAAAATAATATTTATCAAAACGAGCCATCGGAACTACTAAAACTATCGTGTCTCTACCTAATGTGCTGCTCTTAGACTCGGGTATGTGCGCTCATACACAATAGCCAAACATAAAGTTGCTGTAACTGTAAATTGCCTACTGACATTGTGTTTATTTATTATGTAATATACAATTGAAAAAGAAAATTAATGCGAAAAATACTTACGATATTGACTTACTATCTAAATACTTACTATCTTTAAAAACGAATGTAAATATTAGGCGCTTCCGTTCCACTATGCCTATACTCAGTAGGGGATACTTCGAAGGAAATGTAGGAATTTTTTTTTTTTTTTTTTAATTCAGGAGTTGAATTTAAAAAAATCATTTCTAGAAATTTTGATTCTAGCAGTACTCAAAAAAGGAAATTAATAATATACATATTCACATAGAAACACCTGTCATGATGATTTCTGCTTCATTCAGTAAATTAATCTTTTAATTAAGAATGACTGCTTAGGTGTCAATGTTATTATCGCCATTTATTATAATAACAATATATCAACCGCAGCTGTTACCGCTTTCAAAATATTTGATATTGTGGCTAGCTAATTAAGAATTAATGACCGTGAAGTAATGTTGAAGGCATTGAAAAAATGTGATGAAAGCATCTGCTTGATTAAAAGAGAATATTTTTCCCGAAAAGTTTTCCATTAATCTCTCTTTTTTAAACTAAATACAAGAAAGAAAGTTTTAAAAGAATACTAGGAAAAAAAAAATAATAAAAAAGAAAAAACTTTTCTTTTCTAGTGTTATATCAAAAATTTTTAAAAATGAGCAGAATTGCTTTCTATTCAATATCGCATATAAAAGTTCATTAAATTTCAACTAATTTAAATCTTTTCTTATAGAATGAAATTGCTTTAATTAAAATTATTAAATAAATTATATGGAAACTAAGACTGGTTAAAGGTTGATCCGAAGATAAAGGGAAAATTATCGTTACACGATATCGGCGATGCTGCCATTAGCTATGCTGAAAGTTACTCAAGGATAAATCCTTTCTATGATCTTCAAGGGGAAAAAAATGCAGCCCTATATGTTTGAACAATATCTTGTATTAAACAATACAACATGAAAGAACAGTACAAAGAGGAAAATGCAAAACACAGTTTCATGAATCAACAGTTTAAATGTACAAATCTTGTAATATCTTCAGTCTGTACGTATATTTTATGAAATAAATTTCAGAATATTAAAGTCGAACTGCCTCTTGTAAGATATTCCAGCTGATACTACGCTATTCCATGTTATGTTTAAAAAAAATCCCTTCCGGCTCGGCGTACAGGCGGAGGTAGCTTTCGAAGTGAAGTACTAAATTCCCCAACAAAAACTAAATCAAGATTAGAGAGAAACGCATTTTAACAATTTTATCTGGCCGCTTTCCGCGAGTTTTTAATTTCATTTTCTGTAAGAGCTGGTTTTATAAGAATCATGTTAAGGCGGTATTGAAAAAAATATGCTTCCGTGCTCAACAATTCGAAATTTTCTGGCACATTTTAAGACTCACTTTGAAAAGTAAAAACATGAAACTTGCTGACTCGATATTTTGAAGACATTTATAATGCATATAATACATATCATACATTTTTTTTGTTGTTGTTCAATTAATTAGAGCTTTATTTAAAAGCAATTATTCCCTCAATACGACCATTTTTTTTTCGTTTCCAGCACTATCGCTCCGGAAATTTTTTTTTAAATGCACATTTCGACAGCATTTTTTAAATGTATTCTACCTTCATCAAAATATCAACCAATACGGCTCATAGTTTCAGAATAAGAAAATCTGCCAATTGCGTGCGTTTGAGAGCAAAAATGCATTTAAAAATGAGTCAAATGAGCAGTTTGGATTTGAGTATACCTTTAATACCATAATTTTTTCGTTAACCCCTATTTTTGTTTAATTTATTTTTGCTATAAGTGTTAGTCCTATCGAAAATTTGTCAGTTAGAAAGTTGTAGATAATATTAATAAGATGTACAGTAAAATTTAGTGGATTGGATATCATGTGAATTGACGAAATTATGATTTTTTTTCTTCTTCAACACCACATTATTTTTTTCGTTTTTATTATTAGTTTTTTCCAGTAACAGTTGGTTCTATGAAAAACGTGTCAATACAAAAGATTAGATAGCATTAAGATGTTTTATAATAAGTTTAAGTGAACTTGATATGTTGAGAATTGACGAAGTTATGAATTTTTTTCTCCCTGAAACCCTATTTTTTTCGCTCTTGAGCCCATTTTTAATGTTTTCAAAAATCTGTGATACATAAATTTTTGGCTCTTTTCCTCGAAGTAATAATAACTTTAAACTGGTTTGATATGTATTATAATTAAGAACTTATGGGTTTTCTTCAATTTTCACAAAACCCCTCCTTATCCCCCCCCCCCCTTTTGGTCCGATTTTGCCCTTTAACGAACTTCACCAAGATTTTCTGCCCCTTGATAATCTGCGTCAGTTTGGAAGAGATTGGTGCAGAATTATGGAAGTCCATAAAAAAGCGATGTATCGATCGATAGATAGATAAATAAACTTTTGATCTGTGGGTGGTTTTGGGTTTTACGGTTCATGATCGGCGTAGATATGCAATACTTTTTCACAAATTCCAAAATATGGGAAAATTTAATAGGTGGTATGTCTTACGAAATCTACCTAAAATAATTTCTGTCGAGCTCTCCCTTAATATCCTTAACGCCGCATCTCTGCAGCGTTCTAGTTTTGGTCAGCATATGTGGTTGCCAATTTGCAACCGTTATGATACGATTTATTACTCTTGCATTTATTTTTGTCTATATTAAACCAGTGACTACATTTACAGACGTTTCATATGTGTTTGACACTACGATGGTTCAGAAAATCACGTATTTCCTTCTACGTGTTTTAGCTTTGTTCTTTACTCTCAGTAAAACCTGGTAGCGAGACTACTTATGCGGACATAGTCAAGGGGTTAATTGCCAAAAAATGGGATTAGTTGCCACAATTAACCAAAACTAAAGACACGAAAGAATTCTAATATAAATCTCTTTTATTCAAATTAATGCAGTGTTTATCCCTATATATCAGTGAATGAAAATAATTTTTTACTCTGATGTAATGGTTTCTATTAACGATATATTCTAGAATTGAATCAATTGCCGTAGCACATATCGAACTCACAGAGAAACGTATTTAGAATTATAATTAAAGGTAAAGTAAACGTTTATCTTTTCTAAGAAAACAATATCTTGATAATTGCTTTTCTCGTTTTTTTTTTTGTTGTTTGTTTGTTTTTTCAATATAACTACAAACTATATCATCAAACTTTAAAGGATAATTAAAATACTTTCATTAATCGCTGCAATTAAGTTTAAATGGATTCAAGGAGTAACAAACAACTCAGACAGCATTTAAATACTGATTACATTTTATAATTCCTTATTTTGCTTTTAGTAACTGTTTCTGGTACATGCACTGGAAATCTCATTTGCTTGGAAATTTTCAATTTCGCATTCGTAAATGCTAGTGCTAGAAAATATACAATCCCAGATGCTGGAAATATTAAGAGAAGTGTGTTTTAAATTTTACTGAGGTGAATTACTCGATTTATACCGTTTTGAAATGCATTTTGATAGAGCAATGTTTGAAAATGCATACAAAACACTTAGCAAAGTCTTTCAATTTCGTATCGTTTTATGTTTCATGCACAAAGTGTCTTGAAATTTTAGCAGCATTTTTTTTTTTTTTTTTTTTTTTTTCAAGAATTATTCTCATTGGTTACTGACACACATTGGTCATTACTCACATTGGTCATTACTTAAGGAAAAAATCACAAAATTTTTATTCTGGCAGAGTTAGCTCATGCAATTGTACTTTAAATAGTTATTCAAATAGAGGAGATAATTTTCAAACTGTTAAAAACATTTTTTTAAATGTAATGCAATCTATTACATTCTAAATAACACGTCTCGAAGTTTTACAAAAGAAAGTTTGCCAATCAAATAATTCTATTTAATTGTATTAATTCACATATCATAATATTCGTAGGTAACATTTAATAAAAATTCAGCAATGTTAAAGCATTTTATTGAAATAAAAATATTTTTGCAATTTGAATTGCAGTTAAAATCGTTACTTAATTTTAGAGAGAAGAAATGAATGGCTACAAAAATAGATATAAATGGAAAAAACCCATCATTAAAATAAAATCTGAAAATTATATGAAAATATGTACAAACTTTTGATATGTTTGACAGCATATAATTCTACGGATTTTCTCATTCTTTGGTTATTCATAACACACTTTGTAACGGGCGCATTCATCACGTCACGTAATAAAATCAACATGACACATGTTTACGTTAAAACATGCAATGTTTATTAAAACAAGAAGTAGGTTCGACTGACCGTAGAGTAGAGGTTTGCGCGGGCAGGAATTTCCAGGCCCGGACCCGGCCCGGCCCAAACGAAAGCTATTTTGACCCGACCCGGCCCGGTGTAAAAATTGGAAGTTCGGCCCGAGCCCGGCCCGGCCCGGCCCG